>CACVBM020001051.1:0-600000 GCA_902728155.2 Microthlaspi erraticum
AAGAGATCTGCAATGACATATTCCGAATAAATTTAAAAATGCACAATTGAACAAAGCAGCACTGCTTCAATAAGTAAAAATATGTAGCAGTCATCAAATTTCCGCATTATTCCTGAATATGAAGGGAAAAAACATACCACAGAAGTCACCCCATCAAGAGCATCTTTCAATAAATCAGATGAAAGAAGGTTTCCTGGAGACAAAAGTGAAATATACAAAATATATGAACATAAAGGAGAAAATATAGTTCGTAGAAACATGTTAGAGGAGGATATAACAATACCTTGATGCCATGTTACTCTGGTAGCCCATGACTCTTGTACAGACGACCTACCTGATCTACAGATTGTTAAGCACACACCCTAAAATCAGTCTCTGACATAGATCACCTATCTTAAAAACGAGAAGCTTCAACTAATTTATTTTTTTACCTGCTAAGGCTAGAGACAGATAAGCCGCGATCTAAAGCTTCTTTACAAACATGTGATCCCACAAAACCATTTCCACCCAGGACAAGCAGCTGACAAGAACGAAAGATAAGTTCCAAGATCAGATTAAAAACTATGTCAGATCTCACAGAAACGCATAAAACTCATATACCTTCTCGGTTGGAGGTGGAGGCACATGTACAGTCTCTGCTTCTTCCACATTGAAGGGCTCATCGATTTTGTTAGAGTCTGTGGTGAGATACCTTCCGCCACCGGAGGCAGAAACGATCCTAATGCAACATGCACAAACGAAGAAAGCTAAGATAAGAAACTAAACTTCACAAATTTCACCTCTCGATTCCGGCAACTGCTAGAGAAAGAGTAAATCTATCGCCGGTGATAGAATTGCAACTCATAATCTACTACATAAATCTCATGGCAACGAACAAGCAGTATTGAATTACACTCAAACACCTTCATTTCTAAGAATCTAGATCATGGAGCAAACCCAGCTAAGAGAAATTACCAAAAAAACAAGTGCGCATTTCCCTCAATACCGACACAGATGCTTAGATACTTGTAAATTTCCAGAAATGTCAAGAGGAATCTAAAATCTGACAAAGCCTAGAGAGACGATTCGATTAAAAAGAACACTCACCGTGCTTGGGGAAGAGACGATTTGTAACGAATCAAACGGGAGACGATCGTCCTCATTTTCGATTGGGAAGCAGGAGAGGAAAAGGAAATTCGACGCAGAGATGAGCAAACAAAATGAAAATATGTCTAAGAGAAGAGAGTCCGATGGCGATGGAGGAGGAGTACGGCCAAATAACAGAGCAAGGCGTCGAAAAGAGCGCTACAACAGAGAACACGTCGCCTCTTGAGAAGCTTCCACGTAGACCCTGACCCGAGGATCCGGCTCCTTACATGACCCGAGGAATTTAAAATACATAATTGGGCCAATACTATCTGGGGTTACATTATAATGGGCTACTATTGGGATGGATTTGAACTTTTGTCCGTTAATATCTAATATTCTAATGAAACAGAGCAAGACAGAACGTCATCGTTTCACCAAAACAGCCAGAGCAATGACAATTGGGCCAAATACAAGACAAAGTAAGTAAAAAGCCCAATAATAGCTCAGCGACATTCAAATCGTGTGCAACACGGTCACTAACGGATAAGGTGGAGTAAAAGCAGAGTTCAACTTACTGGCGACAGAGAGAGAGAGTGAGGACAAACACTCGTACGATCAAACCCTGTCCACTCGATATCTCAAATTGATTTTGAGCCCTTGGATGCCACCTGCCTTAGGGTTTTGTCACTCTTAAAGAGTGAAGAAATAAAGAAAGCGCTTTTGCATTTTCATCTTCTTCTTCAATCAGTTTAATCTCTTCTTCCCAAAGCTACTGATAATATTGATTTTCAGTCAGCAAATTCGCAGCTTACCGAACAATGTCTCAGCTTCTCATCAGACTCTCCAAGATCTGTCACCGGAACAATGCCGGCGTAAGCTTCTCTTCTCTTTCTTCCTTTTTTTTGTTTAGAGAGATAGCTAGATAGATCCGCTTTTCTTCAGGTTTCAATTTTTAATCAAAGGAAAATGAGTTGAACAAAGCTAGGTTACGAACTTAGGACGGTTGAGATTTCACTATGCTTGTCTCTGATTCTGAATCTCTTTGGTTACTAACTTTGATTCCAAATAAATTGGCAGCTACTCCGTTCGTTCTCTTCGTCGTCTCCGTACCTGACTCTTGGCCCTAATATTAAGGAAGACCTAGGAGACGGCAGAGGCATCGGAGAAGTCCTCTTCTTTGATCCGGCCAAGGAAGAGTTAGTGACTGTCTCTGACAAAGTTATCCCCGACGAGCTACATCCATATTCACTACTCGGAAGTGCTCAGGGATGGGGTTTTTTCTCCTCTGACCGTTCCTTGTGGATGAGCGACCTTTACCATCCATCGGCTTCCAAATCTAACCCTAAGATGATTCCTCTGCCTCCGCTCACTACTCTGCCCTTCAGCCAAACCGAACTAGCCAAGAACGTGGCAGTGTCCTGTGAGGAAGAAGAAGAAGAAGGCTTTGTAGCTGCG
Organism: Microthlaspi erraticum; assembly: GCA_902728155.2. Lineage (NCBI taxonomy): Eukaryota > Viridiplantae > Streptophyta > Magnoliopsida > Brassicales > Brassicaceae > Microthlaspi > Microthlaspi erraticum. Next base: position 2,524 of record CACVBM020001051.1, read on the forward strand.
ATCAAGTTCTTGGGGACTCGAATCTGTCTCCTTGTACAACTCGAATCTGTCTTGCTCACCGAGAGACCATTGCTTCTACTTGCCTAGCCCTGGAGGCAACTACTTGCTCAGATGGGACTTCGACTTCAAGGAGGAAGACTCTCCAATGTTCCGCCAGATGATCTTTCGTGACCTTCCCGAGCTGCAACCGTCAGAGTATCAGCTGTTGGCTTCAGGTTCCAGGGAAGAACACTGGGTTCAGTCTTCTTCCTCTGGCGAATCCTTCTTCGTGCAATGGTAATAATAGCTCATAAGACCTTACAATAGATTATGATATATGCTCTTGTGTGGTCACATGTCTGGCTTGTATGTGTTGTATCGCAGGTACTCTTATGTCTCCCCGCCGCAGCTAGGAAAGAAGAGAGAGCCGGTGTTCATGGTGTATAGAGAGGAAGAGACGACGGAGAATAGCTACATGTGCTACACTGAGGACATTGGCGATCTCTGCATTTTCCTTTCGGAGAGCCATCCTTTCTGCGTCGAGGCCAGCTCCTGCCCTGGTCTGGAGCCCAACTCCATCTACCTCATCTCTCATGAAGACTTCGCCGTCTACAGTCTCGCCACAAAAACCTGCCGGGGACTGAAACCACCCAAGATTGGACCCGCAGGTGGAGAGATACAGACTCCTTTCCTTCCTTACTGGATCCCTCCATTGTCTGTCTAAGACTTGTGCTTGTTTGTTATCTCTTTCTTTTCTTAACTGCTCTTGTGGTTGGTTACTGGACCACTAATGATGCTCTGAAACATCTCTCTAGTTTGAAATCATATCTTTTTGTCATGTTCTAATTATGTTCTTTCTAATTATGTTCAAGACGGACATGGACCTACACATCTTTTATAAACGCAGTTTCCTCGTCTTTACTCTTTGGCATAAAAGTTCACACGTTATCGATACAACATCTGAACAACAACACATAAGAAGATTCATAATATTTTCTCCAACCATATAAAGTTGGTCTGAAAACTCACTTTACATCTTCACATGTGATTTATTTGTATAATTAAGAATTAGAGCCTTTGGATTTGGAACGAAATAAAAGTTGCATCTCCTAACTAAAGAGGCGTACGAAGCTCGGAATGTTCCATAGTGGTACCTTTTATAACACTTTTCCTATCATATCGGTGTGTTATCAAAGTTTATTGACAACCTCGTGGTAGTAATGCTTACATAAACTGATTTTCTAAAAAAAAGTAATTTGAACATCTTAATAAAACAATTCCGAAATCAGTATTTTGGGATTACCTTTCGGTAAAGACAGCATCTTGTAACGAAATCTAATAAAACCTTGATTTTTTAAGACAAACAATAAAGAGCCTTCAATTATTTTCCTTGATATTCAATAAAACCGACCAAGTTGACTCTATTGGACTTCATGCATCTCACTATGCATTTGCTTTTCAAATTTTGTCTATAAATAAAGCCGTTACACGGTAATCCATACTCATCCACACACCAAACACAAACAAGTCCAATTAATCTAAATCCAAGAAAAAAAATAAGAAATAAATACAATAAAAAATATTGTTCTTGCTTGATGATGATGGGAGATACGATGGGAACATTTGGTTCAAGCATGGCAAGTTTGTTCTTCTTCTGGGCAACTTTTCAGCAGATCTTCCCTGATCACCTCAAGATGGCAATCAAAGAGTTTCTTTTGTCTGCAATCCAACAACTCTCTTTTGTCCAAAGATTCTCCGACCGGATCATCAACTTCTTCTCTCCGTACGTTGTCATCAACTTCCCAGAGTACGAAGAGTACCGTTTCAACCACGCTTTCGCAGCTATAGACACTTACCTTGGGGCGAAATCAACCGATAAAGCCCAGAAGCTTAGGGCAAGTCAAGTCAAAGAGAGCAAAGGTCTAGTCTTGAAACGTGACGAGACTAAAGTCAGAGACATATACCAAGGAATTAACGTCTGGTGGGAGATTGTGACTGATGCTGAAGGAGACAGAACTCACAGGCTCACTTTCCATAGACGTGGATTAGAGATTGTAACCGGATCTTACATTAAGTACGTGATGGATGAAGGGAAATCGATTGAAGCGAAGAACAAGAAGATGAAGCTGTTCACCAATAACCCTAGTCTCAACTGGGATTCTAGCAAGAAGAGCTTGTGGAGACACATTGATTTCGAGCATCCAGCGAGTTTTCAGACGCTAGCGATGGATCCTAAGAAGAAAGAGGAGGTTTTGAATGATCTCGAGGCGTTTAGAAATGGGAAAGAGTATTACAAGAAGATTGGGAAAGCTTGGAAAAGGGGTTACCTATTGTACGGACCACCAGGGACTGGTAAATCCACGATGATCGCGGCTATGGCGAATCATTTGAACTACAGTATCTATGATCTCGAGCTCACGGCTATACAGAGCAACTCGGAGCTGAGGAAACTCCTCACGGCTACATCGAGCAAGTCGATTATTGTGATTGAAGATATCGATTGTTCTGTAGACCTAACGGGTAAGAGAAGGAAGAAATACGGTGACTTCAGCAGCAAGAAAGATGGAGAACAAGGCAGTGAAGAACAAAACCGGAGTAGTAGAGTGACACTCTCTGGTCTTTTGAATTTCATAGATGGGATATGGTCGGCTTGCGGACAAGAGAGGATTATCGTCTTCACCACGAATCATATGGAGAAACTAGACCCGGCTTTGATCAGGAGAGGAAGAATGGATATGCACATTGAGCTGTCTTATTGCAGTTTCGAGGCGTTCAAGGTTCTTGCCAAGAACTACTTGGATATTGATACTCATCCTCTGTTTGGTGAGATCGAAGCTTTCTTGAAGGAAACAAAGATTGCTCCAGCTGATGTAGCCGAGAAGCTGATGTCCAAGAATCATAAAATAGATGTCGATGGATCCCTGAAGGACTTGGTTGACAGTTTGGAGAGGAGAAAGGAGTATCAGAGAGGTCACAGTAATGGTCACGAGAAGAAATCTGGCGGCAAGAAACTCGGAATATTTCGTGGACTGTTTTAGGTCAATATCCAATTTATCTATATGCTAAATCTTATGTAGACTAATGGTTTCTATTTCAGTAATGTGATACTAGTATTTGAGCTGTAAGAAATTTCTGTTTGATAATAATAAGACGATTTGTATTTTTATTCCTGAAGACCAATATTTTAGTTTCTGAATATCAAGTGTTGTTTGCTAGTTATTACAAACATAAATGAAGAGTCAAATGCCAAATGTATAGTATGAATATTATATGTTCTTTTATACTACATTTTCACATAAACAGTACCAAAAAAGATGCATGTATTTATATATACACACACTGACATAGTCACATTTTTAAAACATTCATATAAATTACATATTTAATCCTAAATGCAAAACAGAATGAAACGATCTGTAAGTTTGCTTCTTGTCATTGAAGGGAAGAGGACGGCTTCTTTAGTTCCTAGAGATTCGAGATAACGCTATTTACCTTATGGCTCACTGATTTCCTCTGAGAACTCAGAATGGCGTTTGCTTCATTTCACCGCCTGAGCCGCTCTGGTCTGCATCGGTTGAGCTACTCGCAGAGACCGGTTTTCGGTTCACTTGCTCGGTTAAGCTGCTTGCAGCGACCGGTTTTCGATTCTCTGGTTTATTTCCTGTGCTGGTGTTCTCTGAGTCGATCTGGACTTGGTTAGTTTCATTGGATGAGATTTTGAGGTCTCCAAGTGGCGGCATCTGATTGGATTCCTTGGATGATGAGGAGCTGACGTGGCTTGATGAAGCTTTCTCCAAGAAACGAACGACAACACATGTGATGTTGTCAGCACTTCCTCTCTTAATTGCTTCTCCCACAAGTTTCTTCGCTGAATCCTCTGAACCTTCAACCTCCTTAACCATTGCAACTGCTTCCTGCAAAATATGATCAACGATATATAGTATGTGTTAGTGTAGGAAAACAGAGGGATGTTAAAGAAGAAATTAACTTCACAGACCTCGTTAGAGACTACATCCCATAATCCATCACTTGCTAAGATCAGAAACTCAAGAGATTCGTCAATCTTTTCTTCCTGTATTCAATGACAAAAGGGTTTATGAAATTTGTCAGCTGAAGAACAAAAAGTCAAATAGATGTGGTTCTTATAAAAGTGATGAAAAGACCTGGATTTCTGGATCAGCAACAACATATTGCTTCAGAAGCCGATCACCAAATGCACGAGAAACTGCAAGAACTCCTCCAACCCTCCAAGTTCCTAATCAGTTAAAAATGAATGCAACACACAAACACAAGAAATTAGGACTAAGTGTTGAGAAAAGCATGAAGCATAAATTATTTATAGTCTTACAGTTTCTTGGTTACATACCTGCCCACATGACAAATCCACCAGCATTCTCAATCCTTTCACGCTCATCACTTTGGTCAGGTTTATGGTCCCTTGACACAGCTATGGCTGCACGCACACACAGAGAATCATTCATATATCAAAGGACAGAAGATTTATGAGAAATGCATGTGACTAATTTATCACTAAGAATCATAACTGATCTACTAGGTAAATTACCATTTCCGCCTCTGCTAATAACAGCTCTAGAATCACCAACATTTGCAACAAGTAAACGGTCACCAACAAGGATAGCTGTAGAAGCAGTCGAACCAGCATCTCTATTGTGACTATTCTCTGACGCCTTAAGAAGTTCAGAGTCTGTATGGTTATAAGCATCAGCTGGACAAAAAAAATTGAACCAAATTCCATGTAAATTAGTGTGCGAATAAAGAAATTGTGTAAAAAAAAAAAAAACTCTGTTAAGGTTGATCTGAGAGTTACTTATAGCTGATTTGGTGTCAGAGATAAACTTTGGATGTGTGATCAGATTACTAAAAAGATGACGCTTCACATACTCAGCTGCTCTCGCTCCACCATGGCCTGACAAAAACAGAGTAAGTATTAATCCTCTGTTCCCTAATATCAAAAAATAAGCTATTAGATCTCCATCAATGGAATCTCACCATCAAAAACTCCAAAAAGACCAACGATTTCTCCATTGACACCGTCGATCCTCGTTTCAAAAAAGTCTTCCATAGATGATCTCTTCCCAGCGGAGCTTGCATATCCATAGCTAAATTTTCCATTCTGGCTGAAAGCATATCATGACATGTTATGTAACAAAACAACAAGAAACATTTTCACCAAAGGACCAAGTTAAACAATGAGATAAGATTAAAAAGAGCAAGATGAAACCACAATTACAGCGCAAATAATCAAATCCACAACATAGCTAATTGATTCAAGTAATTGCATACGCCAGACAAAGAGATTGAACATGAATCGAAGCAGTTGAAGTGAGATGAATGACCTGAGACCTCCTCCGCTCGCCGGAGCTTCAACAGTCGGCGTCTGGTTGGAATACGACAACGCCAAGTCCAAATATCCCATATTTCTTACTCTCCAAATCAACAGAATCAATCTTCTCGGATGCTCTTCTAATCTTTCAATCGAACGAAAAACGGTGATTTTCGCAATCAAACAGAAATCAAAAGAATACCTGAAAATTACATGAAAGAATCACAAGGAGAGAGAAGTGAGGGAAGGGGAGAAGAAAATGGGAGATTCATGGTTGATTCCTGTGTTGAGAAAATAGAGAAAGAGAAAGAAACCGAAAAAGGAAAAGAGGAAACAGGTGATCGACGTTTCGAGAAGGGAGCATATTCCGGCGAGACTACCGTAAACAATGAGGTTGCGTTGATTTATGCTAAATTTAGAAAGTAGAAAGAACCAGAAGTCCAATAGCTCAACTAACACGTGTCGTTCAGACAAGCGACGGATGTACAAAACAGACACGTGTCGTTCAGACAAGCAAGTGATGCTCGAAGCCTCGAAGTAGTATCACGCGGGTCCCACGTTAGCGTACGTGTGGTTTTTTTTTTAACTATGATATTTTTTTTGGAACATTAACAATTAAACAATACAATGTCCATGTTAAATCATAGTTTAGTCCATGTAATTAACATCGCAGAAGTTGGGCCCATGGGCCATGGTTTATCAACTTAAGTGGAGTAAGGATAAGTTTGCTCCTACTGCCAAACAGCAGCATAAATTTTTGACGGAGAAGAGTGAGATTGGATCAGTATTCAGTCGACGGTACTGTCATAGTAGCTGCTTCTCGTCTCCGGAGGAATTCAAACCAAACCGATCCGTCTGATATCAAAAAGAGGCTTTTGCTCTCGTCTTTCATGGCGAAGGACCAACACTTGCGGCCTTGGTTTCTGGATCTCGTACCGGCTTTGGTTATTTTTCTTGCTGCAGCTCATGTCATCGCCTTGGTACTTGTCGTGATCTTATCGTTTCTTTGTCTTTTTTAGTCTTTTTATATGCTACAATCTCCAATCGCTGATCTCTTGTGGTTCGCACTTCGCAGGGTTACTGGATTTACAGATTGGCCACTGATCGTCGGCCTCAGAGAGGAAAATTTCACTAAGCAAACGTCCTCTCATGTTTAATGGTACTTCAGTTTCAAAAATTGGTGGATTTTGCTTCCGATCCGATATTGCGATTACGGTGGTTGTTCTGATCAGTGGTTTTGTCGGTTATGAAGATTTCGGAAATATTTGCTTTGTTTCCGCTTAATTAGAAGAATGATAGCTGTTTCCGACGATATCGATGATGTTTTTAGGTGGATCATGTCTGCTCGCTCACTTGTTCGTTTTCACCTATGTTCTAGCCTGTACCGACTTTTATGCAGTTTTTCTCGGGCTGTTCTAAATAGATATTGTAATAGTTCCGGTCATTGTTTCATTACACTAGTGTACTTTACAGTCTACAGTCTGTAAATTTGAAACAAAAATCAAGTGTTTTATGGTGAAATTGAGTTTTTGAGCATGACGCTTGTGTTCTTTGTTATTGGCTCCTCTGAGTAACATCATTCAGCGTCCAAGACTATTGTATTTCCTGTGATGATTCATATTACAGAAATTTCCTAATATTACGTCAGCTCAACTAACTAACTCTGTCTGTGTGTTAACATATTAGTTGGTCTTAGGTTTTGGTTATCAGTTTGGTTCTTAACATCCTGCTTTCTCGGTCTTTGTTTCTGTTTGAGCCTTCTACTATACTCACAAACAGATCATTCAATAATCTGGCAGGTATCCTTCAGTGGTGTTTCACTTATTTTCCGAGGGTAAGACCAATTTGTGTTCATCAAGACAGAGTAGTAGTCTCTCTGTAACCAAGAGTGGACACTGTGTTGGAAAACCATTTTGTCTGGCTAGAAGTGATATTGACTATTGAGTAGTCAGCTTTTAAAACAGAGATCACAATGTAGAAAGAATTGTATAGGTCTAAGTTGGTTTGATTAGAAAAGGTGAATAGATAAAAGAATCCCTTTACATGGGCATGTTTAGGAGAGGGCTAATCATTGTTAAGGTTCATCTGCTTCCAATACAAAACGAGTCTTTTCCTTTGTCTAGTTTTTCTCATTTCTTGTTTCTTTGGCATGTTCCATTAATTTTGCCCTGTCCTTGTCTCTTGACTTGTGGAATGTAGTTTATTTGACTGTAAAAGCTTAAGTATGTTGGCATATATTCATCCCTAGAACTCCAAACCCAATGTTGACTTCCATGTATATATCATGCGTGTTATAAGTTGAAAGTCGGTAGAGATACCGACTCGTTATCGTATCCAATTTTTCTTAAAATTTTCCACCTTGCTATACAGATATATTTGTCCATTTAAACGCTTTTTTAACGCGGAACGTTGTTCTTACCTTTGGAGGCAACTTTTGTGATGTAAAGCAACCAAAAGTAGAGAAGAGCTGTAGAATATATACCGATAATGACTACTAATTGTATATTTTATTAGTTACCAGCTACAAATGCCAATTCCCCACCAACTACATTAGCTTATATCTTTCTCTATTATATTTATATATTTAGATATTACTCAAGCTAAATGATAATAAGTCGACAAAACATTGTTCGTGCTTCCTGCCAATTGCAATAATTATGATTAGTTGGTTTAACAGGTGTATGAATAATTCCACCTGTATGCAATTATTCACCAATCAAAAGCAAGAAGAAAACGAAATGTGTTAACCCCATTCCAAAGATTTTGAAGTAAATCTGCTAGGTATTAAAACAAAGTAAAAGCTCATATGAAATGATTGACATTAATTGAGAAAAAGCACATGAAATCCAGATAAAACCAAGGACACTTTTGGAATTTCTTATAAATCTCCAAAGCCATTTCCTGCCCTTGATTTGTCACACCGCACAAGTCGCCATTGAAGAGAGAGAGAGAGAGAGAGAGAAAGAGAAGGGCCAACGACCACACACACACACCAATACAACATGAGCCCTTCCAAGCAACGACATCGCAGCTCCACCGGCGATAACAAGTCAAAATCGGTCAGATCCGGTTCCTCCTCCGCCGTACCGGAATGGATTACCGAAACTACCAACGGTGGATCTCTCCGCCGCGTAGATCCCGACACTGGTACCGACGGCTGGGCTTCTCCTCCCGGCGACGTGTTCTCTCTCCGCTCCGATTCTTACTTGTCCAAAAAACACAAATCCCCCGCCGGTGATTACCTCCTCTCTCCCGCCGGCATGGACTGGCTCAGATCAACTAGTAAACTCGAGAACGTGCTCGCTCGTCCCGATAATCGTGTGGCTCACGCGCTTAAGAAAGCTCAATCTCGCGGCCAATCTCTAAAGAGCTTTATCTTCGCCGTGAATCTCCAGATTCCAGGGAAGGACCACCACAGCGCAGTGTTCTACTTCGCGACGGAGGAACCGATCCCCTCCGACTCGCTTCTCCACCGGTTCATCAACGGCGACGACTCGTTCCGGAACCAGAGATTCAAAATCGTGAACCGGATCGTGAAAGGTCCCTGGGTAGTGAAAGCCGCGGTTGGGAACTATGGCGCGTGCCTTCTAGGCAAGGCCCTGACGTGCAATTACCACAGAGGTCCTAATTACTTTGAGATCGATGTCGACATTTGCAGCTCGGCGATCGCAACGGCGATTCTCCGGCTGGCGTTAGGGTACGTGACGAGCGTGACGATCGACATGGGGTTCCTTGCGGAGGCACAGACAGAGGAAGAGCTGCCGGAGAGGTTAATCGGAGCTGTCAGAGTTTGTCAAATGGAGATGTCGTCGGCGTTTGTGGTCGACGCTCCACCGCCGCAGCAGCTGCCATCGCAACCGTGCAGAACGTTGAGTTCGGCGAAAGTTAACCACGACGAGGACGAGGATTGAGATTAAAATTCAACAGAGGGAAGACATTACAATCAACAAACCAGGTCAACGATTTATTGAATACATTTTCTCCTCTCTCAAAGAATCTGAAACAATTTTCATTAATCTCAGTCAAATCGATATTTACTTGGTAAATTTTTGTATGGATTTTGTAAATAAATTATCTCCCCGAGAGTTTTCGTGATAGATTAATGGAATTAAATTGAAATTCGGCGGATTCTTTTGTCTTTGTTGGATTTGGTTCGTCTTGATGAACTAGCATATAGGAGAATAGTCCACTATCGTCGGAAGAAAAAGCGTGTGGTGATATCTTTTAGAGTCGTGGGACAGACAAATGCCAAAAATGTTGAAAAACTTGGGGGTGATTTTACCCGTCAAAGTAAATAATGAAATTATGTTTTTACTGAAGGAAAAGAGAAAAATGATCTATAGCTTAGCAATCGGATTTTTGGAGATGAAGCAAATGTTTGACGTTGCTTAAAAACTTCGTGAAGAATATATTAGCACAAACTTATGCTTATTCTAGTACAAGTTTACTTAGAAATCACAAAGCTAATTTGGTAAGCCAAATCCTTCAATTTATTATTCATTTTTTATTGTTGTTCATCACATCAACTAACTACAGCCATTGGGAGCAAAGCCGATGCGTCCACCAGCGTTGTCGTACACAACTTGTAGCGTCTTTTGCTGAACGTTCCCAAAGATTGTGGGAAGAGTAGTATCACCGTTGCTTGCAAACGCCAAACAAACCTGGGATACATCAAATACGTACAAAATCCCTGCTAGGTCAAGTTTCACGACGGTGCCGCCGCTGAAGGAGAATGAAATGCTCGGGATGGTAATCTCCTCCAGTCCCGTGAAATCGTAACACGTGTCCATAACCGAGCTCGGCGACGTCGTAGCCGTGTAGTTCGACATCCTTTCCTTAAACGCGCTTCGCAGTGCCTCGTAGGCCTTGGGAGGAAGGCGAGAGATTACGGTGCCGGAGTCGATTATGGCACTTTGCGATGAGAATACGGTCGGAGGAATCTCCAATTGCTTATCGCCGACGGTGATGCCTACGATGCTGATACCGTAGAAGGTCGTATCTGAGACGGAGGAAATCGGGGTGTATTGAACGGAATTAGAGACTCCGGCGGATCCGAAGGTGAGATGACCGGTGTATCTGGCCGAAGATGGGAGGCAGTAGGAGAATAGATTGTTGTATTTCTTCGCCGTCTGCGATGGAAATGAGAGTTTGCCACGGCCAAGACCGAGAAGACCGGCCATGCCCCTGAATTTTCCCTGGTTGATCCTACCGCAACCAAAGTTAACGCCGTCGAAGACGTCAGAGCTCGTTAGGGTAAATTTCTCGGTGGCGAGATTGCCGACGGTAATGGATTTATCACCGTAGACGGTACCGTAGATGCAATTGGAAGCTGCCGAACAATTGCTAAAGATACCTAAATCGAAAATGAGTAAAATTAAAAATCGGTTTTAACTAAACCGGAGCCATCACAAATGACAAAAAAAAATCGTTGAACACCGAACCTTGGCCACGGAGAGAAGCACACACCGGCGAAGAGCAGGAGATGTTGGAGTAGGAAGAAGACGAAGAAGGGTTAAAGATAGGTTCCTTCTGAGGGTAGCAGGTTCTACAAGGCATGCACTGGATCCACGTCAAATCGCTGCCTGTGTCGAAGATGAGTGAGAGATCGTTTTTAGGTGTCCCGATTCCGATCGTCACTATGTAATTCCCTGTACCGACCGTACTCCCATGTTTAGCCGGTAGATCTGTGGTTTGGCTCGGCCTGATGCGGTCTCTGAAGCTGTTTGACAGTGCCAATCGGATGGACTCCACTCGTGCTTGATCGCGTCTGAGGATGTCGGCATGGTCGGGTGCCGATGCTTTGCCGCTGCTGAGTCCCGAGCATGCGCTGTGTCTGTGCACCACCTTCAACGACGACTTGGTTGTAGATGCTGAGTAGAGATATTCACGTTCAAAAATAGCAAGATTAAGACCCCAAAGCACCTCATCAGATTTTCCTCCAGTTCAAGTTAACCAAAAAAAAATGCAAAATAGAACTTCAAGTATTTATATGGTCACACAGTAACATTTTTATCAACTAGTGTGGAAACTTTTATGCATATCTGCTGTATTTTATCAATCTCACACATATAGCTAAAATAAATACAACTAGAGATTTGAAATCACCTTGTGAAGGAAGGCAAGATGATGATGAAGGAAAGAGAGAGCTGAGTTGAATAGTGTGAGAATACATCTCTCCGCTCCCTCTTTCTTTAGCTCCCTCAGCACAACCCCAGCCGAGGTATACAAAAAGAATTATTATGATATTCATAACATTCTTCATTGTATGCTTTCTTTACTCTCTATCCCTCACAGCAATAATTTAAAATTACAGGAAACTGGTAGGTCCTTTTATAGCCAAATCTCTTTGCTCAATTATTTCTCTAGTAGGGACTCTAATCCCAAGTCCAGCTTGCTCAAAGGGTTGTAATAATTATTGCACTAGATAATTATTATGTGGCTGTGACTTGTGTCTAGTCGTCTAGACTCCAAATTTTAGCGTACGACAGGGGTTGTAATAGTATTATTCCACAAAATACTATTGTCATTTTGTCCGTGGACTCCAAGTCTCCGTGTTTAGCGTACGAAAAGGGTTGCAAATCCGACCCCATCTTACACAACTTGTAGCGTTTGCTGTCTGAATCCGACATCACCGCAAAGACCAAACAAACCTGTGATTTATCGTACAGATACAAAACCCCTTTCTGGTCAAGTTATAGGACAGAAGATTTTTGTCTTTACAATTCCATGTTTCACGTTTGGCGTACTAAAGCAGTTGAAGATTGCAAGTCTAGCGTACTAATGAGGTTGTAGATAGTTAACTAGGCAGTGAACCAAGATCCATATGAAATCCATATGAATGGGTAAGACACTGGACGTCATTAACTAATTTGTTACACAAGATCAAATTTCATTTATTCAACTTAGATCCAAAGCAATTTTTGTACGTGGGCTCTTATATGGGCCTTATAAACACTAAACAGTACATGGACCCATTTATATTCATTTAACGGTTGTATCATCCACACAGTCTTATTACTGTACAGTTTACTTAGAGCTCGAAATCCCGAATTACACGCTTGATTAAGGATTAAGCTAATTTGTGCCAAATCCATAAAGTAAATTTACCCCTTTTTTAGAAAAAGAAATACAGTAAAATAAATTAACTACACCCATTCGGGGCAAATCCGACCCGACCGCCCGCACCATCGTACACAACTTCTAGCGTTTGCTGCTGCACGTTCCCAAAGATGGCCGCGTTATTGTCGTCGCTATTCCCAGCAAACGCCAAACATACCTGCGATATCTTGAACGGATACAAAATCCCTTTCGAGCCAAGCTCCACGACGGCGCCACCGCTGAAAGTGAACGTCACCTTCGGGATCGTCACCGTCTTAAATTTAGAGAGATCGAAACACGTGTCAAGGATCGAAACAGCCGACGTACTCGGATACTTTGACATCTTCGCCTTGAACGCGCTTCGCAGTGCCGCGTAGGCTTTCGGCGGGAGGCGAGTAATGACGGTTCCGGAATCGATTAGAGCTCCCGGAGTAGAGAATACAGTTGGAGGAATCGACAATTTCTGACCGCCGACGGTGATTCCGACGATATCGAGGCCATAGAAGGATGTGCCTTCTGTGAGAGCGGAAATCGGCGTGAATTTGACGGATCTGGAGATTCCGGCGGATCCGAATGTGAGATGACCGGTGGAGCTAGCGGACGAAGGCAGACAGTAGGAGAAGACCTTATTGTAGGTCGTTGCCGTCTGCGACGGAAATGAGAGCTTATCGCGGCCAAGACCGAGAAGTCCAGCGACACCGGTGAAAAGTCCTTGGTTATTCTCGCCGCAGCCAAAATAAACGCCGTCGAAGACGTCGGAGCTCGTTAGCGTAAATTTCTCCTTGGCGAGAAACCCAACAGAGTACGATTGATCGCCGTATTGAATACCGTAGACGCAATTCGAAGCATCACAGCTTCCAGGGCTTCCTAATCGTCGGAAAGAGAAACCCGGTTAACATAACCGAATCGGAATCGGATAACCGGAGCTATGAAAATTGAAAGTTTGAAACAAAAGAAGCTAAAATCGAACCTGTAGCGGTGGAGAGAGAACTACACGCCGCCGTTGAACAAGAGACGTTGTAGTAAGAAGAAGACGATGAAGGGTTAAAGATTGGTTCCTTTTGGGAATAACAACTTCGTACACACGGCTGGCACTGAGTCCACGTCAGATCGCTGCCCGTGTCGAAGATCAGAGACAGATCGTGCTTCGGTGATCCGATTCCGACCGTCACGACGTAGTTTCCTGATCCGAATGTGCTTCCGTCTTTAGCAGGTAGATCCGTTGACTGGCTCTGTCTGACTCGGTCTGTGAGCTTCTTTGACAGTTTCGAGTGGATTGAATTTACGCGCGCTTGGTCGAGTCTGAGGATCTCGGAATGGTCTGGAGTCGTGGCTTTGCCACTGCTTAAACGCGAGCACGTGCCGTGTCTGTGCGTCACGTGCAGTGAGGACTTTGTATTAGACGCTGAAAAAAATAAGTTCACGTTAGAGAAAGGAGTTACAAAAATTGCCCATTCGTGAAGTTATCATCACAAGATTCACAACTCACAAACAAACAAAAAAACATTATTCTTTTATTGCCATTGAATGAAGAAAATAAATTGGAGTTAAACAGAATTCTACTGATGAATTAACTCAATCTAACAAAAAATGATTACAGCTACATATTATTGTCGTTTTTCACGTTAAGCATGTACTAAACATCTTACTATCGCTTTCATAGTCCTGCGATGATACTAATACTATATCCCTTAATGGCGGCAGTTTGGTTTTTTATAACCTAACTGATACTGGTAATTATAGTAAATAATACACACACACGCTCTATTCATCTACCTTATCTATAGCAAAAACACAACTGATCATGAGAATTTGATTTGGCTAAGAAAATTACCTCTGGAAGAAAGAACACAGGATGATGATGATGAAGGGAAGAGAGAGCTTAGTTGAATAGTATGAGAATCGATCTCTTTCCTCTCTCTTTCTTCATGAGCTCCCTCACTGCAACCCCAAGTAAAACATACACAAAGGATTACTATGATATTCAACAAGTTCCTATTTATGCTCATTTTAATCTCTTCTTTATCGCCCACACAATAATATAAGTGTCACTCAATAACACGAAAATGGTTGGACCTTTATAGCCAATCTCTTTGCTCAGAAAGTCCCAAGCTAGTGGAGGTTGTTAAATTTTAGAAGCAATCCAGTCATCCACATATCGCATAAGTTAAGGGACTCTATTCCATTGCTTTTACTAACCAGTGAGATAGCGACACATCATCCGGCATATGAGTATTATTGTTATTTTGTTCACACACTCAGCACAATGAACGGGATTATATTCCACTAAATTATTCATTAAGTGGTAAACTAAGTAGGTGTCAAATTATGCATGGATGTGTGTGATGCAGTGATGCTCGTTAATTATTTTTGCGACATAAAATAGAGTTTCTATAAATCAAATGACCAATTAACAATTGATGGATTGAAAAAACATGTCTATAGTTTGTTCCTTAATTAACTAATATGCATGATTGTAATTTGCATTACGATATTTTCGCCAAACAATGGAAGCGTCAATTCATAAGTCTCCTGTTACTTCGAGGCCTAGTAATTCAATAAGTGCAAGCAATAATTAAGGGTGCTTTAAATCCAAAGAATTTAGAGTAATGAAGTATCCAACAAAATGAAAGCAATGTCTTTTTCCAAAATTATTTCACATCCTATCACCCGATTCAAGCTAACTTATGCGTGCACATGTAAGTACCATACATGATATATCATATGTCTGTATTAATTGGGAAAACAGGGGTTGCTTCACGAAATCAATTTTAAGAAAATCATTTAATGTAATTTTTAATAAGCATTTGGTATATATACCATTCCTTACGTGAAAGTGTAAAACGTACAACAGTTCAGGGGCAAATAGAGTGATTGGAATCTGTAACCGAAAACATCCATGTATGATTGAGATGATTAGTCCACAAGAACCTCCATCAATCGGATGTGTGGGACTCGTTATACATTTTCCGGAAAATAATGAGAACAAGTGGGAACAAAAGATAAAAGATTCCTTACAAGAATCTTAATGTAGTGTAATAAGTGGGAGAAAGCTGGAATCTGTACCATAATTTCTAGAAACTTAAGAAAGTGACTAATTGCCTACTTACGTGTGTTTTCGAAACTCGACAGTCGTCCAAGTTCAGCGTTCGCAGAAATCAGAATAGTTTGGCTTGCTAACTTTCAGTGATTCTATTTTGGTTCAGTTTGCGTTTGGAAGTTAGTTTACGAATCACTCTTAATTATCATCGTTCAAATTGATTGCATGTGAAAGTTATTTTGGTTCAGATTGATTTGCATGTCACTATTTTTTAAAACAAATCAAATCAAATCCTAGTAAACGTAATAAAGAATATGATTATTTGATCGGTACTTTACTAATTAAAAACTCACATATGATTATTTGACTCATAAATAATGTATGTCGTTGGTTCCACATATTGAACACTCTATTATTGAAGGTAGCTATATTCATTACATTTTTGGTTTGATCATATTGTATCCATAGAAGGTGTGGATGATTTATACTTTTAATCATTGACAATATACAGAACACCAAATGTCACTTTTAAATCTAACATGATATTATCAGGGATAATGTAACGTCCACAAATCAGCTTAAAGACACCAACATCGAATGTTTTAAAAAGACAACAAAAGGCTAGAAAAAAAGTATAAGAGAAAATTGTGGTATTATTGAAAATCTGAAAGAAAGAAAAGACAACTTAACAAAGAATAATTGTGTTTTTTGTTACTGAAAATCGTTTATTGAATTTGTAGTTAGAAGTTGGAAAGCTGACGTAGCATCATGGGAACTAACATTCCACCATGGATTGTGTCTCTTTTTTTTGGCTTTCCAACCCACCATATATAGGTTATGTTATCATCCGGGGAGTTTTTCCACTAAGATTATGATACAAGATTTAAATTAACTAAGACTTCCACTCATAGTTTATAGTGGGAAGATGTAAAGGCAGGAATGAAAGGAGTATCTTAGGTAAATCAAGCAAGCTTAGCTAGGTTAATATAATATTATTGGATGGTCTACATGCATAATATACTCCACGATTAGTCTTGCCTCTTGCGTGTGCATATTGCTGTTTTCCGCCTAAGGCAAGCTGATTAAACGCAGTGTTTTAATCAGACCAACTAAATTCATTCACTACAAAACTGGAGAAAACTATGTTATCCAAAGTGGTGTGTTATCGATCACGATCTTTAGCTTTTTCATCAAAACTTTATTGATTTTAGACCAACACTAATATCAAAATGGTAAATAATCAGTAATGGTACATTAACAAAGCAAATAAAAGTTCAAAAACTCTTAGTAATTAAAAAAAAAAAAAAAGTTCTTTCGTTTCTGTTTCTTTTTTAAAAAATCGACTAAGACATGTCCCTTTGTAATCGGATTTAAATCTCGAATTTTTCAGTGAATCATACCGATTAGACCGAACCTGTACCGGTTTGGATGCAAAAAATCTGTACGGGTCGGTAAAGGCCCAGTGAATAATTTCCAGTGTCGCGGGAAAGCCTTATTAGTGAATAAACGAATCCAAGATCCGGATAATAGCTGGAATCCGGGTCAAAAGGCTCCGACCCATCTGGAAGAAACGGGTTCGGACAGTGGGAGTAAGATTTTTTGTTTGTTTAGCTTTCCTTCTCAGTTTCAAATCCAGAAAACAAATCCGATTAGAAGGAAACATCAAAAGCGTCTGAAGAAAATTCCGATCTAGGTCTCTTCTTCTCCCAATTTTCCTCTGTTTTCATCGATCGAAGAATTAAGGCAATGGATAAAGGCAAAGCAGTAATGGGTACTGGTCGCAGATGGGCCGTCGATTTCTCAGATCAATCCACTGTTCCATCTTCCCGCGACATCCTCGATCCTCCTGGCTTCTCTCGTGCTTCTCCGGAGCAGGTTTTATTTCAATTTTCGATTCTGTGTTGAAATCTCTTTGAGAATCTGTTGTTTTCCTATTGGAATCGAGTTTCAGTTTGAATTGAATTGAGCTGAAATTGAGTTGTATCGATTTCAATTTCGATTTCAGGATGATTCAGCAAACAGCCGCCAGAAGAAAGACGCTGAAGCTAATTGGAAACTTCAGGTATATTTATGTCAAATCTGAAAGTCGTATCTTAAATTGGACGAAATCGATCTTTGTCTCTGCTATGTAGATCTTAAAAGCCATTGACTTTCTGTGCATTGGATTGTCATAGAAACTTACATCAGACTATCTTTCACTGTTCAAAAATTATGAATTGATGAGATCAGAAAAGGAAAATTTCCCGTTTTTGCTGGGTTTGATGTGTGGATGTAAGTTTAAAACAGATTGGTTTGTTGTTTACATGATGAATGAGCAGAAAGCATGGGAAGTAGCGCAGTCTCCATTTAAGAATTTGATGATGATGGGATTCATGATGTGGATGGCTGGAAACACAGTGCATCTATTTAGCATTGGTATTACTTTCTCTGCTCTTTGGCAGCCTCTCAGCGCCCTCCAGAGTGTTGGAAAAAGTAAGAAAAAATTCACTACATTTATTTCATCTTTGCCTGATATGGAAATGGAACTAGACAGTCTTTGAAAGTACTATGCATTGAAAAATGTTAGCAGTCTCTATCATCATCATCATCATGTGCATTGAAACCAAAGAGAATGTTTTTTTTTTTTTTTTTTTGCAAGTCCACTTATTATCAAGGATTGAAACTATTTCCCATCTTTAAATGATATGGTGTCTTACTGTTAAACTTATCAAACTATTGGGCACAGTTTGATAACTTGGTTTGTGTATTACTATCTTTGATCCTTACATCTGACGTTTACCCTTGTTTGCAGTTTTTGAGCCATTTAAGGATAACAAGGTGGAGCTACTTATGCCTAAATTAGTGTTTCTTGCCCTAAACCTTGGAGGTTTAGCTTTGGGTATCTGGAAGGTAATAAACTTTTTTTCACGTTTCGTCTTTCGCTTTTCCTCATGAAGGTACTGTTTCCTCGTACAAACGATTTATCATTTTCTCAGCTCAACACTTTGGGGCTTCTTCCAACACATGCATCGGATTGGGTTTCATCTCTTGCCCCTCCTCAGGTTGGTAATTTGTATCCGAAGCAAAATCTTGTGTTCATTTGTTTCTGCATCATCCCTGAAGATGCAAGAAGCCAGCATTTTGACTCATCATCTCTTAACAACCTACACGTCTTGTTTTCTCCTCTTTGTTTTCTCAGGAAGTTGAACACTCGGGAGGAGGATTCGCTTTCCACTGATGTGCCTGCGCCTCTTGTATCTTAAATAATCCGCTAAAACCGCGAGAAGACGAAGACACTTTGTGAGACAACCGCAACACATACTTCTTAAGTGATTTGTTTAATCCTGTCCATGAGGGGAAGATTCATATGGATCTTCTCTTCTTGTAGCATTTATAAAACTCATAAACCATAGCTTTTTCACTTTCTCAGTATGATGTTCATTGTTCATCATAACTTATCAATGTATTATTGGCACTGAAGGGACCTAGTGCCCACCTTTTTGTTTCTCATATTCTTATAGACAGGAGTGGATAATGTTTTAGACTAAAGTTTTGCTCTTTATTGCTTTCATCATCCATTATCATTCATTGATTTTAAGTTTTTAACAAATCAAAGACCCTCTAGTCTATTCAGAAGGTCACGAGGTGGACTTGTAGGATCTCTATGGAAACTAGGTCAAGTTTGGGAAGCACGAGACGTGGAACAAAGTGCAGTCTTTTAGAATCATGTAAGTCGGTCTACTCAAAAAACTCTGGACGACAAAAATGTTATACTTTAATGATTATAAGATTGCTCAGAAATAAAAGAAATTTACAGGAAATCCCAAAAAAAGAAAAAAGAGAAATCAATGAAATAAAAAGAGAAATATATTTTCCACTAATTAACTTTCTTCTATCCTCTTCCGTTCTTCTAGTGATTCATAAGCGAACAGATGAATCTAACTTGATCCGAAATTTTCTATCTTTTTTTTCTTTTCTTTCTTTCTGGGTTATACATCACAAGAGATTATGATTCATTGATCTCAGAAACTCAGAGATTTTTATAATCTGATCCCATATTCTTTTTATATATTAAAAAAGCGAATCTGAGTTTGTTTTTCATGTCCGCGAGGATTTGTTTTCTGAAAAATCCCGATCCCTGCAATCACTTATCTGATTATAAGCTTAGATATGGTACTGATGGTTACAAATCCTTCCAAAACTTGTTCAGATGCTTCAACGACGGAAGAATTAAGATCAAACCGCGCGAAATCGAGATAATACCCAGATGCAGTTATTGCTCCGTTGATCACCGGAGGCTCTACACCTGTTTGATCTGCCGCTCGATTTCGTGCTCAAGCCACATCCTTTTGCACACCCAGTCGAACAAAGGGCACGATATCGCCATTGATGTCGAAAGATCCGAGCTTTATTGCTGCTCCTGCATCGATCAAGTGTACGATCCCGAGTTCGACGAGGTCGTCGTGTCTAAGCAGCTTGTTGCCCTGGGTGCGTCTGTGAAACCCGGCGGCGATGTTGTTGCGGTGAGATCGAACAAGAAGAGGAGACTGGACTCGCAGTTGATTATTGGATCGAATTTTCTGGTCTCGCCTAGAGATCGGAGGGAGAAATGGTCGTTCCCTCTGGGGTTGAGAGGTTTGAACAATCTGGGAAGCACTTGTTTCATGAACGCTGTGTTGCAGGCGCTTGTTCATGCTCCTCCTTTGAGGAACTTTTGGTTGAGTGGTCAGCATAACCGTGATCTTTGTTCGAGAAGGTTAGATGGCTCGCTGTGTTTGCCTTGTGATCTTGATACCATCTTCTCCGCAATGTTCTCCGGTGATCGGACTCCTTATAGCCCTGCCCATTTGCTTCACAGGTTCGATCAAAGTCACATTGTTGTATATGGTTGTGAACATGAATATAGATGCTGATTTGATCCTTTATTTGTTGTGTGGATGAAGTTGGTGGAAGCACTCAAGCAATCTAGCTACATATGAGCAGCAAGATTCTCATGAGTTCTTTATTTCGCTATTGAATTGTATCCATGAGAACGAGGGAGAGTCGAAGAAATGTCTATATAAAGGTAAATCTAATTTAGAAGAAGAGATTGTTTATGTGATATTAATGAAACTTTCAAGAAGCTATTTGATTTGATGTTGAGTTTGTTTGCTTGGTGTGTAGATCATGAAGAGTGTCAGTGTATCACTCACAGAGCATTCTCTGGTCTATTAAGATCGGATGTCACCTGCACAACTTGCGGATCCACTTCAACGACTTACGATCCGTTTATGGACATTTCACTTACTCTAGATTCAGCCAAGGGATCGTCTCCGGCAGATTGCAGAAAGAACAGAAAGAGTGGCGAGCCAAGCGTTAAGCCAAGCATGCCAACACTCTCTGGCTGCTTAGATTTCTTCACAAGGTCAGAGAAACTTGGTCCTGACCAGAAACTGAACTGCCAAAGCTGTGGAGAGAAGAGAGAGTCGTCCAAACAAATGTCCATAAGAAGACTTCCTCTGCTTCTCTGCTTGCACGTGAAGCGTTTCGAGCACTCTCTCACCCGTAGGACCTCGAGAAAGATCGATAGCTACTTGCAGTATCCGTTCCGCTTAAACATGTCTCCTTACCTCTCATCCTCCATCATCGGAAAGCGGTTTGGGAACAGAATATTTGCGTTTGATGGAGAAGGCGAGTATGATAGTTCATCGTCATCGGCTTCGTCGGCGGAGTTTGAGATATTTGCGGTTGTGACTCACTCGGGGAAGTTGGCGTCAGGGCACTACGTGACGTATCTGAGGCTTAAAGGGCTTTGGTATAGATGTGATGATGCATGGATCAACGAGGTTGAAGAAGAAGTTGTGAGGGCGTGTGAGTGTTATATGTTGTTCTATGCACAAGAGAAAGTCATTCAAAAGGCTCATAAGGAGTTGAGTTATCAAGTTATCGCCATGGCTGATGCATTTCCCTTTGCTGATTGCTGACTTTTTTTTTTTTTTCACTTGGCCAAAGATTTTGAAGCATTTTACCCTTAATACTTTTTTTTCATTGATTTAAGGTTTATGCTAAATATTTGAAAGCCAAGTTTAATCATTAAATTTCTTCTTCGCTACATCAGTTTCTTTCTTTTATTGGCTTTTCTTTGGAAATCTTTTAGCCGTTTGATTCATCATTTCTTGAAAAGATTTTAACGAACACGAGTTTGATAGTGACGTCGCGTCAACAAGAAAGTGTCGTCTTCTTATGCTTAGCAAGTGTCTCACATGGAACTTATGCTAGAAACTCAGAAATCTATGAAACTGGGAGATCATCAAACAAACAATCACCTCATCTCATGCCTCGTCTGCGGCAATCTCTGTCTCGATCTCTGCTTCTATCGTGATCGTCTCTCTCGTGGCTTGAGCTCTTTTTGGTTAGGCTTAATTTTTTAGTGGTCAACAATAATCTGTAAGGTTGAGTTTATTTGATTTTTATTTAATCGGTTAACCTTACAATTCGACATTAAATACCTTAAAAAACATAATTGGTTCATGTTTGTGATTAAATTTAGCTAATGCTGCCTTAAAAGGTTATTAATGAGTGAACGTAACTCTTTTACCAGAACAAAAAAACTATAAATACTACACTTTGATGGTTTTAGATTCATATTACTCCAAAGTATACTTTTAACTCTGAGGAAATGAATCATTATTTCATAGTTTTTCTATTAGTGATTTATGCTTGCTTTCGTTTAAGCGAAGGTGGAGGTTTTTGGTTTTGGGATTGCGAAAAAAACACATTAGAGTTCCGAAATGAACTCGATCCCCGCACTGTTCTCAGAGTAAATTGCACGTCAAAAGATAACAAAATAGGCGACCACGATGTGGTATTCAATACTTCATACCACTTTAAATTCGGAGAACATAGGACGTCAAGAACAATATGGCGTTGTCTTTTGAGGCATCCTGATCCTAAAACTGGTAAGAAGCTCTTTCATGACTTGTGGCCTGCCTACAGAGGAGCCAATACACGTCGATGTGGTGAGAGGCGCTTATGGATTGCCAGACCTGACGGCATTTATTTAGAGAAAAATAAGGAACCCCGCAAGTTTGTTGATCGTTGGTTTCATTAATTGTTTCTTCTCTTCTTCTGAGCGTGTTCAAATATTTTATCCTAAATCTTTGTTGTGTTTATTTACAACGAAGAACTGGTAAATCTGTTACTGATTCTACGAGTTACAGAAAATTAACCCCTAATCAAAGTAGATGACTTCACGCAGGAGAGGGCAATAATTGCGACAAAAGATTTGGATAGCAAAGTTACTTTTATGTTAAAACACATCCAAGGGACAGCAACACCATACTCTTAATAAGCATATATCTTGTTACATTAAAAGAAAAAAAAAAAAAAAAATATATATATATATATATAATGAAGTGATGGTGTTTCGAGTGGGATCTCTTAAGCCTTAAATGTTTTGGAAGTGGTGTCCTTCATCTGCCTCCATTGGCAAGCCTCTTGAGATGGTGAAATGCCTTCTGCTTAATCCATTGCCTGTCATATGGCAGATACGCACTCATCGAGTGTTCATACCTGCATAGATCACAAAGATTCACCATAAGGCTTTGTCAGAAGCATTGGAACATTGACTAATGATTGCCGTGCAATAACCAGTTTTTAAGCAAACCATGAAACTAAACAAACAGCAAATTTGAAAGCGAAGAACATGTTGAATTTGACAGTGCCCTAGTATTGCATAGCATTTGGGCAAAAGAAAAGAGAGAGAAAGGGGGCAAGACTTACACCAAAGCGCTCATGTCAGCAAGACCGTCAATGAAATTGTAAAGATCAGTAATGTCATAACGAAGATTCCTGAGAGATGGATTGATATCCTTCAACTTCCTTTCGTATAAGCCACAAATACCTGTTCATAACCAGACATTTTAGCAGATGAGCAAAGTCGTAATTCCCAAACTATCCACACAAAGAATAAAACTCAACATAGTCATAACGAAAAGTCAACAGTGAGTTGCAGAATGATGATGATTCGAAATATTAGTTACCATCCATAGCTTGGCCTATAGAGTCGTAATCCATAAACGTCCTTGTAGCTCTGTTTGGAGAGTTTTGCAACAAGATGATGGTGTGCCTACTGTTACTATGATTAGCCTACGCAGCAAAGAGAAAGCTGAGCATAGTCAGCTTATAACAACTCAGAGAATCAAAACTAAATTTTACCCTAATTTTCCGAATACGAACGAGAAATCAGCAGACAAGGAGAGAAAATCGAAAACCTAGTTTCAGTGAAAACGAAATCAGAATTCATTTATCAAACGACTATGCTCGGATTTCTACGGGATTGACTATGGAATCAACGAAACTGCGTATGATGGACGTAAAGAGAAGAAATCGATTACCATCCTCGAGTGATAGTTTGATTCTGATAACAGAGTTTGGGGCTAGACGACGAAGACGAACGATTTAAGTTTCACACTGGCTCTCCGTCTACTGTTGAAGAAGAGAGGAGGACAAAAAGAGAAAAAGCATCGAGGGGCAAAAGCGTCAAATGAGAGAGAGTCAGCCAAAACAGCGTTTACTCCATTTAAGATACGAAAAAACTACAAGCTGTTTCTGTCACTAACAACACGTATTCTCTTTTAAATATGATAAACGACATGTTACAAAATTACAAATCCGTTTTACTTGTCTCCTTTACAGAAGCAAAAGTTTAATATCATCATCATCATCTTCTTGTGGTTCGTTTTTTGGCAACACATCAGAGGGCACAAGATCATCCAAATGATCAGAATCCGGAACGAGGAAAATGAAAGACAAGGTAGCGAATCTGAGGACATTCCTGAGAAGAATCACGAGCCAGAGATTCCCAAACTCGTGTCTGGTGACACCAAAAGCGTGAAGAACGAGCCCTCCACTCCATTTAGAAGCAAGCTGTCCGAGACTATCAATGCACATGAGGAAAGCAAAGAAAGTGCCTTCGATTCCCAGAGGACAGAGCCTTGTGCTGAGCACGACCATCGGGATCCACCTGATCTTACTTATGCTCCTTGAGAAAGATTCTTCGGCTATCACAAAGAAGGAATCGGGTATCCCGAGAGTTAAGTTCCAGCGTTTGATGAAAATGAGATCAAGCATTCCTGAGAAGCCGTATAGAAGCTGTGCAAAGAAGAGTATGTTCCTAAACGAATAGCCTTTGAGCTTCTTCTGGTATATGAGAACTCCAAACATCGATGCCAATGCCCCGATTGCGTAGATTACACCCACAAACTCCTGCAGTTAGACCAAAGAACAAGGGAGTTGAATCTAGCTCATAGCTGTATATTTGGTTGAAGAATCTGTCTTGTTACTAGGTTCACATGAACTCAATCTCTGTCAATCCCAAACCATTTGACCAATAACCTCTATTCTCTAAAACAATATATTTGACAGAGGGATTCTTCAGGTTTCTCATCTGAATTCTATACTCTTGTGACCATGTGAGACCATAGAACCAACCTGGGAAAAGGCGGGCCCATCTGTAGAGTCAGTGTACCAGTAGAAGTAACCTTCATGAGTGCTGAAGTTGAGAGCTAAGGATATGAACATGTAAAGTGATGGCTTCCATACTTGGGGATACTTTATTGTTTTGTACATTCCTTTCACCGCTATTCCTATGCCATCCGTGTCCTGAAGAACATTCAACGATTGCTCAAAGTTTCATCAAGATTCTAACTTTACAACGCAAATGCTTGTGAGAGAGATCAAAAGAGTTTGGATTTCAGGCAGAGCTCTCACCTTTTTGTTTTTCTGTACAAGGACAGTAGAAGATCTTTTCTCGTAGATGAAAAACCCAAGTATGACAATCGTTGCAGGTGGCAATGCTAATACCCCTAATGCTCCCTATCAACAAGAATACAACACTAGAAACTCTCAGAAGAGAGAAATAGACAGATAGGCCGAATAGTGTGCAAGTTTTATCAAGGATTGCAATACAAAAGAGCTCAACCTGAGGTCCAAACCGGTGAACAAAGACTCCACTAGTTGCGTATCCGACCAAAGCACCAGCAGACGAACAAACCATACAAAGGCTCTGTATATCAGGAGCCAAAGATCTGATATTGATGCTGTTTGTTGCTATACACGCATCAATCACCACATCTGCAATAGCCATAGCTGCAGAGACACCTATGAGGCAGGTCAAAGCCAGAGCAGCGGGCAACTTGCCAAGAACTACAATTGCAATCGCAGAGACCAAACCAAGAACACCAGAAACCACAAAATAAGGCTTTCTCTTGTAACCTTTGATCGGGAAAACATCGCTGAGGAGACCCCAAATAGGTCTCAAGACCCATGGGATGTAATATAATCCCATGTAAAGCTGCACAACGGATGGCTGCACTTGCTGTACATCTTTCCAGTAATAATCCGTGACGACTTTGAAGAAAGACCCAGAGAATCCTTGGTTTAGACCGTACACGAGGACGACTCCAAGGACAAAGCTTGGATTTAGTCGATGGCATAGCATTTGTAGCCATTGAAAGGGCTGAAACAGAGCTGAGACGACAGCGTTTCTTCTTGCTTTTGACTTGTTCTCAGAATGATCAAAAATAGGTTTGACCAGAGGTTTTTCAGTTTCTAGCGTCTCCATGGTGTTTACTGTTTGAGGAGGAGATGAACATTGGATCTGGAAGTTAGGCAACATAAAATAAAATAAAGTTATTGTAAAGAAACAGCTTTCTACATATTCACACACGGGAAAAACGAAAGATGTGCTTTAAAAATTCCCACTTGTCAAATTTGTTGACACTGTACGCAATGACGTTTTTTCCCAACTACTATAGTACTATACTTAAATTCCACAAAATCAAAACCAAATTGCTTGTGAAGTTCATCACAGCACGATTGATAAACCTTGAAATAAAATAAAAAAAAGTCAATGTTTCATGTTTCCAGCTAAACTCAAAAATCCTAATCCATGTCAACAAATACTGAAAAGAAATTAAAAAAGAAGTAAAGCCAGGTTGCAGAAGCTAATTCGTCGGCTTCTTTGAAGGTCATTGTCTGTGAGAATCCCACAAGCGAAAGAGACTACTATATATGAGTAAATCAGAACAAGGAGAAGAAAGAATCAAAACACAAAGAAAATGGCAGGATTATTTGATAAACAAGCTGATCTGTACCTAGACGCCAGACCAAATTATCCATCGGAGTGGTTCTCGAAGCTCGCCGATCTCACCGATCACCACGGTTTAGCATGGGATGCCGCCACCGGCAATGGCCAAGCTGCTCTCGCCGTTAGTATCTGATGTTCATGAACTTTGTTAACAGCACTGGATCTCGGATTTGATAGATATAGCCTCATGTTTTGTATTCGAATGAACTACAACATGCATCAGATCTTGCATTTTGACAAACTTGGCCGTGTGAACAGGTTGCAGATCACTACGAGAGAGTCATAGCGACGGACGTGAGCGAATCGCAGCTGAAGGTGGCAACGCCGCATCCGAAGATCGACTATCGCCATACGCCGTCCTCGATGACCGACGACGAGCTAGTGGAACTAATCGGAGGAGAGAACTCGGTTGATCTGATCACAGTCGCTCAAGCCGTACACTGGTTCGATCTCCCTAGATTTTACGCAGTTGCGACGCGCGTCCTCCGTAAACCCGGCGGAATTATCGCCGTGTGGGGCTACAACGACGTCTTGGTGACACCGGAGTTCGACGCGGTCCAGTATCGGTTCCACGCCCAAACGCTGCCGTATTGGAAGTATCCGAACATTCAGCACGTCTTCGATTCGTACGATGCATTGCCGTTTCCTTTCGAGAGTGTGGGGATGGGATCGGAAGGGAAGCCATTGAAGCTGGAGATGCCTAAAACGACCTCGTTTGAAGGGATCATAAGGATGATCAAATCATGGTCGGCTATCGTGACGGCGAAAGAGAAAGGCGTCGATTTGTTACCGGAGAGTTTGGTGAGAGAGCTTGAGACCGCCTGGGGAGGATCTGGTCTGATTCGTCCCGTCGTTTACAAAGCTTTTATGATTGCAGGAAAAGTTGGAGTTTGATGATGATGATCAATCAAACTAAAGCATCACAATTGCAATTCACTCGAATTTATAAGTTTAAATGGTTTGCTTCCATTTTTCTCATAATAACGTTTTCATTCGAAAGAACATTACGTTTAAACACCATTCAATTACAGCTTCTATCGGTAACATTATAAAACTGAATGAATGTAATGTAAAAGCTTTTACATAGGAACGAATGAATTTCTCAGTAAATCACTTGCAAAGATTTTCAAAAAGTGTGTTATTAGACAAATCAAACAAAATACACTATTATAACGTTTACATATATTAAAAATTCTTTTGTTCTGCAACAAAATAGACCTAAAATGCAACAAAACCATTTTCAAAAAAGATAAACTATAATCACCTTTCCTTCTTTGTTCCTTAATCACCACCACCATCATCATCGTCAGTCCATCATCATCCACTAATCGATCTTAACCGAGGAATAGATGAGCCGTGTGAACCAGAGACAAGCATAGAACCCAATGGTTCCTGTGAGCACAAAAAATGCATAAGACGCGATGAGCATGTACCCAAAGTAAAGCATCGCCGAGACCAGTTTGGTGATCTGAAGCTTTGTGAAGAAGTAGAACGTCGCGTAGAGGAAGAGGTAGAGAGCTGATGAGCCTGATGTCAAGTAAGATCTCCACCACCAAAGGTAGTCCTCGCTGCAAAGCTGGAAGTAGCAGAGTACTACTGTTATCTCGGCGCAAGTAACGATGAGGATTACAAACACGAGGAAGAGGAACCCGAAGATGTAGTAGAACTGGTTGAGCCAGATGGATGTGAGGATGAAGAAGAGCTCAATGAAGACTGCACCAAACGGTAAGATTCCTCCAATGAGGATTGAGAAAACCGGGTTCATGTACCAAGCTTGCTCTGGGATTTGCCTCGGGATTTTGTTGGTTTTCACTGGGTCATCAGCCGCTGGCTTCTTGAAACCGATGTAACCGCCGACAAAGACAAGAGGAACCGAGATGCCAAACCAGAGGAATATCAAGGCGAACATCGTCCCGAAGGGCACTGCACCGGATGACTTCTGTCCCCAGATGAGAGCGTTGAGGACGAAGAAGATGGATGAGACAACTGCAGGGAACAAGAAGGCTGTTCTGAAGGCGATTCTCTTCCACTCTGTTCCTTTGAACATTTTGTAGAGACGTGAGGAGGCGTAACCAGCGAAGAGACCCATGAAGACCCAGAGCAGGAGCATGGCCGTCATCAGACCACCGCGATTGGAAGGGGAGAGAAATCCGAGCATGGCGAAGATCATAGTGACGAGTACCATGCCTAAACACTGGACCCCTGTACCAACGTAGACGCAGAGCAGATCTGAATTGGTTGGAAGCCTGAAAACATCACCATGGACAAGCTTCCATCCTGTCTCTTCTTGAGCTTCTTCTTGAGTCTCCAACTCGTTGTAGCGTGAAATGTCACGGTAAAGAGTCCTCAGCATTATCATTGCCACCATACCAGACAGGAACAGGACGATCATCAGGGAATTGACGATAGAGAACCAGTGAATTTGGTTATCACTCATCAGAAGATAAGCATCCCATCTAGATGCCCACTTCACTTCACTCTCCTGGACAACAACGGCAGCAGCAGGAAATCAGAAAAATATTGAGAACAGAAACAGCATAGCTTTTATTTAAGACAAACAAATAACTTGCCTGGAAATCGACATCATATGTGAATATAATCTCCTTCTTTTGCTCAACTTCTTGAGGGGTAGCTGAGCTAACGACCAGACGTTTTGTGTGAGGATCACAGGTCGTCAGACGGGTCTTCTCACTCCATTCTCCTTCATATTCATGCTTAACACTAGAAATCAAGGGAAGGACTATCAGTACTAAAGGGCGGGATCCCAGGAGTCAATCAAATTATGGACAAGAAATGCACCTGTATGGTTTGACCTCAAACCCCACAATCCTTGCAGCATCAGTCTGCGAATCTCTGTGATACCGGACTGTAAACGCCAAGTGATTGTGCATAAAGAACTTTTGCTCTTTGCTCTGTGTATGCAAAAGGAAATTTAGAAATTTAAGAGCTATTTCGCATGCATTCGATACAGTGTTGACAATCGAAGCCTACTTACCCCCTCGTACTGGCCTTTAAGACCAATATGATATCCGAGCTGATAAACAACAGCTGGAGAACCTTGATCCAGTCTTTCAATTGGAACGACAAGAGGAAGGTTGTCGAGGATCCTAACAAATAGTACAAAGAAAGCCTTGTAAGAAAACTGTCAGAGAAAAGCATGTTCTTCATAATAAGAATCATGGAAAAGTTTCTATTTATGGTCCTACATGTTGACTCGGTACTCATCATCGATCTTTTCTTTGAACGCTTTGGCTGACTTCGCATCAAGAGTGACCCGGCCAAGAATATTACACATCTGTGCCTCCCGCATTTTAAACTGCAGTTATACCAATTCCGTAAGGGTTAAGAGATGAAATTACAGACATGGAATCTTAGACAGCAAAAAAGTGATAGAGACTAACCGAATATGGGGCATTCTCGATCCGATCACCACGAAGCACTTCTCCGAGATTCTCAGTACTGTCCACTATCTTCTTAGGGCGACAAAAAGGAAGAGAGTAATACGAGTATGGAAGCTGAGTCTTTATGGATGTTAACTTATTCACTTTCACCTTCAGCTCATCACCCTGCATACGAGGAATAACCAGAATATCAGACTCGCATTTGAATATGATTACGTCTTTTCTGCTCAATCTTTTGAAGTATATTATCTGATTGAGATTCGTAATATAGCATGCAGGACCGACATCGCGCTCGTACGTAGTAACGGCGAATCAAGAGCCAAAGAGAGAGCGATCACTAGGAACCTAACTAAAGCAATCAAATCACCATGAAAATGACTAATCTAGAAGAAATAATGTCGATGTAGCTCGCCTAAAATGTCGACATTGTTCAGATCGAGAGATTCGTGAAGCGGAAATGAAGTGAAACTAAAGCCTCGGCGGAAACCAATTAAGCTCAACCAAAAGTCGGTGCATCAGCACACCGACTGTTATTTTCTCTAGCTTTTTTTCTCGCGGATCAAGTACGATTTAACTCCTAAAACAAATCAAAACCATTCCCTAGACCTAACGCAGATCCAGGAGATCCAATTCAGATCCAAAAGCCTAGAAGCACAAATTCGAACGTTTACCTTTTCGAAATCCTGAGGAGCGACGCCAGGGAGATAGAAAGAGTGAACACCATGGATGAAGAGCAGAAGAATCAAGGCGATCGCGGATCCAGAAGTTTCCGATAAGCTCCGAAACTCCGTAGCCATGGCTGTTCCACAAATGGAAGAAGAAAGAAAATATGGCCAGATCTGAAGCTAAGCTACAGTTTGTTTATTCTCTTATACCCTTCGAGAATCGAGACTCAAGACCGCGTGTAATGGTCTGCTGTTATGTGAGATACAGTACGT
Organism: Microthlaspi erraticum; assembly: GCA_902728155.2. Taxonomy (NCBI): domain Eukaryota; kingdom Viridiplantae; phylum Streptophyta; class Magnoliopsida; order Brassicales; family Brassicaceae; genus Microthlaspi; species Microthlaspi erraticum. The sequence continues at coordinate 33,431 of CACVBM020001051.1, forward strand.
CCCGGTTTATCATTCCGGTTTGGCTTGGTTCTGTTGGATCCTTATCAACCTTTTATAACTCGCCACGTACGTATCACTCATGAAGTCTTGCCAAGTACTAGTCCTTAATCGATGAATCATCCCACCATATCATAAAACATGATTAGGAAATAATTTGTCATGATAATAACACTCACAATTTTTTTATCAACTTATGATAATAGTATTTGGGTGAGAAATGTGAGATACAAGAGGTGATTACATATTATGATCACAATTGAGTTATTGAAAAAGTCTTCAACTGTGAGTTGGACAAAGACAGAAACTTTGATTACTACTAATGAAAACAAATATCGTAATCTTTCCATAAAAAGATGGAGTCTTTGGTTTTTATTCTCTTGCAGAAGTTTCACAATAAGAGAAGCACAAGATCTTAGTCTTGACAAGTTAACCAACATAACAACAACATAACAACAACAACAACAAACATCAGATAACAACCAACAACGAAGACTCCATATATACACTGATCTAAAAGCTTTCGAGATCATCAAGCACTAGAACCGGACACAAGACGGAAGTCTTAGTAACCTCCCTGAATAAACGCATTCAGGCGGTTGAGCTCCTCTCGATGCTCACTCACAACTGCACGGACCACGTCTCCAATGGACACCATCCCGATCATACCCTTGTCTTTGATCACTGGAATGTGCCTGATCCGGTTATCTGTACCATAAACAATCACAAACCGATTGTTAACTTGCCTTATTAGGATCTTTAATGGAGAGAGTATAAGTTGTCTACTTACCAGTCATCAGCTGCATAGCCTGCAAGACCTTGGTCTCCGGTGTCACGGTGATAAGCTTATTCTGCAATTGCCAATTTCACAGATTCCGTTCGGTTTAATCCCCAAAAGCAAGGAAATCATATAAAATGGTGAATTTTCATACCTCTTGAGTCATAATGTCCCCAACTTTTGTTGATTTGGATGATCTCCCTTGCACTATGATCTTCCTCAGATAATCTAAAAAAATCACACACAAACTTTAACATATATAGACACACACAAAAAGAAACTTCACGTAACAGTCAAATTTGTGTTACCTCTCTCAGTAATGATCCCAGCGAGAGATTGTTGCTCACCAGGTTTCACAACCACCAAGGCACCAACATTGTGTTGTGTCATCTAACAAAAGCAAACACACACCAATTCCAAAATCTGATAGGTATAACAATCGAAAGGGCAGAGAGAGAGAGATATGAATAACATACGGATTTAACAGCCTCGTAAACAGTGTCATCAGTGGTACACCAAAGCCAAGATCCATCAGCGCTTTTGCCTTTGGCGTTCATAATGTCAGAAATGGTTGTGCTCTCGAATCCATGCTCCTCCATACGAGCAGACTGAGTGGATTCGGAGCGTGAACAGAACACAGAAGGCTGGATCGCCGGGTTAATCACACGGACATGTTGCAGCAGAGAGGCCTTGACAACATTTCCACCGGAGACGAACGAGCGAATCACAGCTTGCATCTTTCCCTATCAAAATCAAAAAGTCAAATCAGTTATTTTTGGGAACAGATCATCAGAAATACTATAGCACTCACTACTGAAAACGAGATCTAAAAAAGGAAGCAATAACAATCATCGGATATCAACTCAAGAGCTAGAAGACGAATCTAACGAAAGTTGATCGAAACGAACATGATCTGCAACAAAAAGCTATAGAGGAAACTTAAGCCGAGTATTTTTGAAGAATCCTAAAACTAGAAACCTCCTCAATCTGATTAATACCATATAATATACAGAAATGTTTCTTAAAGCTAGCGAAGAAGAAGAGATTCAAACCTGAGCTTAGAGAGAGAGAGAGAAGAACAGATCGGAATAGTGGAGGTCGAGAGAACCCTAGAGTAGGAGCAAGAGACAGCTGACGAGAGTTGAGTGGAGAGTTTGAAGGTTTTCTAATGGATAATCATCAGATATAAATAATCCTTTTTCGATAGCGAAACACTGGCGACTCTTTCGCTCTTTTTATCCTTGATAAAAAAATTAATATAGTGAGTGATGACTGTTCATTCAATTATTCTATCATATCCTGACATTGTCAATAGGCCCACTTAAAACTAAGGCCCACATAAACCAGGCCAATTTTGGGTGCTGATTAAATCAATCCCGGTCGGATTTTGCTTATAATTTACGGTCATATCAATTTTTACGGTTTAAGTTCAGATCAAATCGGGTTGGTTTATCATGACTGTAAGAGTTTGTGGACAAGAGATAGGACTCATCATCCTCTGGATTTGCTTTATATTCAAAATGTTTAGAATGATATTATTACTTCTTGTTTCAGGTCCCAGATTTTCAATCGAGACGACGTAGAAGATACTCAACCTCGACGACCTTAGTGAGAGGGATAAGCCATTCTCCATAGATACGAGAGACAATCAACGGATCAACTTTATAATTCTTTTCATCATCACCAGAGACGCCGCACTTTACTTCTTGTCCAAACGTTTCTGCTTTCTTCTGGACTCTCTTTTTAACCATTTCTTCTACTTTCTCAAAAGTCAAAAGCTTCATCAAAGCCTCTGTATCCTACCAAAAGTTTTCAGAAACACAACACTTTTGGTGACCTCGTTTCATATTCAAAACCGAATCCACATTATTGACAGTGATTTTACCTTGGCGCGAATGGCAGGCTCGTAATCTTGTGGAGCATCTCTGAATTTGACCTCAGCAACAAATTTACCGTAATGAATCCTTCTCGAAATAGCCTTACACACAAGATCAAACATCAAATCAGATATAAAACCACATTTAAATGTAAGCGTGGCTTATTTGAAATTCCTTACTTGTAAACAAGCGAGATCACTAGCAGCAGTTGATGGATAGTTGCCATCATCGCCTGGTTTGACAAACAGAGGAAGCATTTCTTTGAAGTAAACATCCCAAATGCGTTTGTTTATGTTCACGGATAAAGCCTTAGGATGCAGAACCTAATCAAGAGCAAAGAAAAAAAGTATTGTTAGATTCAAACATTATGTTCTTCCAAGTAAAATGCTTTATAGTTTATACTACATACCGGTGGATATTTGTGCGTAGGAAAAACCGAGTGAGGAATGTTCTCAAGGAAGAAAGGATTTTCTTCTGGATTATCGTATTTTCCTACCTATAATTACATGAAAATTTTCAACTGTTGAGATCCAAATTGACTTTGTAGCTATCTATGAAAATGCTTCAGAAAGCCGAATCAACCGATGCAATTGATCTATGTTTCTAGCTTTTAAATGGGATTGTGGACCTTAGCTTGGAGGATTTCGATCTCTCTGACGAGAAACTCGGTGAGAGAAGATGAAATTCCGGAATCTAGACAGCGAGATTCCTCGAATGCAGAGGAATTTAGCGGAAACTTAGCTCTCTCGATCAAGCTGAAAACGATGGTGTCTTCTTGCCTAATCAACGATTCTCTGATCGAGTCAAGGCTCAGTCGTACATCGGAAACTCCAGAGCCAGAATCCAACTCGACGACTCTTGCCATGACGCTTCCTCCTCTCTCACTGCTGTTGACTTTGAGTCTAACCAGCTTCGGAACTTTTTGCTTTCTTCCCTATGAGCTAATTGACTCAGAACATTTTGCCAACCAAAAGAAAATTATATTAAGAAATTGCGAAAATTAAATACGAGGCGTAAAAAACCAAAACCGGATCGAGATCCATCGACATCAGGCTAATTTATGCCCAACTACATTCATAAACTGGAGTACTGGACCATAAAGTATAGTAAATGCCCCCATGTAATGTAGATTTTTGTTCTTAATTGTATATCAGTGTCATAGATTTACTTGAACTATGAAGTCTCTGATAGATCTTCATAAAGTATAGAATCAAAACCATAGCTATAGGCAGCAAAAACACATTTCATTTTGAAACTTTATTTATAGAAATGCAAATTGCAAAATGTAAATTATTTACAAACTTTCATCTCAAGAAGAGATTTCACTGCCAAAAAAATCACATTTCTTTTGTAATATATATGTTCCACCTCATATTGGAACAATAAGGCAAATAACATGTAGATTCTTCACAAAAATTACAGACATTCTTATCAGGACTGATTCTTATTCTAATGAAATTAACAAACTTCTCACCGAGAGAGAGGGTAACGATGAGAGTGAGAGTTGGAGGTGATTCTAGAAGGTTGTGGAATATGTTCAGAGATTATATAAGCAGTGTCTTTCCACCAAGAGGCTTCAGCTTCCTTGGAATGGAGCCTTAGTTTAGCATCTTCCAATGCAAACTCAAGCTCCTTTATCTCCTCTTCTTGTCTTGTCTCCAACAGCTCGTGAAGCCTCCTCTCCAGCTCATACGGACACACTCCTTGTCGTTCCTCCATTGGTCCTGGACACATCATCATCTCTCTTAACATCAATCCTTCTGAATCTTCACTCTGCTCTGAAATATCCTGTGAATCGTTTCACAATAACATATCAGTAAAATGAATTGACATTGATATCAGGAATTCAAAGTCAGATACTTACATTGAGCTTAGAACATTTACTCTCTTGGTCTTGACTAATCTTTAGAAGCTCAAACTCAGCTTCGAGTTCTGCTTCAAGCTGATCCATTTCTTCCCCTCCCTTGAATAGGTAATGTTTCAAAGAGCCTTCATGTCCGACAGACAAAGATGTTTCCAAGAACTGTGGAGAGTAATAGTGATCAGTAGAAGATTCTGGACCATCTACCACAACGTCACTTGTGGTGGAATACGGAGATGTTTCGCTTTGCTCTTGCTTCGCACCAAAGAGTAACTTTTGCTGTTTCAGCCCCATTTGGTCGTTGTGACATTCTAGAAACTTCTCTATATCGCTACGTAAATTGACAAACTCTTGCTGTTTTCGCCTCAGCTCGTCGTTCTTACATTCAAGTAACTTCTCTAAATCGTTACGTAGCTCGACTATCTTGTGAATCTCTTCTCTACCTGTTGCAATCAGATGTAGAAGATAACAACTCACTCCAATGCTGAACAAAAACTCCCTTCGTCGCAGCTCCTCTACTACATACCAACAGATATGTCAAAATTACAATTCAGCTCATACATAATCATTTATTCCTTAATTCTTCAAACAATTGGGTTCTCTGATTATTTTTCAATTTTCACATTAATAATCTAAGTGACATGAAGAATCATACTCCTAAAACATTCATCACTCTTTATAAACGTAACCGATCGATAAACTTTAAAGGGAGATTTCTGTAAAATTTGAAAAAAATTGTGAGAAACAAAAGTATTTACCGGAGTCGATTGTCTGTGGTGGCGAATCTGAAATTTTGCAGACGCCATGACCATCTTCCGAGAAATTTATGATCCGAACCGGGTCACAGTCTCTCACTCGTCCTTCCGCCATAGCCTTCTTCTTCCCTTTGACCTTCCTCGGCGAGGAGAACCACCGAGCCATGATTTTCCGTGGTGACCGATACCTGATCCGAATGCATCCTGCTCTCACTCCTCCATTCTCATCCATCGGATAATTCAACGGCCAGATAAAATTCCCGGCGGAGTTCAACGCAATATCGATCGCGAAAGCGAAGAGATTTAAACAGAAGGACAGAGAGAGAGAATGAGAGATTAAAAAGAGAAATCAGAATCGGGATTGACGAGAGAGAGAGAGCATTAATGAGAATCACGAGAAGCAGAGTTGTTCTTTCGACTTCGATCTACAAAAAACAAAAAAAAGCGTTTGGACTTTGGACTTTGGAGGGAAACTTTTGAAATTTTGGAAAGTCTTTAAATGCAATCACCTCTCCTTTTCTCCAATTATTACTAAGATCTACTCCGATTCAATTTCAATTCACTCTTTTTCTGTTCTTTCATTTTCACAACGATTCACTTCACTTTTTGTTTTGTCTTTTTTTGCTTAATATAGTGTTGTTAAATAGTTTAAAGAAGGAAAAATAAGTAAATATTTGATATATTGCTATAAGTATACGATTAGGGTCAAGAGTGTTTGAAGATCCAAGGAGTATAATTGAGAAATTATTTAGCCATAAATAGCAATCGACGTCCAACGTTGACTACAAAAGAACTGGTCAAACAACAATTCAGTTATGTCGACCTTTTATGTGTCGTTGGGAAAAGACCATCATTAATTTTGTGACCAAGTTGGCTGTTTGTTTTTTGAATAAGATTTTTCTGTTTGAATTTGCCTTTTCCGAAGAACGTACAAACTCCGAAAACTATTTTTCGAAAATGAATTGATTGATACAGTACTATTGACAACAAAATGCTAAAACCAATTATGTTACAGTGGGATAAAATGTAAATTACAGAGATAAAAACAAAGTAAAAACAAAAGAGCAAAATCGTTGGGTTTGGGTCTGAATGGTCTCAGAGCGAAGATGACATTTGGCTTATGACCTCCAATGTAGCTTTCGTCTTCGTCAAATGATCCATCTACAGTTTGTTCATATGACTCAAATGATTTCACTAATCCATCAAACATTTTCACATTCTTAAAAAAAAATATTCGTTTCATGGCTTACCAATTCTTTCTCGCGGTTGTCCTGCGAATGGAAAAAAAAAACACAACTCTACATGTCAGTCTTTTACGAGAGATTACGTGCTTGTGAAGAAACTAAAAAGAGCTTTATATACGTGTTGTTGTATGTATACCCTGGTTTGAATCTCCTGTTTAAGAGCGCTTATGAGTCTGAACAAGTAGTCGTAGTTTGATTTGTGAGGCTCCTGCGATCATATCATATAATAATACAGTAATCAAAGATCTTAATCAATCATCATAAACCATCAATAGATTCACTAAAAAAACCATTAGTATTGTGAGATCATTGTCATTACCTCAATCGTGTTAGGAAGTGGAAGACCTTCAAAGACATGAGGAGGCTCTCGAAGCTGAAGGATCTGACTCGGTTCACTTGGCAGAGGAACGGTCCAAGAAGGCGGATTTGAAATCCCCATTGATGCAAAACCATCTCCCGTTCTGTTTTCCCACGTTTGCACTTGGCGAGATGATGATCCATCACTCCTCATTTGAACCTGTAACTATAGAAGAAAGCAAACATAATAAGCCTAAGACAAATTATAAAAAAGTGAGAAGTCTCCATCTTTTTGTTTTTTTCTTTACCCTTGGAACATTTTCGACAGTGTAAGAAACAAATCTGGGTTCTGTGAAGTTGGGAGGCTCAAGAACAGCATACGCGCCTTCGTTTTCATAGTTTCTTGAACCCTAAATAAACGAAGGAACCAGTTGGAAAAGCAACAAAACAGAGAGCATCCAGATTATGTTTGTTGTTAAGGAAAATGACCTGTGAGAACATTGAGGCACTGAAGATTGTGTAAAGCTTTCCAGATTCAACTTCATGATCTGCCGAGTACCCACTTAACATGTTTCCCATGTCTTCTCGATCTGCTCTTGCATCAGGACCTTCATGTGATCTTATAATCATCTACAATAAGCAAAACAAACAAATTCAGTTTCATTTTGGATTAGTAGCAGTTTTTGCCCAAAGAACTTCTTCGCTTACCTTTAAGTTTGACTGTTTTAGGAAACTCTCTGTGCAATCAGCTCCCCAAAGAAGTCCCTTGTAATTACTTTCGCTCAGACCATCAGCCATCCATGGACAAGACCATAAAACATGGTTAAGAGTTGTATTCTCATCATCATTCTCACCAACTTGTCTCCTCTCAATCTTGTCAAGCTCCTCTAAAGAACCCAACAACAAAGTCGGATTCGCGCCATCTTCTTGGACACGAGAGCTTTGAAAGAGACCTCCATGAGTTGTGTAGACGCTATCTGATATCACCGACGCCAAAGGTAACATCTTGAAACAGTCGATGCACTTGGCGTATAGCATTGGACCGTTCTCGCCGTATCTGTCACATGTTTCTTTCAAGAAATAAAGCTCTTCCGCAGAAACTCTTGTTTCAGAGCTTCCTCTAAGTAAAACTACATTCTCAGGCATCAGAATCTGTAGTTAGAAACAACAAGTATCGATCAGATGAGAATGAAAGAAAAAAAACTATCTAAAGCCTTAATTCTTATGCTTTTTTCATGTCAATATTAAGTAATAAGACTATATAAGTACCTTCCAAGCTAAGAGAACCAAGAAGACTTCTAGGCTCCAAGAACCTCGACCAATGTAATTACCATTGAACACAAACCGTTGGTTCTGTGAAGGCCTTCCTGATTGATCAAAGATCTTGAGGAGATCGTGTAACTGACCGTGGAGATCTCCAACCACAATCACTCTAGAGTTCTCACTAGAGCAATCGATTTTAACGCAGTTGGCTTCTTTGTCTAGAATCTGCGAAGCACAATCCACCAGAGAAGCAGCCACAGAATGTGGCAGAACCAAAGGGAACTCGGAAACAGAGCTTTTCCAAGTGAACTGGTTCACCAAACCCATCAAAATCTCAACCCATTCAAGAGTTAGTTGGGACTCCAAAGGCCATGAGATTGGATCCAAGACAATGTCACCGAAATCCGCACCAACGGAGTCATCTCCGTTTCCCAAATAAATCTCCATTTCCATTGGCTCAGTCATGTCATCTAGATTATCTACAGCTTCTGGTTCGAATTTTCTACTTCCCATTCCTTGTACACTTGCTATCATCCTCGTCACCTGTTGCTTCTCTTGCTCATCCAATGTCTCATACTGAAACCCACGAAGTGACTTCAGAGACCGGTCTGCGTTACTCACCTGGCACATATTTCAAAATATATAGTCAATAACATAAAGATGTGTACTTACCAAACATTTAATCTAAAAGCATAAAGATGTGTACTTACCACTTGCTTTAGGACAGAACACAGAATTCGTGTAACACTATTCTCCGGATCCTGAAGCAAAGAACGTAACTTTGGCGTCAAGGGTGATAAGCAAAGATACTAATAAAGTCAGATTTGAATCTGGTTTCAACGTTTACTTTAAGAAAGTCTCGATCAGCACCACGTCGAGATATTTCTTTCAACATAAGCAAGGTACGTAATTGCTTATAGTTCTTCATTCTCGTCGTCTTAACGGCACTTAGCTTCAAGAATGCGAATTTGCAAGCTTCAAGCTTCGCGTCTAATACCCTTTTCGAGATTTCTACATAAAAACCCGTCAAATGTTACTATTCGGATAACATTACTCCGTTTTTTGCTCAGAAACAGAGATATTTTCATGGTGGTTGGCCAATTCAATTGACTGAGAACAAAAAAAAAATCTCCATCGAAAAAACAATTACCTGGAGGCGGCATATCGATTAAACTCGGAAAGATTCGAAAATTTCCCGATGAGATTGGCAGAGAACGAATAAAATCACCGTTCGGCGAGGTCGTCGGCACAGTTCCGGCGTCGATGTCGATTACAACCGCCGCTCACCACCGAAGATCGAGCGTTTTCGTGTTAACTTCCTGCCGGTTCTAGGGCAAAGAAACCACGCGCATTTCGCTGCTTAGGAACCGAAAAGGATGTTGTTTTTCAATAATTATGGGCCGGCCCATATTCTCAGTTATTATAAGCAAGCCCAAATAAATACACTCTATCTCTCTCTCTTCATAGTGAAAGATTTATTTATTTCATACCAGTTAAATTTGTTCTTCTGCTCATACGACGACAATGGCGAAAGAGGCATGAGAATAAGAAACGAAAATGGCGGGAGCGATTAGGGTGAAGCAACTGTTTGTATGCTCTTCGATTCTCGCGAATAACAACAACAAGTCTCTATTACGCCTCCCTCGGCGTAGTATCAATGTAATTGCGGGAAATCTCAGTTCGAGCGAGATGAAGAAGAAGGAGAAAGAGAAGAGGAAGAGGAGGAAAGAGATTGAGGTCTCTAAAGCGACGGCTGAAGCAGTGGTGAATAAGGAAAAGAGGAGGACACGGTCTAGCAGAGAGTATGAGATCGCCGACGGCGGCGAGCTTCCGTCCTCGCATGTGCCTGTGCTCATCGGAGAAGTTATCGACGTTTTCTCTTCCGTTCGCTTGCGAAGCTTTGTGGATTGCACACTTGGCGCCGCCGGTCACTCTTCTTCTGTAAGTTCCTTCTAATTGATTCCCGAATTTGAGCAAATTGTTGATTAATTAGCAAAAATCAAACAAGCTATTGAGTGTTTTTAGATCTTTCTTTGCTATTGTTGGATATGTAAACAGATTGTGAATTTGTGCTTTATATCTTTCAGATAATTCAAAGCCACTCTGAATTGAAGCATTTTGTTGGAATGGATGTTGATCCAGTGGCTCGGAAACTGGGTCAATTTCATATTGATTCTCTCATGCATCCAACTTTAAAGGCTTCTGTGGTGTTGAAGAACTTCAAATACATCAAATCTGCAATCGCTGCTACACATCCGGAATTGTTAGATGTAGGTGTTGATGGCATTCTTATGGACTTGGGGATGTCATCTATGCAGGTAAAATGTGGTTTTACAAAGCAACAAATTGCGTTTCGTTGCATTGTTGACAACTTGACATCTCTCACTCAAGCTTGTAAAATCTTTGTCTGACAGGTAAACAATCCTGAAAGAGGGTTTAGCGTTCTCCAAGAGGGACCTCTTGATATGCGGATGGATCCTCAGGTGAAGTAGAACGAACCTTCCTTCTTCTCAATCTCTTGGGAGTGTTTGCACAAGTTTTTTCTAACTTATCAGCTAACATGTGACAGGCGACTCTGAAAGCGGAAGATATAGTGAATTCTTGGCCAGAATCTGAACTGGGGAGAGTCCTACGAGATTATGGGGAAGAAAGCAATTGGTATTTACTTCAAAATAGAATTGTCAAGGCTCGGCTTAACGGTGGGTTACATTCTACTGGTGAACTGGTGGATCTCATTCGGGGCATGTCACCACCAAGCAGAGGTATGCATGTCCTAATTAAAGATTTGGTCACTATCAATGCTTGATGAAAACAAGATCAAAGTAAATTGACTCCATTTTGAAATGTTGCAGGAGGTAGACAGGGTTGGATAAAGACTGCAACACGTGTGTTTCAAGGGCTAAGGATTGCAGTGAACGACGAACTCAAGACGCTACAAAACTCTCTACACTCATCCTTCGATGTTCTCTCTCCAGGTGGGAGACTAGCAGTCATTTCCTTCCACAGTCTGGAGGATCGGGTTGTCAAACAAACGTTCCTCGAGATGTTGGGGTTTCAAAGGGAAGAAGCAAACACAGAGGTGTGTGTAAAACCGGAAAAGCAAGTCGAGGAAAGTATAGACAAGGAATTAAAAGAGAAAGAAGCGTGGATCAAACAGACTGTGATTAGTTCCAAAGGAGTAATACTGACAAAGAGACCAATCACGCCTTCAGAGGAAGAGGAGAAACTGAATCGCAGAGCAAGAAGTGCTAAGTTAAGAGTGATTCAGAAGTTGTGAGTCATTTGCACTATCAAATGTTCCTTCTCTCTTTGTTGCCATTTTCCAAGACAGGCTCGAGATTGCAATTAGAATCTACTGTCCCAAGGTTCACTTAGTGACGTGAAGTTTAAATTTAATGAAATTCGTCAAATCCAATCTTATGGACTATCAATCTATCAGAATTTCAAAGCTATAATTTGACTAGAGACAACGATAAAAAGATCTGTTGTTAACCAATTTAATCGAACCAATCCGGTTAAAATGCAGATTTCCATTGACCATACCACATAAGCATCTGACTGTTGTCGCCGCAAAAACGAAAAACCCCCATTTCACGACCTCGAAACCCTTTCTCTTTCTTCCTCCTCCACCTAAGAGCTCAATGGGAGCAATTGATCTCTCCTTCTCACAGAGTCTCCTCTTCTCTCCGTCCCGTTCCAATCCCCCCTCCTCCACTCACCGTTCCGTCTCATTTGTGCCGCCGGTAAACAAGTCACGAAGTCTGCCGCCGTTGCGTGCAATGAGCCACGATGACGACGACGCGGCCTCAAAGGAGGTTAAGCTGTGGGGTGGAAGGTTCGAGGAGAGTGTCACAGAGAAGGTCGAGAAGTTCACTGAGTCAATTTCCTTCGATAAGGTTCTCTACAAGCAGGACATCATGGGAAGCAAAGCTCATGCTACAATGCTCGCTCACCAGGTACTACTTTGTCTTACTTGAGTGCTCTCTTCGAACTCCATCTGTGAATTGGATTTCGAAATTGACAGATTTTTGGATTGAATATTGACTTGCAGGAGCTAATAACTGATAGCGATAGAGATAGCATTTTGAGTGGTCTTGATGTGATCGAGAGACAGATTGAAGCGGATAAATTTGAATGGAGGACTGATCGAGAGGATGTGCACATGAACATTGAAGCTGCACTCACTGATCTAATCGGCGAGCCTGCGAAGAAACTCCACACAGCACGGAGCAGAAATGACCAAGTCGCTACTGATTTCAGGCTTTGGTGTCGTGATGCGATCGATTCGATCATCGTCAAAATCAAATACCTTCAGACGTCACTTGTTGCATTGGCTTTGAAGAATGAGGCTTTGATTGTTCCTGGCTATACTCATCTCCAAAGAGCTCAGCCTGTTTTACTCCCACATGTTCTCTTAACCTTTGTAGAGCAGGTTTGGAACTTCTTATTTGGCCAAGTTTTAGTTTCGTTAAGTTAGTTTTCTGGTTAGGCTGTGATGTGAAGCTTATTGGCTGGTATTTGTGATCATGTATGTCAGCTTGAACGTGATGCTGGTCGTTATGTTGACTGTCGAGAGAGGCTAAATGTCTGTCCCCTAGGAGCTTGTGCTTTGGCTGGAACCGGTCTACCTATTGATAGGTTTATGACTGCAAATGCTCTTGGATTCACCGAACCAATGAGAAACAGGTGTTTTCCTAGTTCTTGTATCGGTTACAGCAGCTCTCTTTAAATCTATGCTTTCTCATATACTAAATCTGTTTCATCCTCTATGTTCAATCAGCATTGATGCAGTTTCAGACAGAGATTTCGTGTTGGAGTTCCTGTATGCGAACTCCAACACAGCCATTCATCTATCACGGCTTGGAGAAGAGTGGGTACTGTGGGCGTCTGAGGAGTTTGGTTTCATGACACCAAGCGACTCCGTCTCAACCGGAAGCAGTATAATGCCACAGAAGAAGAATCCAGACCCGATGGAGCTTGTGAGAGGAAAATCCGCCAGAGTTATAGGCGATCTGGTCACCGTCCTAACCTTGTGCAAGGGGCTTCCTCTTGCTTACAACCGAGATTTCCAAGAAGATAAAGAACCCATGTTCGATAGCACCAAGACGATAATGGGAATGATCGATGTTTCTGCGGAGTTTGCCCAGAATGTCACATTCAACCAAGACAGGATTAAGAAAAGTCTCCCTGCAGGACACCTTGATGCCACTACTCTCGCCGATTACCTTGTCAAGAAGGTATTTGTCAAAATCTTCCTTTTGTTTTTGTAGCTTAATTCAAGAAGGTAATACATTTCTTGTTTGTTTTGTTTCACAGGGGATGCCTTTTAGGTCATCGCATGACGTAGTAGGGAAACTAGTTGGAGTTTGTGTCGCAAGAGGATGTGAACTTCAGAACCTGAGTCTTGAAGAGATGAAGAAGCTGAGTCCTGTGTTTGAAGAAGATGTGTTTGGGTTTTTGGGAGTTGAAAATTCAGTTAATAAGTTCAGTTCCTACGGGTCAACTGGATCGAACTGTGTTGCTGAGCAACTCGGCTACTGGGTCAACAAGCTAAACATGACAACCACCTGAGTTGGACCAAACCATCAGGCAGATTGTTGCGGCGGTTTGAGGAAGACAAATACATTGTGGTTCCTTCGCTGGCAAAACCCAAAAAAATAAAGCTTTATTGTATTTTAAGCAGATATTGTTCAACTTTTAACAATTTTTATCATGAGTAATATGTTTTTGTTGTGCTTTTTTAGTGAATTATCGTTACTAATAATATTGGATTTAGACAAGCTAGATACAAAAAAAAATCAGTGATGCTGTGACTGCAAATGTTTATTTAGAATATACCGTAATATCGAAACCAAGGACAAATACCTCAAAAATTGTATCAAATCTTTAATAGATTGGATCAAGGGAGTGCATTGGAGTTAGGTTGTGATTTGAACATGGTGGAATAATGTTATCCTTGAGTCTGAAGATAATACTTCATCAATCGAACCTTTGCGGGTTTAGAATTTCATTGGAATTTTAGATTATTTTCTTCTTAAACCCAATTATTGTTTGAACATCAAACATCAGAAAACTAATAATGGGATTAATGCAATGCATTTGGATGTGATTTTGTTGAACATGGAGGACCCTACATGACATGAAGCCCCCTCTTCCTTGTAGGTTGAACATCTGTTAAAATGTTATAAAATTTAGAGTATATTATTCCTTTTATGTTTCAGAATGTCATTTTCTATTTCTATTATGACCACAGACACACTGACACAAATACGCACCAGTAATAACCTCATTGGTGTTTCTCTTCTCCTAAAATAGTTAACTCTAAAATCAAACACAAACACTCCTTTCTTTTCGATTTGATTATTATCCATTTGATGGTGGAGTCACTTTCTGATTGTGACACAATCCTTGTCCTAAAATCCCATGTTAGCCACTGATTGATTGATGGTCTTTTGGATATTAATTTACTATGAAAACTCCATTTCTTTAATTGGACAATCCGTGGATTGAGTTTGCTGGTGAACCTCATCTCTTCTTATTTATTTTTTTCTTTACTCCTTGTTTTTGTTTGTATTCATTTTAATTATTTATCTTTGTTTGGATTTTTTCCATTTTCTTCTTCGAACCTTGTAGAATGATCGAGTCACTTTTTTATTAAGCTTGTTAGATTTTGTTACTATGCTCACTTTAAAAATAATTGTATCGACTCTCTAACAGAAGCACAAGATACGATAGGCATTACTAGTTTTTTCCTTGTATTTATAGGAAACATTGGTTTTGAATCGGTAATATTGATAGGAAGGATATTCATGTTAGCATTAGACTCATCCCAATAATCGCTTATTATCCCAATGATACAGAAATTATGCCTAACAACAACTGAAGTTGGACACGTAGAAAACAAAACTCAAGAAAAGTCTTTGAATAAATAAACTTTATTTTGTTCTGACTTAATCCTCTCCACTAACTCTAATATTCCTCGATGATCCTGACTCGGTAACAGAAGGTGAATCTTTTCGAAGTCTCTGAAATACTACACGTGTCAGTGTAAAAAAGAATCTAAACTAACCCGGTTCACATCCGACAGTCCTTTCCGTTTTTTCAGTTCCAATAAACCAGTTGGGAAGTGGGAACCAAATTCCCAGCAAACCAAACTATTATAATCCTAACCGATTCCCAGTTAACCAAACCTCTTTAATATCCAATGACAACCGAATCCAAACATATTTAGCTTAATTCTTCTTTTTTTTTTAACTTAAAAACAACAAATTATAAGTACATAGTGTGATGATGAGTGATGACCTATTTACTATTTACTATTTAGTACTAACAAAGTTCTTCAAATTGAAAATGTCTGAACTCGAAGTTAAACCAAAATTATATTAAACCAAAGAAAATATAGGTTCAATGCAACAGTTCTTATAATACAACACATTAACCGAAAACCGGTACAGTCATAACCAAAACTCCTGATTCAACTAGTGGTGCTTTCATCGGCCTTCTGATTAATCGCAGTATTGTCGCCGTGCCATGACCAAACGATGTCGTTCAACGCCGGCCGGACTTCTTCTTCGTACAACCTATTGTACTCCAGAGTGTCTCCCGCCGCTTTGCAAAACTCCACCACCGATATCTCCGGCGCTACTTCGAACACTTCCGCCGTCATCGAGAGCCGTCCTTTTCTCCCTTCCGTTTTCCCCTCCATCTTCACCTTGAAATCCTTCGTCGTCTTCACCTTCATGTTCATCTCCTTCGTAGCCGTTTCGATCTTCTCCATTATCACCGTCGCCGGAGACCGTGACGTGAATACCGATTGCACCTTCCTCTTGCTCTCGAACAAGCTCGACAGATCGAATCCGGACGACATCGACGAGATGAATTCGAAAGCGTTGAAGAATTTCGGCGATATCGGCTCAGTTTCCTCCAAATCGCGAGCCTCGTCTTCGTTGCTGCTCGGAGAACAGATCGGCTCGTCAATTTTGAAAGCTAACGGCGGAGTGAAGTTTTTCCGGAGCCACGGCGTCCTCATGATGGCCGGCATCGAGATCCGCCGATCGGGATCGACGACGAGGAGCTTCGAAACCAACCTCCTCGATTCAGGCGAAAACCACGGCGGGAATTCAAAATCCGCCCTGAAAATCTTCCGGTACATGTTCATCAGATTCTCGTCCTGAAACGGCAAACATCCGGCGAGAAGCACGTACAAAACGACGCCGCACGACCAGATATCCGCCTTCGCACCGTCGTATCCCTTCTTCCTGAGAACCTCCGGCGCCACGTAAGCCGGCGTTCCACACTGGGTGTGAAGCAATCCGTCCTGGAGAATCTGCTCCGGCAACGCCGACAATCCGAAATCGGAGATTTTCAGATCCCCGTTCTCGTCGAGAAGGAGGTTCTCCGGTTTCAGATCGCGATGAGAAACGCCTCTGCTATGGCAGAAATCGACGGCGGAGATCAATTGCTGGAAATATTTACGAGCGGCGTCCTCGTGGAGCTTACCTTTAGCGACCTTAGCGAAAAGCTCGCCGCCTCTAACGAACTCCATGACGAAGAAGATCTTCGTCTTTGTAGCCATGACCTCTTTCAATTCGACGATGTTGGGATGACGAACGAGCTTCATGATTGAAATCTCGCGCTTGATTTGATCCATCATCCCTGGCCGCTTCATTACTTGATCCTTGTTGATGACTTTGATGGCGACGCTCTCGCTCTCGCCGCCGACGATCTCCTTGCCGTAATAGACTTTCGCGAAGGTTCCTTTGCCTAGAAGCCTTCCCATCTCGTATTTCCCGAACAGAATTCGCCGTTCTTCCTCCATCGGATTATAGGTTTGTCTCTTTCTGGTATTGTTACGGAAAATGAAAAGGAATTGGAGTGAAAAGAGATGATGAAGAAGAGGATTAAGAAAAGCTGTTGATGATCCATGAGGTTTGATTAGTTTTCAGGCAAAGAGGAATCCATGAGAATATACCCTGGCAGCTGAAGAAGTGCAATTTCATGTTCACCATTAGAGATGAAAAAGTAAGAGAAATGGTGAAGAAGGCGATTCAGTGTGCAAAAATGAATACAAGGAGTAAACAAAGTTGTTATATACTCCTCACTATCACAGGACAACATTCTCTTTTCTATAACATTCGAAATGTTTTTTTAAATAAAAATTTAGAAATCAGAAAAAAACTAACCATACAATTTTTTATTTTCTCATTTTAATATTTTCAGAATGGTTGTATTTTTTATCTTCTTTTTGACATAAATGGTTACATAAAATGTTTGTTTGTGTTTATGTTGTTTTTTTTATTGTATATTCAGCAGTTGTAAAATGTTAGATTTTAGTTGCAGTGTTGATGCATGAATTTTTATCTTCTGGTTATCTACATATGGCAGATTATTTGCAAGATTTTATTCTTCATAAAAAGATTATGAACAATTTCGTTTGAGTTTTGTTTCCCCTGAATTCATTAATTGATTGGCCAACATTAGGTCTTTACATATGGCAGATGTTTGGTCATGCACAAGTTTACAAAAATACAATATACCTCCTATCGTTAAGAAGACTTTGGAAACAATAGCTCAAAATCGTCAAAGGAAACCAATCTAGGAAGTAGCAAGAATATAACAGGAGTCAGGATACTATCTGATTTTTCTAATTCGTGAGTTTTGACTCATTCACTCCCAAATGTAAGAGCTGTTTTGTGATTGGTTTAATCGATAGAAAGCTACAATTCTCACGAATAACATCGTCGGAGAAAGAGGAATATGTATCCATTATTGACAAAACTCGAAACGCACTTAAAATAATGTCAATAATTCCCTCCAACGGGTCTAATGCCTTTTGTCCCCTTATCGTCTACGGTGGTTCCACCCAACATTTCGTATAAAAAATTGAAAACTTTGTTTAAAATCATTCCATAAACTATAATAAAGTTTTAAGTTTCAGCTGAGTAAGACTATGGGAACAATAGCTCAAAATCGTCGTTTCTCAAACCTATGGCTCAATTCCAGTGTTGTCTGATGAGACTATGATAATAGGAGATACTATATAGCAAGTTCAATTACGTCAGATTTAAATAACTACTAGAAAAATATCAACGATAATTCTTTTGAAAAGTGATTGGTAAATAGGAGTTCACATCCAATAGATAAAACATTTTTAGCGTCATTTACAAAAGGGACACTTAAGAACGTGTATTTTAATAAATTTCTCATTTTATTATTGTAAGACACGTTTCGTGCGTAAAACTTTATCACATGCCTTCATATCTGAATAAAGTTGTCATCGCTTAAAATGTTGTGTCCATCTCTTACAAATATACAAATAAAGAAACTTTATAGAGGGGCCTTTTTTTTTTGAAAAACTAGTCTTTCAACCAGAAGGAATTTTAAAAGCTCAATACATGTTTGTTATATTGTGAGGCTCAATAAACAATTTTAGCTGAGCACATATATTTAGTGTTACACATTTTGGTTTATGAATCTCTGATTTTCTACGTATACCAAGGAAGAAAAACAATAAACAAACAAATGGTCGACGTGCGGTTTGAGAGTGACTTTTGAAATGGAAAGTCTAATGTGATCAACCCAACAAGGATTATGTATGATTATTGATTAAACAAAAATAAAAGACAAAAAAGTATTATGACAGCTTATCGTTATTTTCGGATCACTTTCTTCAAAGCAGGGAGATACGAAGGTATATATGTTGTGTTCACCAAGGAACGTTTTGGATCTA
Source organism: Microthlaspi erraticum (assembly GCA_902728155.2). Classification (NCBI taxonomy): domain Eukaryota; kingdom Viridiplantae; phylum Streptophyta; class Magnoliopsida; order Brassicales; family Brassicaceae; genus Microthlaspi; species Microthlaspi erraticum. Next base: position 52,232 of record CACVBM020001051.1, read on the forward strand.
TTGATTAGGAAGTTGTATTAAATTAATCACTAATAACATCACTAATTTTTCTAATAATCATACACAAAGAAGCACGTTGGTGGGACTGGTCAAAATTGAAGTATAGATGGTCCGAATTCATGCTAAAAACTCAATTAAAATAAGAAATTGGACACACACCATACTAGTGTTGTCTTATCTCCAAACTAAAACACAAATGTAAATTCAAAGGGAAAACTGAAAAAGGGTCAATTTCTAATAGTCGAAAGAAGCCAATATCAAACTGTACACAAGTACAACAACACCAAAAAGCCTAAAAGGAAGCTGTGCGCGAGTTTTACAGAGAGGAAAGCTTTTTGCTACATTCGAAACCTTATTCTTCAAAGCCATTGTTATTTCACCATCACTTTTTATCTATACAGTTTCCTCCCGCTTTAGCTCTGAGTACATTCAAATGGGTGAAAGTTTCCTTCCGCAAACTCTTGCATCCTAAACCTCTGCAGAAGCTCCACAGACCTGCAAATGGATCAATCCACAACAAGAAAACACGAAATTAACTTCATCAACTCTGAAACCGCCACTGAAGTATCACAGAAGGACTTACAGAGGGTTCTCTCTGTTGCGGCTTAGCTTCTGTTGATTACTCTCCATTGCTTCCACTACATTGGAGGTTGCAGGTCCAGCTGATCCACCCGCAACAATCGATGGGACTGATGCGATTGGGCTCCACATCTTCATACACAGGTTAATTTAGGAGATCTTACATGAAATACAAAACAAAAAAAATGATAGCTGTTGTGCGTTTGCTTACCTTTATTGTATTATCGATTCCACTCGTTGCTACAACGCTATCAAACGGATGACACTGAATGCAGTTCACAACTTGACAACAAAGAAAGATTAATTGTTTAGCCAACTAATGAAATTCGAGACTAACGTAATGGAAATAAAGTGAAAAAAAAAAAAAAAACCTGCTTCATCGCCAACAAGCACTTTCATAAGCCTTCCTGTTTGTTTCTCCCATATAAACCACTTACCATCATCGCTTCCACTCGCAATATATTCACCTGAAATGTTTACAGAAAGTCAATATTCCCGTTATCAAAGTTTAAAGTCAACCGGACCAAACCTACCTCTCTGACCGAGAAAACTGGCTTGCTTAATATCAGTTCCAACGTTGCAGTGGCCTACATATCTACGCTTCATATCTATGGCTCCCTCTGGCTGTAGTCACCAAGACACCAGTGGTGTAGATAGTAACCATTAGATTATCGAAGAGTACGAAGCACATTCAGTCTGGTAACTTTGTCTAATCACAATCTGAAAACTAACCTGATAAGAGGTTCTATCATTTTGAGATGACGATGCAGTTCCTGAGGAGGCATTATCACAGGTATTTTCCACGGGCTTATCATCATCATTTACTCTATGAATTCGTAGATTTAGACTGCCACGCACAGCATTTGAGTCTGGATCTCTTCCTTCGTCATCTGACATGGAAGTTTGGATATCAACTTCCAGTTCCTCATCATAATCAGAATCTTCTCTTTCGGATCTCGACATATCATGTGAACTGTCACTGTTGGCCTCTGATCTATATAGTATGTCGCTCAACGAAAGTACTCTAGCGGTTCCACCTCCTTGTTCTTCATTTTTTTCAGCTCCAGCTGATTTGTCAATCAAAAAGACAAGTTCAAGAATATCAAATGTTGAAAGAAATTTCTTTGCCCATGCAAGCTTTTATATACTGTCCTCATTGACTACTAGAAACGAATGTTTATAATTCATCAAAAAGAAAAAACAAACAATTAAGCAGAAACATCTTCCAAACTAAGCAGTTCATCTGCCAGAAAAGACATACGTTAGTGGTCACAAACCTGCTTGAAGATCCCATTTAATACTCTCCACCTTTGCCACTATATCGGGATCTGATGGCTTCAATTTTTGTGCAGCAGTCGCAAAATCGAGTGCTTCTTTACATCTTCCCAACTGTGCGGAAGCACAAATGTGTAAGAAAAGGAAGCAAGACTAAAATAAAGGCATATTGCAGGACCATACATGAATGTTAAATTATAAACCAAAATTTGTAACTGAGATCAAAGCTATGAATTTACTTGCTGCAAAGCTTCAGACATGTAAACATGAGCTTTAAAAGATGAAGCATCAATTCTTCGAGCATTTTGGCAATCTCTTACCGCCATATGAGCATCATTCTTCCACTTCCTCTGGAAAATAAATGATTCAGCTGATTGAGGTTATCAGAGAGAACGAATGTAGGGACTGAAGTTAGTAATAGACACAGTACTAAAGGACCTTGAGCAACAATGCAGCACGAGTACAAAGGCATTCATGCCTTAGCGCAGACTCTATATCATTAGAATGCGCATCCAGAACTTCATTAGCTGCCTCGATTGCATAGAAAACATCTGTACCCTCTTCTAAAGACCTTTTAGCAATTTCTACCAATTCGGTGCACTTCTTTACCTGAAAAGAACGGAGTTAGAGATGCACTAAAAAATGGAATGACAAGGCCACTTTCTGGAACAATCACAAAGGGAGGGGAGAGATCCGAACCGTTGCAGCGTTGCTATTTTTGTAATAGCCATTTCGAGGTGTGATGGAAACCTTAGGTGGAGATTCTACGTCGTGGAGGATGTTACTGAAAGAAAACAAGTTAGCTACATCTCCTGGTGTGTATTGCACGGTTCCAGTGCCTACAATAAGCAAACAAAGGAAAGAATCAACAGATATTGAGCTTAAACCAAAGCAGAAAAAAACTATTCACAGAATTTAAGCTTAAAGCAGGAAGCATTATTAACTGCAAATACCATTATTTACATTCATCAGGTACACATGCTCCCCACTGTAACTGAGCAAAACTTCTTCGCCATTAGGACTGAAAGTAACATGAGTTAGGTGCAAATTCGTTCGCCCCTGAAATATTTCAAACATGTAGCGGACAGTGAGTTTGGTAGAAAAACCATTGAACAAGAATACAACATCACCACAGCAATGCAAAACTAGTTGAATATCAATCAAATTAAACTAACACGTTCAGAAAGATGCATGGGACAGAAATAGTTGACACATGGAGGTGGAGGCATCCTTTTTCGACATGATGTCAACGGCGGTAGCATCCTTCTATCGTACAAACGAGCAAATGCATCGCTATCAAAGAGGAAAGAAAACAACAAGCAGTTAATTAACAAAACAAAAAAAAAGGAAAACACTTTGATTCAGAAACATGGAGGCAAATACCTTCCACCAACGAGAAGTAGGTGTGGTCTTGTGGCACTTATATCACAAGACTTCAAGGAGAGAGTTTGCTTGGGAGGATCAGCTAGTGCTCTTTTGGCGCCACTCCGTAGGTCAAGCTGCAAAATTCAGATCAAACAACAATGCTTCAATTAGCAGAAGAAAAAATTCATAAGAGCCAGACAGCAGACAGTTTGTTTAATACAAGCAAGTATATAAATGTTCGAGAAATATGATTTAGAATCGTGAACGCACACAAGTAACAATAATTTGGAGAAAGTTAAAGCCAAGATGGAAACACTGGAGCAACAAAAACGTAATTGCAAAATATGAAACCAGAGTTTGGAGATTACGAGAACACTGCGGCATTCTTGGTGAGCAGACCCAGCAGGAGGACAAGAGGTAGATTCCCGGAAATCATGCTGCCGTAGAGTCCCATCTTCACTAGCACTCCACACAACATTGGGATTACCAGGTTCAACCTACACGATGGTAAAAACATCTGATCGAAAAACAAGCTCAAAATGGAAGGCTCAAATACCGTTTAAAAAGGTCTTACAGCTAGTTTTTTCACTCTCCGCGTGTGACATTGGTACAGTGCCGATGGTGCAACAGCATTTTCATCATCTGCTCTACTGCTTACCCCGGTCAGATTGAATAGTCTTACCTATAATACAGGACAAACACACGCACACACCCCAAAGAAAAGAAAAAAAAAAACATCAGATACTAATTGACTAACTGGATTCAAAACCAAATGAAATCACAATCCAAAAGGAGTAATTGTATATACTTCAGCATCTCCAGCACCAGATACCACGAGCTCGTCAGAGGTTTCAGGGACAAACTTTGTACAGAATATGTTTGCAGTATGCCCTGTATCTACAGAATGCAAAAGCTTCCGACTAGAGTAATTCCAAACATTAAGCTGCAATTCCAAAGCAAAATAAAATTTCAAGACATGTCAACGAACTGGCACAAAGACTTAATTAGCCAAATGTTCAATTTATCTGAATTACACAAGGAAAAAGGCAAATTAAAGATGTGCAAGCACAAAAGCAAGATCATAAGAGTATTTAGCTGGCATCTAAATGAAAGTCATATACCCTTAGATCATCTGATCCAGATATCAAGAGTGAACCATTAGAGTTCCAAGACAGAGCATTAACACAGCCTTGATGACCCTGCCACACAACCACAAAAACATTCACACAGTTAAATCCGTAAAATAATGCACCAACAACACATCCAATATTACAGAATACACATTCATTTGATCAGATTTCAGTGAAGATAGCAAGTGCATAAACAAACATACATAAAAAAAGTAAAATGAGAACAATACCTCCAATTCCTGCTCCTGAGAAAGTCTCCGAACCAAGGAGGAGTGAATTTGCATTCTCTGATCAACGTCCTACACAAACAACACTCGAACAAACGTAATCAGATGGTAGAATTTCAGGTTGAAGCAAAAACTGAGAATAAAGTTCACTAAGGATTCAACTAAATGTTAACACCTCCATAAATCAAACTCGCGCACTGTAACTAAATCCCTAGCAATGAGAGAGAATGAGAAAACAGTCCGAATTGGACTTTGGACGCAGAGGAAAAGGAAAAAGAGAAGAAAAATGAGTGAAACGTACATGACTTGGCTCCTTGGACCTTGAGTGGAGGAGATTGAAGATGTTACCATCGTGAAAGCTCAGATTCTCCATGGAGAAAGCGATCGCCACCGATCAGACGGAGAAAGACAGAGAGACTGGATGAAGGAAGGAGAAGAAAAAGCCCTTTGGCTCTTTGGCTCTCTTTTGCAATCTGACGCAATTTCTCGTACCCGGTACAATATTCTACGGTTAGATCCTCTGCGCGCGTGTGTTGGGTATCTACGTGCTCCAAACACATCTTGAGCCGTTAATTTTTATGATTTAAAATTACCGAGCTGCTTTATCAAAATCCAGTAAAAATCAGCGAGGTTATTATTTTTGTGGGGGAAAATAAATTTACTTGGTGGTGACTCGTGTTACTCGTGAGCGGCCATTTCCTTTCGATATTCGGTGGCAAAATTAATTTCTTTTCACACCTAACGTTACACTTATTTAGACAAATATGTTTATCACTCACATTTTTTTTGTTCTCACATTAATAATGTGTACAAAAACTGTCACATAGAAGGCCGATCTGTCGCAAATGCTATCGTTTTGAGAGAAATTTGGGTACACGTGTCGATTTTAGATCTCTCAACAAAAAAAAAATTATCACAAGTTTTACTAAAACGAAAAGGTTTCGTAACTTTTTACTTGTTTTTCCACATGACTCGACGTTTTCTTTCTCCTGTTGTCTGCATTTCACGGCCAGATCCTCTGCATGCATGTGCTGGATTTGGATGGAGTACTCTACTATTTGATCATGTTCGTTAACATATAACAAAGCGTGTCGTTATCATAAAATAAGTTTTTTTTTCTGGTATATGCTAAACAATAACAACGAACAATCAAAAAGTTAGTATAAAAACAAGCTAAAGTGATGAGCAAGGGGATGCCATAACAATATAACAAACAAATCCTATTGACCGAACAATCAAATACTTCAGAACTTGCTATTTTATAGTACCAAGGGCTAATCTTGACGTTGAATAGGTTAACTATATGCAAGTAGCTTGCAACAAGCTGACGCAGAAAGAGTGACGAGGCGGAGAAAATGGAATATGGAAGTGGCTTTCTTCGATTTCTTGTATGAAAAAACTGGACACAAAGATGACAAACACCTGCAAGTCAAATTCTAAAAAGCCACAATGTTTCCAAGTGTCACAGTTCTGGCCACCTGAACAAAAGACACATCCATAACATTTTAAAATACATTTGTTATCATGTCATCACCAGTATACGTACTTATCCAAAAAAAAAAGTCATCAATTATATATACAGTAGTATATACAGGTAGAGAACTTAAATGATTTATGCAATATAATTGGGACCATTCAATATAATTGTGAGATAGAGTCTGCAAAACGTACTCCAGTGATGATAGATAGGGATCCCTAATAGATGCTTAGAATACAAACATCCTATTCATCAAGAAGTCTAAGAAGCATAATGGGTCAACAAAACCTAAAAAGACGTAAGATTCTATAAGAAATCTGACAAATAGTATATACACATTCACATCAACATCCACATACAAAAATCTATGATTCTTAAATGTACAAAGTTTTGAGACTGCGCGCATCATATTCCAATCTAATTGAGATAATAAAGAAGCATATAAAGATAAAGATAGGTTGATGCAACATATGTATACATAATCTGGTACGCGTAGACAGCTATGAACAAAAAAAATCACAAGAATTCAATGAATAAGGAAGATTCATGAAGGAGAAGTTGTGACAGAAAGAGAGTGAGCACTCAAAAGCAACCGTATACAATTCTTATACAATTTCCCCTTTGTGTGCTCACTCTCTTCTGTCAATTTCTTTTCCCCCATCAACAAAAGCAACCGTATACAAAGTACATATACACACGCACACCATATATATAAAACAAAAAAAGAAAACAAAAAAAGGGCAAACCAATGAAAAGTATATTAAAAAAAAGAGAGATAAAACAAGAAAAAGAAGCTACAAGTACAGATCCAAGGTACTTGAGATCAAATCTAGTAAATAATACAACTAACGAGATTTTGATCGATGGATCCATTAAAGGAAAGAATAAATCTGAGTACGGACACAAATTAGGGTTTCATCACTAAATATTAGCTCTAGATTCTATTTTAATAAAGGAACTGAATCTGGAAACAAAGTTAATGGAGATAAGCTCAGAACTGAAAACTGAACTTTAAGAAAAAGAAGATTTAGTGTTTTATCTTAAGTTTCTCCCTCTCTCACATGCAAAAGCATACATGTGTCGACTACTCGACTGCCCTCTTTTTCTCTCTCGCTCTCTCTCTATCTCCTTCTCTCTCTCGAATGAAAAGAGAAAATAAGAAAGAGAAACTTAAAAACCTAGAATGTATAGGATCTGAAAACGTGTTTCCAGGAAATTAGATTAACCGGAAGAAGAAGAAGAAGAGAAAATGAGAAACAGAGAGAGGGGAAGGAGGGAGAGAAGTAAGTACGGATGGGAAACGCTTGGTTATGGTTTGTCGGAGAGAGAAACGTGTCGCAATCGAAGGCGAGTTTTTGTCTTTGGTCGTTGATTGGACATGAGAGACGTTATGAGCCGTTGGATGTGTCTTCTTAATCAGTTCCGTCTCATTGCCGTCTTATCTGTTTAATGTCCTTTGTAACTGATTGCGCCATTAGTGAGGGTCACAAGCATCATCTGCCACTTCTTTTCTTCATTAATTTTATTATATGGATTAACGGTGGTTAAATTTTGTGTCGAAATTTGTGTCACGTGTGTAGGTTACACAATGATTAAAGGGGAATAGTTAAAAGCATAAATGATGTAATTTTTTTTTTATTATGTAAACTAATGCGGTATAAATATGAGAACTGTGGTTGCTTTGAATGGTCAAGTGACGCGGCAGGGCTTGGTGCTCAGTAGTAATTAACAAACACGTTTTTGTTTTCATTCATCCAAAAAATGGAACCGTATACGACTGACTACACGACATGTACATTTCCCTCATAGCTATTAATTGTCACCAAAGAAGCTAATCGAGCTTAGGCAGTTCCTCACGTTCCTGCCAAGGATCTTCACTAGCTGTTGCGCCAACATTTAATTATTCTTCCCCGTGTCTTCTCCTGTTTCGTTCTTTCCATATAAGCTTGAAAAGTATATTGTAGGATAAATAATTTTAGACGATTATGAGTAGGATACCAACTATAACTTCCCAAACTATGCTGAATGAGCTACCAAGAGTGCCTTTCACTAGTCACGGAATAAGAACAAGTGGCGTTTTGTTTCCATTGGACATCGACATAAAACGCAGGATGCATTAATGTTAGTAATTAAACGTTAATTAATACTGTTTGTCTCGTTGTAAACTTGTAATACAGCATGCACTGCCTTCTGTATAATCATTTAGAGATACAGACTGTATCATACAGTTGAAAAGCTGGTAAAATAAAAAAAGGAGACAGTAAAATAGTGGACAGTACTAAAAGGTCTTCGAGTAGCGCCGCTAAATAAATTAGTCACTAGACTCACTAGTCACTACACAATAATTTGATTGTTGACAAGTAAAAGCTGTTTTGTTTGTGTTATTTAAAACTTATGTTAAATAGTAAATACACGGTTCTAAACCTGTACACCTTTTGGTTTTCTGATATTCTCGAAATCGAACTTGCTTAATACTGTTTAGGCTCGATTATGTTTGTAGTACTATGCGTGAGTTAATAAAGAGCCTACATCTCTTGCTTATATCAGAACAAAATCACAATATTCTGCAAGTCATACCTTCTTGAATTCTTAGTATGTGAACGATTAAAAACTGGTTTGCCTGATAAGTGAAAAAAAAAAAAAAACAATGCATAAGAGAGATGGATTTGGAGGTTAAAAAGAAAACATTCATTCACATACACATAGTTCAAGAGATAAGCTTTTCAACCCTCAATATCCCCATGGCTGCACATTTCCTAAGCAACAATATCCTACAACCCTAAATTTAGGGAAATAAGAGTTCCTGTATAAATTTTAAAAAGAAAAAGAGCCACAAACTTTAACAATGGCTTCCTAAAATTGGATTAAACTGTCTTCTACGGACCTGCACAAGGAGAGAGACCGCGAAACTCTAAATCTTATCTTTCCTCCTCCACCGAAAGAAATGGCTAAGAAGACTCTTCTTTAGCCTCCTCTTCAGCTTCAGCCTCCTTCCCAGCTTCCTCTTCAGCTTCAGCCTCCTTCTCAGCTTCCTCCTCAGCTTCAGCCTCCTCCTCAGCTTCCTCTCCAGCTTCAGCGTCCTCTTCAGCCTCGGAACTTCCTTCTGCTGCCTTCTCCTTCATCCCCTTCAGTTTCTCCTTCAAAGCTTCCACTGCCTGTGGTGTTTTCTTCATAAACTCAGCCAGGGGCTTGTCTTCCTCGTCAGATGAACCCTCGCCGTCCTCTTCATCAGCTGAACCACCTTCTTCCTCGTCAGATTTGTCGCTCTCGACCTTTGTGGAGGAAGTCCTCCGCTTCTTAGGGACGACGGCCTCTGCTGCAGATGAAGAAGGCCTCTTCTGCTTCCGCTTGTTTGAAACAGCAACCTGCTTGCTGGCTTCAATGGCCTCATCTTCAGACGAAGCATCAACAGCATCGTCACTGTTGTCTGTCTGGGTTGCCTTGGAGGACTTGTTCGGTCTCGGCTTCACCAAAGCCTTCGTCTTGGACCTCACGGGCTTGGATGTCTCTTTGGCCTTGCCATTCTCCTTGGTCACAAGCCTCCCACTCATGCGTGAGGCAGCAGCAACAATCTTCCCACCAACATCTCCCATTTTCCCATTCTTCTCAGCTTCCGGCTTCTTTCCAGCCTTTGGGGTTGGCTTCACAACAGCTTTCGCTTTCTCAGCCTTCTTGGCCACACTGTAAATAAGAGTATTTAAACCATCAGAATCAAAGCAAGATAACAGTAACGTAATCTCAATGTTATAAATGCAACTCCATAATGTGAGAAACCAGAGACATTAATGTGTGAATGTGATTGAAAGCGTGCGCATATGTACACGAGTTAATTTAAGTATCCACACGTAAACGTAACCAACCTCTTCTTCTTCGGCTTCTCTTCAACAGCAGCCTTGCCATTCCTTTTTGCATTCTTCCTGACAACCCTGTAAAGGGACGAAACAAATGTCATTGAGATTACTGAGATATAAAGCTAAGCGACACAATGCGTAGACAAGGACGTACGTGTATGTTTCAAACAGACTTATCATCCTAACTTATGAATATCAGGAATTATCATCATACACTGATAATACACAAGCACAACACAAGTTCTGAATCAAAAACTAATCAAGAATAAGGGCAAAACTTACGGTTCAGGGGTGGCCTCAGAGTCAGAGCTCTCATCACCAGAATCCTCCTGCTTGGCAATCTGAAAAGGAACACATTAAACCATTAAAACCTGGTAATCCACAGCAATAAATCGACAATAAATGACAGAAACGCTCTCTACCTTGTCCTCCTTATCATCATCAGATTCAACGAGCTCCCACTTCTGCCTCTTCATGTCCAAGACCTCCACTTCACCATCATCATACAGAACCTAATATCACAGGACGATAACAATATAGGGTAAACCAAAAGATCATCCACAATCTAAAAAAACTGATAACTGAATTTGCCCTGAGAAAGTAAATCATCCATGATCCACCAAAGATATCCAATTTATTATCCAGATATCGAGGATCCATGAATATACAAGTGATAACCTAATTTATCACATATCAATAAACCTTTCAGGGAGATCCAATTCAAAATCCAAACAAATATGAAATCAATCTATGTCCAAGCAGACCCATCACAGAAACAAGGAATTACCTTGTGCCTCTTCTTGGAAGAGTCAAATGAGTCAATCGAACCCTTGTAGAATCTGCAAACCAAAGAGATCTATCAGTCAGATTCAATTGCAACTACTGACAGTTCAAAAAAAAAACCCTAATTTTGCCATGGTATTGGATACTCACTCGCGGTCTTTCGGCCACCAAACTCTAACCTTTGAACCCACCAAGTCTTCGCCATATTCACGGCAATTGCGAACCTGGTTCCAAAAAAATTCAGTAATTCAAGTCAATTTTGCTCATAAACACATCAAAACAGCAAAGCGGAAACCAAAGTATCAAACTTGAAGAAGCAATTCGATTGAGAACCTTAGTGTTCGCAGAGAGAGTCAAAGGCTTGCTCTTGCTCTTGGCTGCTGATTGCTTCCTCGAAGGCGCCATCTTCTGTAAATCAAAAGAATAAGCAAAATCAGAAGCAAAATCAGAAGAAGAACAGGAAGAAGAAGAAGAGAAATGTGTTTGGTTGGTGTAAGAGAACTTACTCTTACACCGCTCGCCGAGAGATGAGAGAAGAGAGAATTGTGAGAGAGTGAGGAGGAGAGGGAGAGGCAGTTAAATTGAAATATATTAGGGTTGGATTGGGCGTGAAACCACCCCCGAGGACCTGAAGACAATATGTTCAACGAACCAACGCAAAAAAGGCACGTGATCTCACAAATCAGGAATTATGTGTCACGTGAATGCTGACCACAGGTTTAGCTGTCTAATACTCATCCCCTAATCCCCCTCGTTCACTCACTAATCTGGTCATTACCCAACTGTCTTTCTTTTTGTGCTTGTAAAAGTTGGTAGCCATTTAATTTGCAGAGGTAACATTTGATGTGTGATAGCTGTAATTAGTTCTAAAGCAAGATTTTATTACCCTTTCAATAAGATTTTATTGCATATATTAAAATATAGGCTGTAATTAGTTTTAACGGCTGGCAGGAGAAAATAAAAACCCCAAAAAGGCAAAAACTATTTTAAATATCATTATTGCAAATTGCAATATAATGAAAAAAAATAAAACATAAAAGAAAATATCTAAAGTTTCAGTTTTACCACTTTCAAAAAAAGATTCTTTTCGCATATATTAAAAATGTATAGATTTTTTTTTCAAAATCTCATAAGTGTATAGATGAAATAGTGTTCTATGAAAATATATCGGCAATACATTTTTTGAAAAAAAATTACTAAAATGCCGATGAAAAAATATTATGGAAAGAAAAAGCGGAAATGTATTAGGTCACAGATTAGGGTTTTGTGTTACATTTAGAAAGGACTGTTTTGATTGGTACAATATGATTTGCGGCTAATTTGTGATGTATTTAAAATTAGGTCATGGATTAGGGTTTTACGTTACGTTTGGAAAGGACAAACTATTTTGTTTGGTACAATATGATTTGCGGCTAATTTCTGATGTATTTAAAATTGAAGTTACGTAAATATTTTATTTTGTAAACCTAATCGCATATATTTATTACGGATTTCTCAAACTATATTTAGCATAATTGTTTTTGTTTTTTGTTTTTCGCATTCGGAATGATATAACATATTGTTCCCATTTTGGGAGAATAAATACAGTTTGCTACGTAAAGTGAATGAATATTTATGATTAATACTTCATGTTGTAAAAAAAGTCCTAGACGATGAGATTTTATTTTTAGACTGAATTTCATCAAAATATCAACGTACAATTAGAAATGATTACAAAGTCGAATACAAACGACAGTATTCTTTCAAAGTTATTTGACCGTTTGATAGGTGAAATAAAATCCTAAAAACAATCAGAGTAACATATTTTGATAGATATAGGCTGGCATAAGTTTAGTTTTCTGGTTTGTTAATAAGTGAATTTATGACGTGCGTGAAAATGTGGACTCTTATTCGCATAGTAAGCGAGTATTAGATTCTCTTATGACGTACTATCACTTGGATGAACTCGACTTTCAAAGCTAAGTTTACAATCTATAAACGAATGATCTCTATATTATATTTTTGTTGTTGTTTTATCTCCCTCTGTCTATTAGATTCATATGGGACTAAGTAATTCAACTATATCAGAGTGGTGATTCTAAACACTGAATATCTACGGTTATAAATTAAAATACATTCAAATAGCTTAGTCTAAATATAAACATTTCACTTATCTTCAAAATATAATTTATGATATCATATATGTGTTCACTGACTCCACTCCTACGGCATTGTTTCGAAACTATGGGCAAAAATACACACATATATATATCCAAGTTATAAGAAATGAGACATATAGCTCGTCTGAACCTTTTTATTTTTCCGTTATCATCAACGGAAAGTGGCCGGATTGTGATCACTGATATTCTCTGCAACATGTTGAGAACTGTTATTGCCACTACTCCTGATGATTTGACCGCTACTGTTTACCTTGCGGCGAATGAGATTGCTCCTGCTCATGAAGGGATTGAATTGGGAATCGGTGAAGGTTCTATTATCAAGGCAATCTCCGAAGCTTTTGGTAGAACTGAGGCGCAGGTTAAGAAGCTGAACACGGTATGTTGTCCAATGTGGCTCTGAAATTGATTTGGAAGCTGTGTTTGTTGTTGTTTACTGTATCACAACTTGGCTTATAGGAGCTGGGAGACTTGGGGCTTGTGGCTAAAGGAAGCCGTTCGTCTCAGACTATGATGTTCAAGCCTGAACCATTGACTGTTGTCAAGGTTTTCAATACATTTAGACTAATTGCTAAGGTACTTACTTACAAAGCCATTCTTGTTTGTGGCTTTTGAATACTTGAATTTTTGGTTATGTGTTGAATGAGATTCAATCAATCTTCTTTTGCATGAGAGATGAGTGGGACTGTTGCGTGTTAATTATCGTAGGAAAGTGGAAAAGATAGTACAGAAAAGAAGAAGGATCGAATGAAGGCACTTCTTGTGGCAGCAACAGACTGTGAACCTCTTTACTTAACTCGTTTACTTCAGGTATGCTCATTACTTTTTCTGGCTCATTACTTTAGGTTCCTTATTCAGCCCTGCTGAATTTTACCTTCCAGGCAAAACTGCGGTTAGGGTTCTCAAATCAGACGGTCTTAGCTGCATTGGGACAAGCCGCTGTATATAATGAAGAGCACTCAAAGCCACCCTCAAATATCAAGTCTCCTTTAGAAGAGGTTTGTGCTTTCTCGTTTAGATTTTTGCATTTCTCATTTTCATATCAGAATCCATTCTTTCTAAGTTATTTGAGAAACGATAGATTTTCTGAGATTTATCCTTCTGCTCTGTCCTCTTAGGCGGCGAAGATAGTTAAACAAGTGTTTACCGTGCTTCCTGTCTATGACATTATTGTTCCTGCTCTTCTAACTGGTGGTGTGTGGAATCTTCCTAAAACTTGTAACTTTACACTGGGCGTTCCAATTGGACCCATGCTTGCCAAACCAACCAAAGGTGTAGGTGAGATACTGAATAAATTCCAGGACACCGTCTTCACATGCGAATACAAATATGATGGAGAACGTGCTCAGGTGATATATCAGTCTCTACTTAAATCCGATGACTGCTATTCTTTGAGTGGAGTTATGTAAATATGCCATTAATTTTTGCTTGGCATCAATCGTGATTACTGCAGGTACATTATATGGAGGATGGTACATTCGAGATATATAGTCGAAATGCTGAAAGAAACACTGGGAAGTACCCCGATGTTGCTATTGCGTTATCAAGGTAGACTTCTGGGTAAACTTGGTGAAAGCTTTAGAAAGAGCCAATCTTTTTTTCTGAAGTTAGAGACTTATGATAGTTTTCTCTATGCAGATTAAAGAAGCCCTCTGTGAAATCTTTTATTCTGGATTGTGAGGTTGTTGCTTTTGACAGGGAGAAAAAGAAAATCCTTCCGTTCCAGGTAACTCATAAGCGAATAGCAAAGTTCTGATATTCAAATATGGTTTTAGTCTTCAATTCTGTCTACTCATTTGAAAGTATGGTACTTTGTTATATATCTCTTCCTCCAGGTTTTGAGCACTCGAGCCCGTAAAAATGTGAATGTCAATGATATCAAAGTTGGCGTATGCATATTTGCTTTTGACATGTTATATCTTAATGGCCAACAACTTATCCAGGAGAATCTTAATATTCGCCGAGAGGTGAGTCAGTTAATCATCAAAATATGTTTTTTCTCTGGTTTCATGAAGTAATTTGTTGTGCAAATATGTAATCATTTGTGTGCACCTTGCTTCTAGCAGAAGCTATACGAGTCATTTGAGGAAGATCCTGGGTATTTTCAGTTTGCAACTGCTCTAACATCCAGCGATATCGAGGAAATACAAAAGTTTCTTGACGCTTCTGTTGACATTGGGTATATATCTTACACTTCTATGTATCTCTAACAAGTGCAGTAAACATTCTGTTCGAGTTCTTCATCTGTATATGTTCTTTTTGTAGCTGTGAAGGTTTAATCATTAAAACATTGAACTCAGATGCTACCTATGAGCCTGCAAAGCGATCGAATAATTGGCTAAAGCTGAAGAAAGACTACATGGACAGGCAATATTCTCTTTAAAGAAAAAACAATTGGTTAAAATATTGAAATCTGAGTTCTTTGCTCACCTTAGGGTTAAATATGCAGCATCGGAGACTCTGTAGATCTTGTACCAATTGCTGCTTTCCATGGACGTGGCAAACGCACAGGTGAGAAACATTCAAACTACAGTATATTGGGTGATACATTTTCACCCTTCATGTTGTTAACAAAGCTACACGCTTTTCCTTGTAGGTGTCTTTGGTGCATTTTTGCTAGCCTGCTACGATGTTGATAAGGAAGAATATCAGAGCATTTGTAAAATCGGTCAGTGCATTTCATTTTTTTTTTTTGGTAACGTGTTTGTGATCAGTTTCTCAAGTTTCTTATATCTTGGTTTTACGGTTTTGGCTACTAGGTACTGGATTTTCTGAATCCGTGCTTGAAGAGCGGTCTACCAGTCTTCGTTCTAAAGTGATTGCTACTCCAAAAGTATGATATTTCTTTCCTTTCTCTGCCATTTTTTCTTTGGTGCTAACAGCAATATCATGTCTGAGTTCTTGATGATTGTGACGATTCAAATATCCAGCAATACTACCGAGTTAAAGACAACTTCAATCCAGATGTTTGGTTCGAGCCCACTGAGGTCTGGGAAGTGAAAGCAGCTGACCTGACAATTAGCCCTGTGCATTGTGCAGCTACTGGCATTGTGGACCCTGAAAAGGTTTAACATTGTCATCAAATTTCTTATAAACCATTGAGCAATCTGATTTACTTTTGAGTTTTGAGTAGACAGGGAAGTTGTTACCTATTGACTTGTTTCAATTTTGTTTTGTTGAAAGGGAATATCTCTACGATTTCCTCGCCTACTCCGTGTAAGGGAAGACAAGAAGCCAGAGGACGCAACATCATCTGAACAGGTCAAGTCCTCATCCTCCTAACCATTGTCATGTTATGACCAATGCCTGGTTTTGAAGTTGTTTTGCCTTTATCTGATATTCATTTTCCTCTGCATGTTTCAGATTGCTGATATGTACCAAGCTCAGAAGCACAATCATCCAAGCAATGAAGTGAGAGGTGACGATGATTGAATTGAACCATGTAATCTGGTCTTCGGATCATATTTCATCGTGTTGTAAAATGTAATTTGTCATCCAAAGTATTTCAGCGAACAAATCTTACACAGACTATGTTTTTCATTTCTAGATTGAAGAAATCCATTTTTTTGACTTTTTTGAATACAATGTCATCTGTTTCCTGTTATTTCTTTATACTGTACATTTATCTTCGTCTTGTGTTAACCGTCAGTTAAACCAAAAGTTATTTACTAATCCCAATCACCGTAAGATTTGGTAATTTCGGCTAGAAAGAGCGATACCCAAAACCTCTGTGTGAGAGAGAGGTTCTTTGCAATTTCTCTGAACTGAAACGTCCTTTCGAAATTTCTCCCCGGAGAACAACGACGCTAAATCGGCGTAGTTTTGTGATTCGCTGGACGAAGAACAAATGGATCCCGATAGGTATTCCACTTTCTCTATCCAACTTTTAAAATTATAATCTTCGCGAAAAACGAATGAATATGGTCTTTTGGTTCGGGAACCGATCATACGAGCTGTATAATGCCTTTAGCTTATTTGATGCTTGTGTTACCTTGTCAACTGTTTCAAGTTTGGATCTTTCTGTGAAGTCTCTGTCTTGGGATTCTTTGTATTTCTGTATCACACAAGTCGAGATCGTGCTGTTTTCAGGTAGAATCATTGCCAGTGGATTCTTTTGAGAATAAAGCTTTTATTTTTCAGGAATATTTCAGCTAGTTTGAGCAACTGTTTTGGTTTTCGAATTGAGTAGTTGAACAAATTTGACACTTTTGCTGTATCATTAGGTTGAATTCTCCAAGCACCTGTACTGTAACTCTTGAGGTTTTGGGGCACGAACTAAACTTTGCTCAGGTAAGACTTCATTCCTTGAATTCCTGAGGTTTTTTTTCCCCTTTGTTCATCTGTTTGACTTCTCCCATTGTTCTACATGGAAGGATCCAAATTCGAAGCATTTAGGAACAACCGTGTGGGATGCGTCCATGGTGTTTGCTAAATATCTGGTATGATCCTTAGAGATTAACTCCTTGCTGAGCTCAACCACTAGGCTAATTACAATAGTCCTCCTGCTGTAGATTCAACAAGAAAGCCTTATCGCTTTGAAACATTTCAGGAGAAAAACTGCAGGAAGGGAAGATTTAGTCCGTCTAAACTGAAAGGGAAACGTGCTATTGAGCTAGGAGCCGGTTGCGGCGTTGCAGGATTTGGTACGTAGATAACATGTATGTATATGATATCTCGAGGATTCTCCATTCTTTAGCATGACTACGTCTCTGCTTGGAACATGAGAGTTTGTGTTATGTGTCAGCTATGGCGATGCTGGGCTGTGATGTGGTTTCAACTGACCAGAAGGAGGTTTTGCCACTGCTAAAGAGGAATGTTGAATGGAATAAGTCCACAATCTTGCAGATGAATCCTGGTTCAGGTTTGTGTCAATACTGTCCTCTCTAAGTTCTTTCGAATGCCAGATGGTTTTAGTTAGGTGCCTAATGAAGTTGTTATTCCTTGTAGCATCATTTGGATCGCTCCGAGTTGCAGAACTTGACTGGGGAAACGAAGATCATATAAGGGCCGTTGAGCCGCCGTTTGACTATGTCATCGGTACTGATGTTGTAAGTTACTCAGAATCCTTGGAATGATTTCACTGTATTTTACTCAGACTTGTTGGAAGTGACTGACAGTCTTGTTTTGGTCAAAAGGTATACTCTGAGCAGCTTCTAGAACCTCTGTTGCGTACGATTCTTGCGCTTTCAGGGCCAAAGACAACAGTGATGGTATGGATTAAGATACTTGGGATTGGCTTAATACTCTCATTGACAGACACTGTATGATGATTCGTTATTGTTGTTTTTTTAGTTGGGATATGAGATACGTTCGACGATTGTTCATGACAAAATGCTTCAGATGTGGAAAGACAACTTCGAAGTCAAAACCATACCAAGATCCAAGGTAAATTAACAACATTGATTACTCACAAAGAGAATCATGACTACGCAACAGTTGATTAGTGGAATGAAAATGTGCAGATGGATGGTGAATACCAAGATCCAAGCATTCATCTGTACATCATGGCACAAAAATCTCCTGCTGAGAGCTCTGAAAATCCGAGCCAAGATGAAGTTGTTGCTGACGCAGACGAAACAAAATGCGAGACGGAGGTCCCAACCAGAGAATGCTATGATTTACCAAACCGGTTGGAAGAGGAAGCCGTTGCTGCAACTCGTCCTCGTCTTAAGGAAGATAGTTTGCTGATGAGACTACAGGACGGAAAGCTGAGTGAATGGGAGATGAGAAGGTATGGTACAATAGCTGCACAGCTTCTCCGTGACGTTAAGATTGATGTTCAGGTATGATACATGCACTATATTTGTTCATATGAATTCTCTGTATAATATAAAAGTGTGTAATTTTTCATTTGGTTTTGTTTGTAGGTCAAAAAATGACTCCATTCAGAGCTTCTTCCCCAACATCTCAAACCATTTTTTGTTGTTTTTTTACTTTTGGTATCATGGATACAAGGAATCCTCCTGGCTTGTTTCTTTCAATGATTTAGCTGCTTGTGTTTCTGATCTGTGCTTCATGGACCGAGACTAGTCCTTCCAAAAACTCAAAAGATATTTATTCGCAACATCATTGATAACGACTTAAAGAAACAGACGACACTGATAACGACTTATTTAACTCAACTGTATATATCAAGAAACAGAGCACATAGATAACGACGACTTTGTTGTTGCTTTTATTAGCTGAGACAGAACGTATTCAGTTGTGTGCAAACTCGGATGGAATGAGCAACAAGAACACAAACACCGCCGCAACTGGTACAACTTCAAGCTGCGTTTCCGGTAGTTGTTCCGATAGTCTTGAGATCAAAGATCTCGATCCAGTAGCCATCAGGATCCTTTATGAAGGCTATGTTCTTCATCTTTCCTGCAAGTTTTACATCGAATAAAGGATTAAAACTAGACTTCCCAACACAAATGTATAAAATCAAATGTTTAAAGATTCAGCTGGTAAATAGTAGTACCATCATTCGGTTTCTTGACAAACTCAACTCCCAATTGTTCAAATCTCTCGCATGCCTTGTGAACATCATCAACCGTAACACCAATGTGCCCTGTAACAACAACAGCGGGAAAGTTTACATTTGTATTAATATACAGGTCTTCTCTTGTAGGGAATTGCCATAACACCAAAACTATTCAACTACTTTGTGAATGTAAAGAGAGAAAAAGTTAGAAACTTTTACCAAATCCACGAGGCTCAGAGTTCCCGTTGTGATAACCTTTAAACTCCGGATCACTCTCTGTACCCCAGTTGCTGTAAAAGGCATTCATAATCATATGTAAGGAACGTTCAATCCAAGAAAACAGAGAGAAAGTAAGTAAGGCATTGATGTTTGTTTCTTACTGAGTCAACTCAATTGTTGCAGGTCGACCAAAGGTCCAAACAGTTCTCTCAGTTGGATCGGTTGGAGCTGTTGAAGTATCCTGTACCATAGTAAATGAATCAAACTCAGCTTGTTCTTCTCCACTTAAAACCGGTAAAGATCTAGGTGATATTATGCAAATTGCAAAGTTCCAATCTTTGTTTTTGTAAGATCCTCTCTAGAATAGTGAATAGTTGAACTAAGCAAGGGTCACAGAACAAAACTCTACCTCGTAGCCCAGGAAGTACAAGCTAAACTTCATCTCAGAGAAATCCAGCCTCTTCATCAATCTGGAAAAAAGAGAGTAAAATATAGAGTCCATAAGCCTTAGAAACAAAAGAAAGCATATTCATTTGTAACCAAAGAGAGAAGAGCATTCAAGAGGTGGAAAAGAACTTACGACATTCCCAGCACACGTGAGTAAAACTCAAGACTAGCCTTAGGGTCCTTGATCCGAAACATCTGAGAGTTACAAAAAGATGGAACACTATCAATTGCAGATTCAAAAAAAACACTTCTTTAGACATTTCAGTCAAACATGTAGCTGTGTACAAAATGAAATACGCAAACTCAATGATTGAGCTTTCAATTTCAATTGATAATTTGGGTTTGCTCACAGGGACATGGGATGGATAACACATACGAAATTCTTAGCCGAGATTTAAACATAAGAGAGCCCAAAGATGCAAATTTTGATTAGAGCACAGAAATTACAGATCATGAGCTAACGGAA
Organism: Microthlaspi erraticum; assembly: GCA_902728155.2. Lineage (NCBI taxonomy): Eukaryota > Viridiplantae > Streptophyta > Magnoliopsida > Brassicales > Brassicaceae > Microthlaspi > Microthlaspi erraticum. Next base: position 72,673 of record CACVBM020001051.1, read on the forward strand.
TCTCATAAATCGAAGCTGAGGAGTGAGGAATCTTACAGTCTGCTGCATTATATACCCTTTTGTAGCCTCATCCCTAGTCGCTGACAAGCCAGGATTGTTTGCTGGTGATTCCTTCGCTTCGGACGCCATAGAGAACACACGAAGCTGATCAAATCTCTACAAAATCGAACAGACCCAGATGACTAAACAACACACATAGTCCAATAAAGGGGTTTCTAAAAAAAGCGTAAACCTTTGGCTTCCGGGTTCTGTTGTAAGGGCAATTGATGAGAGAAAAACCGGTGGGGTAAGGTTTAACGAAGCGGATTAGAGGCGAGATTCGAGATATAGCACTTGCTATTGAGTACGAACCCATGACGTTTCTAGGCACATAATATTTGAGAAAGCAAGAAAAAACAAAGGAAAGGAGAAATTTTTACCGCTGATTGAGAGCAGTGGCTGCGACCGGAGAGTGGAATAGTTTCAGTCTGCTGCAATGCGCTGTGTATCTAGAGACAGAGTAGTATTACAGTTCAAACGACGTCGTAGCGTGTTACAGTTCAAACGGCGTCGTAGTGTGTTACATACAGTTCACATTATCTAAAGATAAATATTGGCGTAGTAAAATGTCTTCTGATTGAAATAATGATTCTTTTCTTCTTTTTTTTTTAACTTGGAAATAATTTTTATAGGCTAGTGAATAGCATAAGGAAAAGATATGGTGATTAATCGTGTCTATGATGAGTTTTATTATTAGGTAGAGCAAGTTTGTAAATTGTGATCAAATTTAACTTAGCGTATTGTATTGAAAAAACAATGAATCTAATAATCGGATTGTATAAAATTTCAAGATTCTGAATCAGCCCCGGTGTGTCCAGACCATTTTTTGTTTACTAACGGCGTTTCAAGACTTTAAATGTTGTTTTTGACAAATGATTTTAATTTTTTTAGAAATGGTTATATGAATATATCAAATTGATCTGCAAGTAATTTATATTTGAAAAATATCTCACACACCCATTATCATATTGATATAACAGTGATGATATCATCAATAAGTTGACTTCTCAAATTCGGACAGCAGTTTTTTTGTCTTTTCTCAAACTTCAACAGACCTCAACACAGGGAACAGCGGACACGTCAGCAAGATTGATATATTCGAGTACCACGAATATGGTACGGCAACGATGGGTGGAGAAACACATGCACATATACACACGTATAGGCGTATAGTACAGCTCCTTGAAGTACTTATAACACTTTTGGTACAATATATATACGCGTATCTACCTATCAATTAGCCCTAGTCGATTGATATATGGTTTTAAATATTTTGCCACAGAATAATTTACTTTTACGTTTGTATATCCGCGCAAAGCACGACTAGTTTACATATCATGAGGAAAATCACAAAAATTTAACAAAAGACATCAAAGTTTCTAAATTTATTCGTAATGTTGAGTATTATGAAAACGTATATTAAAATTAAACCTGTTAGGTTAACAGGTTATATATGGTCAAAATGTCATCAATTCTATGGTTAAGTCTAATGGTTGACATGTAAAACTACTTATGCGAATCAAATTATGGATGGTTGGGCACTTGGGCATATATGTATAATCCATACGTCACGCTATCGATTAAATTACCCAATATTTTCAGTTATATATATGGAAAGTATATAATAAGTTTGTTGAAGTTATAAACGATCACATTGAAATTTCAAAGAGACAACTAATATGCAGCTAAGGCCAAATAAATTCGACCGTCCGGGAGACAACAATTAGATTATACACTAAATCATAATTATTCCAATCCTTGATACTATACGTCATACGATATAGATAATAACATTGATACCCTTAAGAAATAATTAAAAATTTAGTCTAACTGCATAATAGGGAATTACAATGACGACATCGCTTTAGAATGATTAAAGACGGTAGATTTTAAATGAGTAAGCATGATGGCAGTGCGCTTGATCCCATTCGGAGAAAAAAAGATAGAACTTGTGATTGAATGAAATCTTTACAAAAAATAGCCAACGAAACAAGTGAAAAGTAAGATGAGATCAAAAATGTTGGCGGAAACTTGTGTGGAATTACAAGTGAAAAGTAAGATGAGATCAAAATCAATATTCCTACATCGCATTAGGTTCTGAAACTTCCTAATAGTATATCCTATTCTATTAGGTAACAACTTAGACATGTCAAAAAGATTCAGCAACATATGAATCAGTGGGGTAGAGTTGTCATTTGAGAGGTGGATGGGAATATAAGCAACCTTTGGGATAAGCGAGAGACTAGGAAGATGCAATGGATTCCCAACAGATTAAAGTACTTTTAAATTGTTAGTTAACCGTTGAGAATCTCCAAAGAATGCTTTTATGAAATTGTCAACGATAGGAATCCTATATAAGCACTGGCTATAATCTCTAAAGTCCAAACATCAATCAATAAACTTGAAACATAAATATCTCAAACTTGTAAAAGAACTTCATATATAGAGCAATGGGTGATCCTACTGGTGAGCCCGGAAGCTCCATGCATGGAGTCACCGGTAAAGAACAGAGCTTTGCCTTTTCGGTGGCTTCACCGATGGTCTCAACCGACAAGACGGCCAAGTTTGACCTGCCGGTGGACAACGAGCACAAGGCAAAGGTTTTCAAGCTCTTCTCCTTCGCAAATCCTCACATGAGAACATTCCACCTCTCGTGGATCTCTTTCTCCACATGTTTCGTCTCCACATTCGCAGCCGCACCACTTGTCCCGATCATCCGGGAGAATCTCAACCTCACCAAACAAGACATCGGAAACGCCGGAGTTGCCTCGGTCTCGGGGAGTATCTTCTCGAGGCTGGTGATGGGAGCCGTGTGTGATCTTCTGGGTCCTCGTTACGGCTGTGCCTTCCTTGTGATGCTTTCTGCGCCAACAGTGTTCTCGATGAGCTTCGTGAGTGATGCCGGAGGCTTCATAACGGTGAGATTCATGATTGGTTTCTGCCTGGCGACGTTCGTGTCTTGCCAATACTGGATGAGCACTATGTTCAACAGTCAGATCATCGGTCTGGTGAATGGGACAGCCGCCGGATGGGGAAACATGGGCGGTGGCATAACGCAGTTGCTCATGCCGGTTGTCTATGAAATCATTAGACGTACTGGTTCTACAGCTTTCACGGCCTGGAGGATCGCTTTCTTTGTCCCTGGTTGGTTGCACATCATCATGGGAATCTTGGTGCTCACGCTAGGTCAAGATCTACCAGATGGGAACAGAGCGGCCATGGAGAAAAGGGGAGAAGTTGTCAAAGATAAATTCGGAAAGGTATAAATATTTCAACATAATACTTATAACGTAGCTATATATACATACAATGTTTCAAATCTAACTCGTGTTTTCGTATAAATTGTGTAGATTATGTGGTACGCCGTTACAAACTACAGGACTTGGATCTTCGTTCTTCTCTATGGATACTCCATGGGAGTTGAGTTGAGCACTGATAATGTGATCGCCGAGTACTTCTTTGACAGGTTTGTTGTTTTAATATCTATTTGCAAATGAAAAATAAAATAAACATAAATATAGCATTTAGAGATAACTTAAGAGTTAAAACATATGTATATGGTTTGTTCAGGTTTCACTTGAAGCTTCACACAGCCGGAATCATTGCAGCATCTTTCGGAATGGCCAACTTCTTTGCTCGTCCAGCAGGAGGCTGGGCATCTGACATTGCTGCCAAATACTTTGGGATGAGAGGGCGATTGTGGGCGTTGTGGCTCATTCAGACAGCCGGTGGTCTCTTCTGTGTGTGGCTCGGCCGCGCCAACACTCTGGTCACTGCCATTGTAGCTATGATCCTCTTCTCTTTAGGAGCACAAGCCGCTTGCGGAGCCACCTTTGCAATCGTCCCCTTTGTCTCCCGGCGAGCCCTAGGTATTATCTCTGGTCTAACCGGCGCTGGAGGAAACTTCGGGTCAGGGCTCACACAACTCATCTTCTTCTCGACCTCAACTTTCACAACCGAAGAAGGGCTAACGTGGATGGGAGTGATGATAGTTGCCTGCACGTTGCCTGTGATGTTAATCCACTTTCCTCAATGGGGAAGCATGTTCTTGCCTCCCTCCAAAGATCCAGTCAAAGGTTCGGTGGAGCACTATTATGTTTCTGAGTGGACTGAGGAAGAGAAGAAGAAGAACATGCATCAAGGAAGTGTCCGATTTGCTGAGAACGCCATTACTGAGGGCGGCCCCAGTGTCCGCAACACACCCAACAATGCTTAAAAAAGACTATTGATGTCAAGAAAATCAATAATTTCACTCATGTGAAATGGAAACAAACTGTGGGACAATAAACACCCATTTCTTTCTTCATATGCTTTTATTGCGTTTTGTTTTTTTTTTTTTTTATCTTTCTTGAATCTCTTTTGCTTGTTTGTTGTACCGAGCCTTTTTTTTTAATTAAAAGCTCTTTTTGATTGAAGTGTACATGTGTACTTGGCGATGCTTGCTTATAGAAGTTGTTTGCAAATTGATTACGATTATTTATACTTACTAACTAAACCTATATATAATTTCTGTGTTTTTTGTTGTCTAACAGTTTTATATTAAAATGCCTCAGTGTTATATCCCCTTTTACATGTTAAAACTTTAATTCATTTTCTTCCTTTTTAAATGATTTTTCTCCCCGTAATAGGAGATTAGGTTGTCGGAAAAAAAAATTCATTCATAAATTATGCGCAAAAACTATAAAACTCAATTTCATACATTACCATCATATGATGCTTTTAGAAATGCATTTAGTTCTTAGAACATTTTGGTTTATTTTCATGTTTTCACATGTTATCATATAGAAAAACAATCATTTGAATGCAAACCAGTAACTATATATATTAAGATGAAAGATCATGCAAAATCATATAAAAGATCGTATAACGCATTAAATAAAACTACCATTTTTGGATCAAGTTACAATTTTAATGGGAAAAAATGGAAATAAAGGATAGTACTTTGGAAATAAAAGATTGTGATCTCTGAAAAAAAAAGTATGTTTTATTTCTATTTTTCCCTTTTAATTAGTTATCACATGATTTATGAAGAAACTATATTAGGATATCAAGATGATATGATACCCTGATACTCAATTTTTTATTAAAACGAAATTATTAGTTTAAAATATTCAGACTTTACAACATAACTCGCCAATTTCATAATTTTCTGGTACAATGATTATAGTTCAAACGTAGTGGAATCACAATATGTACCATGCACCATTTTGACTATACATGCACCATATGGTGACCTAAACAACCACTTATAGGTTCATATTTTTTCCTGGTTGCCATATATAGACCTTATAAGTAGTTTGATTGTTGAATGTTTGAAGCTCGTTAAGAGAATGCATTAGGGCAATTCTGGATTGCTCTAGGATATTTTGTTTGGGCATTGGTCGAGAGTTATAGTCTTCTTTCGTTAATGAAGTTTTTTAATATATTTCATTCATCATGATTTCATCAATTCCGTGTAGTCGACTGAATAAATTAATTTGTCATCCGATATTATCAGTAGTTAATGATAAAAATATGCAAAATAGTAATATATATCAAGAGATAGATATTTGATTGGGAAAAGATTTCTTGAACTGAAAACACAACAAAAGATCTTTAGTGAATGTGAATGAAATACAGATGTGTATTAGATCACATTCTCCAAGCATTATTAAAATTGGCATTTGTTTTCACTATGGGAAATATTCTTATCTACGACCACCCTTCACCACTTCCTCGTGGCTGGTATGATCAAACATTGTTGGGTGTGTTCTCAGGTGGCGTAGCATCAGAGCGGACGCGGCGTCCGCCCTCGGACTTGGCGTTTTCAGCAAACCGGAGACTTCCTTGATGCATGTTCTTCTCCTTCTCTTCCTCATTCCACTCGGAAACGTAATAATGCTCTTCCGTCCCTTTGACTGGATCTTTAGAAGGAGGCAAGAACATGCTTCCCCACTGAGGAAAGTGGATTAACATCACAGGCAACGTGCACGCAATTATCATCACTCCCATCCACGTTAGCCCTTCTTCGGTTGTGAAAGTTGAGGTCGAGAAGAAAATAAGTTGTGTGAGGCCTGACCCGAAGTTTCCTCCAGCACCGGTTAAACCCGAGATGATGCCTAGGGCTCTCCGGGAGACAAAGGGAACGATAGCAAAGGTGGCTCCGCAAGCAGCCTGTGCTCCTAAAGAGAAGAGGATCATAGCTACAACCGCGGTGACAAGGGTGTTGGCGCGGCCGAGCCACACACAGAATAGACCACCGGCCGTCTGAATGATCCACAACGCCCACAACCGCCCTCTCATCCCAAAGAATTTGGCAGCAAGGTCAGATGCGTAGCCTCCTGCTGGACGAGCAAAGAAGTTGGCCATTCCGAAAGATGCTGCTATGATTCCGGCTGTGTGAAGCTTCAAGTGAAACCTGAACAAACCATGTATATTTGTTTACTCTTATGTTATCTCTTATAGTACTACTACTATATATATTTATGTCTGTTTTTTTTTCTTTTCCAAATTGATATTAAAGAGACAAACCTGTCAAAGAAGTACTCAGCGATAACATTATCAGTGCTCAACTCAACTCCCATGGAGTATCCGTAGAGAAGAACGAAGATCCAAGTCCTGTAGTTTGTAACGGCGTACCACATAATCTACACAATTTATACGAAAGCACGAGTTAAATTTGAAACATTTATATGTATAGCTACGTTATAAGTATTATGATGAAATATTCATACACATAGATATACCTTTCCGAATTTATCTTTGACAACTTCTCCCCTTTTCTCCATGGCCGCTCTGTTCCCATCTGGTAGATCTTGACCTAACGTGAGCACCAAGATTCCCATAATGATGTGCAACCAACCGGGGACAAAGAAGGCGATCCTCCAGGCCGTGAAAGCTGTTGAGCCAGTACGTCTAATGATTTCATAGACAATCGGCATGAGCAGCTGCGTTATGCCACCGCCCATGTTTCCCCATCCGGCGGCTGTCCCATTCACCAGACCGATGATCTGGCTGTTGAACATAGTGCTCATCCAGTATTGGCAAGACACAAACGTCGCCAGGCAGAAACCAATCATGAACCTCACCGTTATGAAGCCTCCGGCATCACTCACGAAGCTCATCGAGAACACTGTTGGCGCAGAAAGCATCACAAGGAAGGCACAACCGTAACGAGGACCCAGAAGATCACACACGGCTCCCATCACCAGCCTCGAGAAGATACTCCCCGAGACCGAGGCAACTCCGGCGTTTCCGATGTCTTGTTTGGTGAGGTTGAGATTCTCCCGGATGATCGGGACAAGTGGTGCGGCTGCGAATGTGGAGACGAAACATGTGGAGAAAGAGATCCACGAGAGGTGGAATGTTCTCATGTGAGGATTAGCGAAGGAGAAGAGCTTGAAAACCTTTGCCTTGTGCTCGTTGTCCACCGGCAGGTCAAACTTGGCCGTCTTGTCGGTAGGGACCATCGGCGAAGCCACCGAAAAAGCGAAGCTCTGTTCTTTACCGGTGACTCCATGCATGGAGCTTCCGGGCTCACCTGTAGGATCACCCATTGCACTAAATATGAAGTTCTTTTACAAGTTTGAGATATTTATGATTCAAGTTTATTGATTGATGTTTGGACTTAAGAGGTTATAGCTAGGGCTTATATAGGATTCTTACGTTGACAATTTGATAAAAGCATTATTTGGAGATTCTCAACGGTTAACTAACATTTTAAAAGTATTCATTTGAGGAATCCATTTTCGCCGCACGCATCTTCCTAGTCTCTCGCTTATCCCAAAGGTTGCCTTTCTGCTTTAAAATGACCGCTTTACCCTTTCCTCATCTTGTAATTTAGTGATTTTATGTTTGTGTTTGTGTTTATGTTAAGTCACATATATCAACTATTGTCAAAGAATGTATCCATGTAATTACGTGGAAGACGGTGGAACTAAACATAAGGGCTGGTTCGACATAGACTACTTTATAACTACACGAAACCTCGGTCCTTTTTTATGATTAACCTTTAAATGCAAACAGCAATTATGCGTTTTCCCGATTTTGCCCAACTTTTCCAAATGGTCCAGTACCTACATGGCCGAACCGGATCAACTCGAACAGTTTTGATCTACGGTAACATCAATTAGCTGTCATCTAGACGACGTAAAAGGAAGATTGCGATACTGTACAAATTACTAGTCAACACTCCTGATTAATTTTTGGAGGGATATCACTGTCAATATCTACAATGAATAGTATCCATAAAAGGAAAATATGATCGTTTCGTGAATAAACTAATTGATCTCCTGGACGGTCGAATTTGGAGTGGCCTTAGCTGCATATTAGTTGTCTCTTCAAATTGCTTACGCCTTCCTACAGATGTAGGACTTATATCATTTTCTTTTCTATATAAAAAGTTGCTATCGTTGGAGGACAAATACACTTTTATTTAATCTTAATCCGTGACGTAAGCACTTTTATAATAATATGTGTGTAAAGGTCTTCATCTAAACCCCATAGATATATAATGAATTTTTTAGAAAAATCTGCGTGTGTTCTGTGACGGTGAATTGCTGATGACTTCTATCTTTACACAAATGACATTTGACTAGGGTTTAATACAAAAGTAAACAAATTTATAGCAAAACAGTAAAATAGATTAATGTTATATACGAAAACAATATGACATGTAGTTTTCTTATTAGAAACATATGTATCTCGTAAAATTTGAACTCATGTCCTGTTAGGTTTTCGTAATAACTCAAGGAAACAAAAAAAAAAGTTCTTGAAGATGTCGTACTTTAAAATAAACGTTGCATTGATCTGTAGATATGCGTATAATCGAATGTGTGTGCACGCAATTTCCGTACTCTCCGCGTCGTGACGTCAGAGCCAGTTGAGCAAACTGTGGGGGTATTTGAAACCGTCAACTGACTAGGCGCTTATCTATCAATCTTGCTGACGCGTCAATGTTCCAACAAGTTGGGATATGAGAAACAGACAAAAACTCGTTGTCCGAACGTGAAAAGTCAACTATTTTGATGAGCTCAGCAGCTTTATGTATTTAAATTTGTAGCATGAGTACTTTTGCACAATTCACCTGACATATATAACGGAGACAAGGGAATCCTATAAATAATGATTATCCATGTATTACCCCTCTCGTTAATTTTCATCTAAGAGGATTTAAAGTACAGTTACGAAATTTTGACGCCAAATCAAGAATAAAATTCCCATGCATAATGTTTTTCGCGCAACTACGATTAAATTATTTTGTGATCCCGTACTATATCCCCGAAATAGTTGTTTTTTAATTAAAAAAACAGATGCAAAGTTCAGATTCCGCGACCTTGTTGAAAATTAAGGTGACTTGAGGTATATACAATCTTATTTTAAGAGAACTAACTCATTACATCACATACATTGTTGTACCATAATTTCGCAATGCTGAAAGGCGATGGTCGGCTTAAGTTTACCCGAGTGTCATGGCGCTAATATTCTTATTTTTAACATTGGTGTCAAATTCAATAATGAAAATTATAGGGCAAACATATTTTTGTTTTTAGAGTTATAATTCCGTGATTGATTAGGATTCCAAATGGACCATGTGTAGTTCCCCTCCATTAAGCAGAACAGGCTATTCTTGTGCTTATCCGTCTGATCACTACATATTCGACGTCTATTTATTATCTGATTTTTATTTGGGTGTACACACCTTGCATGTATGTACACATATTTCAATTAGATGAGTCATAACTCAAATAAACAAATTCAGCGATTTCCTAATTAGCGCTTGGGCTGTTGGAGAGACTTTGATTCTATTTTCTAATAATGGCTTCATTGACCTGCATCGTGGTTTGCCGATTTATCAACTGCTGGCAACTCAATAATTCATTTCAGATATTTGATGATGACGCACCATTAGACTTTTCGCAAAGATTTTCACATTTCAGATAAAGACGTCCTCGCTGACTCTCAAATATAGAAACTACGACTGTTAAACTATGTTTAGAACGAATCATCATCCCAGTTTAGTAAAACCTAATACATTAGAAAATTAATTTTTTGAGTTTGAAGTTTGCATATATTAAAATGATGATCAGTGTTCTAAAATATGTTAATTCGTAGTTGGAGGTTAATAACAGGTTTGCAAACTATAGCCTGGCTAAATGTATATACAGATCATGTTTACATATGGTTAGCTATATCATGTGATACAATAGTATAGGTCCAATACTCATAACAATAATCCAAAAGCTAATGTTGGTATAAGACATGCAAACGTAAATGACTATCAGAATTACTTTCCAACTTAAACTAAAAAATCTGAAAAATACTATTTCCAAAAGCAAAATTCAAAAAAATACCACAAAATAAGTTTGTGTTAAAAAATACCACAAAAAAGGTGAATTTTTTAGTTCATATGAGTCAGATGTTTGCGAATTATTAGCTGATTGCCCCATTGTTGAAGCCTTTCTTATAAATTTCTTCCACGTCAGTTATATGAATAGGAAGATTGAGCTTCACATTTCTGTTTTACGTAGCCACACTCTTCCGAGTTAAATAATTCAGCACAGTGTGGGCTAGTGATAAAATCAGGCCCACGCATTATTGAAAATGGAAAATCGAATCAGGCCCACGCATTGTTGAAAAAGGAAAAATCGAATTTTCCAGAACTTGATCATTACTAGCCCACACTGTACTGAACTTGATCTGTTGATCATGAATTAATCTCTGGCTAGACTAATAATATATTCACTGACGGCTTGTGTAATTGTCTATTATTTAGAATTTGTTTTCTTTTGAAGACAATTATTTCTGGTCTATGTTATTGTCGTGCTTTTCAACACCAAAAATGATTACTCTGATTTATGAATGATGCCATACCATCTACGCTCTTTCCAGTCGTCTATTGTCATGATGCAATAGGAGACTCTTCTCGAAGACTTGATGACCACATGGAGACATGTCAAACTCAAAATGTAAATTCTGATATAGCTGAGACCTTACAGATTTGGTATTGGGTCTAAAAAATGCATATACAGTATCAGAAATTACATTTTCTTTCATAAATAAGTTAAGTTAGAAAGGCACAAACTCGCTTATGTATATATAAATTAACTAAGAATGGTTTCTAGATGATACGACGACCATTAGAAACAGAGGATCATTTCAAACATTCACTAAATTATAATATATGGTAAGGTGAAACGACTCTTTGACCTTACGAAATTCGGCTCGTAAAACTTCTATTTATGTATATAATATACTGAAATTTTAACCAACCACTCTAAATAAATGACTTTTTCGGACTAATGGTCTGAAAATGTCAGAAGGTGTTCCTCTCCTGAATTCCTGATGCGATTTGGTCGTACACAGGAAAGTAACGTGACACTTCAACATGTCGTTTTCGTATATTTGTCTTCTTCTCTTCTTCTTCGATTTTTTTTTTTGTTTTTATTGGAGTTTAATTCCTGAAACATATAAAATTTCGAGTGTTTTTTCCACTTAAATCGTTTATGAATGACAAATATGTTTGTTGAATATGTAGACAATTAATGGTTTTTCGATGAGAAAATATTGCTTCACCATTTCAAAAGTAAAACAATGTGTGCCATATCCTTGAAAATCGTTTGCGTAGGAATGAACACAATAAATCCCAATGTGGAATTATTTTACTGGACATTTGTGGTAACAGATTTGGTGATACAATCAGGCTTTGATTCACACCTGCTTTTTGTTCCCAGTTCAAATAAGAACATATTTCACCAAAAGAGTCAAATATGTCGTCTGGAAGGAAGAAGAGAGCATAGGAAGTCTTGTGGACTAGTAACCAAACGCTTTTACCATATCCGTACAAAATACTCTGTCTTAACAAGTATTTATAGCTGATGTGTGTTCCCAGCCAAGCTCAATTCATACTGATAATATAACTCGTCTTAGAATTCAAAGACTAAAAAAACACTTCTCTTCAACAAGACAAAACAGAAGATGAAGAGCTTATCAATCCGATGCATCGTCTTTGTGCTCACCATTTTCACCATTGTTTCGCTTTCGAGTGCTGCTGTTTCAAGTCATGGAGAAGTTGGTACGTCGTATGCTTTGAAATTCTATATATTAATATATAGATATGTCCAAACTAGGGTTTCTGACAATCTTGATAAAAATTTATTGGTGATGTAGAGGACGAACACGAGTTTAACTACAAGAATAACGATGGGAAGGGGCCAGAGAAATGGGGAGAACTAAAACCGGAATGGGAAATGTGTGGAAAAGGAGAGATGCAATCTCCCATTGATCTGATGAACGAGAGAGTTAACATTGTTTCTCATCTTGGAAGGCTTAATAGAGACTATAAACCTTCCAAAGCCATTCTCAAGAACAGAGGGCATGACATTATGGTATGTATATATATAATCCTCTATGACCCTTTAAGCACACACTTTTTTTTTTTTGTTGAGTTTTTTTCTTTTTCGTTTTTCAATAAGGGTAAATGATCCATTTTTGTTAATGGATTTTCTGAACCATTAATTATTATTTTTGATTATTGTTGCAGCTAAAATTTGAAGATGGAGCCGGAAGTATCAATATCAATGGTTTTCAATATGAACTTCAACAGCTTCACTGGCACTCTCCCTCTGAGCATACAGTCAATGGAAGAAGGTAACCATCCTATTAGGAGAAGAACAAACAATTAATCACACCAAAGGTCTTGCCAACATTTGTCATACATATATACTACCACCATTTCAACACCAAATGTACCTATATATTCTTTTTCTGTCAACTCACAGGTCCAACACCATACCAATATATATGGCTATATAAATATATCACCCTATGTATTATACAACGTTTGTCATACATGCACGTTGAAATACACCGTTTGTCATGCATGCACGTTCAACGTGCAATTTTGTTGGTTCCGCGTGCATGTCAATGTAAGAGTAAATTATCTGCTATATAAACATAAAAAAAAAAGTAGAATATACAAGAAGCTATGACGATATTAATAGGGTTGTTATTCCAAAATCAAGTTTGTTTCACCTTAATTTGGATTGGATAACTCAAACCAAACTCACTTCAATTAGGTTCGGTTGTAGTTCTATATCGCTTTGGCTTTGGTATGTTTTTATATAGACATAAATTTGTAGATGCTTCTCAACCAAAAACAAAGTAGATGTTAAAGCAAATTTAATTATATGGGATTGGTTCCGTTAGATTTACAAACTAATTAAAATTATTATTTAAAAATCAGCTTTGCACTTGAGCTGCATATGGTTCACGAAGGCAAGAATGGGAGAATGGCTGTTGTGACGGTCTTGTACAAGATCGGAAGAGCAGATACTTTTATCAGATCGGTATACACAAAACAAAAACTTAATAGCTATTATTGATTTATTGCATGCATCCCTTACCAATAGTAAACTTATTTTTTAAATTTTGGTTTGTGCTAGTTGGAGAAGGAATTAGAGGCCATTACTGATATGGAGGAGGCAGAGAAAAGTGTTGGGGTGATCAATCCCAAACAAATTAAGATCGGAAGCAGAAAATATTACAGATACATTGGTTCACTTACCACTCCTCCTTGTACCCAGAACGTTACTTGGAGCGTCGTTAGAAAGGTTTTTATTATTTATCGATCTTCAAAACTTCATTTTATTGTTAGGTTATTGCTCTTGAACTTAATAGTAATGATTTTTGTTTCCTTAATAAATTATCAGGTTAGGACGGTGACAAGAAAACAAGTGAAGATTCTTCGCGTGGCTGTACACGATGTAAGTTTTTTCTGTCTTTCTCATCAGTTTACACGTACACGTAATATATTTGATTCATTTAGTCCACCTATGGTCTCATGCTAACCTCAATTTTCATTATGTGTATTGTCAGTCTCATTTTCATTATGTGTAAATATTATCTAACAGGACCAAAATTCGAATGCGAGGCCAGTTCAAGCAATCAACAAGCGCGTGGTTCACCTATACAGACCAAGAGATTAATTAACGAAGACATTACAAGTTCTTTATAATCTTAAATCCTTCATGTTTACGTCGTACAAAATTTACTAAAATAATGGTTTCGCTAGTTACTATTCTTCATATACTCTCGTGAAAATAATGGTAAACACATATGAAATGATGATATAACTTCATATAATAAATACAGTTTGGTTAAGCGGATACAAAACAAATTATTTAGCTACATCTCTAATCGTACCGGTATCAACACTTCGGTTATCTTGTTTTGTATTTTCGCGTTTACGTTTAAAAAACTTTCCAAAATTTATCGCAAAATAAAATCCGCAAGACGCGATAAGAAGAAGAAGAAGAAGACGACGAAGATGATGCTCTTGAATCCTCCTCTCACCGTTCCCTCTTCTTACCCATTCCATTTCCTTCCTTCTTCTTCTGATCCTCCCTACGATACTCTCCGAAACCATCCCTCACTTTCTCTTCTCCTCAATTGCAAAACTCTTCAATCTCTACGCCAAATCCACGCCCAGATAATCAAAACTGGTCTCCACAACACCAACTACGCTCTCAGCAAGCTTCTCGAGCTCTGCGTTCTTTCTCCACACTTCGATGGCATTCCTTACGCGATCTCCGTTTTCGAAACGATCCAGGAGCCGAATCAGTTCATCTGGAATACAATGCTTCGAGGGCACGCGTCGAGCTCGGACCCACTCTCAGCTCTCAAGCTGTATCTTTGCATGATCTCACATGGGCACCTTCCGAATCCCTACACGTTCCCCTTTCTCTTGAAATCCTGTGCAAAGTTGAAGGCTTTTAGCGAAGGCCAACAGATCCACGGCCACGTTCTGAAACTTGGGTGTGATCTAGATCTCTACATACACACTTCTCTCGTCTCAATGTACGCTCAAAACGGGAGATTAGAAGACGCACGTAAGGTGTTCGACAAAAGTCCTCACCGAGACGTGGTTTCCTACACGGCGTTGATCACTGGCTATGCATCCAGAGGCTATATTCGAAGTGCCCGGAAGATGTTTGATGAAATTCCCATGAGAGACGTAGTGTCATGGAACGCGATGATCTCAGGGTATGCGGAAACAGGTAACTATAAAGAAGCATTGAGATTGTTTAAAGAGATGATGAAAACGAATGTTAGGCCAGATGAGAGTACAATGGTCACTGTAGTTTCTGCTTGTGCTCAGTCTGGTGACATTGAATTGGGTCGTCAGGTGCATTCAATGATTGATGATGATCATGGGTTTGGTTCAAGTCTCAATATTGTTAATGCTCTCATCGATTTGTACTCAAAATGTGGTGAGGTGGATACAGCGTGTGGTCTGTTTGAGGGATTGGCTTACAAGGATGTGATTACTTGGAATACATTGATCGGTGGTTACACGCATATGAGTCTTTACAAAGAAGCGTTGTTGTTGTTTCAAGAAATGCTGAGATCAGGTGAAAGTCCGAACGATGTGACGATGCTGAGTGTTCTTCCTGCTTGTGCGCACCTTGGAGCCATTGATATTGGAAGATGGATCCATGTGTACATTGATAGGAAGCTAAAGAGTGTTGCGAATGCTTCTTCTCTCCGGACTAGCCTCATCGACATGTATGCTAAATGTGGAGACATAGAGGCAGCAGAGCAAGTGTTCAACAGTATGATCCATAGAAGCTTGTCGTCATGGAACGCAATGATATTTGGGTTTGCGATGCACGGGAGAGCAGATGCAGCGTTCAATCTTTTCTCGAGAATGAGAAAGAATGGGATCGAACCAGACGATATCACGTTTGTTGGTTTGTTGTCTGCTTGTAGCCATTCAGGTATGTTAGACTCTGGACGCCACATTTTCAGAACAATGACACTGGACTACAATGTAACCCCGAAGCTAGAGCACTACGGGTGCATGATTGATCTTTTGGGTCATTCGGGTCTGTTCAAAGAAGCAGAAGAAATGATAAACACGATGCCAATGGAGCCAGATGGAGTGATTTGGTGCTCCCTTCTCAAAGCTTGCAAGAAGCATGGGAATCTCGAGCTGGCGGAATCATTTGCACAAAAGCTCATTAAAGCTGAACCTGAAAACCCAGGCTCTTATGTGCTTCTTTCCAACATTTACGCTGCAGCAGGAAGATGGAACGAAGTATCGAAGATACGAGCTCTCCTCAATGGCAAAGGTATGAAGAAAACTCCTGGTTGCAGCTCAATCGAGATAGATTCGGTGGTTCATGAGTTCGTCATTGGGGATAAGTTCCATCCACGGAACAGGGAAATCTACGGAATGTTAGAAGAGATGGAAGTGTTAATGGAGGAAGCTGGGTTTGTTGCGGATACTTCTGAAGTGTTGCAGGAGATGGAAGAAGAATGGAAAGAAGGAGCATTGAGGCATCACAGCGAGAAGCTAGCTATTGCATTTGGGTTGATCAGTACGAAGCCTGGGACTAAACTTACAATTGTGAAGAATCTAAGAGTGTGCAGAAATTGTCATGAGGCTACGAAGCTTATTTCAAAGATTTACAGAAGGGAGATTATTGCTAGAGACAGATCACGGTTCCACCATTTCAGAGATGGTGTGTGTTCTTGCAATGACTACTGGTAAAAATAACACGTTAAACATAAATTGATAAGACAGTGAAATCTAAGAAGATTCATTGATGTAAGTATATACATGTAAAAAAATTGTCCATATCTTCAGAGTTGAGATGCCTCAGCTTGGTGTTTTTACATTGTGTGATAATTCTTCTATAAAATAAATTTAACAAAGATAACAAATTATTCAAATTTTGTCACTACGATCCAGTGTATAAATTGATAACTACGAGATGCATGGATCTATTTTAAGAACCAGTTAAATTATTGGATCAATCACACCAAGATTGTATCTCCCAAAAGTTTTTACTAACTAAATACATTTTAACTGGTGATTCACACAAAGAGTACCTTCCCTCTTACACAACTAAATAATTTGGTAAAATTACCAAAAAACAAAGAAACATAAAGAAAGCAAGAAGAAATTAAGGAAAATAATATTAGTTGTTATCTTGAGTGAGAGAAATATAAGAGGATAAATACAATTGGATGCATCTTTGTATCTCCATATCCTTGAAGTTGCTTCATAAGTACCAAAATTCTAATAGTCTTCCGCCTCTCTTCTGGAAACATAGCATAAGAAAATGAAGATATCATCAATCAGATGCATCTTATCTCTTATCTTCATCTATATTAATATTGTTTCGAGTTCACCAAGCAATGGAGAAGTTGGTAAGCTATGACATTGTTCTTAAACCATCTTTAAATGTTTATCAGTATAGCTTACGTTGAAGAGTTTGTCTATTTACCAGAGATCTTACATTTATCAGTACTACGTTAAAAATAAAGTTTGTGTACCTACTAGTTTATAAAGGTCTAATGAACGTTCACATATATATTTCCACCGAGTTGTAAATTAAACTAGACTTTTATAAAACACATTTTGTTATTTTTATATAAACGAAAATATAGAGGACGAATTGGAGTTTAATTACGAGAAGGAAGGAGAGAGGGGGCCAGAAAAATGGGGAACACTAAAGCCAGAATGGGCAATGTGTGGAAAAGGCACAATGCAGTCTCCGATTGATCTAACGGACAAAAGGGTCCTAATTGATCATCATCTTGGATCACTTCATAGCCACTATTTACCTTCCAATGCCACCATTAAGAACAGAGGCCATGACATCATGGTAATGATCAACTATTAGCTTTAGTTTCCATTATATTATTTTCATTTTTGGGTCGTACATACAATAATGTTCTTGTTTTTTTTGTTTGTTAATGTGGCAGTTGAAATTTGAAGGAGGAAATGCAGGTTTGGGGATCACTATTAACGGTACTGAGTATCAACTTCAACAGATTCATTGGCACTCTCCTTCAGAACACACGATCAATGGCAAAAGGTATCTCTCTACTGTGCAACTATTCAAGTTTAAGAAAAAAAATACAGATTTCAACAAATAAACATATTACAAAAGAGTCTAAAAAGAACTTGTACTAATTTGTGAATGATCACATTGGCCTAAATTGGTTTGAATAGTATGGCTAATAGACATACATATGATACATGTAGGTTTTTTCTAGAGGAACACATGGTTCATCAGAGCAAAGATGGACGCAACGCTGTTGTGGCTTTCTTTTACAAATTGGGAAGACCTGACCATTGTCTCCTTTCGGTAACTGCAATCTCATAACCTTCATAGCTAACCTTTTTAAATAGCCATGGCTTTTACAAAATTACTTAACTCATACTTTGAAAAAAAAAATTGTTTTGTTATTATTGATTAGCTGGAAGGATATTTGAAGAGGATAACTGATACATACGAGGCCGAGGAATACGTGGGAATGATTGATCCTAGAAGAGTTTATTTTGAATCAAGACACTATTACAGATATTTGGGATCACTGACAACTCCCCCGTGTTCTGAAAACGTCATTTGGACGATTTCAAAAGAGGTATGATATACTAATTATTCTCTCTATCCATATTATTCAAAGCTTCTTTTTTCCATTTGTTATTTTATATTTATTTATGTGTTTCCAAAATTTCCTAGATGAAGACTGTAACAATGAAACAATTGAATCTGCTTCGCGTGAGTGTGCACGATGTGAGCGTCTCTAACCTTTTTTTTTTTTTACATTCTAATGTTAAGTAAATGTTAGACCAATGTGTATTTCCTTCAGTCTTACACATAATTTTGTATGAAGAATTATAAAATGGCCTAATATACTTCTTTTATTTTTTGGCTGCAGGAATCGAATACAAATGCTCGCCCGCTTCAGAATGGAAATGAGCGTCTGGTGTCACTTTACAAACCAACATGGCATATTTAAGCATCTGGAGTTTTTCTTACTTACTAAATATATAGCTATTATATTTGAGTATGGTTTTACTTATCTCTCATGTTAATCTCTAATTTTGGTTATATTTTGAAAAAAAGGCGAACACTAATAGCATGACAGAAATAAGCTAAGAATTTCGTTTTGACTCTATATCCGATGTCACCTCCATTTGATTGTAGTAGCTCTTGTTCTTCCCAATAATCTTCAAGAATTTGCTTTTAATATTGGTTCCATCAGAATAATGTATTGACGACTTGACGGTGACAAAGAAACTAAGCGAAAATAGTGAATCAACCACCAAATGTTAGGTGTAAAATGTTGGCTCAGTTTCTTTCTTATTCAAATGCAGTAAGAACTAAAAGTTATATATCATATTGGATCCAATGGAAATAATGTGTTAGTGAGCAAAATACACACCATAATTAACATAAGTACAATGATGATACCTTATGTTTTTTTTTTTGGTAAGAACGTACGTTATCCAAGTACACATGATGTGATGTAATAGTTGAATTATCGATTCCAATTTCCACACAGAAATGATGCGCAAAGGAAGCACGAAATGTAATCTTGAAACTAATACGGTTAATAAGGTAATTAGCAGGCCTTTAACAAAAAACGTGATTGGTTCAATATAAAAGGAAACAAACTGAGTGTTGGATCTATGGGTTAGTCCAAGTTCGGCCCAAATTTATTTTAGGGCTAACTAACAAGGCCCTTTAGTAAAATACGTTTTAAAATTTTGTTTTTCAGACTTTTTTTTTCCATTTTCTTTTGGGTTGTTGACATTGTTGTTTTTAACGTCTGAAGTTTTGGCTAACACAGAGTTCTTCTTCTTCATAAAGCGTAAATACAATTACATACTGGCGCAAAATTCCCAGAGTTTCCCTCGCGAAGCGAAGCGACAGATTCTGCTCGAAGTTCGTGAAGCGATAGCTTCTACTCACCCCTCTCTCTTTCAGGTACGCTTTGTTCCCTCTTTTAGGTCATTTTTTTCGGGTGGGATGTGATCGGTAAATTGAAGGTTTCTGCTGTCGAGCGAACGGGTTAGGGTTTTTTAGAGGCTCGCATGTACTTTTGGGGAGGGATTTTAGGCGTCCGTTTGGTGTAATACATTGTTGTAGTGTCCAATAAGAAAATTGATCAGAAAATTTTGTCGCCGGGTTTCTAATAGTCTTCCTCGGCGATCAATTTTGCCTTAATTCTCTTTGCGTCTTCTCTTCTGAGTTCTGAGTGTGATTTTCAGGCGGAATGAAGAAAGATGAAAAATTTGGTTCAGCGGGAAGGACCATTTTAACCAGATCTACAGCTGCTCTCTCAACAAAACAAGAGACCCCTGGTTTAAGGAGGTCAAATCGGGGAGCACCATCTAAGAGTCCATTAGCTCCAGCTTCTAGATCTAGTAGTACCAGAAGGTCAGAGAGACTGGCTTCCTCACCTGCTTCAGTTACTGAAAAGTCTGTTAGAATGGAGAAGAAAACCACCACATCAAGTCCTTTGCAGAGGTCCGATAAGGGAAAGAATGTATTGTTCTCGGAGGATTCCAAGGGATCAGATAAGTCTGGCAGGAATGCAGAGACTTCATCAGGTACTGAGGAAAGCAAGGATGGGATGATAAATAGTATAGAAGAGTCGACAGATAAGGTCAAGGAACGGGAGCCTATGATGACAGGCCGGAGTTACAGAGCGATGTGTTCTCGCCGCATACTTGCAAGAAATGCTGATGCTCTAAAAGGCATTGCAAATTCAGAATCGAAAAGGCTGCCAGTTGGCGAAATTAGGCTAGAGAAAGGCACTGGTTCTCCTTTGGAATTGATTAAGGAAACAGAAAAGCTGCCAGTTGGCGAGATTAGGCTAGAGAAGGGCACTGGTTCTCCTGCGGAATTAATTAAGGAAACAGAAAGGCTGGGGCTTGATGCATCTCCCATGGTTGAAATTGGGGATGGCAGCCTTTTAGGTTCACCGTCTAAGAATTCAGAAACACAAGAGGTTCTTGTCTGTAAAAACAGCTTGGAAACCGACGTAGATTTTCCTTTGAAAAGAAAAAGGGACACTGAAGGAATTGTGCTGGATGCACCTCCCATAGCTGCAAATGCAGATGACCGCGTTATGAGTTCTGATGTTCCATCTCCATCCGGGTGCAAAGATAATAATCAGCCTGAAATGTGCAGCAATTGCAATAAACGGCAAAAGTAAGAATTCCTGAGTGCTGTCTGTCTTTTGAAACGATTTCTTTCCACCATAGACGAATGTCCAACGCATGGTTTTGATTTTAGTTTAGTTTTTTTCTTTCAATAACATATGATTTGGATTGTAATTTTAGTTGTACTATTTTTTTGAAGGGTCGATGGTGATTTTGAAAATCTGACTGTCTGCACATGCAATGCGCAGCCAGTTCAAGAACCGGAGCAAGTGGCGCAGGTTAGCTTCTGATGGCTTTACTTTGAATACCCGCTAAACAGTGGCCTGTTACTTAGTTAAATTTACTTATCCTTTTTTCTTGTAAATTGCAAATTCAATATTCTGCATTGCGTTAGGATGTGGAGAAAACTGGACCCGCGACAAGCAGAGACGATCCCGAAAACAGGCAAAATTTGCAACAAGATAAATCACATGATCCCAAATTGTCATCGATGTACCAAGAGTTTTGGGTTCCGGTGCAGCTATCAGAGGTTCAGCTGGAGCAATACTGTCGGACTCTCTTCTCCAAATCTTTATCTCTTTCTTCGCCGTCGAGGAGTGATCTTGTTGGAGCTCTCGAAGAAACTCTCACTTCTGTAAGGAAAGTAAGTTTATTTGATAACAGATTTTATTCTTCAATTTGCTTGTGCGTTAAATCCCCACTTAACACTGCAATAAGATAAAAGAAACAATATATTAAATAGATACGGGGTTTGCTGCATTGCTGCCAGAATAAAGTATTGTGTGCTCCATGCTCCTAAGAGGTTTTCACATTGGTATTATGCCTTTCTGTTAGTTGTTTGTTAGGGAAAAGGTTTTGTCTATATGTTTTATGCTTTTCCATAACACTAAGAACTTGTAGTGCAAATAAGGCAGTTTAGGTATCTGACTACTGTCCGTCAGCATCACATTTTCTCAAGCCTCTTTCGGCATGTTAATTGCGTGGAGTTATTAAATACATTCTTCATGTGGTTGCATTTTTTTTACAGACCTGTGACCATCCATATGTTGCGGATGCATCTTTGAAACCACTGCTAAACAAAAATCTGGAGTGGCAAAAAATCCTGGATGTAGAAGTCAAAGCAAGCGGGAAACTTCACCTCCTTGATGCAATGCTCACTCAAATAAAGAAGAACGGTTTAAAAGCAGTTGTCTTCTACCAGGTGCATTTCCATTACGCATGAATGAGAATAGCTCTCTGTTTGTCATGATTCATGAATACGTCACTAACTAAATATATCTATGTATATGTGTATATATATCCTGGCATTTACTTTAGACGTAATGATTCTGTCTTGTTTTGAATTCTGACTGGGTGGTGAAGTATGGTTTTTTTTATTATGTGATGAGGAATTGTAAAGTAGCCTTCAGTAATCAGCTGGCATTATGAGATATGATAGATTTAAATGTTTCTTCTCCTCGTCTTTTCTTTGTCATATCTGTGCCTCACGTATGATTGAATTACTGGGGTTTTTTTTTTTTAACAGGCAACACAAAGCCCTGGGGGGTTAATGCCTGGTAATATCCTCGAAGATTTTCTGTTTCAAAGATTTGGTCAAAATTCTTATGAGCATGGGGTCGTTACCGCAAAGAAGAACGCGATAAACAATTTCAACAAGGAGAGTCAATGCTTTGTTCTGCTGTTGGAAACACGTGCATGTAGTCACAGCATTAAACTCTTGCGGGCTGAAGCTTTTATTCTTTTTGGAAGCAACTTGAATCCATCGCAGGATGTTAAGCTCTTAGAGAAGATAAAGATCGAGTCATTTTCTGAAAGAACTAAAATATTCCGGTTGTACTCAACATGTACAGTTGAAGAAAAATCCCTGAATCTGGCTAGGCAGAATAAGCCTATCGAGAACCTAAACCGTTCTCTCATACAGGCACTGCTCATGTGGGGAGCTTCATATTTATTTGATAAGCTGGAGCATTTTCATGGCCGTGAAACCCCAGGTTCAGGAGTTCCATTTGAACAATCTATAATGGACAGCGTGATTCATGAATTCTCGTCCATACTTTCTTCCAAAGTTGGAGAAGAAAATAAAGGCAAGCTGTGTCTACTTTTGGAAGCCAAACATGCTCAGGGAAGTTACAGCACTAATTCTACTCTACTTGGTGAAGAACATGTCAAGTTGTCAGATGAAGAAAGTCCAAATATATTTTGGACAAAGCTGTTGCGGGGGAGGAATCCTATGTGGAAGTACGGTTCAGATACTCCTCAAAGGAGTCGAAAAAGAATACAGTATCTTCAGGGCTATGAAGAGATTGCCACAATTGACAATGGCGGAAATAAGAAGCGGAAGAAGGCTTCCGACGATGTCACACTAGATTTCAATGAAAGAAAAACTTCTGGGAAGGATCACATGGGTAAAATAGCTCAATTCCTGCTCCTATACCTCTACTGTTCATTGATTTTGCAATTGCTTTGCTGACTATCTTTCCTACAGGAGCCTTGAACGGAAATGATGCTGTTAGCTTGAATTCTGTGGGCAGTCAGATCTTCCAAATCCCAAAGGATATGTTAGCTGGCACTGATAGGAAACAACTTATGCGGGAATCACAGAAGACTCTCCATGCTGTTTTAAAGCCGGACATGGCAAAACTTTGCCAAGTTTTGCATCTTTCAGTAAGTGGTTTTTTAACTGATGCTGTTAGTTTTGTGTATCCAGTACCGCTATAATAGGTAGTCTTATATCTCCATATATTGGCTCATACATGTATCCACTGCCGTGTCCATACTGAATACTCCTGTGATTATCTTGGTGCACAGTCTATCAAAATTGCAATAAAATGTATATCTTCTGTGTGATTGGTTGACAAATTATTTCGTTTGCAGGAAGGTTCGACAAGCATGGTTGAAAAATTTCTTGGATATGTTATTGAAAACCACCGTGTCTGCAAAGAGCCAGCCACCACATTGCAGGCCTTCCAGATAGCCCTGGTATGACAGCATTCACTTTGATAGTTTATTAATTGTTTCCATCGTCATCTGTCTTTGTTTGAATATTCTCACTCTGAGTCATCACTGCCTTTGTGGGAATGCGTTACAAGATTTAAGTTTCCAATCATTACTCGAATCATGCTAACTACTGCTGTCTAATAAAACCCATGCTCTGTAGGCCACTAAGTAAGGCTTTTGATCGTTGCATATATTATGAAAAGTTCACATACTAAATACGTTCTTAATAATGCACTTTCAGACTTGGATCGCAACCTCGTTTGCAGAGCAAAAACTTAGCCACGGAGAATCTCTGGCCTGTGCAAAATCTGAATTAGCTTTCAATTGCTGTAGAGAAGAGGTCGATTATATATATTCCATGCTGCACTGCATGAAGAGTCTATTCCTTGAGCGCACACAAGGTTTGCAGTTAAATTGCTTTGGTACTAATTCTAAACAATCAAAGGTTAGTAAAGAACAAGTGAATGAAAGTCTCGCAGGTGCTACAGTGCGTCTGGAAAAGAACAATATAAAGTTGATGCGTAACTCAGAGGGTGAAGAATGCATGACTGAGAATGGCCGTAATAGCTCAGTTACAGAAGATATCGAAAAGGCGCTTAGCTACATCAAAAAGAAATCCAAGAATCGACTACAAAATCTTAAAGAAAAGCACGAGGAGAAAAAGTTGGAGCTGGTGAATACGTATGCAGACGAGAAGCAGAAACTTGAAAATGAGAAAACGGTGGAAGGATTAATAATTCGAATTCAGTGTAAATGGACAAGTGCTCAGAGCTTAGAGGATGGTCTCAAACGGCTGGATCATGATCATGAAAAAAAGATTGATGAAATCACAAGAGTGAGGGATGAAGGCCTTACAAGTCTGAAGCAAACGCATGAGGCTGAAAAGAAAAAATTGGCTGAGGATGAAGCATGTTGGATTTGTCGGGTAGAGAAGTGGGCACAAGCTGAATTAATAAATTGTGCTCCCATCAAAAGTGCCAGCAACAAGCATTTTAGTGGAATATGCTCATCAAACACTTCCAAAACTGCTCCTGATGTACAAACTTGCAATGATGCCAGTCGTGAAGCTGCGTATGCTGATACAAATTGCATGGTTTCGAAGGGAGATCAAGTGCCAGAAGCAGAAAACACATTAGGAACCATGTCGGGTGGCAGCACTCAGCAGGTTCGTGAAATGGAGGCTTCAAGGAATGACAAGGCGATGGATATCCCAACCTTATCTGGTGAAAAGCTTACAGATAATGCGGCTAGAAAGATTTTGATTCCTGCTGGCTGTCAAGAGGAATCTGCAGCCTTGAATGTGCCCTTGTCAAAACACCAAATTTATGACAAGATGACATCAGTGGCACCAGATGAAGATGTTCCCTCAAGGGTGCCAGAGATATCCAAGTCATTTGCAAATCTTGCCTCCCCCGAATTTTCTTTGAATAGAGAGGAGGCTATGGTTACAACAGAAAATAATACAACAATTCATGTGGGTTCTGATTCTGATAACATTTTGGACCAGCAGAATGAGGAAGCTTGTTCTCTTGAGAAGGAGATTCCTAATGAGTTGGTGTTTCCTATGCACCCTGCGTCTGTGGTAGAGACTAGGGGTTCTACTGAATCCGATGAGGTACGTTTTGGCCCTGTATAATACTTGATCGTTTGTTCATTTTATCCCCATAATGCTCATACTTGGTTTGCTGTAAAAACAGCGGACACTGATCAGATGCCCTTTGCTTATTGAGTTGACTTTTCTGGACAGGATGATTTGCCTTCTTCACCGGCTGGAAAGCAACCTGACCCAGCAGCAAACATTCGGGGCCAAAATAAAGAAGCAGGAATTGAGCCTCAGCAAGCTGGATCTCGTATTCCTTCTTCACCAACTAGACAGCAACCTGACCAAGCAGCAAACAATCAGGGGCGAAATAAAGAAGCAGCAATTGAGTCTCTGTCAGCGGGATCTCTCATACCTTCTTCACCGGCTGGACAGCTACTTGACCCAGTAGCAAACAATCAGGGCCAAACTAATGAAGCAGCAATTGAGCCTCAGCCAGCTGAATCTCCTATTCCTTGTTCACCGGCTGGACAGCAACCTGACCAAGCAGCAAATAATCAGGGCCAAACTATTGAAGCATCAACTGAGCCTCAGCCAGCTGGATCTCCTATTCCTTCACCGGCTGGACAGCAACCTGAACAACAAGAAAACATTCAGGGCCAAAATATGGAAGCAGTAATTGAGTCTCAGTCAGCTGGATCTCTTATGCCTTCTTCACCGGCTGGTCAGCTACTTGACCCTGTAGCAAACAAGCAGGGCCAAACTATTGAAGTAGCAGTTGAGTCTCAGTCTTCACCGTCTGGACAGCTACTTGACCCTGTAGCAAACAATCAGGGCCAAACGATTGAAGCAGCAATTGAGCCTCAGCCATCTGGATCAGAAACAATAGAGACTGGTGGTTTTGCTGCATTACAGCAGGTACCTATTGAATTCTTTATCTTTGCTGGTTCAGATTTTTCAGTGTAAAGTGCTCATTCTGAGTTTGTTATGTGGAAAAAAGGGCAGGGAAGTGTGGTTACTGATCAGGTCCTCATTGTTGTTTTAAATTTACTCTCTGAACAGGCTGATGAAGTTGCATGTCTTTTGCCATCTTCACCGACTGGAAATCAGCATGGCCCAGCAGCAACCATTGAGGGACAAAATATCAACACATCAGCTGAGCTCCACATAGCTGGTCTAGGTGCAGTAGAGATTGGTGATTCCGCAGTATCAAATCAGGTACTTATTACCTTTAGCTGTTAAAAAAAGGTTTGAAAACTTTGTAATGCTCGTTCTGGATTTCCTGCAGGAAAGAACGGGTGCTCAGGATGCATGCTCTCTGCTATCTTCGTTGGTTGGAACTCAGGCTGACCTAGCAGCAAACACTGAGGGCCAAAATATTACAAGAGTGACTCAGCTTCACACAGCTGGATCAGATGCAGTAGAAATTGGTGGTTCTGCTGTTTCAGATCAGGTACCTGACTCTGATTAAAGACTTTTCTCTTTTGTTGGTTTGAAGTTCGAGTCCTTGTAATGTTCGTTGTCAACTTACTGCAAGAAACAGAGCAGATAGTGGGTATTGATCAGATGTTGTTTTCGCTTGTAAATTTTACTTTTTGGATAGGCTGCTGTGGATGCATCTCATGTGCCATTTTCTTCGCCTGGAAATCCAACAACTGAATCAGATGCATGTGAAATGGAAATAGCAGAACCTGGCCGCCAAGTAGAGCAGTCAACCTTTGCAAGTCAGTAACTAGTCTTGTGCATTTTAGTACGACAACCGTAAGTGTTTGCCAAACTGCTGACTGTCTGATGCCTTTTGTGTAGACAACGTTGCGCAGCTTGTCCGTATAGGTGGTGTGGAGCCTTCAGCAAGTGTTACAGCTCCTGTTCCATCACTCCTTAACAATGGTGCAGGACAGAGTGCCGTTCAACCTGTTCCTCAAGTACCTTTCCCTCAGTTCACTGACCCATTTCAGTATGAATTGGAGAAGTTGCGGAGAGAATCAGAGAACGTAAATAAGACCTTTGAAGAAAAAGTTAGTTGTCCTCAATACCCATTTACCTTTGGTTTTTGTTTTTTTTTTTTGGTTTTCTCACTGGTTCATGACCCTTGATTGTTTGTGAGCAGACATCAATCTTGAGAGCTGAGCTAGAGAGGAAGTTGGCTGAAGTACGAGCAGAGTATCAAAGAAAGTTTCATGAGGTAGAAGTTGAGAAGAACGCCAGAGAGACGGAGGTAGAGAGGACCAAGAATATCGTTATAATGAACAAACTGTTGGGAAACGCCTTCTTGTCCAAATGTACCACCAAGATCGCATCTCATCCCTCAGAAGCTCCAAGGGGTAAGTGTCCGTATAATAGAGCAAAACTGGTTTCAGATTTAAGGTCATGACTCATGACAGCAACTTTTTCCAGCAGGTAGAATTCAGCAGCTAGCACTGAGAGCAGGACTAGTGACCGCACTGAGGAATTATACTGCATCTCCTCCGGCTCCGACCCTGGCTCCTCCGGCTCATGTTCCTGCTGTTTCTCTGCCTCCAGCTCCTCTGCAGCGTCAGGCATCTGCTTTTCCTTCTTCAGTACCTCGCACATCAGGCCTTCCTCTTAATTCAGCGGTCTGCCCAATGCCTCAGCCAAGACAGCCTCTCGTCTCCAGCCCAGCTCCATCTTTTTCAGCTTCTCCTGCAACTAATCTAACTGAGAGTGCAAGACCACCGCATCTCAACTCATATAGATCATCCTCTTCGATTCCAATCCCGACATCAACTCCAACCTCGTTGCCAATTGCTCAAGCTTTGTCGTCGTATGCAACTCTCTTACTTCAGAGTCATCAACAACAACGACAACAGCACCAACAGAACTTGGGCATCGGATTGCAGCAACTGCAACAGAACTTGGGCCTCGGATTGCAACAACAGCAACAGCAACAGCACCAACACCAACAGAGCTTAGGGAGTGGATTGCAACAGAACTTGGGCGTCGGATTGCAACAACAGCAACAACAACAACACCAACAGAGCGTAGGGAGTGGATTGCAACAGAACTTGGGCATCGGATTGCAACAACAGCAGCAGCAACAACAACAACAACACCAACAGAGCTTAGGGAGTGGATTGCAACAACTGCAACAGAACTTGGGCAGCGGATTGCAAGGCCCCAATCGCAATGATGATGTGGTTTGTCTCTCAGACGACGAGTGATCTAATCTAATGTTTAGCGTATAATAATAGCTGACGTAGATTGTTAAATCTTATGTGTATGTATAAGATAATTGAAGTAAGTTTCTCGATAAATTGACCGAGTATGTTTTGAATGTGACTGACTATTGGAGTTGGGATTAATCAAATCCAGAGTCAGTGACCGACTCGGTTCGCTATGGTTTCTCCAAATACGTGACATTCTACTTTCAAGTTTCAAGTATTACAATTTTGGACAAGAGACACAAGTGGCTAAATTACGGATTAATATGCAGTTAACACTCTGGGATTGTAATGAAACGTGTTTATCTCCTTGTAATCTACTTATCTCTTTAGAGTGTTTATCTCCACGTAATCTCATTTTTCGCTAACTAAGCAGTTATTAACATTTGTAATGAAACGTGTCCTCTGGTCATTGGTTAGATGGAAAAATTTCTGATATATACAAAAGGGATTAAATCTTTTGACTGAGGAAGTTGCCCTTGCGTTTTCCTTTTTCATTTTTTGTTCCTTTATTATATAACTTTTCTTTTTAAACACGACCCATATGTCAAAAATTGACTGGACTGGTGAACTGTTTTTTGTAATTATAGAAGAAGAGGTATGGTGAAAAAAAAGCTTTCCATTACTTTCTTTTGTCAAAAAGGGAAAGAAAATTTATCTCTCTTAAGTCTTAAGTCTTCTCGTTGCGTCCCATAGAAAAATGTTAAAATAAAAGTCGTAAAAGGAATATAAACTTGTTACTAAAATCATTTAAATTGAACAATTCGCTTCTCCTTCGATAACCGCTTCTTCTTCGTCTTCTTCTTCTTTTTAAGTCTTCTGATCAGATCAACCTTCTCCTTCTTCTTCGTCCAAACTTCCCTTCGCGTTTCTTTTTTTCCGAGTCTTCAACCTCACAAGAATGTCAAGCCCTAACAACTGGCAAGAAGCGAAATCGGATTTGAAGTCGAACGAAGGTCTCAATCTTCCCGGAACCCTAGCCCCATCATCTGCTTCTTCCACCGGTGCCTCAAGATCATCCGTTGACCCGACCCGACCCGATTCGTCGTCTCCTCGCCCTCGCTCTACTTCTTCCTCTCCAGGCCCCCACTTCTCTAAGGTACTCTCTCTAATCCCCTTCTCTGTATCTGTATAATCCAAAGGTTCTTCTTTTATGTGTGTGATGCGAGAATAACAAATTTTTGATTAAAGTTCGAGACTTTAACTAGTGTTTAACCATCGATCGTCTAGTTATCGCTTTCCTCGATTAGGGTTTGGCTTAAAACCTAACTCTGGCGTTATTGGTTTTTGAAAAAAATTGCAGAGCAAGTGCGCGATTTGCTTGGATGAGATCAGAAAGGAAGACGGGAAGGCGATCTTTACAGCAGAGTGCTCTCACTCGTTCCATTTCGACTGCATAACCTCCAACGTCAAGCACGGAAACAGGATCTGCCCTTTATGCAGAACTCAATGGAAACAAATCCCTCTGTTCGTCGACGACCGTGTCCCTCTCCCAATCTTTCCTGCTCAAAGGGGTTTTGAAGATGACGAAGCTTTACCTCACGGAGGAGAGTCCCAAATCATCCAGAGTGATGATGCTGCTGCTGCTCATCGTCAGCCACTCGAGATTACTCTGTTCCCTGAAGTCTCTGCGGTGGCGAAGCATGTCACTCGTCCTGACTTTGCCGTTCTTGTTCATCTTAAAGCGGAAGGTGTGAGTGGTGATGATGATAGGCGCACTCGTGCTCCTCTGGATCTCATTACCGTTCTTGACATCAGTGGAAGCATGGAAGGAACGAACATGGAGCTTATGAAGAACGCAATGGGTTTCGTGATTCAGAATCTTGATGAGAGGGACAGGCTCTCCGTGATCGCCTTCTCTTCAAACGCTCGCCGGCTGTTCCCTCTTAAGCTGATGACTGAGACGGGGAAGCAGCAGGCGATCCAGGCTGTGAACTCCTTGGCTGCCGGCGGCGGGACGAACATCGCGGAGGGGCTTAAGGTTGGCGCGAGAGTGATTGAGGATAGGCGTTGGAAGAATGTGGTTTCAGGGATGATGCTTTTGTCAGATGGGCAAGACAACTTCACTCTCTCTCACAACGGTCTCCGTATGAGAGCGGATTACGAGGCTTTGCTTCCGAGCTCTAGCCGGATTCCGATACACACGTTCGGGTTCGGGTCTGATCACGATGCGGAGCTGATGCACACGATCTCGCAAGTCTCTAGTGGCACGTTCTCGTTCATCGAGACGGAGACTGTGATTCAGGACGCTTTTGCGCAGTGCATTGGAGGGCTTCTCAGTGTTGTGGTGCTTGAGCAAGTTGTGGAGATCGAATGCGTTCATGAGCAGGGGTTGAAGATATCCTCTGTGAAGGCAGGGAGCTACAGGAGCCGCGTGTCGTCTGATGGAAGAAGCGCAAAGATCGATGTGGGAGACATGTACGCTGAAGAAGAAAGGGACTTCCTCGTGCTTCTTGAGATTCCGAGATGCGAAGCTGAGTCCATGTCGTTGGTGAAGGTCAGATGCGTCTACAAAGATCCTGTGAGGAGAGAGATTGTCCGTGTTGAGTCAGGAGAGGTGAGCATTCAGAGGCCAAAGGAGCTGACGGGAGGAGAAGTGGTGTCTATAGAGGTTGATAGACAGCTGAATAGGTTTCTTGTTGGGGAAGCTATGTCGGAGGCTAGGGTTTTAGCCGATGCAGGTGACCTAACCGGGGCGGTTGGGGTTCTGAGGAACCGGGAGAGAGACTTGGCAGAGACGGCGTCTGCTAGGTCAAGAGATGGGCTTTGTCAGTCATTGTCGTCAGAGTTGAGTGCGTTGCAAGAAAGGATGACGAGCCAGAGGATGTATCATAGGTCAGGTAGAGCTTACGCCTACTCGAGCATGAGTTCGCACTCGACTCAAAGAGCAACGGCGCGTGGCCCGGCTGTGGAAGGTAGCATGGGTCCAATGGCTTATCAGACGGAATCGATGGCTCGTATGGTGACTCGGTCTCAGCAATTGGGAACCGGAGGAAGCCCTAAACCGTCCCCTGCTCGTGGAAACCGAAGCTGAATTTGACTAATTGCTACTTGATTGGGTTTACTTGACTTACTTAGCAAGTGTGAAGAAAGATTGAGTTGGTTCAGTCAGAACCAGGACATGGTTTTACTGTTTTTTTTTTTGTTGCTGATATTGGTTATCGTTTCAAGATTTGTCGCTGAACTTTTATGATATTTTTTAAGTTTATTTGTGGATTCGTTACTGGAAATTGAATATATGATGTTTCTTTATTTATTGGATATATTTTTATTATAAACTAAAAGCGTGGGAGACGATGGTCACCGACTCACCAGCAAATATGTACAGCTAACCAACCATCTTTATGTTGGTACCTTTGATAATATTTTAAAGTTTGGATTGATAAAACCAATAGATCAAGTATCAACACTGTTTTTTACACGAAAATGATAATTACTACAACTTTGAATCCGATTTGGTCTGTTTGTGTTCGGAATAATACCAAAGAGTTTATACAATTTAAAAAATTCGTGTAGATACTTGGATTATAGTATTCAGTTTTCACCCTCTAAAGTACAGTACTAATTTAAGAAGGGAATTAGAAAAGCAAAACTCAAGAAAGGAAGCCACGTATGCACATATTTAGGCAAGCTTTTGATAGAAAATCAAAAGGCGTGGGTCTGGCCAAAACCAAAATCAAAAATCAAAGTTTTTTTCCTTTTTTAGTTTCATTTCACCTAAGAAAAAAAAACAAATAATCGGCTCGTTTTCTCCTGAGTCCTTTCTTCTTCAGTGTCTCACTAACTGAATCTCTCTCACCACGTTGCCCTGCGAGAGATCGGAGAAGCGACTCGGAACCCTAACGTACAAGCTTGATTCTGTTAAATATCCGTAAGTACTAAGTAGTATCGCATTTCCCCTTAATTTCATGATTTTAGGTATTTTTTCGCGATTTATCTCTTTGGTGCCGGATTTCGTTATCGTCTGTGTTGAGATTTTGATCTGGCCTTGTTCGTGTAATATCCGAATCTGTAGTAAGATCATATGTATAAAAAAATTATAAACATGTCGAAAATTCCACCGACATGTTTTGCTTTTCTGCTGCAATAATGGCTGTCTGTTTTCAACAATATTTACAAATCACTGTACATTTGGTTTAACTTGTGTATTATTATCTGCTAGAAATCCGTCATTGTACTGGAGATAGTGTGTATGATGAATTATTATTAGCTATTTAATATGATGTTGAAGAAGAAATTGAACGGTTACGCTTTCCTACATCAGTTAGGTCTATTGAAAAATGTTATAACTTTCCTGATTTCTTGCTTCTTCTGGTTTCCAGGATCGTTATTTGATTCAAGAAAGAACATTTCGTTTGAAATTTAACCTATTTTTGGCTGTAGATTTGGAGATTTGGCAATCCAATGGGGACAATGCACCGGAGGTATAGATATTTCCTTGGCTGCTTGATGCTATAAACCGAGTTCTGAATTAGTCTTCAGTTTGAGAATTTGTTATTGTTCAATCTTTTTGCAGCGGTGCTCCCAGAAGAACAAATGAAAATGCAAAGCTGATCATAACGACAATCGTGGGAGTGGTGTTTGGCTTTTTTATTGGTATCACATTACCATCAGGCTCCTTTATAAAGGTATATGAGGTTGGAATTCATAGGTGTATCACTTCCTTTCAATGTCCCTTTTTCATCGGTTGATCTATTTTGTATTCTGCAGATTAACTTACCCTCAGGACTTATATCATCTCTTGATGTAGCCATGTCAGATAGGAAATTAGTTTCTGGTGGCAAATCACCTGAAGATTTTGGTTCTAGACAGTTTCCTAAGGTAATGTTAAACTCCACATGCTAGATTGAAAGAGAGACTAATCAAATTTATGAGGCAGGGAACTTATTTTTCCTTTCATGCTAATCATGTGTGTTTGTATGTTTCCAGATATATGTTCCAACCAATCCGCATGGTGCAGAACTACTCCCTCCAGGAATCATTGTGGCAGAAACAGATTTTTACTTGCGCAGATTATGGGGTGAACCTAGTGAAGTATGTTCTACAGTTTTATTGATGTACTTAGTGTCATGGCTGTGAATTGGCATAGTCTGAGAATATAGTGCTTGGAAGGAGATTTATAAAAAATGCATGACCTCTGCAGGATTTGAAGAAGAAACCAAAATATCTAGTAACTTTTACTGTTGGGTTTGACCAGAGGAACAATATCAACGCAGCTGTTAAGAAGGTTCTGCAATTGCTCAATTTCCCCCTCATGATTTCAATATTATATGATTTTTCGTTTGGATACAGTTAACTCAAAGATTTGTGGTTTCATCATCACTGCTGCAGTTTTCTGAAGATTTCCAAATTTTGCTATTCCATTATGATGGCCGGACAACTGAGTGGGACCAGTTCGAGTGGTCAAAAAACGCAATACATATCAGTGCTAAAAAGCAAACTAAATGGTAAGATGTTAGTCAAAAAAACGCAATACATACAGTCATGACAATTTGTTTGATAGAAACCCTCAGGTCGTTTCTGTTTATCTTTTTTTCAGGTGGTATGCAAAGAGATTTTTGCATCCTGATGTTGTCTCAGCTTATGAGTATATATTTATATGGGATGAAGATCTTGGAGTCGAGCACTTCAATGCAGACAGGTGAATTATTCTCCCTGGAATGAAAGTTACAGATACATGACAATCTTTACATGTTGAATTGTTGTTTTTCAGGTACATTGAGTTAGTTAAGAAGCATGGTTTGGAGATATCTCAACCAGGCTTAGAGCCAAACAACGGACTTACATGGGAAATGACAAAGAGGAGAGGTGACCGAGATGTCCACAAGTAAGAGCCCTCTCTCTGTCTGTTTTACCTTTCCTTTGACTATCCCTAAGTTTCTCGAATGATGAACAGAGAAACTAAAGAAAAACCAGGATGGTGCAGTGATCCACATTTACCTCCATGTGCTGCGTAAGTCTCTGTACACTCTTTCTTTCTCTTTGCCTACCTCACTATAGAGCGCTTAATCCTTTCGGTAACGGGTATCACCACTCGTGCAGGTTTGTTGAGATTATGGCACCTGTATTTTCTAGAGAAGCATGGCGATGTGTATGGCATATGATTCAGGTTTTTGTTTATCTATCAATAGATTTGGCGAGTAATTAACTGACTAAAAAGTGAGAAAAAGTCTAGTAGTCCTTCTGATGACCATCAGTTGGTGCTGTAAAACAATCTTGTTTGCTTTCTGGCGCAGAATGATCTTGTTCATGGATGGGGTCTTGATTTTGCTCTCAGACGATGCGTTGAGGTTAGTTTGTTGGGTAAAACCCTTTGGGAAGCTTTGTTTATGTCACGAATGCTTCTTGTTAGATCTCCATTGATTCACTCTCTTCCACTTTGCAGCCTGCTCATGAGAAGATTGGTGTGGTAGATTCACAATGGATTATCCATCAAGTGATTCCTTCCCTTGGAAGCCAGGTGATTTTACCTTTTTTATCAATGAGCAACTAAGAGATATTTTGCTCAGAATGATCTCTAGACTCATAAATGAAATTTGACAGGGTGAGTCAGAGAAGGGGAAATCACCATGGCAAGGGGTAATAATAGCCAACAAGCATACATTATTATTATTATACATTCATACTAATAGAAACGTGCTTGCTTCTCTATCATCTGGACAACCTCAGTGAGTGTATGTGTTTGTCTTCTTCCGGTTTCAGGTGAGAGAGAGGTGCAGAAACGAGTGGAAAATGTTCCAGAACCGCGTTGCAGAAGCAGATAAAGAGTACATGAAACAACACAAGGTTAAAGGATGATTGGGGACATGACATCATCAAAGCCTCTTCTTACTCTTGTCTCTGTAAATGAAGCTTTCGTTTCCATCATCAAGTGAGTGGAGGTGAGATCTCTGTAGTCCCCTCCTTAGTTTAAAACCTCTCAGATATATCTACGTCATTAGCTTTTATAAATATCTCTTATTCCCTATTCTTGCAACTTCAGGGATGATGTTTTCTTGAATATATGCGAAATATTAAATATATCTTAAAGAGTACAGTTCCAAGATTTGATCAAAATCCAACCTACACATTACACATGAAACCCAAATGGAACACCAACTTCTTCCTTTTTTCCAAACAAAAGAGTACACAACTACCACAAGATCTTGTGCAAATAGACAAAAAGAAAAGACTATAGTTAAATGAGAGCAATGTTAGAAGAGTTTTCTTTGGAAGCGAGGATCCATGGTCCTGGATAACTTGGTAAGCTTCATGGGAGCTCCAGGGCAATCCGCAGAGAGAGGTGTGTGGGAACCGGAACCAGAACCATTACCAGACTCCTCTATTTGAAGGCTGAGAACAATACTAAAGAGGTTTTGATACAAAGACTCGATGATTTCTTCATCGGAACAAGTAGTAAGCGTATCATTCCTCATCTTCTGATCTTTGAAGTGGTCACAAAGTGGAGATATTGCAATCATTCCACTGTCTCCATTACAGACAGGAGTGGTGGGTTCCACATTAACTGCTGTTCCGAAGTTTTCTAATACTTCACATCGGTCTTCAATTTCCATATCGTTACAATCTCTGTGCAAAACAGTAAAGCACAGTCATTCATAACAATCTAGTTGATGTAATTCGTTTTTTCTCGAAATCGCGTAACGATTGGTATAGTGTAATCAAACTTTTATTTCTCATTATTAGGAGCAATTCACGATATGCGCAAGCAAGTGGTAGTGTTCTACTTCTGCTAATCAACGATGCGATGACAACAAATGCATTTCCTACTGCCATATATGGACAAAATCTAATCGAAATGAGAATTTTCAATCGTCAAATTTGTTGATGCTAAACATCTAAGCTTATATTAAAGCTAAAGCAATTTATCAGTGAGGATGCTTGAAAGAAGATTCAAAGAAGGAGAGAAATTCATACCTTTGACTCATGAGGTCTGTAACTTTTTGTGTTTCTTATTAAAAGAAAACTTCGTTTATCTTTGCGCCTTTTTTTAGGGATTTTAATATTCTAGAGAAGAAGAGAAGTGGAGAAACATAAGGCAAATCAATCTGTGTTGGGCTATCTAATCATCAAACCCAATTTTATTAATATCTTTAAGCCCTTTTATTAAAGTTCAAATCTAAATTTCAGTTTAGTCATTTTGCAACTATATTTTGGATTGAAAATATGGTTTACGTCCGAATCATTTTCAAGGATCTCTTTCCTAAACTACCGGTTTGTATGCTGTATTTTTTCAATTTACCATTTTTGGTGTTTTATTACTAAAGATATGAAAATATTAATTAAATCATGTGTAAATGTATGCCAGCTGTAAATAGTTGTTTACAGTGATAACTGCGATATAAAATGCTGTAAAAGTATCAGATCATTTGAAACATTTCGAATCTAATGGCAATAATCAAGTAACATGTAAAGAAATCTACCATAATAGCTAACATAAGAATTAGTTTGCTATTTATAGAAAATGTGTGGAGGTAATCTTTATCTCCATAGGAAAATATATATGTGGGTGACTTTGAAGTTTGAACAATCTGTCAAGGAGAAATTAACATGACAAACAATTTTTCTCGAAAAGACACATGTCATATAAAATAAGATATAGTAAAGTATAGAACTATAGATCAAAACAAACATATCATCTTCACACAAGGACTGAAAACGATGGCAAGAGTTGAAAGGAAATTAAAGGGCAATCACTGTTAGCGTCAGACATATGAACCCACAAACATGTTTATAGACAAAGTCCGGTATACACCTAACCAAGGGTCGTTGGAATGTTTGGGCTGATGGTTTTCTTGCTGTTACAAGAGTAACACACTACACACACATCCTCTTAATTAAAACATCCATCAAATATTTTTCAGAAAAACGGTGTCCCAATGTCAGCTGCATGTAGGGTGTGCTTTTTTTAATTGTTATGTCATGACTTCGTTTAGACTTTAGATTGATGTTTTTTGTTTTTACCTTTGGTTTTCGGAACATGTTCATTTAAGTTTCCACGTACTATGGTGTGAATTTCGTGTCATCTTATTCAACCAATTTTTGTTTTTTCTTTCTCAACTTCTCATGCGTCTTGAACACACGAGGGCAATTTATTTGTGTCGAAACTGATATGTTAAATATTTAACTTTTTCGTTATATCGAGTTACCGCGTCAATGCATCATAAATGCTGTTCAAAAAGACATTTTCTTACAAATCAAAGAGGATAAAAACTAGTTTGGTTAACCTTTGGTCAAAAAAATAAAAACTAGTTTGGTTTTTTCCCAAAAACGCCTCCGAAGCACTGGTCAAAGTCGTCGAATACAAAAAAAGGGAAATATTTTTACGTCGTAATTGATTCGGACCAATTTTACGGCCACAGTCGAAGAAACAATGAAACAAAATATTAAATTTGGAATGCCCAATCAATAGTGGCACTAGTGATCTCTTCTCTCAGTGGGTCTGGGTGGCGAAAAACCAAGAGGAAATCGCGTGACCCTCTTCTTTCGGGAGCGCACACAATCTCTCTGTTTCCTTCTTCCTTCTTCTTCTTCCTCCTCCTCCATCGATGTAATACAAAGGGGGTTGAAGATAACAAAACACACCCTTCCTTCCATCGAGCTTCTCGTAGGGCCTCGTGGATAGCGAGTTTTGCCCCCAACAGCGTTCGAGGGAATTTATGAGCACGAGATCTCGATTCCCCATACACGTAGGCTCTCTCTTCTCTTTCTTGTTCCTTTGTTCCTTTCCTTTATTCAATTCCTCGATTTTCTGGGTCCCCTTTCCCTATTTCCTCTGTCTCCTTCTCCATTTACAACTCCCAATCGCAGTGTCCTTTTTCGGTTTTTTTTTTTCTTTCTGCCTTTTGTTTGTTTCTCAAATTCAATATCGTCTCTTTCTCTTCTCTTCACTCCTATTTTCATTTCTCGAAAAGCTCTGATTTTTTATTTTCTTACTAATCATCAGTAGGATTTGGAATTGGGGAATAATGCAAATGAATCCTATCTCGAAGCTGGCTCTGGGGTTAATACTTCTCAGCTCAGGTTTGTTGAGAATTGATTGATTCATACTCTATGAAACTGGACTTGTCTAATGTGTTTTCTAATTTTCTTCTTAACTGGCAAATTATATTTCAGTTTTTGCCTCCGTTGCGGAGCTTGATTTCGGTCACTGCGAAAGAGTGGTGAAAAGCTGGGCGGATTCTTCATCGTCTCGTGAAGAACATCCCAACAAAGACAAACGCTCGCTTCAGGATTTACTCTTCTTTCTCCATGTTCCCCGAACCGGAGGCAGGACTTATTTTCATTGGTGAGTGGTTTCTCTTACTAAGTGAATTGAGGAGAGTCTTTTGATCGGCGTGGTTAATGCTCTGTTTTGTGTCCTCTTTTGTAGTTTCTTGAGGAAATTGTATGATAGTTCTGAGGAATGTCCTCGATCTTACGATAAGCTCCACTTCAATCCTAGGTATCTATCTTCCTCTCATCTCTTCTCTCAGTTATCTTCATGCTTGATTACTTAGGATATCATTGTAGCGAGTGATACTTAAGATTAGTTTGGCTCGTAAAACTTTATAGGAAAGAAAAGTGCAAGTTGTTGGCTACACATGATGACTATAGTTTGATGGCAAAGCTTCCAAGAGAGAGAACTTCAGTGATGACAATAGTTCGGGATCCTATTGCGCGTGTGTTAAGCACGTATGAGTTCTCAGTAGAGGTAGCTGCTAGGTTTTTGGTGCATCCCAATTTGACTTCTGCGACAAGGATGTCTAGCCGCATACGCAAGAACAATGTTATAAGCACACTAGACATTTGGCCATGGAAGTATTTAGTTCCTTGGATGAGACAAGACCTCTTTGCTCGGGTATGTTAGCCAATCGCATTCGTCTTCACTTTTAAGCTCATACATGATAAGAGCACATGAATTTTTGACTGAAGCTTGTTACTCATGTTCTTAGCGTGATGCACGGAAATCAAAGGGCGTAGTTATCATTGAGGACGATAACCCATATGACATGGAGGAAATGCTTATGCCTTTGCACAAGTATCTCGATACGCCTACTGCTCATGACATAATCCACAATGGAGCGACGTTTCAGGTACTTTTTGATGCTGTTTGTTTTCGGAATATCAAGTTATTGATTAGAGAGCATTTTCATTTCATTTCACAGATTGCAGGATTGACAAATAACTCCCATTTATCAGAAGCACACGAGGTTCGGCATTGTGTGCAGAAGTACAAGAGCCTTGGTGAGCCTGTTCTCCAAGTCGCCAAGGTTACGCTTGTTTTCATCGTAATGCACTGTCTCTTGATAATTGTTCTCTTAACATCAGCAGATTATATAAGCTTTTTCCATCTTGCAGAGAAGGTTGGACAGCATGTTGTATGTTGGACTGACAGAGGAGCACAGGGAATCTGCATCACTTTTTGCCAATGTTGTGGGTTCTCAAGTGCTTTCCCAAGTGGTTCCGTCAAATGCAACTGCGAAAACCGAAACTACGAAATCAGGTTGGTGTACGTTTCTCACCTTTCAGTTTTCTTTATACCATTGCTGTTCTGTCTGAGTACCGCTCTTGGATGTATGATTAAGGTGTTGATTGGAGATGGTTTTGTACTTTAGTTTTTGGCTCTTAAAAGTCCAAAACTCATCATATATCATTCATGAAAATGTGTTTAAGGTTTTGATATTCTGTTACAAAATTCTCAACTTTGTTTTCTTGATGCTCCAGAATCAAGTGTTACAGTTTCAGAATCAGGGTCAGATAAGAGTGAATTTCAGGTAAATTCCTGCTCCTGTAGGTAATAGTTTTTCTTGTTCGGCTGTCAAATGTAATTTTCTTGCCGAAAATGAGTGTGTGACATTGCAGAATGGTACATCTGAAGTTGCATCGAATAACACAGAAGCTAAGAGTGGAAATGTAAGTAAAACAGATCCTCCATTCGCACTTGTCATCACCGATATGAGCTGGAGTGTGATTTGATGTCTATTGTATACACTTACAGATGACGGTAAAAACCCTAATGAAAGTCTATGAAGGCTGCATTACTCATCTACGGAAGACGCAAGGAACCAGACGAGTCAACTCATTGAAGAGAATTTCTCCAGCAAATTTTACCAGAGGAGTAAGAATATTTTATTACGTGATTCAAAAGCAGCAAAGTAAATGAGAGGAGGCTTGAATAACCAATCTCTTGATAAATGCATTTTTACAGACGCGTACAAGAGTTCCTAACGAGGTCATTCAACAGATCAAATCGCTTAACAACCTAGACGTGGAGCTTTACAAGTATGCAAAAGAAATCTTTGTCAAAGAACATGAACTTGTGTCCAAGAAGTTGGTTTCGACTGTAAGTCCCTCTCCTTGATCCAAAGATGAAAACTTAACTTCCTCTTGAGTTTCTGATTGACAATTTGTGTGTGTGCAGTCAAAGAGAAGCATTGTTGATCTGCAGAATGAGTTAAGGAGTGTATTTGGAGAAATGGATGATGAGAAGATGTGGAAGTTCGTATCAGTGGCATTGATGCTTTTATTGCTATTCCTCTTGTTTCTATTTTTAAACGCTAGAAGAAGAAGAACCTCCAAGGTTAAGATTTGATGGATCTTGTTCCTTCTCACTTTCTTTTGGGCCAAATCCAGCAAATTTGGAGGAGCTTTTGGGTCCAATTGTAATATTCTCTTCTTTTCTTTTCAACTTTTCGTGGAAAAGAAAAAAGTTTTGGGGCCTGTGGAAAAAGGGAAAAAATCACAAGTAAATCTATCTTTTTCTTTTTAAAAGGCTACAAAATATATACTAAAATAAAATTAAAACTGTTGTTTTCACCAATATTAGTGATTTTACACCTTTTTGTAAACTTCAGAAATGCGAGCCTTGATCTTCGCTAAGATGTTGGATGATGTAATGAACATATATAAAACTTATGTTTTAGTGATTTTAGATTACTGATAAAAAAATGATCTATAATTTGTAAGAAGCTTATTTTAACAAGCAACCAACTCTTGATAAAGGTCATATGATTTCGCATTTTTCAATGTACAGTACTCTTACACCTTCAATCACTGCTATATTCTACGCGATTGGCTGTACGATTTATTGTCTGCGTACAAATATCTAAATAATAAATACAATCTGTACAAAATGTAGAAAATATTACCCTCACATGATATTTGTTCTTATCCACGAGACGAGATATAGAAAGTTACAAACTTACAATATCCAAAAGTTTTAAAAGACAGAAAAAGGAACAAAAATATCGATGTTAAGAAAAAAGAAAAAAAAAAGGAAAAGAAATATCACGATAGTTATTCGTATGATATAATTAAAAATAATTGATAGGAAGAACACATCATGTGGAAGATGGAAGCAAAGAGTTAGGCAAGGGACCCACTTTCCCATGAGGAAACGCCATAATTATTCAATTTCGGTTCTCGTCTCGTAATCGTCGGTGATCTCTCCATTTCACTTTGACAAAAACTAATAAACCCTCCAACTTATTTGTTTGCTAATTAAATTAACATTTCATTAATCTTAACAATAATATCATATCGAGATCTACGAACCATCCTTCCTCAAGGTTTTTGTCACCTGATTTTGCATGTGCTTTGCTATTTTGTTTTTCTTCTAACTGTTCCACGCAATCATTTTCTATATTTTATTGTTCATTACAATCTCTCTTTTTTTTGTTTGGGATATACACTTGCTTGTTATTACCACGTTAAAAATTGGTAATTTATCTTTATGTTTTTATATTATCTTCTTACACCGACAAATATTCCTAATCCATTCAGATCAATATTTGACTGGTGTAATTATTTCCTTCTTTTTTCTGTAGAGATATACTTCATTTACTTACCTTATACATATATTTCATTCAAATATCCGTGTAAATTTATTTACTCAATGCAGAAGAGGTTTTTGTATTAAGTGCAACGTCTGCATTGAATGATTCAGTTAATTTTTTGCTTCGGTTAATGTATTTATTGATTGGTATGAAAAAAAAAATTGTATTTATTGAGTTACTAAAAGTTTATAGTAAGACGCGTTGATTACATATTTTCTTTCTTTCTTTGTCTCCTCCCCCAAAAAATTGATTACTGATTTTCTTTGAAGTTAAGAAATGTTAAAAGAGATGAAAAAGCAGTTTCCATATTTTTCTTATAATAATAATTATATAATCTAAAAAAAAGATGAAACTGACGAGACATTGAAAACTCCATCTACCTTTCTCTCTTCTTCCCTCTCTGTTTCTCTCCTTTACCTTTCTCTCTCTCCCAAATTCGAACCTGCAATCCCTAAATCCCCAATTTCGGAAAACTCCATTCGTCATCGTACGACTCTCTCCCTCTCTCTCTCTGTTAGTCAACTGTATCGTAAAGGTTCGTACGTCCCTCTCTCCCTCTCTCTCTTCTTCAGGTGGAGAACCTTTTTGTGTTGTGTGTGTGTTTTCGTTGGCGTTATTTTGCTGTGTTTCGACGTTTCGGAAAATGTAGGAAGGAACTTTTTCGCTGCGTGTTTTTATCGTTGGTGTGGTAAATTGCGACCGACACTTCTTCTCTGTGGTTTTGTGAAGAAATTCTTTACCTTTAAATGTTGCCATTGTATGTATGAGGAAATTACAGCTTTTATTTCATATTGTCTCACCATTTGAACTTTTTTTTTTTTTTTTGCTATCTGTTACTGATATTGCTTTAGTACTACTCAGTGTGAGTACAGCGTAATAGAGTGAGACCTCAAATAGTTTTAAGGTGAAATTTTGACTGGTCAAGCAAGTTGACA
This sequence comes from Microthlaspi erraticum, assembly GCA_902728155.2. NCBI lineage: Eukaryota > Viridiplantae > Streptophyta > Magnoliopsida > Brassicales > Brassicaceae > Microthlaspi > Microthlaspi erraticum. Next base: position 116,127 of record CACVBM020001051.1, read on the forward strand.
AAGAGATTGATCTAAAGAATGATACTTTTATCGGAATTTAATATTCTCTTCCCTTGGAATCTTTGCTGTTTTGAAATTTCATTATGCATATAGTTGTTGTTAAGGCTCATATCAAATTGCCTATTTGCTTACCTTTCTCAGTATGATTTTTGACTGTAGATACTTAGATACCATGAACCGGTTACCTGAGGAGGAGTTCAAAGGTCTCTCGGATGATTTCTTTGATGATTTCATCAACCAAATTGATTTTCCGCTAGAAGACATCGATGCCACCAATGGCGAGGGAGATTGGTACGCTAGATTTCAAGACCTTGAGCCTCCTCCCATGGATATGTTCCCGAGTTTGCCCTCTGAGCTCACCTCTTGTGGCATTATCAAGAGGGGCCGTGTGGGAGCTCAGAAGACTGTTCCTAGATTGGTGAGTTCTTGGTTACTTGTTTACATCACTTCTGCATAATACTTGTTAGAATATCGTTTTGAATGTTCCTGAATATCAATCCATCTGCTTTGGTTTCATGGGTTGTGCAGAGACAGTCCACTTCTTCTGGATCATTGTCCGGCAAAAACAGCACTCTCCACCACCAATCTTCATCACCTCCTGATGTCAAAGTCTCAAAGCTCTTCCAGTCTTCAAGTCCAGTGTCAGTTCTTGAGAGCAGTGATGCCTCTTTCTCGCCTCAGAACTTGAGTTCTCAGAGATTGACTTTCCCTGTGAAAGGCATGAGAAGCAAGCGCAAACGCCCCACAACACTGAGGTTTAGATCCCTTCTCCCCTTTGAACCCACGAAGCCCGAGAAGCTAACTCGTGGCGAATCGGAATCCATGAGTTACTGTTCTTCCGAGCAACCTGCAAAGAAGAAACGCAAGATTCACCCTCCCACCACCAACACGGTGTGTAACGGTTTGGAGGCAAGTAACTCGGACGGGATAGTCAGGAAATGCACTCACTGTGAGACAACCAAGACACCGCAGTGGAGGGAAGGACCTAATGGGCCAAAGACCCTCTGCAACGCTTGCGGGGTCCGGTACAGATCCGGTCGTCTACTTCCAGAATACCGACCAGCCTCAAGCCCTACCTTCATCCCATCTGTGCACTCAAACTCACACAGGAAGATCATAGAGATGAGAAGGAAGGACGACGATCAGTTTGAAACAAGCATGATTCACGCGGTGATATCCGGAGCGTGAAGACAAAGAGGGAAGTGGCCAAACTCTGAAACTGCGATGATCTGTGAGCTCAGTGGAAGATGGTATAAAAGTAGAAGGTTAGTGACTGTTTTAAAAATCTGATGAGAGAGTTTAGGCGTTTAGTCGAAGTTAGGTGTATTACATAGTGTTGTTTTTGTTATGTTTCTTATGTGGTCTCTCCTATTTTGCAAGCAATATGTTTGCAGAAGAAGAAAGACCTTTGGCTGTCATTTGCGTGTGAGAGTAGGACATGTGAAAGCCAATGTTTTTTTCTTTAGCTCTTTAATATAACAATATTCTTTTATTCTTCAATGCCCTTCCTTCGTCTTTCTCTTTTTCTATAACATGGTAATATATGCATTAACTAAGAAAATTACAAGGAAAAAGAGAGAGAAATGCTAGAACGGGCATGAGAATATGAATATCTTGAACTACGGAAAAGACGAGTGTATGACAATTCTGAATGACAGACAACAATAGACACTAATGATAAAAGAGAAGAAGCTTTTTCTTTTTTCACAGCGACAAAGACTTTCTTCCACCAAATTTTCAACTTTTCTTACATAACACTCGTACAAAATCACACTGTACAAGATACTGACATTTTTCAGTCTAGTGTTCACTCCAAAACTCCGACTTCTTGATCCACTTTCCAGAAGTTGTTATCGTTGAACTCTTTCACTCCCGAACTTTCCTCTGATTTTTGGTCCTCAGCCATTACCATCTCCTCCGTGTTGTTCCTCTTCATCGCTCCAGCTTCCCCTACTATCCCTTCTTTCATAGCTTGATCCATCGCTTTCTCTGTCCCTTCCGCTTCCACTCCCACAAACTCCACGTCCTTCTCGAACAACGATCTTTCTGTTGGGGACGACCCGTTTGCAATCACAGCATCGTTTTTAACCTCGAGCATTGGCATGTCGAGATTCATCATAGTCTTGCTGTCATCATCGTCATCATCGATGAATGGGTTCAGACCGGTGCCACTCACTTGCATGGGTTCGGATGATGGTTCGCCCCACCCAACCCATTCCGGTGGCTGCTCAGCGAAAGCTTCTTCGGTTTTCTCTGTCGAGTTGAAGTCGAAGAAACCCATCGGGCTCTCTGTTTGGAAGTTGGTTTCAGTTATGTTCATCGTGTTGTCTTTCGGATTTCTGGTTAGATCATCGTCTTCTTCTCCTACCACAACCTCGTCGTCGTCACTGCTGCTACTATTCGCATTAAAGGCTCTGTCCAATCCCACGTCCTCTATCGTGTTGGAAATTGCTGTGTCAGAGGGTGTGGTGCCGAATCTGTCGTCTTGGAATGTGAACCAATTCGAATTTGTAAACAAGCTGTAGCAAAGCAATGAGAAATAATTAAGTCATTATGTAGAGAGAATGTGATCGTTTACCAGTAAAATGCAACGACTGGGTTTAAGTATCAGTAGAAAGAAGAATAAGAAGAAAACTCACCTTCCTTGGTCATCTCCGAGTCTTAAGGATGAAATTACTACTTCAGCAGATTCATCGTCGAAGTAAACATCCTGTTTAGCAACAACACAATCAATTTTGAAGAGCAAAAATGAGTAAGAAGATGCTGATATTTTCGGACACAGAAAAAAGGAAGAGAAAGTGTGTTCAAGACTTACATCATCGTCTCTGTCGAGAGCATTGTGGTCCTGAACATCGATGATAAATTTAGTTTCAGGTTACTCGTTCATATAAATGAGGGGAAAAAAGCACTAGGATGAGAATATACCTCTTCATTGTCATCATTTCCATACATCTTGTATCTAAATGCTTGGCTTAAATTATTGGCCAGAGCTGCAACATCGTAATCCCTGTCTTCTTCATCACTATCTCTTGTCCTATCTTGTACAGTAGTTGGGCGCCTACATGTAACATTGGGTTCAGAAATATCTATCATCAGTCATCATTAAGGAACCATCTTTTAAGAGTTTTATCTAAGATGAACAAGGATCACACATATCCATATTAAGCATAATTTAGCAGTGACTGATCATGTTGATGATTACTATATGATTACTGAGCGGAAGTTAATGGACGTACCCGCATCCCCATCTGTAGACATTCTCAACAGTGTTACGCTCCTGCAGTACACTACCTTGCCACTCATTCCATTCACTGTTTTCCTAAAGATTGGAGAATGAACAAGCCCCAGTCAGCAAATTATGATAAGTGCGCTAAGATGAGCGGACCACTAATCACAAGACTCAACTAGTGGTCTTATATTCTTTATGCGTGTAAACTGACAAAAAAGAAGAAAAAATACACAGCAGGAGATTGTATGACTGTTATACCAACCTGAAGGTATGCTTTTATCAGGCCATTGCTGTTACTCAACTGAACAATTTTGTTTGATATTCTTGTGATATGTCCAACATATCCGACCCGAGGGGGTTTTTTCCCAGTGGCAGCTACAGTGGGCTACCTCACACAAATAAAAAAGGAAAATGACAGAATATGTTTAGCTACTGAACATTGGAGCAATGAGGGTTCTGACTTGGAGCTGCCTTAAGATGACAGTACGTCATATATCACTGATCAGTTTAAACCTCTGTGAAAGTGAAACATAGCCAATGGTCATACCTGGCTATCACCTGAGAGAACTGAGTCCTTGTCTGAAGAAAGGAATTTGCCAATCAGATTGCATTCTCGAAGAATATGGTTAACCACCAAATCGCTCTTGTTTTCCAAACAAGAAAGTATTATACTCTCCACTTGATGATGCAGAGCGTTATTGTATGGGTACCTTCATATGTTGACAGTATTTGATTATTTAAGATCCGGTAGAAAAGCAACACTGAGATCAAGATTTTGAAGTTTAACAAACGCCTACTCGAAAAACAGATCAAGGGTTCTTTTAATTGCTCCTGAACTAACTAACTCCTTTTCTGCAGCTTCACTTCCAGTCCTCAACAAAACTGCGATAAACTCTACAATCTGAAACAAAAAATAGGATAACTGAGTCTAGTTAAGCATAGAGAGTAAACATATATTAAAAGCATTGTTGGTATTCTAAAACTAGAACTTCCTCCCAGAAATGCTCAATTGGATCTGACCTTTAGACGGTGCTTTCCAAGAGGAGGCCTCAGTTCACCATATGTTGTAGGCAATACAGTGCTGTCAGATGCTACAGTGAGAAGCATAAGCAAGTCGCCTGCAGAGAGAAAATCATTGAAGGCCATTGACATAAACCCTGATTGAAATGCTTGTACGACATAGTATCCTACTTTTCCAAAAAGTGCTACGAAAGCATTCTAAAATTTATCAAATATAAACCAAAATTGAATTGAAAGAAATATCACACAAGAGAGTTGACTGTTGTCCACCTGCATAGTTAGATTATGAGCTAGCAATATAATATTGATGGCCATGTGAAGATCTTACACCATAGGATCCAACTTACCGAGCTTGGGCAGCATGGCACCAATAGTCTCCTGAGACACTGGGACAGGAGACTCGAACATATGTTGACCTCTAAAAGAATTGAACATAGATGGCGAAGCAGCAGATTTCCTCGGATCCAACAGAGAGGTGCATACTGAAAGTGAGTGAACTAGACCCAATTTCGAATGTGAGTCTTCAAGAGCATGACCAAATATCCTAGCAATGAAGCTGCAAAATAGGAAAAACGGTGTGCTGCCATGTGAAACACTTCTGTGTCAATCTATCGAAGCAACAGATACCAATCATGGAAGAAAGGATTACAAACCCAGGGCTAGAGAGTTGTGTAGCTAAAGCTGACGGTGCATTCCGAGAAATTGCACATAATGTTTCTGCTGCATTTGCCTGAACCTCTGAAGGACTCTGATTCAAGTTAGAAAAGATTGTCAGAAACCATGAATATAAGATCAGATATCCTAGATTTACACTACCCTACAAGAATCAAAACAGAAAGCCACAAGCCTCTCGTCGTTGGGATGATTACAGAAAAAACTTTGCCACTTACAGATGGTTTAAGTTTGTCCACGATCATTTCAAGTAAATTGCTATCAGACAGCCATTGCATCACATCCAGAAAGTTGGGATAGACCTGATCATCAGCCCCGACTAAGCGAACCAAAACCTAGACAATGTCACATAAATGTTATAGCAAAAATGACCCCAGGCTACACCTATAGAAGGATCTAGATGATCATGTTATTACACCAAGCTGCACTGAGTCTAAGACAAACCAATTACCTCCATGATGGATGTTATCCCAATCAAATCAACCAACTGGCAGAAAACATTTTCATGCCCCTGTGATCATCAAAAGTTACTTTGAGAACCATAGGTACCTCAACACAAAACAAATCATAAAGCTCATCCAAAAAGAAAAGAAGAAGATTACTTCCGTTTAACTATGTTACTACTTACTTTTACATAACTCATAAGCGCTGCAGTCTTTCTGACCATAAGGCAAATCACAACCTAAACCAAACAGACACAAGTAAGGCGCATATCATCGCGGAATCTTGAAATAACTGAAACCATATAATTACGGGTAGAAACAAAGAACTACTACAAGCTGGCTAAGACGCACCTTGCTAAAATATCCTGCTAGCAACGCACTATGAGGACGATTTGGTTCCAGGAAGGAAAAAAGCAAGTCCATCAGCTGCAGGATAAAAATTAAACCAACAAATGAGATCAAGGGTAACTGTAAAACATATTCCAATGGCACAAAAGTGAAAAGTATAAAATGCCATTTGAGATGATTAATGTAAAAATACCTCTTCTTCCTCCACCAAAGTTTTCAGAATAACGTCAATTTCACATGTAAATATTTCACAAGACATGAATGGATACCTAATAGAAGAAGAATCTATTATTAGCTAAGCGGTTAAAAGACGAAAGGAAAGAATGATAAGACAAGGTTAGCTCCAGTTAGAAACAAGGAAGCATATTACTTGAAAGCACGTTTACTCTCAGCATCATTTGGAGGCTCTTCAACAATGTACCGCAGCAATTGCTCCACTTGAGCTTTATCCCTTACACTGCAACCATTAATACCCAATCAATACGAAATCGATTACGATGAAAATAAGAAAAATGATAAATGATTAAAAACAAAAAAAAAGCTTACAAGTTTATGAGCCGGCTATTCAAAGCCTTGCATTCTTGAATAATTTCTTCCTCGTCAAGAAGCTCCTCCAACGTGAAATTCTCTTTGTCTAATATCGAGTCCACCTATGTTCATAACATAATGAAAGAACATCAATGCATTTAACAATCATGAATAGCGGCAAGTGATATTGACAATAACACATCTACTCTGATATGTAAACTGGAATTCCAACAAGTCATATGCTAGGTTTGATAATTACGTTTAGACTAACTTCAGTAGAACGCGTGAATGGGAACACACACACACACACATACACAATCCCAGAAGAAAATAAGGATGACAATTGAGCAAAACGCATAGCAGTCAGAGGTACGAATTAATCAGAAAATTGAAAAACGAGCAAATCCACAATTCGAACAGAGAATTATAAGAATATAAGCGAAATACATATGAACGCAGACATAGAACCACTCCAGCTAACGAACCACAGGAGATAAACATAAAATCAATTTCGAGAGGAAAGCAACCACAAAACTGGACATGGACGGGAAAAAATACAAAAAGTCTCTTCAACTCACAGGAGATGATGCAGAGAGAGACGTGAGCTTCCAAAACATGGCGGCGAAGATGAGTTGAACTGAGAAGCTTCGCCGTAGCTGAAGAACGAGAAGAAGTTAGCTAGATCCGCCGAAAACCTAGAACCAAGCAGTGAATCTAGGTAATCTCTTCTTAGCGAATTCGGCTGGGGGATCTAGAACCCTAATCGATCAGTCAGATAAGAGAGTGAGATCCTGAGGAAAAGGGAGAGAGAGAGATGGAGATCGGAGTTTTCCGAAAATTTGAAAAATCGAGGCCCAAATTAGCATAAACAAGGGGAAAAAGTAAAAATGGGGAAAACTGAGCAGATTATTATTTATTTTTATGATTAAAGGAACTTTTGAGCGTGATATTAATAATTAAATCTCGCTATTCCACAGATTTGTGTCTGATGATTACGGTGGTGCTAGTCATGACGATGGTGATGCCTAGTTTTAGTAGTTTATCTTTATGTCATCATCTTATGTGTGCTTCAATTGAATGATCGTGGAGATGGTAAACATCGAGGGAACACTTGCGTCACCAGCCAGGTGACTTGTGATCAGACATCACATTTATTAAAGTCAGCAGTTAATAGTTTGCCTTAATCGTGTTACGAATTTACAACAGGATGAACAACTCTCATGTTCCATTTATTTGGTCAATTACTGTGTCCACTATTTGCATACATAGTTTCATATTTGCAATATCTCACAGTTTATTCCTCGAATTCTTAGAAAAACTTGTACACTCTTTGTTTAAAATATGCACACTGAACGAACACACATGACCAAACAATAAAATCCGGAACATAAATGAAAGTAAAAAGCCCTTCATCATAAGAAAAGAAGAGAAGCTTTTAAAGTGGTTGAATTATACATCCATGGAATATAGTAACAAAGTACACACAATGGCTCAGCAACGCCAGCTCTTGGAATGGATATTGGTCGGAGAAGAAGATCCAGATCCGACAACTTTATCCACGAACTTCCTCAATCCCTTCTTCTTCTTCGTCTTCTTCTCCTTCTCCGTCGTCGACATCTCCTTCTTTCTCTCTTCTTCAAACTCTCCCTCAAACTGCGAGCACAGCTTAAGAACTTGCTCCTCCACATTGTTTAGTCTCTCCAGCAAAGTTCCTTTCCTCTCAGTCTCCTCCATTACTTGCTCCATCGAACGGCACTGAACCTTCCCTGTGCTCCTCGGTGACGACAGATCCAGTGACGATGGCTGTGTCCCACTCGACGGAGTCGATGGGCTCGAGCTTCTCGGCGAGCTTCCTTTCATCTCCTCTAGCTTCCTCACCATGAAATCAATACGGTCCAATCTCGAAAGGATGGGTTCTTCTACAACAGCCATTGATAATAACAATGAAAACTTAACACCGTTTTCTTTTTGCCTGCTTCACAGTTTGCTTGTGTCGGAGTGGTTAAAGACAAGACAGTGTATGAAAAGCCAAACTCGTCTTCTCTATTTAAGAAGATGAAATGGAAGATTGTAGACACGAACTAGGCCACGTTTGTTATTTCAGAGAGAGTTAATTAGAGTATCACACATGTCGTTGTACACACGTGGTGGTTCCAGCTTGAGGACACCTAATCTGTCTCATACGTCCAACATTACCCCATCTTTCCTTATCTAATCCCAAAATTATCCTATCAAAATATCCTTTGGAAAACAAGATAATGTTTTTAATTTTATCTACAATCTTTGTTCTTGTCCATTACTGCAAAATTTGAATGAAGTACATGTAAATGCCATCCCAATCCCATGATTCCCATCTTTATATTTAATGGAGTATTCAATTATTTATATTAACTGGTTTTTAATTTTAACTACTGTTTTCTCAATTAAAAGAAAGAGTTTTTCTAAGTTTTTTAAGAAGAGGATGTCTTTAATTTGGATATTTAATAAAAGTAAATGTTACAAATGATTTAAGTATAACGTAACAAATTCGAGTTTATGGGACATGGTCTGGTCAGATTCGGTAACCCGTCCTGAAATAGAAACAGTCAAAGCCAAACCTTGTCCATACCTGGGCCTATGGTATCAATTTGATCACGATAAAATGGGCCTATAAGGCTCATTTAAAAGCCCATGTAAGAATATATCGAATTCAATTGGCTTTATTGTGGCGAAAGTGGTGAAACGTAGTTGTGAACAATGGTGTCGTCTAAGAAACCGAACAAGGAGGAGAAGAAGCCGAGGAGCGATGGCGTCGATAAAGCTGGTGGTGGTCGCAGCTCAGGTTCCAAAACGACGACGAAGACGCCGAGTAAGGTGAAATCCGGGAGTAATGCGAAGAAGGAGCCGGAGGTTTACGAGATCTCGGAATCTTCGAGCAGCGACTCTGTGGAATTAGTGAGACGTGATGAGCCGAAGAAAAGCAATGGCGTTGTGAGCAAGGGACGTAACGGGAAAAGCACCGCAATTCCGGTGAATAGGAGGAAAAATGGAGAAGAGGAAGACGGCGAAGGAGGCGTGGAAGACGCTAAGACGTTTAGGTTTCCGATGAATCGGATTCGGCGGATCATGAGAAGCGACGACACCGCTCCTCAGATCATGCAGGACGCTGTATTTCTTGTCAACAAAGCCACGGTATAGTACCCAATCAATAACATATTGAGTTATATTGAGTTTAAGGAACTTGATTCCACACAAGTTTTTGATGAATTTGGGAATATCAGTTGCTAATCAGTGTCAATTAGGCTTTATAGTCTCGAAAATTGCAATGGTGGTGAACTTTTTTCTGCTAATTGTTGCAAATTGGTTTTGGCTCTTACCTCTTGTGGATTTGCACTTGTTGTAATCGAAGGAAATGTTCATTGAGCGGTTCTCTGAAGAAGCTTATGAAAGTTCTGTCCAGGACAGAAAGAAATTCATCCACTACAAACATCTTTGTAAGCTCGAATCTCGTCCCTATTTGCCTATATCTAGAATCTGAACTAGTGCAGACGTGAACTTCAATTCTGAAGCACCAATGGATTGAAAAATCTCTTAACCACTGTTTCGTTTTTCTCTTTGGCAGCATCCGTAGTGAGTAACGATGAGAGATATGAGTTTCTTGCGGGTACTTAATGTCATATGAAGTATTGGTTTCTCTAATTGCTCACTGTTTACTGTAAATGTGACGTGACTTTTAAAATCTTGAACTCGCAGATTGTGTTCCTGAGAAAGTAAAAGCAGAGGTGGCGTTGGAGGAATGGGAAAGGGCCATGGCAAATGCAGGATGAAATCAAACCGGTTGGAACCGAGATAAACCGTTGGGAATTTTGTGTCCTGTCCTGGTTAATTTGGTTCCATCTCCCCAATCTCCACCTTCCTTATTAATCCCCTAATGAGATTGCACATAGTTCATCTTTAGAATGTATGCATTTTTTTCTTTTTACCTAGTTCGAGTTTGTAAGAGTGGTCGGAACTATAATTTTTCTTGTTTTCATAGTAGAATCTGGCTACAGTAAATTTTACAAATCAAAATCATAATGTTAGCAAACCAAATTGAAGAAAATATTGTCCTAAAGCGTAAGCCAAAGGACCTAATTATGAAACTTTTGTTTCTTAACCAATTAGGTCCTTTATTTACTAAATCATACTAACAGGTCTTTTTCTCCCTAATTTCTAACTAATTGGGCTTAATTTGGGCTATAACTTAATGCCCATTTGAAAGGTCGAGATTAAGTTATAAAACTAAAAACAAGGGAGAGAGAAAGTGCAAAAAAGAAAATAAGAAGTAGGGAAGAGAACGGCGAGAATCAAACAAAGTGAAAGGGAGTTGTGTGATTGTTGTGACTGTAATTTCAGTTTCGATTCTTCTATAAATCTTCTGGAATCGTCGTCTCCAAGGCGGTTTTGATGAGTAATCGAAGTAAGAGATTAAACGAAGAAGCTGAAGAAGACGAAGAGGAGGCGGAAGGAATCGGTGATTGGGAGAGAACGTATGTGGACGATAGATCGTGGGAGGCGTTGCAAGAGGATGAGTCTGGACTATTACGCCCAATTGATAACAGTGCCATATACCATGCTCAGTATCGGCGTCGTCTCCGCATGCTCTCCGCTGCTGCTGCTGGTACTCGCATCCAAAAGGGACTTATTCGTTATCTCTACATCGTCATTGACTTCTCTCGGGTAAATTTCATTGCCTTTTTTTGGTTTTCTAGGTCTTGTGAGTTCTAGCTTGAGTTGATTACGAGAAATCATGCGTTTTAGGATAATTGGTAGAGACTTTTGTACATTGCTCTCCTTTGAATCGAAATTGAGCTTAAGAGATTTCTTCTAAAGAATGTCAATACTTGGCTCTGTATTGTTTGAAAACTTAGTTTAAGAGACTTTTGTACACTGCTCTCCTTTGAATCGAAATTGAGCTTAAAATATTTATTCTCAACAATGTCTATACTTGGCTCTGTATTGTTTCAAAACTTAATTTAAGAGAATTTTCTACACTGCTATCCTTTGAATTGAAAGCTCAATTTAAGAGATTTTTCTCTTTATTCTTCTCAATAATGTCTAGACTTGGCTCTGTATTGTTTGTAATGTGTAATCTTACTCTCAATTGGGTTTTGGTTTTAATATACATGAGCTGTTAGAGCTTTTGAATGAATGAAGAGGTTTTTGTTTTTGATCTTTACTTTGCTTTCTGAGTCTTTGTTGAATATGCAATGTCTTACATTTGGCATGTTTAATTGTGTCTAGGCAGCTGCGGAAATGGATTTTCGACCAAGCCGACTGGCTATAATGGCGAAACATGTTGAAGCTTTCATTAGAGAGTTCTTTGACCAGAACCCTCTGAGTCAAATTGGTCTGGTTTCGATAAAAGATGGAGTTGCGCATACACTGACAGATCTTGGTGGTAGTCCTGAGTCGCACATTCAAGCGTTGATGGGAAAGCTTGAAGCTTCAGGGGACTCTTCTTTGCAGAATGGTCTGGAGCTTGTACATGAGTATCTCAGCCAGATTCCGTCGTACGGTCATCGCGAGGTTCTGATATTGTACTCAGCTCTAAGCACTTGTGATCCAGGCAATATCATGGAGACCATTCAGAGATGCAAGGAATCCAAGTTAAGATGTTCTGTGATTGGTCTTTCTGCAGAAATGTTCATATGCAAATACCTCTGCCAAGAGACTGGTGGATTGTATTCTGTTGCCTTAGATGAGGTGAGTTTTAGCTACCTTCTTCTTACTCTACGTGCCTCTGCAAATAGAAGCTTTATGTTTTATTTGCTGTATCATGCAGGTACATCTAAAGGATCTTCTACTCGAACATGCGCCTCCACCTCCGGCAATAGCAGAGTTTGCGGTTGCAAATTTGATCAAGATGGGTTTCCCACAGAGTGCTGCTGAGAATTCAAGGGCTATATGTTCGTGCCACAACGAAGCTAAAATTGGTGGCTACACGTGTCCGAGATGCAAAGCTCGCATATGTGATCTCCCTACGGAATGCACGATATGCGGTCTGACGCTTGTTTCATCGCCACATTTGGCGAGATCATACCATCATCTCTTCCCAATTGCTCCATTCGACGAGGTTCCTCTTTCAAGTCTCAATAATCTAATGCCAAAGAGTTGCTTTGGCTGTCAACAGAGCCTACGTGGTGCAGGTATAAAGGCATAATATTGTTTGAATTAAGTTGATATTGTGTTACACAGTTTCATAAAAAAAAGAGTTGCTCCTTGATGTTGTTTTGCAGCAGGGAACAAGGGCGGGTCATGTGTAACATGTAGTAAATGCAAGCATTATTTCTGTCTGGACTGTGACATATACATCCACGAGAGCTTACACAACTGTCCTGGATGTGAGAGCATTCACCGTCCCAAATCAGTTTCCATGATGGAAGAATGAGAGCGAGCACAAAGATAATAAATGTGCATGACTTCTTCAACTGGTTCTCAGAGCTCTGGTTACAACCGGTTTAAATTTTTGGATTTTTTCGTAAAATTGATTTTTTTGTTTTCCAACATTGTCGATTTAATATATTTCGAAATCTATTAAAGGTAGAAAAAGGAATTTCCAATGAACTTGTAAGGTACAAATGAAAAAGAAAATTCGACAATGTTTGAGGTGGCGTCTGCTAATTTATTGATATCAATTGCGATTATAGACCGAGTGAAGATGAGATTAATGGTAAAAACTAGCCAGGCCCATAGAGGCCCAAAATAAAGTGTGGTCAAAGGAGCAATGGCTACTTGATTGACTTTTTTTTGTTGTTTCCTGGGTTGGTTTGTTTCGTCTTCTCTCTATCTCAGTATTGGTTTGCAGAAAGGTAAGCGATTCAGACACATCTAAGATCCCTCTCCTACTACCATTCTTCTGTCTGATCCATTTGATTTCTTTTGATGAATCTCGCTTCGATTTCTTCGCCTTGGATTTTAGTTTTCACTGGAATTGATTGCTTTCAGTTTACGCATCTCCATCTCTTTGGAATTTCCTCCGATTGCAATACTGTAACGCAAAAAAAACATAGAGATGAACAAGTTTCTTAATCAAATTTCGATTTATTTTACAGTTCCGTAAATCGGAAGAGAAGATTCAGAACTAGTGAAGTAGACAAATTTGGTACGATGAAGCTCGGTGCTCGGCTAATTGCTCCCGTCATAATACTTCTTCTTTCTCTAACAACTGAATTAACGAAAGCGGAAGTCATTACACTGACCCCAGAAACCTTTTCTGACAAGGTAACCATCTCAAGCCCTATGTGTTTTTCTCACTGGAATCAGGTAGATTTAGATATATGTTCTGTGATCCTTTAAATAATTATGCGAATTGAGAACGACTGTCTTAAGATCGGTTGCTCATATGTGTAAATTCTGAATTATCTGAGTAGTGATTCAGCTTTTGGTGACCTTCTCGCATCCCTAACAATTTCAACATTGTGTTTTTTCTTCCTTGGCTCTGTATTGTAGTCTTTGTTTTGGAGTTTGGTGATTAGATGGTTGTATCTCTTAATGTTGCGTATACAGTGAAAGTATTGGGATGTTTACTCTCTCTCTCTCTCAATGTTTATTGGTTCAGGTAAAGGAGAAGGATACAGCGTGGTTTGTTAAATTTTGTGTTCCTTGGTGTAAGCACTGGTTAGTATTCTTGTTTCTCCTGATAATTACGTAGCTGTGTTATTTATTTGGCACTGTGTTATCAACACGTGTTGATGGAAATTGGGTTTTGAGTGTCAGCAAGAAATTGGGGAATCTCTGGGAAGAATTGGGAAATGCAATGGAAGGAGACGATGAAATTGAGATTGGTGAAGTAGATTGTGGTACTAGCAGAGCTGTTTGCACCAAAGTTGAGATTCACTCATATCCAACTTTTAAGCTCTTTTACAATGGAGAAGAAGTCTCAAAATATCAAGGTATACTTGCTTTCACGTGCATATTTGGATGGAACCTGTAATTTTATCCTCTACTTGAGAGTAATACTACACGTTACTCTTGTTTGTAAACTCAGGAAAAAGAGACGTTGAATCGCTAAAGGCGTTTGTTGTAGAGGAAACTGAAAAGGCAGCAGAAAAAGCACAGCTTGAAGACAAGGAACTGTGATTCATCCCTTTGGTTTTCAGAGTTTTGTTCATAGAGTTATGACTTTGGCCATTAGTTAGACATCTTGGAGAGGTCTTGGCTTTATATGTTATTTCAAACCCATTCTGTTTTTGCCTAAAGTTTTCAGTCTGTTTAAGTTACAGTTAGACAAGGACACAAATGTAGGTAGCCAAGATTTTTTTACACTTATGTGCTGACCAGCAACTGCATTGTACTTTTGAAATTTCATTTTTAGTGGATTTAAGCAAAAGGGAACTAATTTCATTACATTTCCGTCGAACAATAGCAAAATCCGATGGCGTTTCCTAACAATTTCACCTTCACTGTCTCAAGCAAAATCCATTAGATGGGACAAATGAGTTTAATCGTCAGTTTCCGAATCAACAACTTGGAGGATTTCAAGGGCCGAAGAACCAAGATTCATCCCACGAACAACACCTCCGTATCCCACCTTGATTCTGTGGCACATGAGCAACATCGAGTCCCATAGCGCTGCACTACCCTGAAGAGTAAACTGCACCTTCTTATCCCAGTAAAGAGCAAACGTCGGGGGGCTTTGCTTGTCTACAGCAAGCACACATGCACCTGGATGGAGCATAGATGGGACTCCTGATACAACTGCAATGTACTTCTCGGGAAATCTCTCTTTCGGAGGCAGAACACCCAAGAATAACGGGTTCCTGCTCGCCTGAGTCCCTGTATAAGAGCTGGGGTCCAGATGTAACATCCATTTCGGGTGTTCCAAGTAGGCACAGAACAAGTAGAGAAGCAGATGAGAATCGGTTGGAGGCTCCAGGCTCCATTTCTTGTTTCTCTCACGACTATCTGCCCTTCCGTTGTACTCATAGTTCTTCACACAAGTTCCTTCCGCGAGCTCTGCCAAACGCCAAGAGTTAAGAGAGTCACGATTAATCGACTAACATTAGGATGGGAAATGTTTTTATTTGAAATGTTTGGTACCTCGGATTCTTTGCACGGTGTAATCTGCTGGAATGCTGCTGCGCGGAAGCAGACCCTTGACCCACTCTCCTTTCATCAAGCCCTGAAGCCTCTGATGTTCGCTTATAGCATCAACGCATTCCTGCATGACCGGGATTAGCGCCGCTTGCTGTTGATTTTGTTGTTGCTGAAACGCCTGGTTCTCTGTACGCAGCTTTTCTGCATATGGCAGAACAAACATTTAGTAGCTGTATGAACTATGAAGTCTTAAACATTTAGTAACAACCCACAAGATGACACCATATTATTAATTTCTCCCAGATAATCAATCAATTGACGATCCTTAAGTTCAGAAATTTTAAGAACCTTAAGTTGACTACACTAATTTCAAAACAGTGGAAGAGCACTTCAACTTAAGAAGGGAAACCTGTTTGACCAAATCACCTAAAAGTTTAAGGAATGTTACTTACGCATGGATGAATCAATAGCCTGTACAAGGGTGGCGCGTAACTGATAAAGAAGTGCATCTTCATCGAGAGAGTAAGATGGCTGCCACCCCTTGGTTCGATCAACCGGCACGGCAGTGGTAGCTGTTCCATTTGTTGGCACATCGCTTCCCACTTGAGTTACTGTGACATTAACACCTAGCTTCAATGCTGTTTCCATTACCTGCACACGTCAAAAATTTCAAATAAATGTTCACAGCAACACAAGGAGACAAGAAATTCGAATGTTTCATCAACTCATTCATCAGCAGACAAGCATATGAAGAGCAGTGTATTTTCAGAAAGGCCTCCAAAAACAAACCTGAATATGACTGGTTTCAACTTTGTTAAGCAGAGGTTTGAGCAACACAGAGGAACACCATTGCCTTAGTCGGTCACGCCAGTATTCAATCTGAGGATAGACACCAAGGTGCCTAAAACCTTCGATAGCCTCTTCAAAGGACATTGGGTTGGGGAAATCACCCTCTGCTTTCTTTGGGGGAGTCGTAAATTTCTGAACACCAGGAGACATCCTCACAGGTCTCAGTGGTGTGCTCCTAGTAGTCCCAGATGCACCGGTTGAACCACCAACTGTACTCGGACTAGCCATGGGAAAACTCCCAACTGTTGCTGGAGGCGTCAGTATCTTCCCAGCTGACTCAGTGATTTTCTCATCTAGATCTGCCAAAAGCTGCTCAAGCTGCTCCTCAGTGGCAATGTCTTTTGCAGAGCTTCGTCTACCAGACCAAGGACTAGAAACAGCCTTCTCCTGGCCAGATGAAGCACGGTTAGAAGAAGCTGGTGAATTAGAAGGGACAAGATACAATGATGGCGAATCCATTTGTTTGGATGGAGTGCTAAATGGACTAATCTGACTCCCATTTCGGGAACTCATCTTATCACCACCACTGGAGGACTTATGCGCTGAACCAGTAAGAGCTTGATGTATTGGGACAAGCGGCTCCAATGACTGTGAAGATTTCAAAGCGGGACGGCTCTTTGGACTTTCTGAAACACCCTGATCAGATTTTTTCTTTACCCCAAGAAGCTTAAGCTGGCGATTTGATAGAGAGAACTGATCTTTAGTCTCTTTAGAGGAAGATTTAGTTTCTTCTGGAGCGGCGAACTTTGCTCTGTGCAGGTATATGCCTTTGGACAAAGCTATGATTGCTCCGATACAAAACAAAGTCACCACACCCTGCCACGCCTTTACAGTGACATCTGAAGCAATAAGGTAGATTTTAGATACATCAAGAAGCTTAGGAAAAAGGAAGTCTCTGAGGAGAAAAATGCAACTCACAAGCTGCTTCTTGTGATATTATGCTCCCGAATATTAAAGCATTGGTCAATATTTTCTCCCTGCAACATGAGATAAACAAGCAAAATATCAGTCAAAACTGATGCTTCCACTTGCGAGTTTCATCATCGTGATAGATACTTCCCAGATTGCGATTCATATGAGCAACAATACCATTCTAAATCATAGTGTGAAAAAACGAGTAGAATTACACTAAGGCCTTAGTTCTGGAAGTTCCCGAACCAGAAAATTCCAAAAACTAGATGCAAATGCTCCAACAAGGTAATTAAGAGGCAATGCTCTACTCCACTAGGAAGTTGAAGCTTAATGCTCGCACGTACCCCGCCATGAAGGAAACGAGAGAGAAAGCGGAAGCGGTAGAGAGCAAAAACATGAATAAAAGGACGGATTTAGAGGGACGGAGGCTATTGGCGGTGGAAGCAGCGACGAGAGCAGGGTTCCGGTACACAGAGAACTTGGATGGCTTCGGAGAAGGGGAAGAACCCTGAGAGGTGCTCATCTTCCTCCTCGCATCAGAGTCCATGGCAGGAAACAGTATTTCGGAAAAACAAAAGAGGAGAGGTTTAGGGCTCGTTGGATTTTTCCCGGCTGCTCTCTCCGTCGCTGGTGTGGACCCACTTTACTTTATTCTTAACATTCTTTTTTGAATTTTTTTTCGGCAAAACCTAAATGAAATATCAAGCAAATTATATCGACAAACCTTTTTGCTTTGGAGAATTAAGCTATTACTGAGTTTACAAATCATAATATTACTGGAGTTTTTTTTTTCTACTTCATTTGAATTTGTTCCTTAGATGACAAAAACTTGCAGTGTTAAAATTTGGCCGCACGATGATGAACGTCTAAACAGAGATGTTGAGGGAAGAAGATAAACTTACACATTGTCACAAAAACTTGATTTCTAAACTTTGAAATTATCAGGCACTGTTAGTGGTCAAGATTACAAGGTATCCATGGTTGATTTTTTCATTAGCTACCAGAGCGAAATTGTGAAGAGGCAGGCACACTTGCACCAAATAAAATAATATCTACCTCAAAATCTCATCACAGTGGAAACAATCTAACTATTCAGAAAAACTCCAGAGGACCTGAAATTGAGACAGGAGGATCAATCACCACGCGGCTCGCCTTTCCCTCTGCGTGAAGCTGAGGTAACGTGTTGGCCTCTCTTGCGGTAACCCCTTCCGCTGTCCACAGCGTAACATGTGGCCATTCGTTCTTACAGACTATGGTCTCTCCGTCTACAGATCCGACATGTGCTGTTAGAGCAGCCATCTTGTCGTTGAAGATGAGCTCCGTGAGCTCTACGGGTACCTCTCTGTTCAAGTGCTGACCATAGATGGCTACGGCTGCTACCCCATGGCTTCTCTTGTGGGCAAGCGTCACGTGAGCCCGTTCCAGTTTTGCCTCTATTCCTTTCTTCTTTCCCTCTAGAAAACATCTCACTGTTGGGTTTGATGAGGCCAACTAATAAGAACGAAAAAGACATCTATTAAAAACATAGTTTGTGAAACTTTCAAACTTCTAGTTTTCGGTGGTTGACGAGTTTGGGTCTAAATGATCTCCAATATGAAAGAACATGAAGGTTTTTAATATAGTAGTAAAAGAGTTTTGTTGGTTACCTTTCCAAGAAGACTGTGGACTTGAGTAACAGGCAAGTTGATGGCAGCGAAAACAATAGACCCGTGTTTTGTTTTCTCTGAACTTGGTGGTCTGTATTCACCCTTTGCGATTCTCTTTAGCTCTTCTCGCACTTGCTGAACCGCAGACTCGAACGGAACCTGAAAGTTGCAAACAAAAACAAAGACATCATATGTGCATCCGGTCTCTCAACAAATGCAAACCATGTAAACTGAAGTAGTTACGATACCAAGAACGGGTGTGGCTGTTTTACCTGAATAGAATTGAGATACTTAGAATTTGCAGCTAAAACATCTCGCAGCTGTTTCTCCCATTTGGTCCATTCTGCTGCATATGTTCCTTTCGCCGACTCAATTCTACAGCAAGACAAATCAGAAGGAAAACAAAACAGGCAGAAAAAAAATCATGACTAGAAAAGACGTCGGTTTGGCATAATTCAAATTTTCATGTAGTGTTGGCGATTACCTCCCATGTCTTCTACTGTGGAGCTGGAACAAATCTATGCCCTCCTCAAGAACCGATTTAACAGGATCAGGTAAAGGACTCCTGTATGTGCACAAAGAGAAATCAATCAAGTGGTCGAAACCAGCTGAAAATGAAGCTACAATTTGTAATGGCCTTACGTGCCAATTTGTTAGCTAGCACGTATTACAAAAAATGTACCTGTCTGATTTCAAAAGTGGCATCTTGATGAGGGAGCCAAAGCGCTCAATCAATTCACTCTCAAATTCTTTGCGGTTCTGAAAGTTTAAAGACAGTTCAAAATGAATGTGAGATCCAATAGTAGATTTACTTAAAGAGCGGTTATGGCGGGTGTGATAATACCTTTCCCTCATAAAGGTGATAAAACATCAATAGCACATAGCCTGCATTTGGAGATCCTTTGTCGAGATTCCCCTGAAAATATTCATTGAAAGGAAAAATAGCTTGTTAAGAGCTACAGGGTTGGGGTGAAAGCTGAACCGTTGAAGATATTGTTTAAAAGATGGAACTGCATACCGGATGGTTAACTCGTTGAAGTACACGGAACATGAAAACAGCCAATGCATCAAGTGAATATGGATTTGAATCGGTTCCTGTGCATTCACAAGAGGCCAAAATTAATGTAAACCAAAAAAAAACTGAAATGTGACCATATTTGCAAGCACACAAGAAGTTATTTATCAGACAATCATCAATGAATGGTTACATAGTTACATACCTTCAGAATCAGGAACGACTGGAACAGCAGAAGCTCTAGTTTTCCGGCACATGTCTTCAATCTAATAGGAAAACACAATAATTATATTGAAATGAAACTCGTTTAAGACACACAAAAAGTGGAAAGAGATCTGGTCAGGGACTTCTTAATAATTCTATGGGTAGAGCCAGCACATGGATGTGAGATTTTAACAGATTATCAGCGTAGGATAAATTACCTGTCTCCAGACGTCTTCGTTTGGGGCATTTTTGTCAGCCAGCATAATCGACTGTGGCTTTTTACGACGTTCATCAGCAACCTTTGGCCAATATTTTCCTGTCCAGTATGCAGAATATTGCATAGCAAAATTAAGAGACTAGAGCAATTTTGAAAAAATCGTACATTTTAAAATACCTTTGACAAGATCACCCATCAGAGTGTGCACTGGTCGATCATCTTCAAGGCCTTCTGGGGAGTTCAATAACTCCTTACAAAGCGCAGATTTAGCACATCCAGGAATTCCTGACAACACATTAAAATTACAAAAATCAGAGGAAAGGAGATTAAAAAGGAAATTTTGAAGCAAACTTAATCTAATAATCTGCTGCTTTCACTTCGGGTCAGAAGTAAAACGTTTCACTTTTGACCAATGTGTTATTATCTGGATTAATACAACAATAAACTAAGTTCTATCAAAAGGAATACCTGGAAAGAATACAAGTAACCCCTCATCCTTCTGGACAGCTTCCTTCACAACTGGCTCAGGAGTAGCCGGAGTCACTCCCTCTTTCTTCACAAGATCGCCTTCTTCATCTAGATCACCGTCGACAATGGCCAAGAAGTCCTCAGCTCTCACTAGATTCCCAGCAGACCCTATCAAAACCTGGTTCTTTGGGCTCCGTTTAGCGTACTGCTCCAGGAATGGTTCAGCTTCACTTAGATATATTGATGACGATAGCTGCTTATTCCCACACTTTTTTCTTATGTAAGTAGCCCTGAACATTAAAAAGAGACGAAGAGATTCTAAACCTTGTTGCAAGGGTTTAGAAAATTTGAACAAAAGGCAGAATCTGGGCAGCAGGTTACACGTTTGCTCAGGAAATAAGATCCAACAAAAACATATAAGCTTAGTTTATATAGGTAGAGTAATGTGATTCCGGTACCATTCATCAAGCATCTTGCAAAGTTCTTTCTGCTTTCCATCTGAAGTGCCCCAGATTTTCATTTGCCTGGATACAGAAGCAACAGTAATATTAAAAATCAATAAAAACGCAAACTACAGGTTGATAATGTCAAGAAGTCCCCATATCTCCACCACAGTGCTCTTTATAGATACACAATGTATATCATAATGAGCATGCTGCATTTAGTCTCCCCGTCTTGGTTTACAATTTGCATGTGTAAAAATTAGTGATTACCAAAAATATCACACTTTATATAGGGAAAAAAGCTTACCGAAGGTAGTAGGCTTTGTAAGATGCTGGCCCTTCTTTAAATAGGACTGATAGGCCATTGCGGATCAGAAAGGTTCTCAACTGTCAAATAATTGAAGACGTGTGCAGCATTATGATAACAATATAGCGAAAGAGGTAGCAAAGTGCATAAAATCACAAGACTCTCTATCCAGAGGAACTTCCTGAGAAGAAAAGCTACCTTGTATGGGAGAAACTTCATTTTGATCATTAGGTTAGCATCATCATCAGCCAAACCATCCTTTCCCTGTTGACCACCATTTTCACTGGCATCTTTGATCGCATCATCAATGCTATTCATGGCCATCGGATCCTTCCCTTTATTTGACTTGAACAGATTAATATCAACAAAGAAACCTGAAAAGTAGAGACAAAATAGTTGAAGTCTTGCCAATAAATCAGAAAATGGTGCTTAGTTGTGTGCTTTAGTTAGAAAAGAAAAGAAAATTGAAGTGTAAGCAACAAAAAAGTACTTACCTCGATATAAGGGCCACAAACTAGGCATCTGCCTGAAACACGGTAATCATATCGTTGAGTAAACAGAAATATTTTCTTCCTTAGTTTGATCAAATTAAGGTAAAGTAACCAGAGAAGTCTGTGAAGATAACCTCATCTCTTTCTGGTAACGCCTAAATCCTGAATCACTGTGCACGTGGACAACCAATTTATAAAATAGGTTGTCAGGCGATACGTCGTTAGCTCTGTGAAAATTATGGTAACACTTAAATGCGGCTGGAAGACGTTTTTCCTTCATCAAGCGTACCATTTCCTGTTGAATGCAAATGCTTCTAATCAATAATTTCGGAGAGCTGAAACCCACATGCTAAAATCAACAAAGACGCAGACCACAAGTTACCTGTAATTTACTAGTTGAATAATCTACAGGCTGAGACTGCAGGAATTTTGTTACAACAGATTTGTCAGCATTTTTTGAATGAGAATCTACAGATTCATCTCCAAACCAATCCAAGTCACTGGGGCAAAAACTTGAGCCAACACTCCTTAAAATTGCTTTCATTTGCTACAGCACCCACAAAAAAGGAAAACGGACTCTCTAGAATGAGAAATCTTTTCCAAGGGATGACAGCATAGAAATCCACATGATGAAGCTTTCCATATTTAAGTTTGTTTTCGAACCTGTTTCTCATTAGATCTATGAGCAGCACATATCTCTCTTAGACTGAGTCCCAAATCAAGATTAGCTGAAACATTTTTCAAAAAGAAAACAAGGAAAGCGATTTTTTAAAAAATCTACAGGGACTTGATAGACTGGATTATTATGAAGTTAACGTAGAAACTAGACAATGATAAGATAGTGAACCTCCATCGTGGGGTGGTGGAGGATGATCTCTCAAGACATTTTCCATGTTTCTGGTGCTCCCACTGCTCACGATACGAGCCACAAGACCCTCTAATATCTCACCTTGCACCTCAACATGGTCCTTAGAGGCTGCGTATTTCAATCGAAAAGTTTTGTTCAACCAATGAAATTCATCAAGTTAAATTCCTTAAAAGACTAATATGAGTCCTCCAAACAATACGAACTATAAAAAAAGATCACCTGGGACCGATATATCAGCTACTTCATCAAGAGCCCTACAGACTGAAGTTGCTATCCCTTCTTCACAGAGTGCATCAAATGCGGCGAAAAAAGATGTCACTGATTTCCTTTATCAAAATTTTAACAAAAGTATTTCAAACTCTTTGTTCAATAAAGTTATATTTAAAACAACAAGGGCCCAAGGTAAAATGACAGTTCAAAGGAAGATAGTATCAATGACTAGAAAGGGTTTAAGTTACCTTGTGGAAAACAGCCAAACGTGATTGTTTGGTAGACGCCATTTCCGGCAAAATGCAATTATTTCGGAAGTTGAGTAGAACTTGGGCTTACCATTACCTAACTCGGTAACAGCCGTCACTACCACTGCAAGATGCGAACATTTCTTTGTAACTACACATATACTATGAAAGGCATTGAATCTAGAACATCTAAAAAGGAATAAAACTTCACCATAATCATCCGGTGGGCGTTGACCATGATCTCCAAGAACAGCTGTTACCAGTTCCATAGATATGCACATGCGACTTTTCTGGGAGAAAAAAATGACGTTTTATGAGCTAGCCATTTCTGGAAAGTGAATAAGCCTCGAGCAAATGAGAATTTTGGGTTGCTTAAAAGTTCTGTCCATGGAAATACCTCTAGAAAATCATTAAACTCTGCTTGCTTCTCTAGAGCCTTAGTTCCCCAAGCCTCCCTGAACACCCGAGAAAGAACAAAAACACCAACCGCAGTATAACTGCAAACAAAATGTTTGGTTAAGTCTACGATTCTTTGAGGAAACCTCATCATGAATCAAGAACACACTCCATGAAAAACTGAAGCTGGTAACAGATGAGCTTACATGTTACCAAAACTGTTCTTTGCATACGCTCCACCCGTGTTACCAGCGTACATAAAGAGAGAGCCTGAATGCTTAAGAGACACCTATACAAAGATACATTACAAAATGTCCATAGACAGTTAGAACTTCAGAGTGTCAACAGAGGTATTCACATACAGAGTGTATATATATTGTCAATACCTCCATTGTAGCCAACCCTTTAGATACCATCTCAATCATTCTTGTTCTTATCTGCAAAAAGCAAGATAAATGCATCATGAAATAAGGCAAACTCACAATTAGAGCTACATAGAGGAGGCACAATAAAATTTACCTCTTGGTCAGTCTTTTCGTTCTCAAATTTTGGATAGAAAGTGGCTCTGATCTGAGCATTACAATAAGTCGACTTGTCCACCGTAAAATCTTCCAAGAAATCACCTCCGAAGAATTTGCTCTGATTGAGACCAACTTTTTGAGGTGTTGTTGCCGAAGATGATCCACTAACGGTTCCATATGACTTAGGCTTCCATACTAGATTCTGGACGCTGTGATTATTTGTAGATTGAATCGGTAAGACTGGAACATTAGCGTTGCTTTCTTCAATTCTCAACCCACGAAATTGGTTGTTCACTGCTTCTGTAACAATGGATGCTGCTTCAGAAGGAGTATCCATCGTCGGCTTTACTTGCCACTTCTGCTCAGCGTGAGCTCTCTTTTTCTGCCAACACAAACGAAAATAGTCAACTCCTGTATACATATCATATCGTAACCCAAAATCGATAGAGAACTCTCAAAATTCAAAACTATTGCACAGAAAATTTCCGTTTTCAATTCGTAACCAGATAATCAAAACTCCATAGTCGTATTACTTCACCGCGAACTAACTTTCAATTCGCGGCACATTATCAACAAATCAAAACTCTTCGATCGGCTAAATCCCGATAAACCCAAATTTCTAGGAAAACAATCGAGGCAAAATCAGAAAACTGGGAAGAGTAATTATAAGTCGCACACCTGCTTCTTAGGCATATCCGGCGGAGAAAATCTAACTGAGGAGTCAAAACAAAGAGAGCGAGCTAAGGTAACGTAAGGAGAAGATGATCGGAGAAGAGTGGAGGTTCGACGAGTAGAAGAAAGATGGATTCTGAGAGAAAATGAGAAGAATGTTCTGTGTGGGACTGACGACATCCACACGTGGCTTCTTATGGTGCAAACCACGTATATCGGAGAGATGGAGACGACCAAGTTAAAGCTCGACGTGCTTGCTGAGTCACCAACAAGCTGTGGTGGGGTTTATTAACCGGCGAGCAGAAAGAAGGACGGAGACTGAAGAGAGCGTGTTACGGTGCGGGAAAGACTATAACAAAGATGATTTTGTTGATAAAATGGGCCTACGGTGGCCCAGTTTCGCTCATATTGGGCCAGAGGAGGATTGGAAATTGGGAGAAGACTATGGGAAGAACAAAAAGACAAGGAAATTTGGGATGTTCACGGAGATGATTGTGTGAGGTTACGCAATGAAGTGAGAAAACTACGATCAAAGCCACTATTTGATTCACAACACGACCTAAGGACAAAAACTTAGAGAGGAGAACCGAGAACTCACCGGAAGAAGAAGGATAAAGACCAAATCAAATGTATGGCAGAACCGAGAACAGAATCAAATCAAATCCAACAGTTACCAGCAGTAAAAAAGAAAGAGCAGAATTTCGATTGCGGAGAGAGAGACGAGTTTAAGCAGTGTTTGATAACGAATCCGCCGACTTAATTAGACCGGTTATCAACTAAAAACTGAAAGTACTAAAACCAGTAAAACCGGTTTACGAAGAAACCGGTTTTCTGCATAATAGGATGAATTGTACCACATTAAACTCGCTAATGTTTTAAAAATAAGTTTCTGAGAAATGAATCGTCCCAAATTTCACCATGCGTATATTACATTTTAGTGACTTTGACATGCATGATGTATATGCTTTTTTTTTGGTCGGACATGCATATGCTAAATGCTAAGTAAACCGAGTTGATACTAAGCAGCTCTAGATTGAAGTAATCAGATAATGTCCAAAGAGGATCCCACCACAACATTGATGAGTTGGTGTTGGAGTTGTCTTCGAGGTACCCAA
Organism: Microthlaspi erraticum; assembly: GCA_902728155.2. Classification (NCBI taxonomy): domain Eukaryota; kingdom Viridiplantae; phylum Streptophyta; class Magnoliopsida; order Brassicales; family Brassicaceae; genus Microthlaspi; species Microthlaspi erraticum. Next base: position 142,006 of record CACVBM020001051.1, read on the forward strand.
AATCATTGCTCTCAACGTTTAATCGATTTTTGTTTATATTTGGGGTTTTTCCCTTTAAGAAATTCAGTTACGTAGCATTGTTCATGATTTTTACTTTCTAAGAGTAAAAAAATGTAACAGTTTCAGCGAGAAGAAAAGAATAGTTGAATGGCCTAATCGAGTTAACGAAGCTAAACCCGCTAAAAGGGCTTAAATCGTAAAGATTGGCTAATTCCAGGCCCACACCTCAGTAAATTGGCCCATACGTTTCGTATATTTCAGAGATAGTTGGACAGAAACCCTAAGACGGACAGATAGAGTGAGAACTTTCGTCTGTAGATCTTTCGATTGAGATTCGATAAGAAACGAGGTCGGTGGTGATTTTGATTTAAACGTGTCAATTCCTCGTTATGCATACATATCTGATGTTTGATTGGAGATTGGAAGATTAGCTAACTGCGATTTGATATTTTGTAGGGTTTAAAAACGAGATGACGCAGAACAAGTCGCCGGCGGCTAAGAAGACGGTGGTCTGGTGGGACATGAATACCTGTCCGCCTCCGGAAGAGTTAGATCCTTATCAGATCCGTCAGAGTATAGAATCGGCGTTTTCACACTACCTTCCTTTCACCATCTCTGCCCATGGCAACCTAAAAGCCATTCCTCCTGGCCTCTTGGAATCGATATTATCCTCGGGAATCATTTTGAAACACGGCCTAGACGGTGAATTTCTTTTCTCAATATGTAATTTTTTGGTTTTGTTTTTACTTTTGTTTTCAAATTAGGACTCATGTGGCCGTATTTTCCAGGTTCGATGCCCGTGGATATGAAGAGGTGGAGAGATGCTAATCCACCTCCGGCTAGGTTGATTCTTATATCCGATTGTGAAGGCATCCGTGGGATACTGCCATTGTTTAAGAATCTTGGATACACGATTATTGGTGTCCTTAAAAAAAATGAGCTTGAGCTTGAAGATCCAGCCGAATACGCTTCTCTAGTCACCTTCTCTTGGGATCATTTATTATCAGGTGTGTTTTTTTTTATCTCTGGCATTGTAATAAGTTATGACTTACCAGTAAATTACGCAGGTGTGTTTCTGATTTCTTTCCCTTTTAATATTATGTATCAGGTTGTCATCGCCGTACTACTGGAGAGGTTATGGATGTTAAGGACAAGTGCAGTGAAACTGCTTGGCTATGCAAGTTATGCATTAATTCTAGCCGCCCTTTTGCTGGGGAAAGCTATGAAAGTTTGACCAGGCATTTCAACAGTGCACAACATAGTTTTCAAGTAAGCATCGTCTTGCCTCCACCTCTGCTTGCATGGAATCATTACTCTTTTTTTTCAGTGTCCAAGTAGAAAAAGTTTGACCCAATCCTTATCTTGATTCCAGGAGTTGAAGCAAAAGGAGTTGAAGCAAAAGAGAAAGGCCCCCCAATCCAAGAAGGCTTCTCCGATTCCAGGAGTTGCCTCCAAAGATAAAGGCCTCTCAACCCAATAAGGATATTACCAAGGCAAGTTTTCACAGCTCAATTTCAAGGATCTTGTGCCACTTTTTTTCTTAATTAAAAGTTTCTAATTTGAATTTCCCTAATTTAAAGTCTGACTCGATGTTATCTTTTTTTCCATATGGTTTTCAATCAGATTGCTAAGATTACCGAGATGAAGAGGCAGTCGATGGGAAGTAGACGTGGTAACGAAGCCCACTCCGTTTCAGGCGTGAGAAGGCGAAGACTGGGTGTTGTTTGTTTCTCTGCAAGGCATTTCTTATGTTTCATATGGTTTGTTCTGCTTCTATCTTTTATTGTGTAATAACTATTACTTCCCTCTCTTCATCGCTTAAAACTGTCGTAATTTAAACAATATATTGGGTACGCGTCCATATGCGGAATGCCCTTGGACAGTTGATTTGTCTGCACCTGAATCTGTTCATCACAAGTCTCATTATCAAGAGTTGTTCAATATCTAGGAAAATGCAATCCACCAAGCAAAATTTACGGTTGCATAGATCCACTAATTAAGATCATCTGGTATCTGTGAAGGACCACCCTTCAGCAGCAATCTTATCACAATACGTTAGCAGTTCTGTGACAGCATCCCAAATAATTATGTTTTCAGAGAAATAATTTGGGAGAAACCCTAAGACGGACAGATAGAGAGATTTTTCGTCTGTAGATCTTTCGATTGAGATTCGATAAGAAACGAGGTCGGTGGTGATTTTGATTTAAACGTGTCAATTCCTCGTTATGCATATCTGATGTTAATTTGATATTGGAGAAGATTTCCATTGGAAGATTAGTGATATAGGAAACTTTACATTATTGAAGAGCCACATAATTGGCTAATTCACTTTTTAAGTTTTAAGTCGGTTTTTGCGTTTCTTTATATAAGGACTTGTAATTCATCTTCATAATAATGTTTAAATCAAGATTCTTTGCAAGTGAGTCCACAAGAGGTGTTCTGTGTTTCTATCAGTTACTTGGAAGCCACGGTTTCCCTCTACCAATTAGCCAAGTGCGATTTGATATTTCACGAGATGATGCAGAACAAGTCGCAGCCGGCTAAGAAGACGGTGGTCTGGTGGGACATGAATACCTGTCCGCCTCCGGAAGGGTTAGATCCCAATCAGATCCGTCAGAGTTTAGAATCGACGTTTCCACACCTCCTTCCTTTCACCATCTCTGCCCATGGAGACCTAAAAGTCATCCCTCGTAGCCTCTGGGAACCGATATTATCGTCGGGAATCCTTTTGAAACACGGCCCAGCAGGTGAATTTCTTTTCTCAATATGTAAATTTTTTGTTTTTGTTTTTTATTTTTGTTTTCAAATTAGGAATTATGTTTTCCAGGTTCGATGCCATGTTCAGGTTCGATGCCAGGTTCGATGCCCAGTGATATGACTAGTTGGAGAGATAATAATCCACCTCCGGCTAGGTTAATTCTTATATCCGATTGTGAAAGCGTCTGTGGGATACTCCGCTTGTTTACGGTGCGTGGATACACGATTACTTGTGCCGTTAAAAATAATAAGCCTGAAGATGCAGCCAAATCCAAATACGCTTCTCTAGCCGCCATCTCTTGGGATCATATATTATCAGGTGTGTTTTTTTTTTTATCTCTGGCATTGTATGTAATAATAAGTAATGATAAATTACTGTTTCTGATTTCTTTCCCTTGTAATATTATTATGTATCAGCTGCTTGGTATGACAGTACTAGTGGCCGACCGGTTATGGACAAGTGCAGTGAAACTGCTTGGGTATGCAACATGTGGATTGATTCTAGCCACCCGTTTGCTGGGGAAAGCTATGAAAGTTTGACCAGGCATATGTCCAGTGCATTACATAGTATTCAAGTAAGCATATGTCTTGCCTCCACCTCAGTGTCCAAACCATTAATAGAAAAAATATCTGTATTTCAAAAGTTTGACCCAGTCCTCTCTCGATTGATTCCAGGAGTCGATATGGATGAACCCTACGCCCTCTTCTGGTTCTCGAGATGAAGAATATGAAGAAAGTGAAGATGATCTTGGTTCTGGAGAAGATGAAGGAGATGAAGAAAGTGAAGATGAACTAGATAAGGAGATGATGCAGACTCGAGAAGAAAGTGAAGATGAACTAGATAAGGAGATCATGCAGAACAAGAAAACAGGGGTGTGGTGGGACATGGATACCTGTCCGCGTCCCCAAGGGTTGGATACCTGTCCGTCAGAGTATAGAATCGATGTTTTCAGAACACCTTCCTCTAAACGTCTCTGCCATTGGCAACCTGAATTCCATCGATGCTGGCGTGTGGGAACCCATCTTATCCGCTGGTTTCTTTACGAAACACAGCCTAGCAGGTGAATTTCTTTTGCTCAATACATTAATTTTTGTTTTTACAATAAGGCTTATTTTAAACTGGCCAAATTTTCCAGCTCCGCGGGACATTTTGGAAGATATTGAGAGGTGGGCATGGAATAATCCATCTCCGGCTACGTTAGTTGTTATATCCGATGATGAACAAGCCTTTCTTACAGATGGGCACCTGCACCACTTAAAAGAAATTGGATACACGATTGTTCGTGTATGTCTAGAATGTCCGGATGTTTCGCCCGAATACGCTTCTCTTAGTTATGCCTGGAGAGACGTACTGTCAGCTAAATTGACTCAGGAGGTTGACAAGTGCAGTGAAACTGCTTGGTTTTGCAACGTGTGCATTCATTCTGGCCACATTTTTGCTGGGGAAAGCTATCAAAGTTTGACCAGGCATTTCAACAGTGCAGAACATACTTTTCAAGTAAGCATCTCTTGCCTCCACCTCAGCAGCTTGCATGGGATCATTACATTTTTTCATTGTCCAACCATTAAATGTTTGACCCAATCCTATCTTGATTCCAGGAGTTGAAGCACGTGCCTCCAAAGTTAAAGGCCTAGGTTCTGGACGCTGTGGTTAACTGTAGATTGACTCGGTAAGCATGGAACATTCGCGTTGCTTTCCTCGATTCTCAACCCACCAAATTGCTTGTTTACTGCTTCTGCAACAACGGATGTTAGGATATGATGTTAGATGTTACGATATGATGTTATCGGGATTTCGTGATCCCGACTGCAAAAACTCTCCATATTCGTCTTACTAAATCATACGACTTTCGTTTCGTTGTTTGAAGCTGGTTTGAGACATAATTTCGATTTTTTTTATACCAGTTCGGGTATGTCTAAAACAGTGATCAACTTTAAACCGGTATACGAAAAATCCGGTTTTCTGCGTATTGGGAAGAATTGCACCACATTAAACTGCTTGTGTTAAAAATAAGGTTCTGACATATGAATCGCCCCAAGTTTCACCATGCGTATATTACATTTTAGTGACTTTAACATGCATATGCTAAATGCTAAGTAAAGTAGTAAACCGAGTTGGTACTAAACGGCTCTAGATTGAAGTAATCAGATCATGTCCAAAGAGGATCCCACCACAACGTTGATGAGTTGGTGTTGGCGTTGTCTTCAAGGTATCCAAAATCATTGCTCTCGAATGACATATTATCTTGTTCTTGGTTTGTTTGGTCCAGGCTATAGATTAATTCTAGTAACTTTGATCTTTGAAGTTGGATATTCACCATCTCAACTTGAGCTTTTGCAAGCTGTGCTTGGAGTTCGCTCACTTGTCTTTGTAGATGGTATATGGCACCCGCACATCCATACACCGGATCTCTAGTCCTAGCTCCGGCTTCATAAACCATACTGTTCACAGCATCAATTCTCTGTGATTCTGGAAGTTCCTGATAAAGTAACGTCATATAGATAAATAATCATCCCTTCGTTAAATGGAAACAAAAAAAAAGCAAATGATAAAAGTTGATAAGCTGCGACTTTTTTTGTATTTGACCAAGAAGAGTAAAGACCATATCCTACAAGACTTTTTCAAAGGTGGTGAATGAAAAGGAAATGTTGAAAATGACCATTTATTTATATCTTTGTTAACGTTGAAAAAAAAAAATACTTGATATGCAATACTTTTTGTTCAACATGCGATGCAGATATTTTTTATGTAAAAAATATTTATATGATAGGGGCATTCCGAGAATTGAACTCGGGACCTCTCGCACCCTAAGCGAGAATCATACCACTAGACCAAATGCCCTATTCATGTGAATCCGCTTTGTAGGAAGCCATTTTACATTACAGAACAAGTGCGGTCTAATTTACACATGTGTATATGAACACGTTTTTTGAAACAACTATCTCACACTAGCTTAGTAACTAGAACAATCTCATATGTTTATTAATGATATAAAATATATATTTGGTCTTTATTGAAATTAAACTTTTTAGTAGTGAAAGAGCTTATAGTTAAATACATCCAACACATAGTTAAGTACCTGCAACAACTTGATGATGTTGCTGGCTCCAAAAACGCGGTGTGCGATGGTGAACTTTGCAGGGTCCGTTGGAGGGAAGTAGGGTGCCAAAACGCATTTCTCTCCGCAACGCCGCCGCAGGATTTTGCAAGCGGCACATGGGCTGAGCACCACGCGCGGTGAAAGCTGTGGTGGAGGAGAAGAACTTTGAGAAGCAGAGACGATAGCGGCAGAAGCGTCACCGTTATTCTCCATTTCAACCATATTATCAAGTTATAAGAGTAGAGTTTTGAGGTGAAGTGTTATTTGGTCGGGAAAATAGAGAAGCGTATATATAGGCAGAGAGACAAAATGATGTAGGGAAGGAGGTGACCACCTGACATCATAATCTCGAATTATGACGTCATATTTTGATTGAAACGTATGTCCCATTATTACGGTGGCTTTAGAGCATGTTTATTGGTGTTACCTCAAAATGTCTCTTAACTATATTATATCAATAAACTTTATTTTACGTTTCTTATTAAGAGACTTTTATTTCCCTTGCTTTAATGGTAAAACTCATTAGGTGTTCTCAAGTCTTAACACACACAAACAATATGTCTACAAACTCAACTCAACACAAAGAAAACAATGGAAAGATTGCCCCAAAACATTACGTACTGCATACAATACACGGGAGCATGCCACTTCTCATCCTCTAGGACAGCTCCAACCTCAAATGTCATCACATGAGCTTCCCTTCCTGTAATTATGTTACAATATAGAAGATCCATTGTACAGGTCTCTTGGTGATAACATCCTCATAATACCATAAGAAGTCAACCTTCTCCCATACGTTGCAAAGTTATTCACACATCGTTGACCCAAATAGCTTGCTCCATCAAAGACTATTCTCCACCAAACAATAACCTCGCACAGGCTCCATCAAATGGCACCACTAGTTTTGGCCATGAAGGCTCCACGGATTTTTCTAGCTGCTCCAATTCAGCTTCCTGGAAAAAATCTCATAAGTAAGAGTTAAACATAAAAACCGTTTCACACAAAAGCTAGATAGTCGATATACCCGAAACATCGAAGAAGCTAATCTAATCATCCAAGTCGATTCGGCAACTAAAAGGACTAAATATACACTCGAAATTTCAAATACGATGCATCAACACAGAGACGAGTAAGTAAGAGAATCGTACGAGCTGCTGCAAAAGAGCACGAATCCCGGGTCCGACATGGTGAGCATCAACTGTGTCAAACGGAGGAAACTCAAAATTCTGCAACAGAGGGTTCGAGGAGAGAGTGTCTTCGGAAGCCATTGAAGGAGACGATGAGAAAGTGAATAGCTGGAGGCAGTGGAGGTGGATCCGAGAAAGAGACAAATGGGGCGAGGGTATGATTTAAGAAAAGTTGACTCTTGCAACGGAAGGCTATCTTCGTCATTGATGTGTCTGTCACGTTAGGACTGCTTCTAACGGCGAGAACCTGAAGATTTGACCATCTATGGACATGTCCAAAATCAGAAAATAGAATCTTGACTCCAGTTTAAGTAAATTCCAAACTTGAAAAGGAGATTTTGAGAGATTACCTATCGGCTGTGTAAGAGAGCGCGAGGTCGCTGCAATGGCGGACGCGGATCTCGGTGAGGCCTCCGTGGCTCCAGTCAACGACTGATCGGAGCATTGAGTCTATTTTCAGCTCGAAATCAGGGGACCACAAACGAGTCGACTCGGGATATGACTCGAACCATGGCTCCAGATCGAAGGTAGACCAGAGATACGTATCTCTACAAACGGTTAGCCACGATTTTCTGACGAACATCGGTCCCGTCCATAGCTCCACGAGTACAGCATCAGATCTCGTCTTCATTGTCCATTGTCTCCGAGTACAGCGCCGAATCGCTTCAACGCAGAGGAAAGAGAGAGGCGAAAAGGGGAAAATGAGGAAAAGAAAAAAAAAAAATTTGACTCCAACTCACTCGGTCCAATCACGCATCGCCACCTGTCAACAACAAACGTCCCTTATTAATTTCAAGACTCTCTAATATAAGAGACGTTTTATGATTAATAGGACATTTATGATTTAATTTAATGAGCCAAAAAGGCTAAGAGACCGTGTAAGTAACAGGAATAAACATGCTCTTATAAATTTGTCCACGCTTTCATGTTTCAACGGTTGTTTGACTTTGGTTCAATTAATTTTCTTCTCTTCCTTTGATTTTTCTCCCTGCTTAGAGTAAAATATCCCAATTAGTCTCTTAAAAGTCTATATAGTAAAAGCTCGCATTGGTTAATATATGGGTCTTCTACTCTACTCTTTACGTCCATATTCTACAATATTCTTTCATTTTACTTCTAACGTGAAGTAGGTAATTATCATCTGTAAAATCGTACATTAAGACTATTTTCTCGTACTACAGAATCTAATTTAGTTTGATCAACATTTGTATTCACTGAGGACATGTAAGTCGTACTGGATTTTTTTTATATAGTAAGTCGTACTTTAGTGATTATCATAGAGAAACTAACAGAAAAGGCCAAGTGATTTTTAGGTTGCCTAATTTTTGATGAATCGTATTTTGTTTTTATTAACCAATATTCTTGGAACTCCTTTGTATTTTAGTTATGTCTATCATCGTCTTATAAAGACTTTCTATCTAAACGACTTGTCTTTCAAAGTGGCGGTCTATGTGAAAAGTACTCCCAAAACACTCTAGAAACTTACGTTAACATTTTTTATCTAAGTGAAAACTGTGTTTAGAAAACATATATATACCAGAGCCTTAATTTCCAGCGGTCCCAAAGCATAGCATCAATTATTCAATACTATCGTCTTCTTCACCAACATTATTAAGAAAAATCTCGATATCAAATAAATAGAAGAATGACACGTATAGATTCAGTGGGATCGCTAGTTATTGGGTGTACTCTTATGTCCACCTTAAACAGCTTGCTATCTCTCTATTACGTACTCTCAACCAATTCTTCGATTTCTTTTTGAAAATGACCAAGATTTTCTTCTATGTTTTGTTTAGAAAAAGTTGTGATAATATGTTTGAAAAAAAAAAAAAAAAAATCAAAAAGAATAGAAAAACCACCCGAACTACTTTCTTTTACGATATGGAATTTAACAGACCTCATTCGAGCAAAATAATGGAAAACAAAATTGTTGGTGAATTTGCGAAAATGTAACATTTATGTTAAAAATGATCATGAGGAGGTAAAACCGTAAAAGTAAAGCCGGTCGTTTTGTCTTGTAGCGTGTTTTGTTATCGTCGATATTTTTGGCATGGTACGTCGGGATATATCATTCGTTTATTACTTTACTTGGAAAAAAGTATACGATATGATTGCACCACTCGTATATATCCACGCCCGTTTGGATACTTTAAATTAGACCCTAAAAAACAAAACAAAAACGACTTTGTAATAGGTTTCTGAGTGGAATATTTTTACGTCTTTTGTTTTAGTCGAATTAAAACTGATATATCACGTTTTCTTCACAACAATGAAGTCTCACTCTTTAAATTTCATAGACTAGTCATGTATAGTCTGATTCATTCAAACTGGTCAAAGATTGTCTTTTGCATCGTGTACACTAGGAGATTGTAACATAGTTTGATTGGGCTCCATAAATGCTGTAACTGTAACAGTATCATCATTATCATTATCCTCAGATCAAATCGTCAATACCTTTTTATCCAATCATTTTCGTAACAAATGATTCCCTCGAAAAAAGGGAAATACAAAGGTGTTGCCAAGTGTTCGTACGCCAAACCACGGTCAAGGGACTATTAGTTGCCCAAATTTGATCGTGGCATATAATGTTAAGTGATGTAATGCATCATGAGATAAGGAAAACTCACAATTAGAGCTACAAACAACTGGCAGTTATAGAGGAGGCACAACAAATTTTACCTCTTGGTCAGTCTTTTTGTTCTCAAATTTCGGATAGAAAGTGGTTCCGATCTGAGCATTACAATAACTCTCCTCATTTGCGGTGGGTGGATACACGATTATTCGTATCTTTAAAAACCTTTCGGAAGATTCACCCAAATAAGCTTGTCTACCTATCTCTTTTGATCATTTACTAGTAGGTGTTTATTCATGTGTGTTTTCATCTCTGGCACTGCTATAACTAAAAACTTATCAGTAAATTATGTTGTTTCTGATTTTTTTTCTCTTTTAATATTATATATCAGCTTCGGATCACCGTATGGAGAAGTGCAGTAATACTAGTTGGTGTTGCAACATCTGTGTGGATTCTGGCCACCCTCATACTACATTTAACATCGAAGCTCCTTCAGCTCCGAAGACTTAACTCTTCTGCGGGTGAGTTCCTCTTGATTTCCTTGAGTAATTAAATATGCAAAATACGTGGTGATTTCCTTGACATATAGGTGACCACCTGACATCACAAGCTCGAATTATGACATCATATTTTTGGTCGAAACATATGTCCTACTATTATGGTCGCTTATAAATTCCTCCACGCTTTCATGTTTTTGTGTGACTTTCGTACAAATAATTTCTTCTCTTGCTTTGATTTTTCTCCCTGCTTAGTCTAAATCTAGTGATGTAAGTTGTAAGTTGTAACCTAAGTTTCTTGCGCACCGCATAAATGATGCGTTTGACTGATCGACTATGATTTCAACGATTTATATGTCTTAAATTTCCTGGTTTCTAAAAGAAAGAAATAGTTAGTTACTTGTAAGGGCATCATGAAGTTTAATAGAGAGCCAGAATAATTGAATAAAAAGGGTAAAACCCGTAGCCGTAATAGTACAAAACGTATAATGTATGATTGTAAAATAGCATATTTCTATTAAGTAGTTGAATGTATGAAACAGAAATATATAATCCAGGAATCTAATCCTCTCCACTACGCATTCAGTTTGACCTAGAAACATGTGTTGATGTATATCTATAGCATTATTTCATGTATCTCTTTGTATTTATATCAATAGCATTACCTATTTGGTCTCACTTAGGACAGCTAATTTCACTTTTTCTTATAGATATTATGATGGTGTTGTTTCTTTTCTTTTGAAGCTATAAATTTATAATTGCTTTCAATTTCTTTTTAGGTTAATGAAAGAAAAAGAATGTAGAAGACAAAAAGTGACCCACACGGAATTGAAAAAGGAGTTCACTAATGTTACAGCCATTTCCCACACAAAAGAACCGCTTCTAACTGTAAACGGTGTGAATGTGTTTCGCCAAAAGTCATTCCAATCTCGCTAGTCGCTACAGTCTCATATTTTCCAAAATATACAATACAATTCGGTGTTCTCTGAGCATTTGAGAGATTGGAAATAAACAGATAATTTTAGCGATTGCATCAAAATTCAAAACCAATATTGAAATAGCGTTGTTGGTGGTTAAGGTGATGATTGGTTCTCCCGCTACCACCCGCAAACGCAGCGTTTGCGGTTCGTAGCGGTTCTTAGCGTTTTATAACAATCACGACAACCGCTTTCAACCGCTCTATACCACTCTGTACCGCTCTATATCGCTGAAAATCAAAAGCTCCTTTCCGCAAGCGTTTGCGGTTGCGGGCGGTTGCGGTTTGAAAAAAAAAAAAAAAAAACATAATATCTCCAAATTTGGAATAAGGGTATATTTTTTTGAAAAATACCATAATTATGTTTAAAAATTTCGAAAATACCCTAAATTTTTTCTGTTTTGAAAAATACACTTTTAAAATGTAAAAAGTATGTTTTGACGTGATTTAAACAAAAAAATAATAAATAATTACAAATTATAAACGAAAATTTAAAAAAATAATAAACTAATAAGTTTTTTTTCAAATAAATATAGTATATGTTAAACTGAAACAAATTTTAATATTTTGGATCTTTATATAAACAACTTAACCTCATACACATTCAAACCAAATGAAACTTTAAATAAATTAAAACTTTACATATATTTAAAGTTTATAAATTATTAAAAATTTAAAAGTGGAGAAATATATCTTTCATTTTTAATGTTTATCTTTTGAAAAATTTAAATATTTTTGAAACTTTGCATAAACAACTTTAATCTCACCCCATTTAAACTTTATATAAACAATCTTATATTTTTATTAAATTGTTTAAAAAAAACTAAACAGGTAATTAGGATGTTAAAATGATACAAAATTATTATCAAATATTAATATTTTATATTTCTTATTTGAATTTCGTTTTTATTAAATTAGGAATAATCATTTTACATATAAAAAGTGTATTTTTCAAAACCAAAAAAAAAGGGTAGTTTTCAAATTAAAAATTCATCAAAAAATATATTTCAAAAAAAAAATTATTAATATGGTTATAAATGTTTTGAATAATTATATATTATTTTTATTTTAGTAACTTTTGGTTAAACCGCTCTTGCACCCGCTGGCTAACCAGTCAAAAATATCCCGCAAACGCAACCGCTATGAATTGCTATACCAGTCGTACAAACAGCTTTTAATCGCAAACTCCCGCTTCCGCAAACTCCCGCAGCCGCAAACTCCCGCAACCGCAACCGCAGCGGTTAAACCAGTCAGACCCTAAGTCACGTTAAAAAACTACTCAAGATTCAAGGGGGTCGTATTGCATATTCGGCACATTTTGAAAACAAATTAACAATCCGACTAGTATCCAGTGCTTTTGTTTATCGCTAATTCGTTTGTACCTTTGTCAAGCAAATTAGTCACACCTCAATCCAACTACTAAGACTAATCTTAGATCCCTTCATCACATACCATTTTAACATAAGAACACTCACTCTAGGACATCAACCAAATTAAATTACTTGAATCTCATTGCTCTAACATCAAATTTAAACTTCACCGAATAGCAATTTAAAAACCTTACTAAACTTCCTCTAATTATGTAGTTAGGTGAACAACTACAGAAGGTTTAGATTATGCGGAAAAAACTTAAAAAATTTGAGGAAGGAAGAAGTGAAGTAATAGTAATAGAAGCTGATTTATTAAAAAGTCTAACGAGAGCAAAGCGAAACAGATCTGTGTCGAATCACAAAGCCCCCCCAAAAAAAAGCAAATCCGAGAGAGTACATTAAACAATCAAATGACAAAGTTCAAATGCAATGCGACCCCTCCAGGCCCCCGACCAAAACCAGCCATGAGTCTCGGGAGATACACACACAGAAATGTCAGCTCATGCATCGGCAAACCTGCAACCAACAGAGAGATTTCAAACTCGAATCACATCGTTCAATCTACATTAGTTTCTAGTGATGATTCATAGATTCAAGAATAATTAATTACCCAAGCTCTGAAAGCTTCAAGTGAGCCTCGGCGTAATCCTCGAAAAACGCATCTTCGTCCTGTTCACATTGTGTGACAAGCAACATGAGTTTTCTAAAACCAAAAGTCTTGAGAAAATAAAAAAGAAAGAAAGAAAAACGATACACATACAGCAGCGTATTTCTCAACCAAAGGACGGAAAACGGGATCATCAACTAGCGCCTTGTCAGTGGCAAGCTTAAGAAGGCCTTCCTTGTCTTCGCTCAACAGTTCCCTATTTTTGAAATCAATCCAATAACATATCAGCCACTGATTCCCTGATGGAGGATTAAAAACTGTTGATTTGCGGAAACTTGGGATACTCACTTGAAGTAAGAGTTGTCGAAAATGAGAGGGTTTGATGTCCAGGGACCTACGAAGCCAGACCTATCCGCGTGAGCTTTTCCCTGTATCACCATCATAATTTGCAAAGCATTCATCACAATTTGTAAACTAAAACCAAAACCATAAAACGTTTCAAGCAGTTTGGGAATGAAACTAACAATGGTGTGTGCTCCAGATAAAACGACAATGTCCTTGTCAGTCAAGCCCATCTGCTTAACGAATACATCTCTCAAGTGGGGACAACCCAGGTTTGCATCAGGAAGACGTCCCTCTGGTGGTGGCTCGGGCTTGTCCTGCAAAACAAGGACATACATCTTTAATATATAAAGTCCCAAAGTAGCAATGACCCACTGTGCATATGATCACCATTCACCAGCAATGACTAACCTCTCTTCCGGGGTGGAATGGAACTTCAGGACCACCGGTGACTTCAACAGCAACAACACCAGCAAGCTGAATCACACCAAAGGGGACATAGTGAGTTATACATTCCAAATCCTGCAATTTCTATTTTACTTTTGGTTAAACCTTGTACCTGGTGGAAGTCAGCAACGGAGATGATAGGGAATTGCTGCCTGATGGGCTCCAACAACCTAACAGCAACGTCGAGACCAGCGTTGGCTCCATGAGCTAGCTCAGCCTCGAACCTCATTGTCCCGAAGGGGCCTCCAGTTTTTGAGGCGCAGTCGAATGTTCCAGCAGAGTGCCATCTGCAATTACAAAAAAAAGCAAACAAAATCAGCCATGAGGAAGTGCAAATCTTAAGAAACCACACGATGTTATGGTTAGTCAGTAACTTACGCGATCCTGACCATGATTGGTGCACAGCTCTTCTCAGCCATCATGCCTCTGAGCTTCCTCCTGCACTTCACAATAGCCGTCTTGTATTCTTCGCTCACAACTGGGTAGTTCTTCGCCATTTTCGCTCAAATCTGTGACCAAATGCACACATATATGAGCAAATATACGCACAGAGACCAAATCTAAATACAGTAAAACCCTGACTGAAACTCATATGGATAACAAACAGAGAAACGTAAATTAAATCAGCTTCAAACGAGTGAAAACCGAAAATCAATCACTAGTAAACAGAAGAGATATGCAAACACCGTTACTAGAAAAATCGGATCCTGGAGAGGATAAATCATAAATCACAAACACAAGCTACACTAAGCAAAAAAAATATCAAAAACACCACGCGAGTGAGCTAAATAAGCCTAATCTCTCAAAACATTCATCGATTCGGAAACTCAGTATAGAAACCCAAGCAAAATCGAACAACAGAACAATCTATGAGAAGAACAAAAATGATGGCTAACGTTAACTGCAGCAACGGATCGAGGATCTACTATGATAAACACAACATTCAGCTCAAATCAAGCCAGAAATGACAAGAATCGGATCGAATTTAAGAGATAAACAGAAGCAGAAACGACGGATCGGAGGCAGAGAGAGAGTTTCGTTTTTACCTTTTTCTCGAGAAAGGGATAGAATCTGGGAAATGCGGGTGGCTGGCACGAGCAGAGCACGAGTATTGTTGGAAGCGTTGAGGAGAGAGTCGAAATATATAGATGGGCTGTTCCCAGAGGGGAAGAGGAAGAGAACGTTCTAGTAGATCTACTAATTGCCGTTAGATGACGGACATCGTGTGGTCAATATCTGCCAATGTAATCGACGGTGAAGATTCAACACACGACTTTGAAACGGACGTTCGGATGTGCGGGTTGGTGGTATATAGATGGGAAAAGAATAATCCCTTCAAAATAATATCGATATAATTGTCAAAAAGTTCTATTGGAGGAAACATGCTTCGTATGGCGGGCCCCCTAACTTGGAAACAATATCAAAAAGGCGTCGATTTTGATTTTGTTATGGGCAAAATGACCAAAGTAACATCGGAGGATGTATACTGCGAACAAGCTCAGTAGTGGTATTTCCGTTATTTCAATTGTCCCAGGTGTGAACGCGTCTCACGCACAAGTAGATTCCATTGGACTTAAGGATATGAATTAATGACATGGGACGAATGATTAGGTTTCTCACCAATATCCCTGATTGGTTTAGAAAGTGTGTGATCATTGGATTCGGGCCGTTGGTTTTTAAGTTTCGGTGTAGCTTAGTTAAATGATGAACCGAAATTCAATTTTGGCTTGGTTTTACTAATTCTTCTCTACTTGTCTTTTACTCCTTTTGAATATTTCCTTTATGATGCACAAGTCAATCTTAATTCTCATTCAAATTTCAAAGTTTGAAGATCAAACAGAAAAAGTTTGTCTTTATTAGGCCCACCAAAAGCAAAAGGTGCCACCATTTTCTCTCCTCTCCCTCATTCATTTGCCTTTTTAAACGCAACAGCTACTAGATTGATGAACAGTCTTAAAACTTGTTTTCTTTTTATTTCTGGTTTATCATCTGAAAACTTGTCTTGATCAGAGTTCTTACAAAGAAGAGATGGAGAAGAACGAAGATGGAGGAATCTTGACATATAACGGTAGATATGTAATGTACAACGTAGTCGGTAACATTTTCGAGCTGTCTTCCAAATATATTCCTCCTATTCAACCAGTTGGTCGAGGTGCCTATGGTATCGTCTGGTAAGTCTTTCTCACTTTTCTTCCATTCTTATAACCAATCTTTTTCTTCATCCCTTTTGTCTCTGACTGCAGCTGTGCAAGAAACTCAGAGACAGACGAAGATGTTGCTATAAAGAAGATAGCAAACGCGTTTGACAACAGAGTCGATGCTAAACGAACTCTCCGGGAGATCAAACTCCTTTGCCACATGGATCACGATAATGTAAATCTCTTCTTCACTGATCCCATCTCGCTTGATGAATGATGACTCACACATATTGTTGACATTGCTACGCAGGTTATCAAAATGAAAGATATCATTGAGCCACCAGAGAAGGACAAGTTCGAAGATGTGTATATCGTTTATGAGTTGATGGATACTGATTTGCATCAGATCATAAGATCCAATCAAATTCTAACAGACGACCACTGTCAGGTGAACACATTTAATCATAGTTGTATTTTTTTTACTTTTTCGTAACGTTTCAATGGTTTTGATATTTTTTCTTTTTACCGCAGTACTTTCTTTACCAAATTTTGAGAGGCTTGAAGTACATACACTCTGCAAATGTACTACACCGAGACCTGAAACCGAGCAACTTGGTTCTAAACACGAATTGTGATCTTAAAATCTGCGATTTCGGGCTTGCAAGAACGTCGACCGAGACAGAGATAATGACTGAATATGTTGTGACAAGATGGTACCGTGCACCTGAATTGCTTCTCAACAGCTCGGAATACACAGGAGCTATTGATATTTGGTCTGTTGGTTGCATTTTCATGGAGATACTCAGAAGAGAAACGCTCTTCCCTGGTAAAGATTATGTCCAGCAGCTGAAACTCATCACTGAGGTAAACAACTTCAAACCAGAATCCAACTTGAATCATTGCTCTGTTTTGTTTGCGTGTGTTATAAGTTAAAAGCATTGCTCTGTTTTGTTTGCGTGTGTTATAAGTTAAAAGCATTGCTCTGTTTTGTTTCGTTTTAGCTATTAGGTTCACCAGATGACTCTGATCTTGACTTCTTGAGAAGCGATAATGCGAGAAAGTACGTGAAACAACTCCCTCACGTTAAAAAACAATCGTTCAGAGAAAAGTTCCCAGACATTTCCCCAGTGGCTCTAGATCTTGCTGAGAAGATGCTGGTTTTCGATCCTTCCAAGCGCATCACAGGTGCATGCCACATTGTTTTATTTATGTGTTGGATGCTATTAAATGGAGTGTGCAAAATTTGAAAATACTAACAAGATGTGTTGATTGATATATGTTGATCGAAGTGGAGGAAGCATTGAAGGAGCCGTACTTGGCGAGTCTCCATGAGATCAACGAAGAGCCGACGTGTCCTTCTCCTTTCAGCTTCGACTTTGAGGAGACAACATTGGATGAACAAGATATCAAGGAGCTTGTCTGGAGAGAGTCTTTATACTTCAAGAATAAGTAATCTCCCAAATTGAAGGCGCTTGAAAGCAAGACCATAATATTATTGTCAGTTATATGGGAATATACCAAGTGTTCTAGTGTGTGTGTGTGTTTTGTTTGATGGTGTATGCAATCCGAATAAAGTGACAAGTTTTTGTGTGTAAGATACATATAAGAACACGATAAAAACATGGATTCGTTGTTAAAAAGGGTAAAGATCAAAGACAAGAGAAGAGAAGAGTTAGCCATCTATAAAATTTTAGAAGTTAATGCAAGTTACATGGTTTTTTTAATTTGCCCACATTCATAAAAAAAAAAATTGTGCCCCCAGTCTTTTTCTTGTTTGCATTTTGTTGATTAAAAGTTAAAACCTAAAAGTCCAAAATCCAAAATAAAATTTAACGTTTTCCTAAGAAATAAGCTGATTTTCCAAGTCATGTGATTGAGTTTAGTTGTTGTTCTAGTGAGTGTGTGTGTGTGTGTGACGTGACGATGGTCGTGCAATCCGAAGAAAGTGTTCACCCAACTTAACCTTTATGTGGTTCCATATATTTTCATACCGACCAATATTAGTCCATTACTAGTCTATACAATTTAAAACTAAATCGACCATACTCAGCCTAATCGATCTAATTTCACCAAATTCTTTAACAAAATCTTCAAATCAGCTTGAAAAAAGTAACCCGATAGCATTCGAAATCATAAACATATATATATATATATATTGTTTCTGTGCCACCTCATCGGTGAACTAGTTTTAATCTTACAATTTAACACCACTATATATCACTTGTAGGATTGTAGAATTTGAATATAAGGACGAAATGGGTTAGCAAACTTTCTCATTCATTATTAGAAAAAAAACTTTGTTAGTCATGATGAAGCTAGCTGGATTTTTAAAAATATTTATCATGCCAATCCATGCCGAAAAAATAATATTCTAGCTGTGTATACTATTGGTAATTTGGTGTGTAATACAAATTGAAAATGGACTAAGCAAGCAAGTCAACATCACTGCATACGCATTTCTTCTATAAATAAACGTGAAAACATCTCTAAACGATAACCATTTTGCTATAAAAGCCAAACACGTCCTAGTTTTATGAATGCTGGTTCCAAATAACTAATAAGCTAAAGCAATGAACCATACATTTTTGTAGATTATGTTCCTTTTCTAATTAAATAATCTGAGCTGTCAAAATAAACTCTAATTTAAACTTATCTTCAGTTCAACGTTAATTAACAACTCTGAGATATTTATACAATATCCAAATTTTAAAAAGGGAATTGACTAGATTTCTTTTATGCTGGATCAAAATAATTATATACTTCAATATTATATTCCTTTGACAATATCATCTATTTTAAAAACAATCAGGGAGACTAGTTAACCAATGTATGATGTGTACAGAGCTAGAGACGTTTTTATGCTGTTGTGTATCAATGGTATTTTTTCTGTAAACGATAATTAATTTTCATTTCTTCAACAAAAAAGAATTAAACCAAAATCTAGCCAAGTAAAGTAAACCATGAGAGTTTGTAAGACAAAATATATACGAAAGGTTCGGAATAATATATGCTGGCAAGAGGCAACATACGATGACTCAAAAGGATCTCGTGCAGTACGTAGGGTAATGTCGGAAAATACTAAGGCAACTTTTATTTTCTTTTGGCAAGATTCACAAGTATAGTATGTTTAGATTTGTTGTTCATCCTCAGAATATATAGTAACTTTATCTCTATGCAGTTAATGCATGAATGACTAAACGCCTCATTTGAAGAAGTTGGTTTTACCGTGGGCTTGGAGTAAACTTACTACGGTAAGCTTGTGGACATTATTCAACTAAACTATTACGAGAATTTAGAGTGGTGTTGTTTAAGTGCAAATGGGCAGATACTCGAGATAGTCGTGGATACAAGAGAGACGGTTTTGGTCATAATATGGTGAATTTCTCTCGTATAATTCATAGCGGTCAAGGTGAGGAAGATGAACCATTTGTATTGGCTTCCCAAGCAAAGATGGTGTACTATATCGAAGACCCGAGTGAACTTGGTTGGAATATAGCTGTTCATATCCAACCTAAGGACTTGTATGATATGGGTTTATCTGATATATCAGATGATCTATTTGAAGATATTGACATAAGTGATTCATGTGCCAATGAGGAATTGCTCATCTCGGATGATATACAGAATGTTCAACTAGTTAGAGATGTTTTAGATGATGATGATGACGTTTAAATAGGTGCGATGATGATGTTTTCTTGTCTTTTTGTTTGCCTTGTTTTAGCTCTTTATGTCTTGTTTGAGTTGATGAATGAATCTCATAATATTTTTGTTGTATATGATGATGTTTGATGATGATGCTATGATGATGATGATGTTTTTTTTGTATGCAGATGGATGAATTTCATGAGACACATTATGGAGAAGGGAGTGAATCATATTTTCAGCATGATGAGCATCTTGAAAATACCAATTTTTCTCAGTTTATGCATACACAAGGACGTGAGAGAGGAAAATGGGTGGTTAACGTAATAGGTACTTACACATAAGCTTTTGTTTGCCATTTTTTTGCAGATTCAGAAATAAACTTACACATAAGCTTTTGTTTGCCATTTTTTTGCAGATTCAGAAATAAACTTACATATAAGCTTTTGTTTGCCATTTTTTTGCAGATTCAGAAAGAAATGTAACCGAGGAACGACTTAATGCCCAAGATATATGGGGAATGGAGAATCGTAAAGTCATTCTTGAGTTTGGGCCATATGATCAACCTGAAGGAGGAAGTGGAGGTCTATTTGGTACGTTTCTAGGACAGCTGAGTAATGACTTGAATAAGTTTCCGATAACTTATGAAGACTGGAGGAAAGTACAGTCATGGAGAAAGGATGATGTATGGGATTACATTCAGGTATAATTTCCATGCTTTCATATGATTTCATATGATTTCCGGGCTTTTGCAGTCTAATAACTTTGATGGTGATTGTGTTTATTTTTGCAGACTAAGTTTGATTTTGATGCCTCAATCAATCGAAAGAAGTTTATCATGAAAAGTCTAAGTCAAAAATGCAAAGGCCTAAAAACACGTTTATGGCGTTCTTGTCGTCGCAATACCCCTGAGGAATCTATGGAAGCTAGACCAGATTTTATTCCAAAAGAGC
Organism: Microthlaspi erraticum; assembly: GCA_902728155.2. Lineage (NCBI taxonomy): Eukaryota > Viridiplantae > Streptophyta > Magnoliopsida > Brassicales > Brassicaceae > Microthlaspi > Microthlaspi erraticum. Next base: position 162,595 of record CACVBM020001051.1, read on the forward strand.
AGTGGCAAGACTTTGTGCATATGCAATTCACTGAAAGAGCTAAGGTACTGTAAATCATTTAGTTTACTGTAATATACTCTGTTACATGTGATTTAGAGCTAAACTAATGTTGTAACCTGTGATTTGTAGAAACTAAGAGACCGAAATATAAACAATCGGAGCTATTACAAGATACCTCACACTTTAGGGAAGAAGAGCATTTGTCGAAAATCTAAAGAAATTGTAAGTTGCTTATAAGCTAAAAAATTATAAACATTGTAAGTTGCTTATTTCTGATTTGTGCTTGTACTTCTCTAGTTTCTGAAGACAGGTAAACGTCCAAGTAGAGCAGAGATTTTTATTTGTTCACGCCAAAAAGTTGATGGAAGCTTTATTAATGAAGAAGCACAAGAGTTATCAGTAAGTTTTTCACTTTGTTAATGAGATATCAAAGCATTGTTCATTGATGCGTGAGTAATGAAAGATTATGAAATTGTTGCCTTGTTTTGCCCTGGATTATGAAATTGCGTATGTAGTATCTTTCAGCGTAATGAAATTGAGGAGAGTAGCGTATGTAGTATCTCTCAGCTATAGGATCTTGTTGCCTTGTTTTGCCCTGGATCTTGCTGATTTTGTTTTGCTCAGCTATATCATCTCTCAGCTATAGTATCTTGTTTATATAGCGTATGTAGTATCTCTCAGGAGAGTAGCGTATGTATCTTATTTGCTGCCTTGTTTGCTCTGTTTCTTATTCACTTGTTTGCTCTGTTTGTTGATTTCAGGAAAAACTTGCTCATACAAGGACTCTAAATACAGGAATCGATGAATTCTCTCAAGTTTTTGGAGCTGAACGTCCTGGAAGTGTTCGTTGCGTTGGTCTTGGTCCTACTCCTTCCACCTTTTTCAAGAATCGGCCTACAACAACAGCAGAGAAAACAGAAGTTGCTTGCTTGAGGAACAAAGTCAATTATCTTGAAGAGGAACTGGAAAAGTTGCGTGATGTGGTTAACATGATGAAAAGCAGAAGTTGAATTTCTATTACACTTGGAACAAGAAAGCAGAAGGTAAAGTATTTCAACTATATATGCCCTCTTATGGAACAATGAAGCAGAAGTTGAATTTCTATTACACTTTGAACAGTTTGGTTTAAAGCAGTTTGAATAGTTTGGTCAGTAGTACATGTTGGTCCATTTTAACAGTTTGTGATTGTGTTTACTACAGTTGACAATATTTGATGATAATATAGCAATTTGAACAGTTTATTATAGCAATTTGAATGTTTACAGAATGTTATTTTGATTAGTGCTTGTATCTATTTAAAACTGATACAAAAATCAGTGTTTAGAGTCAATTGTGAAAACTGATACTAGAAAAAATTCAATTGCTAGCATCAGTTATGGTAAACTGACTCCAAAATTTGGTATAGCATCATTTACAAGACTGACACTATATATGACTCTAACAATGAATTTTAGAGTCAGTTCTAAAACTGATACAAGATATTTTTAGCATCAGCAGTTTTAGAATCACTTTTTAAACTGACCTTAAAATTATAGTGTTAATTAAAAACTGATGCTAACTACCAAAATAACTGACTCTAAACACAGAACTTCTTGTAGTGCTAAAAGAAACACATGGAATATCAACGGTAAGCAAAAATTCTTGATTACTAGAATAAAAAACATCAAAAAGTTGATCATGGTTAATGCCTTGCGCTCATTGGATATATAGGTGAAAATATGGAGAGGCTCTATACGAACTTTAATTGTTACTATAACAAAAAGATAAGTTTAATTTCCAACAAAGTTTAATTTCCAACAAAAATGTTTGCCAGCAAAAGATAGTCTGTCTCTTAAATTCTCAAGGCCTAGAAGGTCAACATATATTTTGATATTTTAACCTAACTAAGCCTCGTAGGTAGAAGAAATAAATTGGGTCGACTAATCTTGCTGCGTGCGAAGAAGAACATTGATTTCGTGTGCACGTGGTGCTATTCCCTTTGATTTTTGCTTTTATTTGTTCCTCGTAACAGAGAGCCAGCAAGCTGAAACGCGTCGCAGTTAATCACTGTTGGAACCATAAATCGAAAAAGCCATTTTGCATTTAATAAACAAATCCTTCTGTGTAAGAGAGAACTTTTTTTTTTTTTTTGATCAACACTGTGTAAGAGAGAACAAAAACAAGAGAAAGAGAGAAAAACATTCGACAACAAAGCGCGTGGAGTTAAAAACTTGGGACCCACCATGACGTCTTTTTGTTTCACGCCTTATAAAAATCAAACAGTGAGTAATTGGCCGTCGTCTATATGCCAACGTCACCCGTAAGGCGATAGGTGAGACAGCTGCAAAAATGTTCTCATCATCTTTTTAATTAACACACTAAACTTAAAACCATATAGTTCCAAACCTAAATTCAAACTAATGCGTCTACAAATCTAAAAGAAAATATTGAAGCAAGTGTTTTTCTTACAAATGGAATAGTTTATTTTGCTCATCTTTGATATACATAAACTTACATAAAAATCAAAAGTAAATTCAAATATGAGTTTGATTGTGACTGTTACTTGATACGGTGGATACATTAGATGTACAATAGAACGAGTCGTATCGCACGAGTTGGTCGCAGTATGTAAAATATTTTGTGACATAATCACCCAAATCAATCAACCTCCACGTCAGATCGACGGTGGTTGTTTGTATCGAACGGACGGTAGATGACAAATTTACAAGTTGACCAGGCTCAAGTGTTTTGCGCCTTACGTGGCGTCTCGTGATACGCTCTCTTTAACAGTAGCCGTACGTTTCTATTCAGCGGAAAATAAGAAGAAGAGTTTTGTGTAGACGTGGCGTATTTTGATTAGACGCGCATTGTAATGTACCATGGACCTTGTCGTAGATGATAATGTTACGTTTCTCCTTCACTTAAATAACTTTAGATTAAAAAAGGCGAAGAAGAATTAAGCTTTCCTCTGTTTGTCACTAGCTCTTTCTCTCTCTACATTTTTTTTTTCGTCTTCTGAATTTTCTTTCCTTTTTGGTTTCTCTTCCTTTGATTTTCCGTGTTGGGTTTTTCTGAGTTTTTGATTCCTCGACGAGGAAAACCGAGAGGAAGAGGAAGAGAAGAGACAATAGCGAATTGCTCTATTCTCTTTCAAAATTTCTCGATTGTTCGATGGGTTGTTTCGGAAGCAGTAAGAAGTCAAGCAAACGATCGGAGACCAACAAAGGGAAAAACAAAGATACTGTGAAAAATTGGAAAAGCGTCGGTGGTACGAGCATCGCTAAGAGCGATAACAAGCGAGATGATCAGACTCAACCCAGCTCAGGTATCGAGTGATTCCGATTGTCCACTCTCCTCCAGAAGCTCTGTTGAACTGTTCAATTGTGTGGATCGGATTTCTTCTGTTAATGCTATCTGTATCTGTTCCACTGGGAAAGCCAATTTCCTGAAGAATTTTAATAATTTTCCCTGAGAATTTCAATGCATGTGTACTATTCACCATATAACTGATGCTGGGTTTAGAATCGAGTTAGATTTTTGTGTTCTCATGGAGGAGACAAGGAGGTCAAAAATTGGATTTTTTTTTTTTTTGGCCTTTGGTATTCGAATCTTCAATTGCTTTGTATACCTGCCTTATCTGTTTTGGGTGAAGTCACATGATTACTGAGTTAATTGATTCCGTACTCTTTTTCCATGTGATGTAGATTCTACAAAAGTGAGTCCATATAGAGATGTAAAAATTGAAGGAGTTGTTAGGGAGGATCAGTTAGCTCTAGACGTGAAGGATTTGAATTTAAATGACCAAGCCACAGGGAAGAAAGCAAAGACTTTTACCTTTGAAGAACTTGAAGTTGCCACAGGAAACTTTAGATCTGATTGCTTTCTTGGCGAAGGAGGTTTCGGTAAAGTTTTCAAAGGAACTTTAGAGAAACAGAATCAGGTACTTGCAGCACCACTAGTGTCTTTATCTTTCTTGATCAACTTGGCTTGTGACTGTCAGAGTTTTGAACGATTTGGCGTTTCTGCTAGGTTGTTGCAATCAAGCAACTTGACCGTAATGGGGCTCAAGGAATCAGGGAGTTTGTGGTTGAGGTATTGACGCTAAGTCTTGCTGACCATCCAAATCTTGTGAAACTTATGGGGTTTTGTGCTGAAGGTGACCAGAGACTCTTGGTCTACGAGTACATGCCTCGAGGATCTCTTGAAGATCATCTACATGGTATGTTGTAAAACTCAAAACTTTGTTTGTCACTCACTATCCTATACTTGCTTTGTCGATTACTTGACTTTCAATATTGGTTTTTTTTACTGTTTTCAGATCTCCCATCTGGTAAAAAGCCACTTGATTGGAACACTCGGATGAAGATAGCAGCTGGTGCAGCAAGAGGCCTAGAGTATCTACACGATAGAATGAAGCCCCCTGTGATCTACCGAGATCTGAAATGTTCGAATATCTTGCTTGGTGAAGACTACCACCCAAAACTATCCGACTTTGGGTTGGCTAAAGTTGGACCAAGTGGTGATAAAACGCATGTATCCACAAGGGTTATGGGAACGTACGGATACTGTGCTCCTGACTACGCTATGACCGGTCAGCTCACATTTAAATCCGATATATACAGTTTTGGAGTAGTCCTTCTGGAGATTATCACTGGAAGGAAAGCTATTGATAACACTAAACCGCGTAAAGATCAGAATTTGGTTGGATGGGTATGTTTCTCTCTCTCTCTCTCTCAATGATCTTTTGCTGAAACAAAGCTCATTTTGAATTACTTTTCCAGGCACGGCCGTTGTTCAAAGACAGGAGGAACTTCCCGAAGATGGTTGACCCATTGCTTCAGGGACAGTACCCGGTTAGAGGACTGTACCAAGCACTTGCAATATCAGCAATGTGCGTCCAAGAGCAGCCGAGCATGAGGCCTGTTGTATCTGATGTAGTATTGGCTCTCAACTTCTTAGCTTCTTCTAAATATGATCCGAATAGTCCTAGCAGCAGCAGCAGGAAGCACCTTTCTTTCCACAGAGATAGTAGAGATGATGATGAGAAAAGACCAGACCTTGTCAAGGAAACTGAATCTGAAGGGTCTTCATAGGAAAGAGAGTGGTAAAAAGTTAAAAATCAAAATCTAGTTTTTGGCTTCCCTAAGAAAATTGGGGAGATATATAAAAATCAAAATCAGTCACATTTTTAACATCTCTTGTCTTGTGGATGTACATCTTGACTCGGCTTCTTTTGTATGTAAAAATGTTTGTAGAACCAAAAAACCATTTTGTTTCGAGACATATATTATATATATACATATATTGAACAGAAGCAAACATCTATGTATATATTTTCTTATTGATCCATGGTGATGACGATTAATGGCAAAAGTCGTAAATATATAATGAGATGAGAGTATTTCCCGCGCAAAGCCGTTAGATTAAGCCGTTAAATAACGAAACTGATCGAACAAGACTTCATAAAACTCTTTTCTCTCTTCTCTCTCTCTCGACTGGATTTGCGACTCTCAGAAGAAAAGCTGCAAGATAAGACAACAATGACGGAAAGATCGTTCTCTCAGCTCCCGATCTCTTCTTCTCACGGTGGCAGGAGGATGGCAAACACGAGGAGAGGGATTTTCCCGGTATCGGAGTATTGGATCCACGCAATTCCGGTGATCGTTTTCCTCTGCTTCTTCACCCTCTGGATCTTCTCCCACTCAGGTTCATAATCGGATTCTTTAAAGCTTTCTCGTTTTTGTTTGTTGGAACCTTCTGAATCTGTGAATTTTCTCGGGAAAATTGGTCAAGAAAGCTTTCTGATTTTGTTTCCGATGGTGCTTTTTCACAGTGAGCATTGACATGAACGATGGAGAGATAATGTCCGTGCATCGTCTTGAGAAATCCATGGCCGTGAGAAACGAGTCTCATGTCAGTTTGGCGATTCTGGCTTCCTCTGCCGTCTCCCCTGTTTCTGCCAATCAGAATCTGACAGCTCTTCACAACGCAACCGAATCGCACAATGCAACTGCTAAGCCTGAGCTTCGTAACGTGGAAGAGAAAAAGGGGAAAAAAGAGAAGAAGAAGAAGAAGAGTAAGAAGGAAAAGAAAGAGAAAGACATTAACAAGTCCCAATCGGTGGTTGAAGCAAAGAAGCCACTCGCCGGCTAAACTCTCACCGGAGAAAAAGTTTCTTCACGGTGCAATCCTTTCAGTCCTTTACTGGTTTTCTTCCATGAACAATCCAAACAGTTAGTTTTCTTTTAGATATTGCGGTTTTCTTTGTATATGCTATGATAGCAAAGAGTAAATTTGGGTTTTAGATTTCAGATTTGAGAGATTGTAACAAGGATCGTGACAATTACTGTTGTGAACAACAATACAGAGCATTTCAGAAATCTGTAAAAGCTAATTGAAGAAAATTTTACTGAATAATCTGAATGTTACTGTTGAGGATGTTCAAGCTCACTAATCTCTCCGTCTGCGCAATTTCCGACCCAAATATACATCGTCGTGTTTCTCCGACTCGGCAATACTCTGCAACAATCCCTTCTCGGTGACTGCCAACACAATTTCAAACATCCAAAACGTTAGCCAAACCGGTTTATCTAAGAAAGTTTGAAATTCAAATCAAATCCCAAAACGATCCGGTTTTCAGTCAATGGACTAGCCAAAACCAAACCGGTATGACTGAAATTGAAATGGAAATGGGAGTTTTGGACCAACCTTGTGCCATCGGAGAGGATCAGGTCGCTTAAGAATGACGACGGAATCGATTTTCCCAGGCGAATCGATCCTCCACCGGCAGTTCGGAATCCGCCTCGACTTATCCAAGTTATAGTACCCAATCACCTGACGACGACCTTCGTCGTACTTAGCCGAATTCACGTAAAACACGAACGGTCTCTGGCACGGATGTCTCGAAACGGGCCTCGTGTTAAACGCGTAACCAATGTAATCAGCCTTGCGGAACCAGTTGAGGAAAGTCCTCGACGGCATCTCGAGCTCGCGTGGGGAAATGATTCCTCTGATTATCTGAACCGAAAATCCCCACGAAACCGAGATTGACCAGAACCGGCTCTGGTCATAGCAAATCGACTGCTGGAATATGCTGGCTGAGTCAAGTTCTGCTGATGACATGAGATGCCGCAGCGCACGTGACCGCTTCATCTTCGGGAATATCGGCTGCACCACGTCTATGTGGTGCAGCGTCACCAACGGAGCCACCGGGTGGGCCCCTAACAGGCCCAACAAGTCCCCATATACATCGTACTGCATACATTCAAACCGAAATCAAAATTAAACCGGTACGAAACCAAAACAAAATCCGAATTTGGTTTAAAGTTACCTGGTGGAAGCCAGGCTCTTTGGTGAGGGGTACACCGAGCTCAGTCATACAAGCTTGGATGCGATCGTCACTTCCATAGAGACCAGGGTAACGCTGGATGCAACGGTCCTGCATCTTCGAGAGCTCGAGAGCTAGAGCGTAGCTGATTGCGAAGCCACCGCCTCCAAACGCCATCGAGTAAGAGAAGAAGATGTTTTGAACATGAGCCTCCGATGAGCTGCCGACGTAGTAGAACTGAGTGTGGTCGTATTTCGAGAGAACGTTGACGACGTTGTCCACGACGAACACCGTGTCGTCGTCTCCCATGACGAACCACCGCACTCCTTTTTTACCTAGCCGTAGCGTCTCCGTCACCACTCTCGAGATTCTCACCGCCGATCTGTCACCTACCGGGTGCGTGTACCGGAAGCGAGAGGTGTCTTGGGAGATTCTGATTTCCGGGAGAGGTTCGTTTCGGTAAGTACGGACTCTCTTGTCGATCCAGACGACGCCACGTGTCTTGTTCGGTCGCCACCATGATTTGATGTATTCTTTCCTTGTTTCCCATAGGACGGAGGACGCGGCGATTCCGAAAACGACGTGGTCGAGCGTCGTGTTGAACATCCTTGGTCGTCGAGGGTGAAGAGAAGGGACACGTGGAGGGGAGTCGTCTTCTGCTTCCTCCTCTGGGTCTTTGACAGCTGAGGAAGAGTTTGTTTCGTCGACAAGTGAGAGGTGGCGGTAAGTGGAAGAAGGTCGGCAAGGTTTGCGTGCGCCTCCGCCGGTGGTGGAGATGAGAAGCAGCGGGAGGAAGAAGAGGAAGATGAAGAGCCATGGCAGAGGAGATCGGAGGAAAGAGATCCGGGAAGTGGTGGGCTTGAGTTTGTCGTGATGATTATGATGATCTTCTAGAAGTCTGTTTTTCGGGTTGCTCAGATTGAGGTTGGAGCTCGAGCCGTTTCCCATGGCGGATGGGAAGAGAGAAGAGAGAGAGATGATGATGATACTACTTTGATTTTAGTTACATCACTTAGTTAAAAATGAATAACAAAGTTTCGGTTGCAATGAGCTTATTTTAGATAACAAGAAAAAGTCTTCCTGATTTTACTGCAAGAGTACGACCATGGACCAGTTACTAAAAAAAGAGACTAATACAATCATAAAAGCAAACCAAAATTTAGATCCTCTTCTTGGCAACAAAGTTGATGCAGTGAAGCAGAAGAAGGAAGCATTGTTGTGTGTATTAATCCATAGATCAGTGTCTTCTCTGCGAAACATGAAGAATACATTGTTAAAACACAGATGAGATTGACAAAGTAAACTTAGAATAAAAAAAGAGTTAAAAATAAGAATGATTTTACCTTTCTTCTCTTGAATCCTCCTCCTCCCCTATTACGGCCACTGCCACTGTCATCATCTTTATCCAAGAACTTGAATGCGTCGTCAAAAGTCTCAGTTAGTCCATCCAACCTGATTTATGTCAAACATGAGTTGCTTCTCAATATAAAGATCAATAAAAATATCAGACACTTAAAAGTTTCCAACCAATGCACCAAACGTACCCGCTGCGTGATTTCAAGCGCTTCTCTCGCTTCTTGTCCTCCTTGGTGCGATTAGCCCTGATAAAGAGATCTTCTTCTACCTTTTCTTGCCTTTCACGCTGTGCCATGTACTTACTCTGTTCCCTGCTCTCCCCAAAGAACTCTCTGACCTGTTTATATTCATTCATTCATCCATTAAGTTCATACATCAAACTAAATCAACACATAAATCAAACTGCAAAGTAGTTTCCTTTCAACTCACCTCTTCAGGCCTGTCCTCAAGATCGTCCAACACATCTTTCATGTACGAATCTCCAGTGGCTTGCCTCAAAAAGTGTTTCTCTTTTCTCGCAGCATCTCTTTCTTGTTTTGACGTCTTATCATCCATTGCCATGGGAGCAAACTTCCGGGGATGATATATATTATCCTACGTTTTTACACAGAATAAAAGTTTTTAATGAAAAAGAACATACATCATTATCTCTTCACAAGTGTAAGGAGACGATAATAAGACTTACATCTTGTTCATCCTCATTTCTGGGAGCAAGTAAGTCTGGTTTCGGCTTCAAGTTTGAAAGATCTTCAGTTTTTTGGGACGCAGCAGATTCTTTTCCCTCGGAAAGAGCTTGCTCAGCTCCTGACCCACCGGCTGTGGTGAGCTTCTGAATTTGGTACTGAAGTTTTTTGTCTATGGGACGAATCTACACACAAGAAAAACTGTTTAACACTAGGGTCTTGTTGGCTGGTTTAAAGTGGGAAAAAAAGAGAAAAGATGCAAAACCTTTTCTAGAAACATTCGTATCTCTACAAGGCTTCTTACAACAGGATGGCCATCAATGGAGAAACCTTTTGCCTTCCTTAGCAGGTAATATACGAGACACTGGCAATAACTTAAAAGCAACAGATGCTTGGCCTCGAGATAACTCATCCCATCTACTGTTGGATAACTGTTTGCTTTTACCTATGATTTGCAGAAACAGTAAGAAAGTCAGGATGTTGTTAAATATGAATTTACCCTGAAAAGTAAAAACCATTTAGGATGGTGTAAACAAACACCAGACTTCGTACCTTTGCAGTGAGAGTCTCCACTTTGCTCCTAACCACATCTAAGCCTTCCTTCATTTCTCTCAGCACGGATGCTAGCTGTGGAGCTTCTCTGAGACAGTTACAATTAAAATATTTAAAAAGACCATCAAATGGAGAACTGAGACATATCATTTTGTAACAGAAAATCCTTGATTATTCAAGCTATTTCCTTCTTCTTCATATTACTTCTAAAAAATAGATAATTTTGTTTGTGAACTTGTTCATAATGGAATAAGCATAACTCACGTTTTTATTCTTTCGGCAAGGCCCGGATTTGTTATCACCTCCATGATCCTTGCTCAGTATTAGACAGAAGATAAGTCTGTAAAAAATTGAAAAGAAACCAATCCAAATGTTCAGAGATTATCCCTTTTAAATACCAAATAAAAAACCTCGGATAAACTAAAACATGGTACTGAGTTAGAAAATAATTCAATTCCAGCAAATAGAGATATGGCACAGAGTTCAACATCACAAGAACAAAATGCTAATAAAAATTAATGGAAGTTCCAGAAAAGTAGCAGCAATCTACAAGACATCGATTAATCGATCCCACTGTCAGAGGAGGCGGGGGTCGTCGATGTAGGTCCGACGACACAGTACACCGAGATAAGAAGAAGTAGGAACTCACCGGAGATATAGAACTTGACGGTGACGGCCACAGAGAGCGACTCGAGAAAGTTCACGGCCACAGAGAAAAGAAAATCAATAGAAACCCTCCTCCACGGTTTTCCAATAGTCAAAGGTTTATGGAGATGACGAAGTTCTATTTTCTACCCGGGAGTTTTTGGGCCCAATTCTAAATTTGGTGATATATAAACCCAATCATGGGCCTACATCTCATTTTCTCTTTAGGCCCATAAGGGCGGCTAATTTGACAATCCCAATGGTTTGGGGGTGGTTAACCATTTTGCGTAATCATCTTGCTGCTAAATCAGTTTTCGAGATGCTCGTGTATCTCGTAGATACGATCAAGAGAAAATCGAGTAAACTATATGTTAAAACAAAGCTCTGATTCAACTTACCAACATGTGGCTTGAAAGAAACATCAACCATTATTGGTTTACAGAAATGTGCGCATTGCTAACAAACATTTTCTACTGCAAGACACAATTATTTGACCAGTTCCAAAGGACAAGATACCAAGTTGAATACTAGGCGTTACTTCTACTTAGTCTCCAAAAACTCCATTACAAGTGCGAATTGACTCGAGTTTACTGCAACGGGTCACATACCATTGACCATTCTCTTCATCTCGGCTGATCTTCTGGGATCTGGCTCTTCAATTGCTCTCTCTGTCAGCACATGCTTTATGCGGCACATTGACCTCCTCACCTATTATTGTAATCGCAGACAAAGTTGTCATTCACCATTTATTCAGCAACTTAATTGGCATTGAAAGCAATACCGGGATTTGTGTTTACCTTTGGAATGCGTTCAGGGTTTGGAAACTGCATGTTCTGGGCTTGAAGCATCTGACGCTGAGTCATCAACATGTTTTTCTCTTTCAGCAGAACGTACCACAGCTTCTGTAGATCGTCCCATGACTTGAGCCGCAGCTCTGAAGCTTTCCATCCTCGACCTAACACCAAATGATCACAAATGTTCCCATTAACAAACGAAACAAATAGTAATCTAACACTACAATTTCCAACTATTCCATGGCACAGAGGGACAATAGTTACATGACCAAAGCACAAATAGGGAACCGTTAGAGAATAACCACATGAATATAGTGTTGCCGCAGACAAACAATAGGCACATTGATTTCTTTTACCACAGTTCCTTGAGTAGTTTCTTAACTTAAATACACATATAGCTAAGAGAGCGACATGTGAAACAGTGTAAACCAGCATCAAGCAGAGCAAAATGAAATCCTCCAACTACTTTGTACGAGCAAGCAGAAAAACAGAGATTGAGATGATAAAGCTGTAATGTATATCCCATTTGCTAATTCGGAGACATTCATCAATCAAAGAAGAATAAACTCTCTCAAATTGAAGAGACTTTGGAATGACAAGTGAACGCACCGTAGACAACAGGTTTATCTTCGTCCTGGCTTCTATCGAACTCAAAGAACTCTTCGAGAGGGTTATTGGGCGTCCGAACCGTCGAGGCAGCTGCTGCAGAAGTCGACTGAGATCTCGTCGATGCTGCCGCCAAGAATCTCCTCCCGAAAGATCGCGCTAGAAACATGGTTAAACCACTTCCTAAGAGTTTGCTGTTATATAATCCCACCTACCAAAGATCATCAACATCAATCAGAAATGATAAAAAAGAGAAAACGAGATGTGAACAACAGATTGGACAACGAAATGCTCATACGAAGATTTCAGAGTTCCAAATAAGTAATAGGTCGTCTACATAGCAAGCCGCATCTGGAAGCAGAAGAAGAAATGAGAACTCACCGGAGATAGAGAACGGCGACGGTAACGGCCACAGAGAACAAACCCTCTCTTACTAAACGTTTTTCCGAGGGTAACAGGTTTACGGAGGAGGAAATATTAGGCCCAATACGAGACAAGTTCTGTTATGGGCCCAGTTTCAATTTTTCCTTACCACCCAATAAGTTCTGTTATGGGAAGATGAATAAAATGAAGTCCACGTCATCGATCCGTTGTTTCTCTAAAGATGTAACAACCGTTAGATCAACCCATCAACGGTTAGTATGAAAAGCACGCGGATCACCTCTGCTTATATATATACATAAATACATTCCCCGGTCTATTGATATTCTCACTTTCCAATTGCTATCGTCTCCAATCGATATTATTCAGGTATCGTCTTCTTCCTCTCGACGCTTGATACCTCTTTCTGCAAATTTTTTTTCACTCTCGGTTTATTTCTGATTTGCTCCGCAAGGGTTTTACATTATTCCGATTTCAATTTCGATTCACCGATTTGTTGCATTTTCCGAAATCATTTTGAAAGTTTGTTTTTATCGTCGGATTGACATTTCGATTTGTATCACTTACTGAAGGCTACAAGTATGTTGATCCCTGATGCATTTCATTATTTTTGTGTTCTTCAGATCTCTGGAATCTACTGAAACTGTGAGGAGATGTCGGGAAGAGGAAAGGGAGGGAAGGGATTGGGAAAGGGAGGAGCGAAGAGGCACAGGAAGGTGCTGAGAGATAACATTCAAGGAATCACCAAGCCTGCGATTCGTCGTCTTGCTCGTAGAGGAGGTGTCAAGCGTATCAGCGGTCTGATCTACGAGGAGACGAGAGGTGTCCTCAAGATCTTCCTCGAGAATGTTATCCGTGACGCTGTTACCTACACAGAGCACGCCCGGAGGAAGACGGTGACTGCGATGGATGTTGTCTACGCTTTGAAGAGGCAAGGACGTACCCTCTATGGTTTCGGAGGTTAAATCGATGGAAACTGTTTTCTTAAGATTTGGGCGTTAGGGTTATGGAAGTTTGGGGAAGATCATGTTTCTGCAATCCGCGTTATCCATTTGTTTAGCCGAAGTAAATCCCAGGAGTTAGCTTTTCTTTTCTTTTGTGCTTTGTGTGTCATTGGTCAATATGATGTTGTAGTTCAATTCTTGGCAAAGTTTGCTAAGAAAATCTATAATGAAAGTTGAGAATGAAAAATATGCTTAGTTTCTTTCGTCTCTTACTTTCTAGTAATATCCTAAACCCAGGTTTCAACGCAGACGCCAAACAAAGATTGAAAGTAACTGATAGCCATAATTAATCTCTGCTCTGCTCACTTAACTGGGGAATTGGGAAGCGACCACTAATTCACCTTGCAATGGGACTCTTAATTTTATATTCAGTCAACTATTTAACGTAGATAAACGCCATTCGTAGGCGTTAATTTTGGTGTGAGTTCGTCTTTCAAGTCTATCACTTGATCCAATTATCTATGAGGAATTCAGCACATTTGATGGTTTCGTTGGAATGTCTTTTGGTAAACAGCATTCAATACTGCAGAAGGTTTCGTTGATGCAAGTAAACCAAATTGTTCCTCTGATCTGGGTTTGTACAAAAAATCAAAAAACAGCCGATAATATATTCTAACAAATATGATGACTTGGCTGAATATTCATCTTTTTGGTTGGAATCCATGCCAATGCCATGAACCAAACAAGAAATAAGTTAGAAATATTTTAGTCGACCAAAATTATCGTTTAGAAGATTGAATAACCTGGTGATGAGTTAAGAAACAAAGTGAATTTCAGCTAAAACTAGAGTCTAATAATGATGCTTTTGATTTATTTCTTCTTACTCCTCCTTTTGCTTAGCAGAAGGAGTACGAGGCGCGTAGCGGTAGTCACTGGTAATCCTTCCAACGAACTTGAGGACTTCATCTATCAGAATCACAGGTAACGACACAGCCAACACCAGCAGCCACTCGTTCAAGCTCAGCGGCACTATCCCAAACACCTGAGCCAAGAACGGCACGTACAGTATCACAAAGTGGAGCCCGAATGAGATCGCCATCGCCAGGAGCAGCCACGGGTTCACCCACGGTGGCATCGTCACTAGACTGCCGTCTTCTGAGAGAGCGTTCAGGGAATTGAACATTTCAATGGCCACCAACACCGAGAGAGAGAGTGTTGATGCTTTGATTTTCCCGTGGTGGAAATAGTCGCACGGGTTTGAGTCGAAAGAGAAAGTCTGAGAGCCAGCTGTGAAAGGAGACACTTTGAAGCCTTCCCATGAAGAGCATTGGCCCCAGTTTGCGAGCTGTGAGTAGCTCACAAGGCTGTGACCGTCTTGGCTCAAGTCTATGCCCATGAAGCTGCTGTGTGTGAACCATATGATGAATACTCCCACCGTTGCCACTCCCACATACAGACCAATCACCTGTAGATAGCATAAGAGACGAGAGTTCAGAGTTAAAAACAAACCCCCAGAAGATAAACAAACAAGTGAGACAAATCATCGGTGTTTGCTTACCATATAACGGAAGAGGATCCAGGCAGTGATAAGCGAGTCATCGCTCCTACGAGGAGGCTTCTTCATGATATCCTTGTCAGGGGGATTGAATCCCAAAGCAGTTGCTGGAGGACCGTCAGTTACAAGGTTCACCCACAGAAGCTGAACTGGGATCATGCCTTCTGGGATTCCAAGAGCTGCTGTCAAGAATATCGATGCAACCTCACCAATGTTGGAAGAGATCATGTACCTTTTGATTCATCATAGTTCAGATTAATAGGATCAGTATTTATTTATTAGTCAAGCTAACAAAGTACAAATGTAACAATAAAAGACTCACCTGATGAAGGCCTTCATGTTGTTATAGATGGACCTTCCTTCACCAACAGCTGCAACGATAGTGCTGAAATTATCATCTGCTAACACCATGTCAGCTGCCTCCTTTGCTACCTGCAAATATAATCCCACAATTTTTCAGAATGCTGATAGAGCTCTCATCGATTCATCATCAACATACCGTTGTTGCAGATGAGAGAGAAGAGAGACAAATACCTCTGTGCCGGAAATGCCCATAGCGACACCAATATCAGCCAACTTCAGTGCAGGAGCGTCGTTGACTCCATCTCCAGTCATGGCAACCACTTCACCATCTTCTTTAAGAAGCCTAACAATCTCTTGTTTGTGCTTTGGTTCAGCCCTCGAGAACAAGAGCCCTCCGGTTTGTCTAAGGTGATTCTTCTGATCTTGCACGTCCATAAACTCTTTTCCAGTCAAGCTTCTTGAAGAGATATCTTCACCTGCTTCAAAAACTCCAATTTCACGGCAGATAGCTTCCGCTGTGCTCTTGTTGTCTCCGGTAATGACCATGACCCTGATCCCTGCTGTTCTGCAGTCTGCAATGGCTTGACGCACCTCTTTCCTCGGAGGATCCTACAATCATTGAAATGTCGAGCATGAATAATCACCAAACAAGAACAAGAAAATATCAAAAAAATATCACAGTGATCGCGACTCACCCTTAAACCAACAAATCCAACAAATACTAGATTGGACTCAATAGAAGAATAATTGGATGGGTTGAGAAGTTGCTGGTGAGCAGGATGGTCTTCACTGCCATCATAAGTGGCAAAATCTGATGGAACATCTGAGTACGCAAATCCAAGACATCTCAATGCACTCAGGGACATTTCATGTAGACTTTGTAAAATAAGATCCTTGGAGTATTGGTCAAGTTCTTGAACGGAACCATCAAGTAATTGAATATGTGTACTCCTTTCTAGTAAATTTTCTACCGCACCCTGCAAGATTTCAAAATCGATATCTTAGGTACTGAAAAAAAGGGATAAAGGTGTTCTCGACAAAGAACATATGCATTCATGAGCCACATAATTATAGATATGCAACATGATGAAAAAACAGACCTTGACCAGTAGCAGTTTATTTCCTGAGCTGGAATCAACCATAACTCCCATAGATTTCCGGTCACGGTCAAACTCAAGTGTAGCAATCCGTTGCTCTAGTTCACTCCATAGCCCACAACAACCTTAAATAGTATTAAAATGGTAAATTACAGGAGATTAGCATCTCCATAAAACTGAGGAAAAGATGAGAAACAAATATAATTTAGAATACATACGTAAGACATCACCATCAGCCAAAGACGAAGTTTTATTCAATCCTTCTGGAAATCCCATCTTTTCAACCAAAACCTGCTCAAGGAAAAAAAAAACCACCAATATAAATAAGCATGCCGATAATTAACAGGTATCCCCCTTTGAAATTAGAGAACAATGAACAGAACAAGTCTATTTAGTTAAGTGGATAAAGAGCTAGTGTAGTAGAGCACTTTACCTTCAAAGCTGCCTCTGTTGGCATGCCCCTGGACACATATTGCTGATCAGATTGCTCGACACTAGCATCGTTGCAAATAGCAGCAATTTTTGCAATCATCTGAAGATTTGCGTCCATCCAACCTGCGGGCCAATCTTCAATCTTTCCATCTCGAGGATCAAATGAAGTCCCCTCGACACTGAAAGATCGAAGGGTTCCAATCCTAGAACCCATAGCAACAAGCTTTGAAACAGCCATCTGATTGGTTGTCAGAGTTCCAGTTTTGTCAGAACATATCACGGTTGTGCATCCAAGAGTCTCCACACTGGGCAACTTCCTAACCAGAGCATTCTTCTGAGCCATCTTCCGTGTGCCAAGAGCCAAACATGTGGTAATAACCGCTGGCAGACCTTCTGGGATTGCAGCAACCGCCAATGCTACAGCAATCTCAAAGTAATATGTGCACTTCTCAAACGAGAATTTGAAGTTTCTAGGCCAGCCATCAACATACTCCCAGGACAGGAAGTACTTGACATTGATGAGCCACACTAGAATACAAATTAACCCAATGATCAGAGTCAGAACTTCCCCAAACTCGTTCAGCTTTTTCTTCAGAGGGGTATCTTCCTCATGTTGTGCAGCTTCCTGGATCTGCGAGTGTACCCTTCCAATCTCAGTACTCATCCCAGTGTCTGTCACTAAGCATATGCAGTTCCCATTCACAACGGTGGTTCCTGCAAACACCATGCATTTCTTGCCTTGAATATCAGCATTCTCCTCCACAGGCTTGGTGGTTTTGCTCACTGCCTCGCTCTCTCCTGTCAAGGAACCCTGCTCCACTCTGAGAGTCGAGCTGATCAAAGCCACCACACGCATATCCGCAGGCACCTTATCACCGACCCTGAGTTCCACAATGTCACCAGGAACAAGCTCCTTTGCAGGCAAACTGGATACCTTAGTCCCATCACGCATGACAGTTGCCTGCTGAGACTGTATCTCCTTCAAAGCTTCCAACGCCTTCTCGGCATTAGTCTCTTGCCAGATCCCAACAATGGCATTAACAATTAAGATCAAGAAAATCACAAGCGGCTCAACAAATGCGGTGATCCCCATCTCACCTCCTTCTTCGCCATCAAAAAAGGCCAAGACAAAGGAAATAACGGCCGCCGCCAAAAGAATGCGAACCAGTGTATCATTGAACTGCTCCAAAATCAACTTAAAAATTGATGTGCCCTCAGGCTTCTCTAACTCGTTCAAACCATAGATCTGATGTCGCTTCAGCACCTCATCAGTAGCTAATCCTCTCTCGCGGCTAACACCGAACTTCTCCTCGCATTCCCCAACATCTTTAGCCCAAGCAGGAAAACTTTCAGACTTGAGCGATTCAGAACTATTGATTTGCTTATTCCCCAAGTCTTCACCTCCTTTCCCCATTATCTCCCACTACCAAAGAGATCAAATTACACAAATCAGCTTACTAAACCCGGAAGAAAATCTAATTGTTTGCTCCAAGCTAATACTAAACGAAAACAGAGATTGAGATCGAAACTGAAAACGAACGATGAATTCTTAGATAAAAACCGATCAGATTTGAAGTGACTTCGTCTATAAACTTCCAGGCAGTACCAAACAAACTGAGGGAATTGAGAATTCGATTGGCCGCATAAAACAACACAGAGATCAAAATTCCAGCAACAGCTAATACGAAGATTTCAAAAAGCGAAAGAGAAAGTGAAGAACACAGACTACGAGATCGCAAAACTCACCAGAATCGGAGCAAACTCCGTACTGTATATTCGATGCGGAGATCGTACGCCTCTCTCCAGATACTTCTCTTCTTCAGCGAGCGTCTTTACATATATATAAAGGTTATATGATTCAGTATATAATTTTGTTTTTATTATTTATATATTTTAATGGCTTGTATCTTTCCCGGAAAGTGACGCCTGACGAGAACACGATCTCATTAGTTATTGCAGTTTAAGTCCTTATATTTTCTTTGTGACTTGTAAAGTTCTGATCATTTCATTCCTTTGAATATTACTTAAGGGGCTAAAGTATACAATCGATAACTTTTAGGGGCAATCCGTTATTTTGAATAAGCTATTCGTAGTGGAAGCTATGCAATAAATGTATGCGAATATTTGCTTTAGGGAAGCAATTAAAGATTCCAACGTCGATGGGCCGGTTGTACTCCTCCACGTCACGTGGCCACGTCGTTCACATGGAGTGGCTCTGCCACCCCAATTTTGACACGTGGGAAAATATTATTGGTTTCTGGAAATCAGCAAGTTGCTTTTCCCATTGGATCTAACCTTTAAAGTTGAACGGAAAGAAAACTAGTTTGAGAATATTATCTTCGTGATTTGCCAAGTTGAATGAGAAATAATACACCAAAATCAAATCAAATTGGGAAATATATCTCTCTGCTACTATGTAGATCACATTGCTTTACTGAATCTCTACTACATAATTAATCTTCGGGCCCATGTCCTAGGCTTAAAGCCCACCGTTGATAAAACTCGGATGTAGTTATTAGTATTGGGGTTATGGTATGAAGAAATTCTCATGGAGGAAAGTCAGAATTGGAGAAACATAGTGTTAAATCTGTTAAATTTTGGACTGAATCTGCATTGAAAGGTATAAAATATCATACAAATTTCTAACTATATAGAAGGAATAAAATAAGCAAAGTTGATAACTTGCATACCATTATTCCACACAGTCAAACACAAAACACAACTTCTCCATTTCTTATTAGCTTATATATATTTCATTCATGTTAGCAAATGTTTACAAAGTCATCAAACAGGAGAGGATTAATACATATTGGTGAAGTGGTAGAAATTAATGGACCACAAAGGTCAATATTTGGGTGTTAGCTTGCTTGACAAGCATGTCATCGACTGTTATTGTCCCTTCTCACATGGTTGAAGTGGATGGATGTTATGTTATTCCTTTTTTTTTTGGTGCAAAGGATGTTATGTTATTCCTAAACTCAGATTAAAACATCATCTTGCCTTTTAAAAATTTCATTAAAAACAGTAGCCACATATTGGACTATTTCTGCAAAAGTATAAAAATAAGCAATTGATTTAGTTGGATCAAACTTTAGAATGAGTAAAATACGGGAAGTTGATGACTTGTACCCCATTAGATCACGAATTACTTTATGTTTGTTTTGTATATATGGACACACATACAAATTCTCCGGTTACCGTAAAGACAAACTGACCAATCAGCTTTCTAGACCCACCATGTTCTCGTTCCGTACCGTACTTCTTCTGTTTCTCTTCGCTCTGATAGCTATTGTTGGATCCACCAATGGTGCGTATTCACGGTATTATCTTATCACTTAAAAACATCTACAAAACAGTACACACTTGTGTATACCTTTCCTACCTTATATCATGTGTTTAGAATTGAAATGAGTTCACTTGTTTGAAATTTAACTAACGTTCGTGAATTAGGGGAACCGGGGTGTGATTCATCTCCGAGCCGGGAAGAATTGTACGACGAACAGGCGCAACGAAGTTTGGACAATGCGGACAAGTTTGGTAGAATCACTCTCGACTGCGAAACTACTGGTGGAGGCAGCGGCGGAAACAGCGGTTTCGCGACGATTATAGATCTGTCTGTTGGTCTCTTCGTTCTTATTTGGGTCGCCATTGGAATATGGATTGTTTTCGTCGGAAGACAAAAGGCCATGAACGCAGCCGCTATGGGAGCTAAAGAGATGGGTTATGGAATGGATGATAAGACGAAAACAGATGACATGAGTGCTCAGGCAGGAAAGCTTTCAAATGGTGTCACCAATGTTTGACAGCAAGCATTTGAAATCGTTGGATATTCATGATAATCTTTCTCTTGTTGGTTTTTGTTTATATGATGATCGTTCATCGTTGTACTTGTCATCGTCATAATTATTTCACGCACAATTCACATTACACGGATAATTATTAGTTTACTTGTTTATAATTAACGTATTATACTGTATATTGTCCAAATTTAAAACTTCCTTTTTTTCTCTTGGAAACCTCTTGCTACTTGCTGAATTGAAATATATATTTCCCTAAAGTCTATTACATTTTTAAATAAGAGAAGCTTTTCTCTGTTATAACTGACCAGACGCATGCAAACAAGAAACTAAACATTTAAGGGAAACATTTAACCCAAAAGAACATGCGAACAAAGATATTACTATAAATAGCAAAGTCTTCTTCCATACTTCCTTCGTATACTTTCCACATTAGCAAAACACAAGGCAACGATTATAATGGCTTCCAATCTTCATCTCATCGTCCTCCTCGTACTCGTCTCTGTCTCCATAACTTCCGTTTATTCTCGTTCCACACGAGATTCTGTCTTAAAGTAAGAAGAACACCTCACAATCCTACTTTTTACTTGTTACATATGGCTGCAACTATTAACATTTTTTTTTTGTTGCTTTCTCTCTGTTTAGACAAGACGATGAATCATATCCTATGGCTACGAGTGATCAAGGATCATCGATCATTACCGACGTTGAAGATGTAGCGAAAGCTCGAAGTCTTCGATCAAGCTCTAGTCGATGGCTCTAAAGTTGTTGTACATAAATCAACTTCCAAGAGCTCTTCAACCAAGAGCTCTTCAACCAAGAGTAGTAATAAAGCTTTTCTGAACTAAACAAATTCTGCTTCACTTTTATTTTTATTGACCCTTCGATTAGATATTGTTAAGTTTGATATAATAATACGTACAAACTTAATTAACTTGCAG
Organism: Microthlaspi erraticum; assembly: GCA_902728155.2. Lineage (NCBI taxonomy): Eukaryota > Viridiplantae > Streptophyta > Magnoliopsida > Brassicales > Brassicaceae > Microthlaspi > Microthlaspi erraticum. The sequence continues at coordinate 183,987 of CACVBM020001051.1, forward strand.
GTTCTTCGAAGAAGAAAAACAAGGGCCATAAAGTAGGATCATTGGATGTTTCAGCCTTTGTCGGAATCACCGCAGCAGTTGTGGTTATAATTCTTATAATCTGTGTTCTGTGCTGTTTTTATGTGAGGCACAAATCATAAATGGCTCAAAGTATTGGACAAGGTATACTACGTTCTATTGAGGTTAGACGTTCTTTATTATTTTCTGTTGCTAATTTGCTAATACACTTTACTTTTGTATTGACGAACAGCTCGGAAACTCGGACTTCCAAAATAGAAGATTGTGTCTAAAACAATATCATCGCTACAATCACCTCGTGGGAGCTAGATATTTAATTTTTTGTTTTCCATTATTTATTACTATTATTTAATTATATATTATTCCCATTGTAATTCGTTTTATTTTCCCGTGCTTATCAACTTTAATGAATCTTGGTTTTAAATATAGAGTATGAAATTCAGTCATGAAATTGATCTAAAGAGTGTCAATTTTAATATTGAGTATCCTAATGAAATTGATTACAATGAATTTGGTCTATACATAGATAGAGTATCAATTTCAATAAAGTATAAAAATAAAAATAAAATTTTCAAGAGTATCAAAATCAACAAACATGTTATACTGGATTTTTTTTTTTTTTTTTTTTTTTATCAAATTGCTACTTTTTCTAACCACTGTTCTGAACAAACGCAAAAAATAAAAAGGTCCCCCCTTTAAACTTTGTTCGCCTGGCTTCCGAGTTCCCAAGCAGGACGGTCCAAAAAAACATAGAGCAAAAGCGAAGACACAAACGGTTAGTTTACTTCATTACTTCACACAATAAACGGATTTGATTTTCCGATTTCTTCGAGATTTTCGATCCTTTGAGCTTCTGAGATTGACTGTAGATTACAAATCTGAATGCTCTAGGGTTTTCACTTTTTGTAAGCCGTCCTGTTACCGATTTCCGAATTGTTGATCTTCCCATTGAATCCATAATCTTGGTTGCTGAAATTAGAATGTTCAATCCACTTTTGTCTATAATTCAAACCCAGTTCCTGAAAAGGGTTTTTGATTGGGGTCATTGCTTGTTTGCTTCAGATGCGTTGAAGTTCTATTGTTTATAGTTCTATGATCGATTCAAAGTTGTTCCCTTTTCATGTAATTTTCTGTTTAGTTTTGTTTTCACTGCCTCACCATTTGAATCCTTCGTTTCAGGCTAATCAATCTTTTCAGTCCTGAGTTCACTGAAGAGTCTCCGCTTGGTTTTGCTTATGAAATTTTGCATGTGGAGTTGATTAATATCTGCAAATGTCAAGTTTACTTAATGTACTTCCACTTATCTTTGCATCACTATTGTCAATGTAGCTTGTAGATTTTACACAATCTTTGTTAACTCCAATGATATATTCTTCTCAGTCCTCAATAAACGGATCTACCTCAAATTTATCAGACGGTTCAGGGAGAACGTTTACTTCTTCTTTCTCTGGTCAATCTGGTGCAGCGTCTCCAGTTTTCCATCATGCTGGTGAGTGGATGTTCTCGCTGTTGTCTCTCTCACAGATGTTTTCTCAACTTATGTATTGGTTCTTTTCTTGATACAGGATCTATTCAGGGACTTCATAATCTTCATGGAAACTTCAATGTTCCCAGCTTGGCTGGTAGCCTTGGATCGAGAAACTCAGGTCTAAATGGAGTCCCTTCTGCTGGTGTCCAACAACAAAATGGAAGTATTTCAAATGGAAGATTTGCATCTAGCAATCTTCCAGTAGGACTCTCTCAGGTGAAGTCATGGATATGTGTTGATATCCTGAAAATAATGTAAAAATGATGGCTCTGCTCTAAATTTTGCTTTTGGATTCTCATCTGCAGATATCTCATGGTAGCTCTCATGGACACTCAGGACTCACTAATAGAGGAGGAGGTATAAATTCTATTGGTAAACTTTGATTTGGTAGCAACACTCAGGAATCTACCTCTGTTGGTAATTGGTTTACTGTTGCAGGATTAGGAGTTTCTCCAATAATGGGAAATTCGGGGTCTCGAATAACGAGTTCTATGGGGAATATGGTTGGTGGAGGCACAATGGGGAGGACTTTGAGCTCTGGTGGAGGATTAGCTATTCCTCCTAGTCTTGGCTCTCGGCTTAACCTGGCAGTAAACAGCGGATCTGGAAATATTGGACAAAATCGAATGATGGGTGGAGTCCTTCCACAAGGTACTACTACAACTACTACATGATTTGTATCCTTTTATGTCATAAGTTGAAATTAGCTATATGCGCATTTGTATGTTTGCTTTAAAATTTCTTTTTCCATATTCGTCTCTCTTTACATCATCTTATATGAGTTTGGTGAAATCTTATCTCCTCCCCTTTCTCTTCAGGATCACCACAAGTTCTTTCAATGCTTGGGAATTCCTACCCTACAGCTGGGGGACTTTCTCAGAATCATGTCCAAGCAATGAACAGTCTAAGCTCTATGGGGTTGCTGAACGATATGAACTCCAACGACCCTTCTCCATTTGATATAAATAATGATTTCCCTCAGCTTACGAGCCGCCCCAGTTCTGCCGGCGCTCAAGGACAATTAGGTGAGTGATGAAAACCCTTTGATTCTATCTTCTTTCATTGATCAGTTTTGAAGCAAATTTAAACTCCGCACTTTTACGAAATTTCGCAGGTTCTCGATTGAAACAAGGCCTTGGACTCAGCCCCATAGTTCAGCAAAACCAAGAGTTTAGCATCCAGAATGAAGATTTTCCTGCTTTGCCAGGATATAAAGGTTTGTCTGCAACTTTTTTTATGGTCCATTTGGATGCAAAATGCCTCAATTGTATTTATGACTCCACTGGCGTAATATTTGGTGTGGAAGAGATTTAGAGAGTGATTTTGTGATTATATTCCAGCTAAATTATTAATCATCTTCATGATCCAGTTTGATGTTACCCTCTTGAATACTCATAACATTCTTAGTACAGAATGTCCTTGTATTTACTTTTCCGAGATTTTCATGGTGGCTGCATTCAGTTTGTTTGTTGTTCTTGTAAAGAGATTTCCGCTTAACGTATAGTCTTGACAAGATTGGTCGGTTTTATACAGGTAGTAATGCTGAGTATCCAATGGATATGCATCACAAAGAACAACTCCATGAGAATTCAATGTTAATGATGCAATCTCAACAATTATCTGTAAGTTTAAGCTTGTCAAAAAATTTCATTGGGTTTAATTTCCTTCCACTGAAGGTTTTCCTCACAGTGTTTACTTTATCCTCTAATGTGGCTACTTGCAGATGGGAAGGTCTGGTGGGTTTAACTTAGGTGGAGCTTATTCGGCACACCGTCAACAACAACAGCAACATGCTCAAGCTGTGAGTAGTAGCGGTGTCTCCTTACATGGGTCTGACATTTTCTCATCCTCTCATCCGTCTTACCACTCGCAGGTATGGTATAGTCTGTAATATTTTTGAAAGCAGGCTGAGATCGTTTGAGGTTCTTACTTAATGAAATGAGTGTTCCTTTTTATTCAGAATGGTGGACCTCCAGGTATTGGATTAAGATCTATGAACTCTACAAACTCTGTCACTGGGATGGGTTATGACCAGCCTCTCCAGCAATATCAGCACCATCAGAACACATCCCAGTATCGCTTGCAGCAGATGTCAGCTGCTAGTCAACCTTACAGAGACGTGGGATTGAAAGCAATGCAGGCGGCACAGTCAAATCCTGATCGGTTTGGCTTGCTCGGTTTGCTTAGCGTGATGAAGATGAGCGACCCTGACTTGACTTCTTTGGCACTTGGGATTGATCTGACGACACTGGGGTTAAACCTGAACTCAACAGAAAATCTTTACAAGACTTTCGGCTCGCCTTGGTCCAATGAACCTTCTAAAGGTGATCCCGAATTCAGTGTACCGCAGTGTTACTATGCAAAAAGCCCTACACCTCTAAATGTAAGTCTCTCTACTCTCTCATAAGCAATTCTCTTGTCCATCTTGGTTTGTGTGTTTCTCATCATTAGCTGTTTTTAATGTTTCATTTCTTCTTTTTGATTGGTGGATGCAGCAAGGGCTCTTTGCAAAACTATCGGTAGAAACACTGTTTTACATATTCTATAGGTATGTCTTTGGAATTGCAACTACGTACTTCTTTTTGATCCAGACAAAAGAGCCATAACGATTTTTCTTGTGCAGCATGCCAAGAGATGAGGCGCAATTATACGCAGCAAATGAACTGTACGTCCTTTTTATCACAAAATTCTTCCTTCTTGTGTCTAGTCTTGTGAATTTGAAATATGCTTCTTTTGGAGTTTAGTCTTCACAATTGACATAGATCGACCTCGGAATATAGATATTACGAGTGTGAAAGCAAAACATCTACTTTTGATTCCAATGCACTGAAGGATTAAAGCTGCATAACTCTTTTCGTTTTGCAGTTACAATAGGGGTTGGTTCTACCACAAAGAACACAGGTTGTGGTTCATTAGAATCGGGGAACCTCTAGTGAAAACAAATGCGTACGAAAGAGGATTGTATCACTGTTTTGATCCAAACTCATTTGAGATCGTTCAAAAGGTAAGTATACATTCAAGTTCTGTTCATCGATTGTATTTTTCTTTCCTTTTCATTTGACTCTGAAGAACACCTAAAAACCATCTCCTTGCAGGAAAACATTGTTCTTTATTACGAGATGCTGGAAAAGAGACCGTCCCTGTCTCAACACGGAGTGTAAACTATCCCTTATTCAGTAGCTATTATGTATATTTCCTACCAAAGTATCCATCGGTTAGGAAATCAATAGAAGAGGAACCAGTTTCCAGCATGTTCGGAATTTAGCTTTTTGGTTAATTTATAACCTAGTCACCTTTGTTGTTGATCATATATAGCTGAAACCTCTCTAAGCTATAGGTTAAATCAATACACATCTCTTCCCCATTCAGAATCTGTGTTACAATATTACTTTCTCTTCCTTTAAGTATCGTCAAAGTCAGATTGCATACATTTTCTTGCACTCGTTTTGAAGAACATCAGTCTCAGTAAGCTGGGGAATTCCCCATGATCCAGATTTACTGTTGATGGAGGATCTTCTTATGTTTCTTGCATTAGCTGCTTCGATCTTGTGCTGTATGATCCAGTAGCACATGGTCCCTAATGTGGTGATCATTATCGTTGCCCCAATAGCAGTCACCCAAATGGCCAGCCACTTCTCTTCTTCACCAACAACGACAAACGACAGAGCCAAAAAGGCAACAGAGATGAGAACACAGGCAAGCCACATGAGTTTGTTTATCACAGCCATCATCTGTTTCTTGGCCTTGCTCTCTATCACCACCACTGATGTCTGAACCACCACAACCGCTAAGGAGATGAAGAGCGCGATGGAGTCAAAGATGAAGAAGATTATGAACGGAGTCGTCGATGCAATATTCGCCTCACCGAGGGATTGACCATCTAGCATCTTGCTTGCGTCTTCTACATACTGCCCCGGGACAGTGAAAATGGCTGCGAAAGCGACCGTGGCAATCAGAACAGCGACCACAGTGTTGGAGTTGATTGCATTGTTAAGACCTTCCGTGTGCATTTTGTTGAGCTGTTTGGCGATTCCTTGAACACGTTTCCTAGTCTTGCGTGTATGCTCAAGCTGGTTGTGAACCTCATGCTTAATATCGCTCACGGTCTGTTTCAGCTCCCTAGCAGGGTTAAACCCTGACGGCTGAATGGTCTTGGCGCTTGGAACACCATGTTTCTGTAAGATGAGAGCCACGTCTGGATTCCCAACCTTCTCTGCTGTGTCAAGCGCGGTCTCGCCTGTTCGGTTAACAGCTTTCGTGTCCGTCATGTTGTTGGCTAGTAGCAGCTTAACGATCTGAGCTCTGCCTTTTCTTGCTGCAATGTGCAACGCCGTGTTTCCCTTTGTGTCTGCTATGTTGATAGACGACCTATCCGCTTTGATAAGCTCTTCCACGACCTCAACATTCGTTCCTTTAACCGCCATGTGAAGCGCTGTTTGGCCCTTTTTGTCCATCCTAATCGCAATCGCCGGTTCCGATGCCAAGAGAGCCCTGACGACTCTGATGTGCCCGTTTCTTGACGCAGAGTGTAACGCTGTCTTACCGTTGCTCTTGGCAATCCCCGCGAGGCTGCTTCCTAATTCCAGTAGAAAGTTAACCACTTCCGTGTGTCCTTGTGTCGCTGCTGTGTGCAGTGCCGTCGTGTTCATTAGATCCACCGTCATCGCTAGCTCCGAATGAGCCTCTGCTAAAACCTTCAACACATCTGCAACAAGTTCGAAAATGCTTAAACCCTTGAAGAGCTCTTTGTGATAGTGATTTTCAAAGAGTTTAACTACACGTACGTACCGAGATCTCCTTGCTTGGCAGCAATGTGGAAAGCATCGAATCCGTTTCTTGCTTTGATCTCAACAAGAGCAAGATCGTAGCGATTGATCATCTCCTTCACAATCTCTACGTGACCATACTCTGCTGCAACGTAGAGTGCGGTTTCGCCTGATTGGTTCTGTTTCCCCAACAGCTTATCCAACTCAGACTGTCTGGTTTTCGTAAGAATCTCGACAACTTCGTCTTTGTTTCCGCGTCTCACAGCTGAATGAAGCGGCGTGTCTTCGCGTTTTCCGGTCAGCTGTTTCGTCATTTTCTTCCTTGGCACGCCACAGTCCGCCACACTTTCTTCCCCTTCCATTTTTTTTGATACAATCACAAAACCCTAAGAAAACCCTTTCTCTTTCAAAATTATCCGAGAAAAACTTGGTGCTCTTGTCAAGATTAAGAAGCTGAAAGAGAGAAGACGAATAAAAGGATTTTATAAGAAATTGAATTTGGACATGAGAGGCACATGTAAAGCAACAGCAATCACTTTTGTATGGCTTTGATCAGCCAATAAAAAGAAAACGAATCTATAACAAAAATATTTGTGCTTTTTAGAAAGGCAGTGACCATGACACACCTTCAACATTATAAATTGTTACTTTCTTTTCTTAAAAGAAGTCTCTACTTATGAATTTAAAATTGTTTGGTTTAAAAGATACCAAGTAAAGTAGATTCGTTTCTTAACTTAGATGTATGATCGTTTCTATATACGTGGTTTGGCGATTAGAACAAAAGTGTAACAGCTTATGCTAGTTATTTTGTATTCCCTCAATTTTTACACGTGGTTTTTCTTGCACCGATTACAGATACTATATACATAATGTACGTGTATTTATGTTAATATACTCATCTGAACATTTGTCATTTGTTCCACTCTTCAAGATTTTGAATCATAGTATGTACTAAATCTTTAATTTCCATATTATTTGAAATAAACGAGACTAATAGTAAATAAAAACTGATATTTAAGATTTAGGTATATTTCCCATCACTCTTTATATTACAAAGTATATATCAAAACGGTGTTTATGCTTTGGTTACTTTTACACAAACGTGAAAGAGATAACACGAGGATGCATACTTTGCTTGGATTATTTAGGAAAATTTGTCGTAAGTTTTGCATCTAGAAATGGGGTAGTGCTGGGGTTTCTTCGTCGTTAATAACGAAGAAGTAGGTGATGATATGAAAACACACGTATAACACATGAATTCACTTTAGTATTATTTCTAATGGAAGACAGAAAATAAATGGTAAAATATGTATGTTCTCATTAAAAAGTCTTAATTAATACATTTTGTTATCCTTTCTTGTACACAAGCTTGCACTAACTTCACCAAATATAACTAACTCATTAGCCATAGTGGCAATCTAACCAAAGCTTTTACACTTTAGGTTTAACTTAACTAAATTGATATCCTTCTTCAATATGTACAAAGGTATTGAGAACATATCCATACTGCAAAGTCATAGATGATAAGTTTGTTTTTAGGTAAAGAGCTTTGCTGATAATGTCAGCAAGTTGAAGCTTTAATTTGTTCGCACATGAGGCAGTTAAAATCACATGTATATGCTAGGGTATGAATATTATGAATCATAATATCATTCAATCCCTTCTATTTTGAATGATATCCTAGTGGAAGTGATGACATTTAGATTTTCTCCCTCACAAAAAAAAGATAATAACAAGTGGATGTGTCCAACGGGCAACGGATAGAGAAACTAATTTGTGCAGCAGCAATAATTAGGAGCAGTTTCTAAATGATTTCTAAGCATCATAACCACTGACACACATGACTTGTAAGAATCAGGAAACAGAACTGATATGCATACAATTTACTCATTAAAGTTTTGGGATGCTCTTGTACCAATTCATTCCAAAACTCCATGTAAGTCAGTATGAGTGGTTATTTATCCTTTCCTTTGATGATACTAAGAACTAACATTAAATTTCGATAGAAACATTAAATTTTGATAACATTTTTGGACACACAAGTCTTCGACCAAAATATACTCTATATAAGTATAATGGACTCCACCACAACCACACATAATAAATTGAATCGGCGCAATAAGTATAATTTCATTTGAAAAATAAAAGACAGTTCAGTTTTATATAAAAGTATCAACGGAACAGCTTCTTTCAAATAATGACGCCTTCAAGTAGGCAAAAATAATTCTTAACCATTTAAATATGTCTGTTTCTCTTTGTATTATTATTTGTATAGATCAGGTCTTACACTTCTCCAAAATCTTCTGTCACTATTCTCTCTTTATAAATCGCTTAACTAGATTATTATTTTGATTTGAACGAAAAAAAAAGATCATTGTTTTGATTGCGCCAATTCTATTTCTATTAAGCTAGCTGTGGCGGCTGAAACTTCAATTAACTCTGAAAAAACATAATTATTTTGGTGAATTTATTGGACCAGAATCGGGTGGTGAAATGAAAAACGAATTTAATGCGTCCACACTAAACAAGCTTTCTTCCCATATTTTCGTCGAAATAAAAGTTATCTTCGAATGCTGGAGTACAATAGCTCATCAAGCACACATTAAGACAGTGGTGATTATTTTTATGTTTGTTTTTATAGAAGAAAATGTTCATTATCGATCACGAACACCAAATCATTATTATTTCTATATAGATTTCCAGTCAATATAATGAATATGTAGTGCGACAACTGACAAGCTTTACTTAGTACATATGTAACCTGAAAATATGAAAAGGGTAACACTACAACAATAAACAACTTATCACACCGAAAAAGTAATCTAAAAAAAAAAAGTATGAGACAAAACTATATGTATAGTTTCTTTGTCATTCATATTTTCTTTCCCATCCAATTAGAAAAAAAAAAGAAGAAAAAAATTGTAACCAAACATAAACCAAGTGATTTTTAAAAAGAAACGAAAAATATATATAGTCACCTTTTTTAGGATTTACGGTTGAAATAAATGTATGTTTATATTTATTACAAGAACGCGTCCGTCACATAATATCTTCGGGGATCTTGAAAGTATCGGGATCTTCTTCACGAATCCAACCATACTTCTCCAGAAAAGGATTCAAAATCGATTTCGGTGGGTATTGATCAATGCAGTGATTCCACACGTTCCCTAAAGACTCTCCAACAGTAAGATCTCTCACAACTTCCCAAACGCAGCTATTGCACTTGAAACCTGCCCCAAAGCTGATCATGAACACACTATCTCCTCTCTTGAGCCTCTTCTTCGCTTCCATATACCCCAAAACATACCACAAGCTACTCGCTGACGTGTTCCCAAACCGGTGCAGCGTCATCCTCGCCGGTTCAAGATCGTATTCGGTTAAGTCGAGGCTGTAACCGATTGCGTCGATAACCGCTTTACCTCCCGTGTGAATACAGAAATGGTCAATACCAGTCTTGAAGTTAATCCCTGCCTTTTGTACTGCCTGAGTCACGTTCGACGCCGCGGAGCCTTTGCTAGGGCTTCTACGAAGCTTCTTGAGAAGAAGACACAACATAAACCTCAAGAGCTCTGTTACCGGAAGAATCTTGGGAGTGATGACTTTGAGGTTGTCCACGAAAGCACGAGTCGCCGCTTTTGGAAGAGTTTTGTCTAAGTGGACACCGACTCGGCCTAGCTCGTCTTCCTTTTGGACACATGCGTTGAATGAATCCTCTCTGGCTCCATGGTGCGTCCTTACCAAACACTTTAGCTTAAACATGGCCTTCCGGCTCAGACTACGCTTGTTCGTCAAGAGAACGGCGCAGCCACCCGAGCGGAACAAGCAGTTGGCTAAGATCATGGAGCGGTTGTTTCCGTTGTACCAGTTAGGACTAAGTGCCTCAGAGGTTACAACGAGTGCAAGCTTGTTCTTGTATGTTTTGAAGATGTTTTTGACTATGTCCACGGAGATGACACTCGCACTACATCCCATCGCCGTCAGGTTGAAAACTTTGATGTCTTCTCTCATCTTGTAGTGGTTAATGATTCTTGCAGCTAGTGAAGGAGTTGAATTGAGCATCGAGACGTTGACTACGAGGACGTCGATATCGGTAGGTGAGAGTTTGTTTCTCTCGAGGAGTTTCGGGATTGTGTCTACGTAAAACTCTTCCATCTCCGAGATCCCATCTTGTAACGTAGGATGCTCTTCACGGCCTTCGAAGAAGAGCCTTGGTGCGTAAGTTTGCTCTCCGATACCGGAACTAACGATGGCTTTGAGGAGGAACTTGTACTCGTTGAGTCGAAGGTATTTGTTTCGAAGGATGACTTCACCGCTGAATTGAGTGCTTACCATACGATCATCGGAGGGTTTGTGTAACTGGTAGTCCAAGATGTAGCAGTTTTGATCTCTCTTGGAGTCTATGCGTTTCCAGATCTTGAAGATGATGTAAGAGATGAGAAGAGAGAAGAGGATACAAAGAAGATCCATCATTCTTTGTTTTTTTTTTTTGAGAATTGTTGGGGTTAAAGAAGAAGTGATGATGTGTATTTAAGTATGCATGAAGATGTAGGCAAGATTGTTGTGGGATTATATAAGAGGACGAAGGAACAGAAAAGGACAGCTCTCATATTTTGACAGCTCATTGTGTGCAAAAGAGTCAATATAAATTGTAAAAACCTGTGTTGGGTTAATTTAATTGGAAAAGTTACAAAGGACAAAATGATGGTAAGAAAATTTGAAAACAAGAAGAAGGCACATTGATGTGGATGTACAAAGTGGACGAAGACTTCGCATGTCCTCTCTATTAAAGTAGTTTATTAAATTTAATACAGTCTGAAAGTGTTATAGACAAAGGCACCAACAACTATTATCCTATTTGTAGAAAAAGATGCGAAACCTCACGTTCTGAAGAGGTGGTCAATTAATTTGTATCACACAGGTGACTTAGTGAATAATCCAACTTCGAGGATCAGTGTGATTTAAGCTAAACAGCTCCGGATTAATATAAGACTTTGCTGCGAGCCTACGAGCACAAGTTTAAGGTACGAAAATAATATTGAACAATAAGATGGAACATTGATGTGCTCCATGTGTTGATGTATATTATACATAGTGGAGAAAGACTTTGCCTGTCTATTTGTTAAATTTAATACACGAGGCAAATTTTGGTACGTTGTGACTTTCAAGCCATCACGTATAATAAATTAATAATACTTTTCTTTGACATTTTTATTTTACAGTTAAATTGAGAAACGAAAAAAAAAAAACATTTTCCGGCTCCAAAAATGGTCTACAAGTAACTTTTGTAATAAGAAAACCCGATTTGTAAAAAAACAAAAAAAAAACAAAGAAAAACCCCCATTTTTTCTGATTACACGTACGTATTTTGATTTAAACTGTAGTTGATATACACCGTTAAAACAAAAGTTGTCCGTAAGAAAGATTCACATAAACAGTTGTACTATATGCTTAACGTCGAAATTAATTGTTTCTAGGGATTCATGAATGTTAGGAAGCACTCGTTTCTTTAACAAACAAAGTAGTACTCGTAAGCTCTAAACATGACTGTATCGATCGACGACGTTTGATGGGCCAAAAGCTTGTAGAAGTCTAGATTTGGAAATTATGTAATGATTTCTTTATTTATGAAATAAATTATGTATGATTTATTTGGGTACCACAATTTCTTTATTTTTATGGTATAGGAATTTGTAGAGGTTGTAGATGAAAGAGCCTTAAAGAGATATATGGTGAGCTGTGAATATATGATGAATTAAGTGATTAATGATAAACTTTCTGGATATAAGTGAGAGTGTTGTGATAAACCCATCTCAACCTCCACCAACTTAGTTACGTATCTCTCTTTTAGACTTTTACTACAAAGTTATCATCAACGCTTACTCACACTATGTGCGTGCGCCAACGTCCTTTTCCTTTTCTTCTTAATTAATCCATTCACATTCAACATCGACAGATTTTATAAGTTTTCAAATAGTTTTCAAGTATGATAGAAATTTATGATTTTTAAAGGTTGTTTTTTCGAATAAAGTGTTCAAATAAATTATAAAATAGTATATATACCGAGAATTAACTCCTGTAAGACTTTTTTCTTTTCTTAAGACTTGCTTTTTTGGATCAGACCCATTAAGACTTACTGCTATTTACACTACTATATACACGTATTGTGTTGAGTAGGTGCACTATGTTGTCAATGACGATGACGCGTTGTCAACGCGTTTACTTTTCTGAGAGCAATAATCAAGAGTAGTCTAGTTAGAGGTTAATGAAGAAGTTAATGTTTGCCGGTGTTTTTAGTTTGTTGGTCATCTCATTTATTTATAAGTTTGATTTTTCTTCATGTTATCCAAATAAACCAAAACTGTCCATTCGATCGTTAGTCACAATTAATTAACGTGATTGAATTATTTATTCAGATGTCTCTTTCGTTGAGTCATAGGACTGTTTGTCTTTATATATGTTGTAAAGAAATAAATGATTGATATTTTGAACACGCATGAATTAACGTGATTTTTTTTATGAAAACAAGAAAAACTGATTTACTGAATGATCGAGTTATTTCCTCAAAGGGAGAAACATAAGAATATAAATCCAAAAAAGAATTTAACGGGGAGAAAAAGAGTGATTTCACATATTTACGTATCCATTTTTGTGATTTTGTGATCATTTTTCTCTATTTATAAACATATTATGTAAGAATCCATGCTATATAAATAACGATATATTAACACCAAAACATAATCAGTTCAACTTCAACTAAATCAAAGGGATACCAAAAGCTAAACCAAAAGTAATAATGGTCACAGAAACATGAAACATCCCAATTAAAATCAGGTTCTGAGGAATGAGATTGACAGTGAGATTATTGTACCAGAACTTATGTGATAGTAATCTTGGCAAAACATGGACATAAAAGTAGTATAAATATAAGGTCTCTTAAAAAAGTATCTTCAATAACACTGAATTGAGTCACTTTTTTATGAGATGGTAACTGAAAAATTTAAGACTACCGCAGATACATCGTGGCCATACTGGTCTAGAAAACATCCTATGTTTGGAGACTTACTCAACTTCCAACCACAATTCTTTTTTTTGTTTTTGTTTTTTAGAGCAAGACTATTGCTGCTGCGAATGATGGACATTTTTAGCAACGACCCATAAACATTTTGTCGGCTATCTATCAACAATTATTTACTTTTAAGATCTAAATCTCTATCTTTTTTCACCTATTTTAACTAAAAGTTAATTTCGTTTTTTTCCTTTCTTTTTTTCACCTCTCGTTGCTTTCTTAACGAAAGAATAATATTGTTTATGACAGTTTCATACTATTAAATAACATGATGATTATAAAAAAGGTGGAAATAATATTAAGAAGAAGAAACTGTGACATTGTAGAACAAAAGTGAAAAAAAAATACTCCAACTTGTTCATCATTCCGATCTTTTAAGGGATAAATGTGGGCTTCTTAGCATTGGGCCGGGCTCTGATCCGTTGGCAATTTGAATTTAAATTTGTTTCGTGTACTTTATTTAATTCAAATCAAACAGTAACTGTAGCTTTACAATTAGCAAGACGTTTAGATATGGATACGGGTACGGATCCGCCCAGGTCAGTAAATAGGTCAGAGATGTAATTATTGAGATCTTCAGGGGTTAATCTGACAACATCACGTGACCCGACCGGGTACTTCTTATAGAAACCCGTATACCCAGGCATGAGCTTTTTAGCAAGGGAGGCGTTGATTTCGTCTCTCAATTTCGGGTCGGGTACGACCCAAGTCTTGTGCTTCTTGTAGACCTCCACAAAAGCTTCGTTGAACCGTTTCAGAGACTCCTCCGCTCTCGCCTCCGCCGTTGACTCTCCGGGGACTGACGCAATCACATCTCCCCACGCCATCTTCTCGTATTTCTCGAGGTACTGACTCACTTTAACCTCGTGATTTTTCACCCAATCGTCTCCCAGGACGACTCTGAGGTCCGATGTGCTGACCTTGGTCACGATGTAATGGAGGTTGTTGGCTAGGAAGAGATACGAGAGAGCCGAATCGTTGTAGAGCCGTGATTTCGTGTCGATTTTGCAGAGCAAGACGAGTATCAACCACGCGAATCTCGCCGCCATCGGAGAACCAGCGTTCTCTGGGTTCTCCACGTTGTTGCTGCTGAAGTAATCCGCCGGCAAAGGCAACGATGACTCCTTGTCCTTGAGAATGACGGTGAGAGAGTCGCTGTAGTCAGCGAGGAAAACGATGAAGTTCATGACATACCTCGTGAGCTGATGGACTCCGCCGCCGGGAATCGGCGATTTCGACGACTCTTTCGTAATCGACGATTGGAATTCTATCATCAACGCGTTCACTGATTCGCCGAGCTTTTCGAGAGACTCAGCCGCCTGCGATCGGACGGAAGCGGTTGAATCGTAGCTGAAAATCTTCTCGATTTTGGGTTTCAGATGCAATATCGTCGAGTAAACGTCAAGCGTGGGAAAGATTTTCTCTGTAGTTTTCCTGCATTTAGCCACGGCTATCGGTAAGACGAAGAGGCTTAACGCGCTCTCTAGCGTAATATCGACGAAGGAAGACTCAGCGAGGGAGGAGGAGAAAATGTGATCGCAGAGGATTCTTTCTCCGTTAAACAGAGTGGTGATTGCTAGTCTCGTCACCGGCATCCATTTTTTTATCTTCTTCTCCAGAATCTCCCATTCCAGTTTCTGCATCTGCGTAGAATTCAATTTCTCGAACCCTAGCCGAGAAAATGCGTCGACGATGATCTTTTTCCTTAGTTTCTTATAGATTGTAAGACAATCCTTCTCGTAACCACAGGAGATCATGCAATTAGCAATCAATTTCAAATCCACAATAGCATCTCCTCTCTCGTTACCCAATTCCGATGAATCAAGCTCTCCATCGGATCCAGAACCTGAAGCGCTTCCACTTGATCCCGAAGTTGTCTTGGAGTCGGAAGACCAACCGGAGACGGATTCCGGATCCAAAACCCGCTTATTGGCTTTCATAATCCGATAAAACTCCTTCTCCAAATGCTTCATAGCTGTACGCATCAAATCCTTGGCTTGACCAAGCTTAGAAGAGTCTGGATTCACCAAGACCACACTCTGAATCGCGTAATGCAACTTGGCGAGAACGTCGAGGAAGCGTCTTCCTTCTCCACGGTTGTCGGCGGAGAAAAGCGAATGGAGGCTGCAGGAAGAAGACGAAGGATCGTGGAGATGTGGAGTAACCCATTCGCGTATGATAGCATCAGCCGCCTCCACGGTATCGCCGATTAGAGACTCGGAGAAACCGCCGCTTTGTTGTGGCCGAGGTTTAGCAGATATTGCCAAGGAAGAAGGTTTCAAGAGCCCCATTGTTTCTTTATTGATGAAAGTGAGGTCGTCGGGTGTGGGAATATTTATTGAAAACCTTTGGTTTGTTTGTTTCGAAGAGGGTTTTTTCTGTTGGAGCCGTTGGTTCTGTTCCAGTCAGTCAAAATGTACACTCTGGTTTTTTTCTATTTTTGACTTTTTTTTTTCTTTAATTGGATAATATATAATTTTGTTTTGTTTTGTTTGAAAGAGTAAATAAACCGGAGATTTGTTGACAACGAACAAACTTCAACGAAAGAGATAAGAAAAAAGCTAGTAAGTAAGATAAACGGAGCACTCCAAAACAGTCTCGAGCCCATCTGTGAACTGGTGAGGCTGCTGCTGGTTACCGGAGCTACCGGTAAAAGTCTTGACAATGGCGAAGCCTCTTGCATTCACAAACTTACCGGTACCACCCATGACACCAAGGTGAGATTCTGATGCAGCCGTTCTATGCACACCGAAGAAGCTGATGCTATCTTCATAACCTCCACTCTCAAACATAGCCGTGAAAGCCATAGTTTGGCTGGTTCCATCCACGGCGCTTGCCACGTAGAAACCCTGGGCTTTACCAAGCAGACCAGAACCAAGTTCGTGTCCTTCCGTTAGTTCGTTGTCCATCACCGTCATTGTTCCAAACATGAGCATCTGAAGAGAAGAACCGGACGGGAGCTGACCGCCGTTAGCCACGGGGAGACCGTTCAAGAGGTTGTTTCCGTTGTTCTGTAGAATGTTGGAAGTGGTTCCGCCGAGCCCGACGAGAAGCGGGACGTTGTTGTTGTTGAGGATTCCGTTGTTGTTGTTGTTTGATGGCAGGCCGTTAGTGACGGGGAGGTTTGCGCCATTGGGCTTGGCGAATGGAAGTTGGCCACTGAGAGCTGCGTTTGCAACGACCCCGGTTACAGCCCTGGCTGTCGGGTTTGAGCCGCCGAGTATATCGTGCATGAAGAAAACCAAAGTGTGGTCAGGAACTGAACCACCAGTAGGCAAGGGACCAGAATTAGCACCCGGTAAAGGACCAGAACCGGCAGTTGGTAGAGGAACGGGGCCAGTAGTAGGCAAGGGACCCGAACTAGCAAACGGTAAGGAACTAGAACCAGTGGTTGGTAGAGATCCAGAGCCAGTAAATGTGGTCAAGGGACCTGAACCGCCTGAGGCTGGACCTGTACCTGAAGTGATACCAGTTGCGGAAACGGAACTAGCAGTTGGGAAGGGGCCTGAACCAGCCGTTGGCAAAGGACCAGGACTTGTGGTAGGAAAAGGGACCAACCCAATATCTTCTTCTTCATTAAGTAGCCGAGCAGCTGAGACAAAAGTAATGGCGAGAGCTAAAACAAGGAAGAAGAATAACTTGCAGCCTGCCATTGACAAGTAGAAACAAGTAGAAAGATCAGAGACTAGAATTGTTGATTTGAATTGGTTCTACTTGTCGTGTGATTATACAAGTTGATTGTGGATGAGCATTTATATGAGAAACGAAGCTAGATTGTTGATAGAAAGAAAAAAAATGGAGTTGATGAAACAGAGTAGGTGACAACTTTTCCATTATATGGTGGTTTGGTTGAAGAAACATAAAAAACGAAAAAAAACCAGAGAGTTTCAGGCTGAATGTATTAGAAGTTCCACTGTATTAACTAGCCAAGGTTTAAACATTTCAGGTCTCTCAGCGTACTAAAGCAAGCCTGCAAATTTTTCCCTCAAAACCAATTTTCTTAAATCAAGAACAAAATTAAAACTCATCCACCTTATTCCAGTTTTAATTCATGAATAAACAAGTATGAGAATCTCACCTTTAAGAGGACACTGCTTAGGTAGAAATCACTTCAGACAAAGCCTCACAACAAGCTCCTCCATCCTTGATGATGCAGAGATCACAAAGTAGATTTTGCCAATCACCAGATCCAAAGCTTAAATTTTTCTTCCCCATCACCTCCAAGACAAAGCAAGCATGTTCCAAATTACCGCCTTTAATCAGCCCAGCAACCATACATACAAACGTCGCAGGTGTTGGAGAGTGTCTGCTTGCAAGCATCGCATTCAAAACATTCAACCCTGAATCAAAATCCCCAATACGACAAAACCCATCAACCATCATTCGGTAAGTAGCTGCATTCGGCTTACAACCTTTCATCTGCATTTCCGTCAGCGTCCTATAAGCCTCCGGAGCTCTACCTTCAGCACAAAGATGATTAACCAAAATGTTATAGATCACAACATCTGGTTTTATCCGCCTTTTCTTCATCTCGCCGAGTAGAATCTTCGCCTCATCGATTTTCCCTCTCTTGCAAAGATCACTCAACAAAACCCCGTAATTAACAAGACCTGGTTTACATCCACGATACTCCATGTCAAACATGAGCTTCTTCGCTTCGTTGTACTCTCCTTTACAACATAAACCTTTCATCAACAACCCAAATGTCACATGATTCGGGCGTATTCGTTTCTGAATCATATCTTCAAACAAGCTTTTCGCCTTAGGAAGATCATCATTTCGGCATAAGAATCCAATCAGGCTATTGTATGTCACAACAGAGGGTTGCACTTCCATCTGAAGCATTTCATCGAACACCTTACACGCAGCTTCCCAATCGCATTTCTCGAGAAACCCTTTGATCAGTATATTGAAAGAGACCGAATTTGGACGCAAACGCATCTCCTTTGCTCCGTCGAAGAAGCTTTTAGCTTTCTCTAACTCGCTGTTATCGACCAAAACGTTGATGAGAGTGTTCAGAGACTGAATCGTACGAACGCAATCAAAGGAGGACATTTTAAGGAAAACATCGACGGCTTTATCCACCGAGCCGGCTTTTCCGTAATGCTGAATCAACGCCATGAAGAGTGATTCTCTGCACCTGACGTTTCGATGGCGGATGAGGCGGAGAACTTGGTCGACGGCGTCGAAGTTACGGGATTTGGCGAGCTTGTAGATGAGAGAAGAGTAAGATGGGTAGTCGTGCCGGAAACCCATCTCCTGGTAATGGTGGAAGAGAGAGAGAGCTTCTTCTGGGTTTTCCGTTTCTTTGAGATCGGTGAGAAACGGAAGCTCCTCCCATGGCTTCCGGGTGACCTTGTGAGTTGTTGTTGGTTCATGGCTGCTGGCTTTCTTTGTTGGTTTGGCAAATCGAGATGTATGGTGATGCTGTTGAGAAGCAAAGCAACGCTTGGTGATTAGAAGATTAGATAGTCTTCTACGGTTTGACATTGCATCTGATTCTCTCCGTCTTCTTCAATGCTCTGTTTCAGCTAATTTATGCGCATTTCAGCTAATTTATACGCTCTGTTTGTTTACTTCATGTTTGTACATCTTATGTATGTCTGATTCATATATTCATTTCTTTAAAAAGTGTGTTGAAAATTTTCAATACATATA
This sequence comes from Microthlaspi erraticum, assembly GCA_902728155.2. Taxonomy (NCBI): domain Eukaryota; kingdom Viridiplantae; phylum Streptophyta; class Magnoliopsida; order Brassicales; family Brassicaceae; genus Microthlaspi; species Microthlaspi erraticum. Next base: position 203,023 of record CACVBM020001051.1, read on the forward strand.
TGAAAAACTAGTATTCATTTGTTAAACAACTATACCAATCTTCAACTATGATTCTACATTTATAAACACAAAGACAAGAACATCCATCTACCATTGTTTCTTTCCTCGTTTATGATGGTTCTGATCCAAAAGATGGGCTTTGATAGCCAAGGAAGCTTTATAGGCAGTGTGTATTGTCCTCGCGAGTCATGGTCGTCACAGTATGGCCTGCAGGCTTTAAAGAAAACAAAATACACAAAGAAACTGTAAACGAAGCTGGATTAAGAGATACAGAGCATTTTGTTTTGTTAGCAAAGTACCATAGATGTGTGTTTTAAGATGGAGATAGTGCAGTTGTTGTTCCTGTGGTCTCGCGTTAGCATAAGTCTCACGTGTGGGATGCTTTTCCATGTTTCTCCCAGAGCCGGTTTGGTTCTACCTCCTTCTCCAGCACCAACCGTGTGGTTTGTCACCTTCAATACAAAAAAACAGACACATTAGAGAAAAGTGAGCACAATGACACACCCAATGCCCAGAGACTCCATTAGTACCAGTATAGCGATGTTATGTTCATGTGCCAGTTTCTTAAGCATATATCCAACTGCCACCATCAAAGCACGTCCTGCACACACCAAGTTTTGAGTCATTCTTCAAAAATCACCAGCTCATTTGTTAAACCACTTAGGTAAAGAAAAAAAAGCGATGGACGTACAAGGACATGTACCCTGTGAGCCACTGCCTCCGAGGATTGGGGTGATCAGAGAAGAGATTGAATCAACAACTAACAACTGTAACCGGTCCTCATTCACATTCATCTGCGCCTGATAGATGACTAATGGTTAACACTAAGAATATAGTAAATGGGTGTGACAATGAGAAAATTGCATCTTCTAGCTAGCTTTATACCTGCGACCTCAAGGTAACCTCTAGACCATGCAGCATATCAAACATTGTATAGACGTCATAGACCATCTGACAAGATATTCTGCTCAAGACTTTCTGCACATCAACATTTTTTGTCTGCAGATTAAGAACTGATGAGCCGTGATTAACTAAGAACTTGTCTATAGGCTAGGGGCAATAATTGCCAGTGTATAAACCTGTCTTAAAGCAGCATCCGAACTCGAGCAGATAAATTGAGCAATACGTCGAGCAGAAAAAGAGTTCCCCGTGTCTAAATACAAGACTCTGGCACTATACTTCTCTGCCACGCTCGCAGCAGCTTGCATGCAAAACTATTCATTCATAACAAACCACACAATGTAAAGAAAGAGATCGTGACAATGGCTAAGCAAAGACGACAAATCTTACTAGGAACAGCTTAAAACGCTTGAATGAAACATTCCAAAATTCGTCGGCATAAGAATATCATGTGATGCGACAGTAGTAACTAGTATATATGAATAATGTATTTCACACACAAGACAAAAACATGAATAGTAAACGCCTCGCAGAAGAGAAGCATGCAAGTACATACTTGTGTTTTACCAGAAGATGATGGTCCAACAAGTTCTGTAACCTGACCCTCACGGAACCCACCTTGAAGCAATGAGTCAATCCTTATAACGAGACAGTAAACAGAAGCAGAGTGTCAACTAAAAACAAACTCACAATCATAGCTGATAAAGATATGATAATTCCATACCCTTTGTCTCCAGTCGATAGAGTATGTTTATTACGATGAAGATCCTCCAAAAGCTCCATACCGTTTAACCATGGCCGACACTGAAGCTCTATCAAAGAAAGCATGAAAGTGATACCCTGAAGAATCCAAAGGCAAACAAAACATGTAAACATGATATACCTTTGAGCGAGAAAATCGATAGTAAAGTTCAGTAAGAGCTAACCTCCTTCAATCTATCTGCATTTCTCTGTCGTTCAGCAAACGCAGCAAGTTCGTAGAGATCATGAAGCAGAAAATCCTCAACTGCACAATTAACAAAATTTAGAAGCAAATTCGAGTCTTGGTTTTGTATAGTGCCATTCCAAAATCCAATTCCTTTAACCGTGGAAAACAAAACCCAATCAGACGCAATACGTCGAACACTTTATACGCAAAAGATGAAATATCAAACTAAACGGAATCGAAACGAGAAAATGAGGTAAGAAGAAGAGGATGAAGTAGAAGAGAACCTGTTTGAATCCCATGAGAGGCGCAGAAATCTCGGAAACTGGCGTCGATGATTGGATTCTCCCTCTCCACATGCTTGAGAGGCGCCATTTTCTCTACTCCCAAACCAAATGTGACTCCAATTGAAATGGCCTCCGGTTCGTTTCACGACCCAGATTCTGAGTTCCGCTTCAATTCAACCCAATCTAAACCGTAACCCGGAAATCCTAAACCGATAGCCGGTCAGTGGAATTTAAACATAATCTGTACCGTAATCCTGTAAACCGTAATCCGTCTCTGGCAATTTCTAGTCTGGCAGTTTATAATCTGGCTATATACAGTCTGGTAGTGGCTAACCTTGCTGACTCCTCGCTGACTCATCTGCTAATCTCTCCATCTATATAATGGTTTGAACCATCAACACTTCAACATCAAGCTCCAAACATTTTATCTAATAAAAACAAAAGAGAGTTAGGTAGAAGAAATCCTTAAGATTACAAACATGAAGTTCACAACATTAGCATGCATTGCATTTGTGATGGTCGTTGTGGCGACTCTGGCTCAGACCGAAGCAGTCGTGGTTAGCGGCGAAAAAGTGTCATGCAATCCATTTTCACTTCTACCATGCATGCCAGCATCAACTACTGGAAGTCCACCAACGGAGGAATGTTGCGGAGTACTGAAAGATCAAATATCATGTTTCTGTGGTTACGCCAATAATCCACTTGTTAGACAGTTTCTTTCGGTCGATATTGCTAAGAGAGTTTTGAAATCTTGTAACATTCCTTTTCCTACTGATTGTAAGTATTAGATTATCCAAATCATGTGTAATAAAAGGTTGATCATTGATCGTCAATTGCGTCAATGTTTAACCTGATTCAATAAAATGTTTGTTTTCTTATACAGTATTAAATCGTTTTAAACAGAAATGCCAAAAATATACAGTAAATCGCAGATTGAACCCAATCCATTCGGCCATGAGGTGAATATACTTTGCAATCTGAAGTACGTCCATGAAAACTTGTAGTCTTGTGGCATGTGGAGTTTGATAGACATTATTTCTCTCATGCAAACTGGTCCATGTGGTTAAAATTGCCTTATGTTCGTTTTCACAACTCTTACTCTTGGTTCAATATAATCTAATCTACCCAGAAAATCTAAACTAATAGTCAGTTCATGGAATTTAAACCCAATTTGAACAGCAATCCGGTAAATCTTAACCCTTAACACTGGAATCTCAAAAAAAGTATCAGCTGAAATCTGAAAAAAAATATATTGACGAGACAACAATTTTTCCATACTAGTGGATATCTTTCATATTTTTCACATCTTTTATAAACATATCAGGATATTTCTTTTCTTCAGATTAGTAAATAATCTTTTAAAATATTTTAAAAGAAATATATTTTCTTTTTATTTCCTCACTTTCCAAATAATATGAATGATTACTATAAAAAGTTAGTTTTGTACAAATCCAAAATAAACATGTACATGCATTAAAACTGAATATTTGATTTTATTATAATGGTATATTTTTCTTTTTCCTTAACTGAATATTTTTCACTTTCTATAATTTATGTTGAATAGATTTGAAATTGAGCAAAAATTGTTTGAAAAGGCAAAATATATTATCTCGAGTGCAGATATTATTCTGTCACATTACTTGAGTCTAGCAGTCGCCAGTGTGGCAGTTGCCAATAAGGCATTCTCCAATATGAATCTTTCTAAGTTGGTAAGTTATAACCTGGTAGTTTCCAGTTCTGTTGTCACCAGTCTGTCAGTCGACTGTCTGTTACTATCCAATATGATTGTTTCTAGTCTTGTAGTTTCCAATCTTGCTATTTCCAATCTAGCAGTTTCCAGTTTGTCAATCTCCATCTATATAATAGTTTGAACCATCAACACTTCAAAATCAAGCCTTAAACATTTATCTGATAAAAACAAAAAAGATTTAGGTAGAAGAAATCCTTAAAATTACAAAACATGAAGTTTACAACATTGGCATGTATTGCATTTGTCATAGTCGTTGTGGCGACTCTGGCTCAGACCGAAGCAGTAGTGGTTAACAGCGAGAAAGTGTCATGCAATCCATTTTCACTTCTACCATGCATGCCAGCATCAACCACTGGAAGCCCACCAACAGAGGAATGTTGCGGAGTACTCAAAGATCAAATATCATGTTTCTGTGGTTACGCGAATAATCCACTTGTTAGACAGTTTCTTTCAGTCGATATTGCTAAGAGAGTTTTGAAATCTTGTAACATTCCTTTTCCTACTGATTGTAAGTACTGATTATCCAAATCTTATGTAATAAAATATTTGATCCTTGATCGTTAATTGCGTCAATGTTTAACCTGATTCAGTAAAGTGTTTGGTTTTTTATACAATATTAAATTGTTCTAGAAAGAAATGCTACAATGGGCATTAGCACGCAGACTGAACCCAACTGGCATGGAGATGAGTATGTAGACCTGTGCGGGTTTGATAGATTTTGTCTTGGTCATGCCCAGAACCGGTTAAATGAATGCAAGTCATGAAAAGACTCATTAATAAAATAAACACAGGTTTTTGGATGCTTTTTAATCATTTATTTTATTTCTATGAAACCAGAAAAGCTTAACAAAGAGAACAAGAACCGATCCATGGAGAAAAAACAGGAAGAGAATCAAATCCCTAGAAGTATTAAACTAGAAATCCTTCCGTGAATCACAAGTAAAGATAAAGAAAAATCCTGAGGAAACAAAAAAAAACAAACGATGCAGGATAAATGTGGTTCTTGTTCTCCTTTCTTCTCTTTCTTTAGTTGGAAGGAGGGAAGAAAATGGCGTCTGAAGTCCTCTTTGAACGGAAAGAATTCTCCACCTCCGGATCCACCTTGAACGCCGCCTGCAAAACCTCAGGCGACAAAGCCTTCCACACTGATGTCCTTCCGGCCAAATGTGTGAAAATGGGACTACAAACAGACAAAATATCAAACTTTTAGATTCTTTCAATCTAAGAAACTCACAAGGAAAGTGCAGAGAGAGAGGAAAACGAATTCTTACTCAGGAGTAGTGACAATGGAGAACCAAGACATGCCTTCAGAATCAGCAATCTTTGAAACCACAAAGAACCTCGGAACAATGAAAAGAGAACCAGCTTTGATATGAGTCTCAAGAACTCTTTTCCCATCAGCTCCAACCACCTGGACTCTTCCACTCCCACCAACAATGTAAGTCACCTGAAGAGCCGAGTCACAAGAGAAACCAGGCGAGCACATGGAATGTCCATCAATCTGAACAAGATCAGCTCCAAATCCAACTTCACCAACCAAAGGAAGGTTCTTGGTGTTGAGAACAACAACTCTGCCTCCACCCTTGATGTCTACATCGAGAGGAGCCTCCAAGCAATTCAAGACAAACCCCTCACGGTCCTCCTTCTTGGGCTCTGGCATCTTAAAGCTCGCGTCGAGCTTCACAATACCCTTCCCGGTTTGAGAACCGACGAGTGTCTTCACGGTGCTCTCATCAAGGTCCCAAGCTCTGCCAACAAACTCAGTTGAGAAACCGGTGAAGATGCCGTTTGAGCCGGTGAGGTAGAAGTCGGTGAACTGTCCTGCTTTGTGAGCCTTGTGGGTTTCACCGAGGAAGAGGATAACGAGCTCGGCTTCCTCATTGTTGAACCACCACGTCACAACACCAAAAGGAATAGCAATCGAATCACCTTTCTTGATTGCAATCACCTTCTCTTCCTTCTCAGGGAGGACAATCCCGGCCGTTCCAGATCCTGAAACGGATCAACAAAAGTAAAGTTACAATCTTTTCAATTACTTACACGCTAGGTGATAAGATCAACGATGAACACATGATCAGGAAAAAAGCTACCAAAAGAAGAAGCAAAAGACTACTTTTTTTGCACACAGTAACCGTGATCTATTTCACTATTATGGTGAATCGGAAACCTTAATCCGATCATACAATAATCCGATCAGATTAACAGATCGCAGAATCAATATCACACTAAACCACTATAAAGGTGACAACTTTGGAAACGAATCAGAAAGATCAGAACAGAGAAAGTATCAAAAACCCAAAAGGAACATGAAAACTGAAGCAGGAGAGGGCTATGAAGTTTGATCAAGCTCATTGTACAAAAACAAAACATGGATCACAATAAAGTCGAAACTTTAGAAGAAATCAGAGAGAATCCAAACCTTGAAGAACGTATGCGACTTTAGGGGAATCAGAGTAGCTAGGAACAGCGAAACCATGCTGCGCAAGAGCAAGCTTTGAGGCTCCAATGTTACCCTCTTTCAGCATCGGCAACTCCTCTGGGAACCAAGCAGAGTAAGATCCTCCATCACCTCCGTGAACCTTGTTCGGCAGCTTAGGTGTAAGATCCAACTCCATCGTTTCGATTTCTCACTGAAAACTCAAAGATCGGCGACGGAAACGAGAGTAAAGAAAAGATTTGAGTGAAAAATGTGTTTTTGATGTGAGATTGTGAATGGGATACGACGCTTTATATACAAGAGGGAGAGTAAAATCCGTTACTAACGGAGATGGTAAAGATTTGATTGCGATTTGATTTACTTGGAGATAACTATCGTACTTAATTCTCTTATTCAAAGTTTTATCCATTTCTTTATGTCCACGATCTTAATAATAATTTCGTTTCTATAATTATAATCATTGAATTGACTCTACCAAATAATGATGCTTTTGGAAATAATAATTCAGGTTATTTTCACCACGTTCTTCGTTTTCATTAAATAATTAAAATTATTTAATAAATCTACAGAGAGCGATGTATTACTATTTCAATATGTCATCTATTTCTTTTCAGTTTGGTAATCTTAGTTTTACAGTTTTCTTTAACAAAAAAAAACAATGATATTACAGTTTTCTTTTAACCTTTCTTTTAACCTTGATAAAGGGTGTAATGAAAAATCTTATCTAATCTTATCGTGTGTTTATTTCAGGCTACTAATTGCTGACATAATTTGTTTTATTTTATTTTTAAGAATGGGAATCTGCTGACAGGATTGCATATTATCTAAGTTATTTTCTCTACGGAATTATCGCATAATACAATTAGAAACAGTCTGTAATTAACGAGTAAATGGATTAGTTTAAGGATTGGATTCGTTTAAAGATAGCATCCTTGCGAAAAAGGTCAAAGATTTTATCAGAAAGAAGATAAAAGGTCAAACATATACTCTTTTTATCCATTGATATTTTTGACCGCAAAATCTCCATTTACATAATTAAATTACTATATCAAATCTACATATATCTCTCGCACGTAGTTATCTATCCCCAGAAAAAGAAAAAAAAAATCAAAATGTATGTATTATTCAGGCCTAGCTGAAAACCAATTAGAGGCCCATGTGATATAATAATAGAAAAGAACAATAAGTAAAAAGAATGTGGCTGCTGGGATTCGAGCCCAGGTCTCCACGGCCACAACGTGGAATTCTTACCACTAAACTACAGCCACTTTGACGGTAAATGTGATTATGCATATTATTTCACATCGTTAATCAAATCCAATCTGCATATAGAAAACTGGTCTAGTAAGATATAATTCAGGTTAACTATGTTGAATTATCAGATGAAAACATTATCATATTTGATTGAATTCATTCTCCACTACTAAGCGCATGCTTCAGTTTAGGATTTATTGAGCGTTGAAATTCACCAGATCAGATCAGTGGAAAGGAAAGCAACTTGTTGATTGGTTTTAGACAAATTTGCAGGGAGTTTTCTTAAAAGGGAACACTGTGTTGGGTGGGAGAACATACCAACATAACCAAATGCCCAAGAAAATTCAAGTAATAAAATAAAAATGTGAACCAGTTTAAGTAACCTAGTCAAATTGACAGATCGAACAGTGGAAAGGAGTCCAATGAGAAACAACTAGGTAAAGAGTACCTCTCTATCTTTCTACTTTTGTGTCCAGCAACCCATGTTACTCACACGTCAATAGATTAATAATACAAGATACAACAAAAGAGAAAAATAATACCCTAATTTTCTTTTATAAAAAAAGTAGTATTAGTGGGTCTCAGGTCAGATTAGTTAATGGTTTGAAGAATATGCTTGCGAAGATACTCTCTCCAATGACCACTTTTTGGGTCTATAAACCCAAAAAGAAACGTCTCTCTCATTTGGCTTCTCCCTTTTGAGGTCGTAAAAGGCCATCAATGGATGATGCTCATCAAACCTTCTTCTCTCTTGCCTCGTACCAATCTTCACACATGCAGGTACCTATGAGCTCCTACCGCCGGTGATGAGATGAAACTGCGGCGAAGATTTGGCCGGAGACGGGAAAATTATCCGTAAACCATTTTCTAATAAGGCGTGATCGGTTTTAAGGGGAGAAGATTAGAGTTAAAATTTGGGCAACTATGTATCCTTTGGCAGTCGATTCTTGTTTCTTGATGTTCTTGAAGAGTTTTTAATTTTTGTCACATTTCTTGATGATAACAACAGTGATGTGTAATGTGGTTTACCTTTCGTGTCTTGTTTTATTTCTACTCTTATCGGCTAAAATTTATTATTAGTCAATGGCTTTTAGTCCTCATATTAATACAAGGTTTCTTCGTGCAACCATATCTAATTATCTATATCGAATAGTTTCCGACTTACGAAAGTTTATATAATTAATCATTTGGCAACAAGATCATTAATCTGCATTACGAATTTACGATATGCGTGTTAGAGGTAACAATTTGTAATATATGAGAGAATGTAAGAGACTGATACACACTAGAGGCAGGCGTTGAGAGTAAAATTCAAGAAGATAACGGGAGCATTCGAAGTCCAAACGAATCTTTCAATAACTTGAGACCAAAAAGAGTGATTTCAAAACTATCCAACAAAACGTTACCACAAAACTCAAAAGAAAGACACATAAAGTTTCAAAGAAAATTAAATATCACTTGATGAAAATCTCTTTCCCCCATAAAAAACTTCAATAGAAGAAGCCGAGAACCTTGCCTCCAACATTCTTTCTCCTAGCCTCTTCATGGTCCATAATTCCCGCAGAAGTCGTAAGTACAATGTACCCAAACTGCACATTTTACATTTCCATCAAAACCATTCAAGACCCTTAAATCTTTCAGACAAGAAACACAAACTATAGTTGAATAGTTAAGTTATCACGAACCTGTCTGGAAGGAAGTAGACGAGCAGTCCAGCTTTCAATCTCCTTGACACCAACATCAAAACGAGGGCTGATAACACCACACTTGTTCAACCTCCCGTTTAACTCGACAACGATTTTGCCAGATCGGTGGTCATCGACGAACTCGAACTCACCGATGTAACCTGCGTTTTCGATTGGTTTAAGGAACAAGAACTCAAGAGGATATTGGGAAATGACGAAATGTGTATTTGTGAGACAATCGTTACCGTGCTTTTGCATGACGGTAAGAAACTTGATGATCACTTTAGAGGAGGGCCTGATCATGACCTGCCTCTTGCCTCGTTTCTCGGCATTGTACATGCTCTTGAGAGCATCGTTGAGCACACTGATTCTCACCATCTTCCCCTTAGCTCAAGCCTCTGCTACACAAGTCACACAAGCAAGAAGAAGCTTTACGAGTTAGCAGAAGTCAAATAACTAAATCAAACCGAATCCGAAAATCGGATACAGTGCATAGAGGCCTTCATCGTGAAAGTCGATTTCATCATAACAAAATCACAAAATGAATTCGAATTTAAGATTCCATTTGAAAGAATATACACGCTATAAAAAAGCTGAGACTGACGAATTAGCTAACAACGAAATCTAGCGTTCCTAAGTTCACTATGAATGTGTTAACCTAACGATAATGAAATTGTCAAAACAAGGACTGAGATCCTAAATCCTCTGATGCGAAATAAACAAACACAAGATCGATTAGCTATCGAACGTAAAAAAACGAGCTGAATCTGAGCGAATAAGCTAAGGTAGTCATTTGACTATCGTACCTTGGATTGGTAGCTCGAGAGGAAGGGCGCTCAGTGACGGAGAAAAGCAAAGAGAGGAAGAAGAGAAGGAAATCTAGGGTTTTCTTTTCAGTTTTTATACTAGAGCTAGAAAGAAAAAAACCCAAGGAAAATTGATTATGCGCTGCGTTTTTAACTTTAGGCATAGGCCCAATGGGCTTCTTCAATACGACTGGATTTATAGATATCCTTTACTACATTTCTGGATTGATATTTTCCTGTGTTCAAAAATAAAAGGGTATCGTTAATCGGGCGGGTTAGGATTAGCAATTTTTAAAAAATCTAAATTAAATTAGGGATTAATCGGGATGAATTTTTCACATACCTTTTTTTATTTAAAAAAAAAAATCATATATATAACTACATAATATAAGTAACACATCAATATAATATACTCATTTTTCAAAAAAATATATACTATTACAAAAGAGAAAAAAAAATAGTTCTATTCATAATAAAGACCAAAAAATATTGTTTTGATCAATGGACATACAAAAAATATAGTACTTTTGGCTTTAATTCCTGACTGAATAGGTCTATTAATCAGAAATCATTCTTAGGGTTTGTGCTTCAGGAAAATTTCTCAAATCAATTTTAATTCTTACGACACAAGTTACTGATTTTGTTGGCTAATAAGAAAATTTGGTCAAATTCGCAGCAAAGATCCATTTTCAAACGAAAATTGGCAATTAGGCCTACCCTATTACACATATTAAACACTATTTGTTGACTTTAAACGTTGACTGCTCGGTATGCTCCAATTTCCATAAAAGTGTTCGGTGTACCGCCGATGAACGATTTTTGAACCGACTCAAATCGGGTTTATTATCTTAAAAGGGGCCTACCAACGGGTATGAGTTCAATACAGGGATTTGGCTTCGACCAATTAAGTCGGTTCTTCCGTCATCCCACATGTATTTTCTGTTGATATGAAGAACGAATTTTTGCCAAATCCCCCCCCCAACTGTTTTTGCTTTCTAACATTCCAAAAATGAAAAGAGTCCAAATTGATAGAGCAACTTAGTTAAAATGGTGGAATTGAAGATTATTTGCTAATTTAACCTATCAATAATCATATTGTCACACGCAGGGGCATAAGCATCAGATTTAGGTGAACCCAATTAACTATGATGACGAGTTTTGGTGAACCAGAAAAAACATCACTTTCATTATCACTTTCTGCTGACTCAATCCCAAACCCTCATTTTTCTATGCTCCAAATAAGTTAAATGCATAACAATATATCAACTTAATTATGGAAAGAAGAGATTTTTATGTAAGAATTTGTTTTCTGAATGATTTTTATACGTCAATGAAATTGTCGTAAGAAGCAAAGAAAAAATAATGCAAAATATTTGTTTAGTTTTTAGTTATTTGTTTATTTTATAATCTGATTCAAGTTGCTAGATAGTTAATAATATACTTACTGTATAATTTACATAGAAAAGGAAATTAAGGTTTTCAAAATCAATATCGGGCCCTGGCTTCGTGGATCCCACGTTCTTTTCGTTTTCTTATAACAACACCTAATTCTTTTTTTTCTACACGCCAAAAAAACAACCACCTTGATCCTTGAGTTCTTGATCGAAATGTATCACCGTCTTCCGTCGCTAATGGAGCCGTTTCTTCGGAGAGTCTCAACGCGTTGGCCGGCCATCGCTCAGGCTGCTACGTGGACAATGCTCCTCACGTTCACTGTCGCCGTCGCTTCGTTCGCTCCGGAGATGGCGTTTGTGTCGACGGTGTCGTCTTCTTGCGGCGGAGGAGAGGGTTTTGTGAAGCTTCCGATGGATTTTCCGGGGCAGACTGTGTGTGTGCCGTCTCGCATGGTGAAGAGATCGCGTTTCGATTTGTTTTTGCCTTCGATTTTCGCTGCGGTTATGGTGACTGCGTCGGCTTGTTTGATCCGGTCGTGTTGTGGGGCGGAGGATATGGAAGATGAAGATTGGTAGAAATTGTAATTAATTTTGATAGTTTTGTTTTCTTGTTTAATCGTTGATTCGTGTATAACAAACATATATAACACACAAATAAATAAAAACTGTATCTTTATACAGACTAGAGTAAAATGGTTTCCACCATTTTGACATCACCTGCGTCTTCTTCTATGAATTAAAGGACCATTCCACGTAATTGATAACTAGATCAAAACCCTTCACAGAAATCAAACAATGAAACCGTGGAGGAATTACATGGTCTAGTTGATACAAACTGCTGATGACTATATTTTTTGTTTGGCATTTTCTTATTGTGCAGAAAATGTATTTGAAAGTTAATTTGATCATGAAATTTGACCACGAATCGATCTTATTCAAAATTTGGAATTAATTAAACTTATTTTTTTTGGATCTCTTGATATATGTGGTAAATGTGGTCATGGTCAGCTGACCTTATTTGAGACGGAACATACTATATTTTTCAACTAAGCAGTAGTATTATGTTCTAAACATAAACATTTTCAATCCAATAAATTACATAAACTAAAAGTTGACTGAGCTTGTAAGAAAATCCATTTTCGTTTAGAAATTAAACAATCTTTTCAGGATATATAGCCATTACTCATTAGGTACAAATTCATAACCCAGTCAACATGTGATTGGCAAATAAATATCTGGTCAATTCTTTGTTTGCAGTTCATAGAAGTACGGGAATTTAATGGATGGTGTACTCTTAGCTTACATTCAAAATTGACCTCTTTCATATATAAACTCCAACATGCTCAAGTACCATGGTATACCAACTTACTACTCCTATAGTAAAACATATCGATCTTTGTTAACCTTTTATTCTACTCCTTTCTTTCTCTTTTGCTAAACTTATGGTAAAATACGATAATCTCTATCTGATCTGGCTCCAACTTTTCTCTCTTTTTACAAATCTTTATTTTTCAAAATCATGAAACTGTATTCAAAGCAAAACCAATTTATTATATTTAAAACAATGCAGGAGTATTTGTGGATTATTTTGTTGCTGTGTACGATACATTCCGTTTACTCTCAAGACACAAAACATCAAAACACTTTTGATGTCACCGAATACGGAGCCGTTGGAAATCAAAAGACAGATGACTCACGTGTACGCGACATGCCTCTTACCTATACGTATATACACTCTTGCATGTATAAACAAACATATGTATAAGTTTTTTTTGGTGTGTAGGCTTTTCTTAAAACGTGGGCAGCAGCATGTGCGGCGAATACAGCCGAGGTAGCGATTGTAGTCCCCGAAGGACAAACTTTCTTGGTTACGACCACAAAATTTACAGGTCCATGTAAACCGAACCGACTTCATTTTCGGGTAATACTTAATTTCCTAACTTTTGTTGTTTCTTCACATATATATTTATATCATTTTATATCGATCTGTTTTCACCCATAAATTTCAAACACTTTTATAGAGAATTTTAAATTTTCTCAAAAAAACAATGTTAATGGTAAATGAGTATACTTACTGTTAGACTAAAACTAAAACTAATTATAAGAAAACTTGGCATGTAATAAGGTGATCGGTAACATTGTGGCACCAAACACACCGTGGAGTGATAAGAGTGGTACTTGGCTTTCGTTCTATCATCTCAAAGGTTTGATCATTGAAGGCAATGGGAAAATCGACGGCAAAGGAGCCAATTGGTGGAAGCATTGTCCGGTGGTATGTAATTACGGACATATATTGTAATATTCTTGGACTGTTATTGTTGCAAATATGTGTGGGTGTGTGTGTGTGTGTGTGTGGCTTCGTTTCGTAACAATTCTTACGTAATTTGTTTTTCATGTGACCAATCCAGGAGGGGAAATGCACAAGACCCAAGGTAAGCTTGCATAATATTATAGATTATGTGTGTACAGAATTTTTTATTTTTATACTTATATGATATCAACGAAAGACTTTAGTAACTGAATATCAAGCTTAGCTAGCCTTTTTATTTCAATTTTTTTTTTATATCACTGTTTTCTGATATACATAATCTGAATTAAGCCTTAAACTCATTGATTAGATCTGATTAACCTTTTTCAGCAAATGGGATTCTTTGCATGTACGAATATGTTAGTGAAAGGTATACATTTAATCAACAGTCCAAGGAGTCATCTTGGATTCAAATCATGTAGCAACGCTAATGTCACCGGCGTTCAAATCTCTGCTCCCGAATTAAGTCCTAACACAGACGGAATCGATATTGGTTCCTCTGATCATATCTATATCACCGACACACATATCTCCGCAGGTATGCATATATAAATATATATACACATGCATATCACAGCATATGTATGTATATGCATCTAATGTTGACGGTTTTTAATCTATATATACACAGGGGATGATTGTATCGCAGTCGAGAGTGGTTCTTCTCATATCTATATTACAAGGGTAACTTGTGGTCCAGGCCATGGAATTAGGTTTGTGAATATGGAAATTTCATATAATATGATGATGTATCATTTAATGCTATGTATGACATCTAACTTGCGTTCCTATAATTTTAACAGTATAGGGAGTCTAGGACTCAACGGAGATAAAAACGCAACAGTTGAAGAAGTACATGTGAAAGATTCGATTATAAACTCAGCTTCTAATGGTTTAAGAATCAAAACTTGGAAGGTGATGATTAATCAGTTTAATTAATTTTTGTATATAATCATTTCTTGATATTTATTTTGTTACCCTTATATCCAACTAGGGAGCTGGAGGATATGCGAGACACATATCATACAATAACGTTACTTTTGATGCAACTTCCAACCCAATCATCATCGATCAACACTATTGCCCACATAAAAAGTGCCCATCAAGTTCTACAGTACGTAACTCTCACCAGCGAAAACCTAAACCATTCCTTTGCTTAATAAAAATTCAAAAGCTCCAAGATTTATATCAATTTTTTTTTCTTTTTTTTTGTTATAGACAAAGGATTCAAATGCGGTGAAGATCAGCGATGTGTCGTTTACGGATATTAAAGGGACGATAAAAGGCAATGTTGGCGTGATGCTAAATTGTAGCATCGGAGGATGCACTGGACTCGTTTTCAAGGATATCAACTTAACACGGGCTGATGGATCCAATGATATTCCCCTATCGAAGTGTAGTAATGCTTACGGTGAGGTTCATAATGCGCAGCCACCGATTACTTGTCTTTTACCTTAGTCACTTAGTGGCATGAAAGTTTACAGTATACACTATTTTTCAACTAGATAAGTTACCAATATAAATAAATTAAAAAAAAAAAAAAAAACGTGATTTACATTTACGTATATTTGATTTGCGCTAGATTGTCGATTACTTCCGATACATCATGAAAGAAAAGGAGAGAGTTGCAAGTAATTTTGTTTTACATAATACTTCCTACTTGAACTTTTGGGCCATTTTCATTTTAGTATATTAACTTTTTTTCGATATCAATTTTTTCACCTTACACTTGTCTCAAAGATACATTAAACATTTATCAATAACTTTGAATGAATGAATTTTTGTATATTTTAGACTAAAAGTTTGATTATAATTTTGGATTCTGAAAGTTAGATTCATTCAGAATTTGATTATAAAAGTTTTATATTGTAAAAAAAAATAAGTTTGCACGACTTGTTCTAGGCCCAAATGGCACGAGAGGGCATTCGCACGGTGATCATTTGGGCTTTCATTAGCTTCTGTTTGAATGAATCAAACTTTCCGGTTTTAATAAGAAGCTCAATATCTCACAGAGACGTCTCTGCGATTGCTTGCAGCGGGAAGTTCCTTTCTCTCTCGCTCCCTGATTTTTCTTTGGTAAGCTTGTTAACGATCTTCAACTCTTGTTCATCGATTCGTGTTATCCCTTGATTGCGAAATTCTCGTGCCATGTAATCGTTCTCCTTGATTCAGATCTAAATCGAGTCTCATGTTTGAGCTATAGTCAGGTGAAGAAAGTGAGAGCTAATTCTCTCACAGATTCGTCGATCGAATCTTCCTTCATAATTTGTTTGAGACGATGATATCTCAGTTAGATAATAATTTCCTTAGAGTGAAGTGAGATCATTCCTCAGCAAATCAGAGGATCTATCATGGATATTCGTTCTCAAAAATAATTTAATTGATTTTTATTTTTTTGATAATTACAGTGGAATCGTAAGCTTTAGCGATCTTCCGGGAGTTTCTCTGCGGAATTGACGAATTCATGGGGAAAGGATCGGAAGACCTCGGGAAGAAGGAGAGCTTTGAATCTACACCGTCAAAATCAGATAATTTTCCTGCTTGGGCTAAAGATGTTGGGGAATGCGAGGAGAAGTTCGGTGTTAGCCGCGAGAGAGGATTAGCTACTGATGAGGTGCTGAAGCGACATCAGATCTATGGTTTGAACGAGTTAGAGAAGCCTGAGGGCACATCAATTTTTAAGTTGATTTTGGAGCAGTTCAATGATACACTGGTTCGCATTCTTTTGGCGGCGGCCGTTATTTCCTTTGTCTTGGCCTTTTTTGATGGCGAAGAAGGAGGTGAGATGGGGATCACCGCATTTGTTGAGCCGCTTGTGATTTTCTTGATCTTAATTGTTAATGCCATTGTTGGGATCTGGCAAGAGACTAATGCCGAGAAGGCGTTGGAAGCTTTGAAGGAGATACAGTCTCAGCAGGCAACTGTCATGCGTGATGGGACTAAGGTATCCAGTTTGCCTGCAAAGGAGCTTGTTCCTGGTGACATTGTGGAACTCAGGGTCGGTGATAAGGTGCCTGCGGATATGCGTGTGGTGGCTTTGATCAGCTCGACTCTCAGAGTGGAGCAGGGTTCCTTGACAGGAGAGAGCGAGGCAGTGAGCAAAACCACCAAGCCTGTGGAGGAGAATGCTGATATTCAAGGCAAGAAATGCATGGTGTTTGCAGGAACCACCGTTGTGAATGGGAACTGCATATGCTTAGTGACAGACACTGGGATGAGTACTGAGATTGGAAGGGTACACTCGCAGATCCAGGAAGCTGCACAACATGAGGAAGATACCCCTCTGAAGAAAAAGCTGAACGAGTTTGGGGAAGTTCTGACTCTGATCATTGGGTTAATTTGTATTCTAGTGTGGCTCATCAATGTCAAGTACTTCCTGTCCTGGGAGTATGTTGATGGCTGGCCTAGAAACTTCAAATTCTCGTTTGAGAAGTGCACATATTACTTTGAGATTGCTGTAGCATTGGCGGTTGCTGCAATCCCAGAAGGTCTGCCAGCGGTTATTACCACATGTTTGGCTCTTGGCACACGGAAGATGGCTCAGAAGAATGCTCTGGTTAGGAAGTTGCCCAGTGTGGAGACTCTTGGATGCACAACCGTGATATGTTCTGACAAAACTGGAACTCTGACAACCAATCAGATGGCTGTTTCAAAGCTTGTTGCTATGGGTTCTAGGATTGGAACCCTTCGATCTTTCAGTGTCGAGGGGACTTCATTTGATCCTCGAGATGGAAAGATTGAAGATTGGCCCGCAGGTTGGATGGACGCAAATCTTCAGATGATTGCAAAAATTGCTGCTATTTGCAACGATGCTAGTGTCGAGCAATCTGATCAGCAATATGTGTCCAGGGGCATGCCAACAGAGGCAGCTTTGAAGGTAAAGTGCTCTACTACACTAGCTCTTTATCCACTTAACTAAATAGACTTGTTCTGTTCATTGTTCTCTAATTTCAAAGGGGGATACCTGTTAATTATCGGCATGCTTATTTATATTGGTGGTTTTTTTTTTCCTTGAGCAGGTTTTGGTTGAAAAGATGGGATTTCCAGAAGGATTGAATAAAACTTCGTCTTTGGCTGATGGTGATGTCTTACGTATGTATTCTAAATTATATTTGTTTCTCATCTTTTCCTCAGTTTTATGGAGATGCTAATCTCCTGTAATTTACCATTTTAATACTATTTAAGGTTGTTGTGGGCTATGGAGTGAACTAGAGCAACGGATTGCTACACTTGAGTTTGACCGTGACCGGAAATCTATGGGAGTTATGGTTGATTCCAGCTCAGGAAATAAACTGCTACTGGTCAAGGTCTGTTTTTTCATCATGTTGCATATCTATAATTATGTGGCTCATGAATGCATATGTTCTTTGTCGAGAACACCTTTATCCCTTTTTTTCAGTACCTAAGATATCGATTTTGAAATCTTGCAGGGTGCGGTAGAAAATTTACTAGAAAGGAGTACACATATTCAATTACTTGATGGTTCCGTTCAAGAACTTGACCAATACTCCAAGGATCTTATTTTACAAAGTCTACATGAAATGTCCCTGAGTGCATTGAGATGTCTTGGATTTGCGTACTCAGATGTTCCATCAGATTTTGCCACTTATGATGGCAGTGAAGACCATCCTGCTCACCAGCAACTTCTCAACCCATCCAATTATTCTTCTATTGAGTCCAATCTAGTATTTGTTGGATTTGTTGGTTTAAGGGTGAGTCGCGATCACTGTGATATTTTTTTGATATTTTCTTGTTCTTGTTTGGTGATTATTCATGCTCGACATTTCAATGATTGTAGGATCCTCCGAGGAAAGAGGTGCGTCAAGCCATTGCAGACTGCAGAACAGCAGGGATCAGGGTCATGGTCATTACCGGAGACAACAAGAGCACAGCGGAAGCTATCTGCCGTGAAATTGGAGTTTTTGAAGCAGGTGAAGATATCTCTTCAAGAAGCTTGACTGGAAAAGAGTTTATGGACGTGCAAGATCAGAAGAATCACCTTAGACAAACCGGAGGGCTCTTGTTCTCGAGGGCTGAACCAAAGCACAAACAAGAGATTGTTAGGCTTCTTAAAGAAGATGGTGAAGTGGTTGCCATGACTGGAGATGGAGTCAACGACGCTCCTGCACTGAAGTTGGCTGATATTGGTGTCGCTATGGGCATTTCCGGCACAGAGGTATTTGTCTCTCTTCTCTCTCATCTGCAACAACGGTATGTTGATGATGAATCGATGAGAGCTCTATCAGCATTCTGAAAAATTGTGGGATTATATTTGCAGGTAGCAAAGGAGGCAGCTGACATGGTGTTAGCAGATGATAATTTCAGCACTATCGTTGCAGCTGTTGGTGAAGGAAGGTCCATCTATAACAACATGAAGGCCTTCATCAGGTGAGTCTTTTATTGTTACATTTGTACTTTGTTAGCTTGACTAATAAATAAATACTGATCCTATTAATCTGAACTATGATGAATCAAAAGGTACATGATCTCTTCCAACATTGGTGAGGTTGCATCGATATTCTTGACAGCAGCTCTTGGAATCCCAGAAGGCATGATCCCAGTTCAGCTTCTGTGGGTGAACCTTGTAACTGACGGTCCTCCAGCAACTGCTTTGGGATTCAATCCCCCTGACAAGGATATCATGAAGAAGCCTCCTCGTAGGAGCGATGACTCGCTTATCACTGCCTGGATCCTCTTCCGTTATATGGTAAGCAAACACCGATGATTTGTCTCACTTGTTTGTTTATCTTCTGGGGGTTTGTTTTTAACTCTGAACTCTCGTCTCTTATGCTATCTACAGGTGATTGGTCTGTATGTGGGAGTGGCAACGGTGGGAGTATTCATCATATGGTTCACACACAGCAGCTTCATGGGCATAGACTTGAGCCAAGACGGTCACAGCCTTGTGAGCTACTCACAGCTCGCAAACTGGGGCCAATGCTCTTCATGGGAAGGCTTCAAAGTGTCTCCTTTCACAGCTGGCTCTCAGACTTTCTCTTTCGACTCAAACCCGTGCGACTATTTCCACCACGGGAAAATCAAAGCATCAACACTCTCTCTCTCGGTGTTGGTGGCCATTGAAATGTTCAATTCCCTGAACGCTCTCTCAGAAGACGGCAGTCTAGTGACGATGCCACCGTGGGTGAACCCGTGGCTGCTCCTGGCGATGGCGATCTCATTCGGGCTCCACTTTGTGATACTGTACGTGCCGTTCTTGGCTCAGGTGTTTGGGATAGTGCCGCTGAGCTTGAACGAGTGGCTGCTGGTGTTGGCTGTGTCGTTACCTGTGATTCTGATAGATGAAGTCCTCAAGTTCGTTGGAAGGATTACCAGTGACTACCGCTACGCGCCTCGTACTCCTTCTGCTAAGCAAAAGGAGGAGTAAGAAGAAATAAATCAAAAGCATCATTATTAGACTCTAGTTTTAGCTGAAATTCACTTTGTTTCTTAACTCATCACCAGGTTATTCAATCTTCTAAACGATAATTTTTGTTTTGATAAAATTGTTTTTAACATGGCTCTCATTTGTTCGTGAACATGTATGGATACACGTCCCGAAACAGAGATGAATATCTTAGTATAGTTTTGCTTCTTTACTTTACGAAATCTTACGGTAGACCAAATTTGTTTTTTTTTTGTTAGAATAACTTAATTCGTAAATGACTTTGGACAGATGGAAGATGTTCTTCATCATATCAGATGGTTTTACTTGCACAGTTGCACCTAATACCAAAGACGCTACAACACAAAACCATAAACTGTGGAATAGCGTCTGAGTTAGGGATTCACATTACAGGAAATTAAGCTACTGATTCATTCTCAACCTTCGTTTTTTGAATATATCAGCATAAGTTTGCAAAGATTTAACTACAACATCACAAAAGCAAAACAATAGCTAAACTCCTAGGATTTACTTTGGCTAAACAAGGATAACGCGGGTTTCATCTCTCCATTTCCTTTCAAATCCTAAGAAAAACATTCATCGATTTACCGCCGAAACCATAGAGCGTACGTCCTTGCCTCTTCAAACGTCAAAAGATATAGCAGTTAGATTTTGAGCTTTGAGAATTTTGAAAGTACCAACATATAAACGTTTGACATGATACTGAATGCAAGCGAAGAGAGAAAGTTGACGACAAGTGCTCGAAAATTTTATTTAGAAAAAAATCTACTAATAGATATACAAGTAATTATATTTAAATAATTTTAATGCTGTATCTAACGAAATGACTTAAAATAGATATATAATTAATTAACTTTAATCTCAATTCTCAAAATATTTAACTTAATACTATCAAGAGATATTTCATAAGATGATGAGTCAAAATAACTACACAATTGTAAAACAAAGATATAATGTAAACCTTTTGTGAGATTTTATCAAACCATATATTGCCATATTATTATTTATATTTTCAGTTTTTAAGTTACATGCCAAATGTAATAATCTTTGAAAAAGAACAAGACGTTGTGATACTTTTGCAAATTAAAGTATGCACAAATTACTGGTATTTTTACAGGTCTCCAACTTTAAATTTAATGTAAACTTAGTGTAAATTCAGATTTAGAACAAAATATTATAATTATCTAATTTGTTTCTTTCTACATAATTTATATTTATACCTTAAATTTATATATAAACTAATATAGTTTTTTAATTAAAGGTATACAATTCATAATGACTTTTTTTCTTATTCATCATTTATGTTACTAGTATAAAACTTTGTTTTTTTGATTTGGCAGATAACAAAAAAAATTGAGCTATCTCGATAAATTCTTGGATTTCCAAATCCTACAATTATAAAGGAAGAGGAAAGAGAAACAATGCGGGATGAGGATGTAGAGATTTGGAGGATCTACGCTAAGGCGTTTTTCAAGTTTTGTTTTGCATGTGTAAAATTGTACAAGCTTTTTAAGTTTGCAGATCGATACGACATTGTTTTGATGGCCGTCGGGACCATCTCCGCAGTGGCAAACGGCCTAAGTCAGTCGTTTATGACACTAGTCTTCGGCGACATCGTTAATATCTTGGCCTCCTCTTATCCTAGTCACATGGTTGAAGAAGTCTCAAAGGTTAGATTTCTTGATTTCACTCTCTCTTAATTCATTTCTCTCTGTTTAGCAAATGATTTTTGATAAAACGAAATCAGTTTATTTAAATTTCAAATCTAATTGTAGGTTGGTGTGAAGTTTCTTTACCTTGCGGCAGGCACTTGTGCCATCTCCTTTCTGCGTAAGTCCGAATCCTTGTTATTTAATATTTATCACCCTTATTTGAACTTGAGTTGTTCTTCAAGCAAACAAATTAGCTTTTGTGTTCTTCTGCAGAGGTCTCATGTTGGATGGTGACCGGGGCGCGTCAATCCGCTAGGATTCGCAGCCTATACCTGAAAGCTATATTAAGACAAGACATTAGCTTCTACGACACGGAGGCTAACACCGGTGAAGTCATCAAAAGATTGTCCCGATACACCATTCTTATTCAAGAATCCATGGGAGAAAAGGTTTTGTTTTGTATTTGCTTAAAGAGAAATTTTAATAAATTTTGAAAATGGACACTTTAGAGGTGTAATTTTAAAAATGTAAACTCCAAAATGTGTATTTTAAAAATGTCTCCAATTTTAAAACAAAATTCTAGTTTTATAGCTGTTATTTAAACTTAGTAGTGTACTAATAGAGCATTTTTCTCTTTTGAACCAACTTATTAGTATAACAAAAATTCAAATAGTTTTATTTTATTTTATTTATTTTTGGTCTAAGAAACCATACAGCGACACTTAATATTATTTTTCGTTGCTAGCTTATTCTTGCAGCGCATGTTTATCATGTTGATAAAATAGATTTCTTCAGGTTGGGAAATTCATGCAACTTCTATCGACGTCCATTGGTGTGTACACAATTGCTTTGATACAATGCTGGAAACTCGCATGGCGTCCTCTATTTCTGTTCATATATACAATCGTGAACACGGGGTTCCTTATGGGATTGTTGGTGTCATATAATGTTTGGCGTGTTCAAGTCGCTTATAAACAAGCTGGAAACAAAGTAGAGCAAGCCGTTAAGGCAATAACAACAGTAAGTTTTTTTTTATAACAAGTGATGGTATTAGACTCTTAGTTCCCCACTTTATTTGGCCAGTCGAAATTGTGCCTGGTTATTAAAAAATAAAAAGGAAACTTCCATCTTTCTTTATTTTTTTACTATTTACTTTTATTTCCAGGATGCAGAGTTTAAAGGGGAGAAACATGCAAAGGAAAAATATGAGAGGAAACTCGTGATTGCCTACGAATCTAAGGTTGAAGAAGTGGCAAATTCGTGTTTGGCCCGTTTTCTAATGCTTAGTTCTATCTTCTGTTCCTCTCTTTCGCATTTTAGGTTGAGTTCTAAACTGATATCATAGGAAGAATACAGCGGCGCCCAAATCATAAACGTGGTTTTTTGCGTCTTGATAGGAGGATGGTGAGTATATATACCATTACTTGTTCTTCAAGAAATCTCTAGATTCTCTACCCACCAAAACCCCTAGCTGCATGTTTCACATATTTAAGCCACTCTGCAGGTCGTTAAAGCAAACGTTGACGTATCTTCATGTATTTGGAACGGGGCAAGCTGTGGCCTCCAAAATGTTTGAGACGATCAATAGGAGACCAAAGATCGATGCGTATGACATGAGCGGTGAGGTTTTGGAGGAGATTAAAGGCGATATCGAGCTTAGAGATGTGCATTTCCGGTACCCGGCAAGACCTGACGTGCATGTGTTTGCTGGATTCTCGCTGGTCGTACGTAGCGGCACGACCGTTGCTTTGGTGGGAAAAAGCGGGAGTGGGAAATCGACGGTGATCAATCTGATTGAAAGGTTTTATGATCCGGAATCAGGAACTGTTTTAATCGATGGAACTGACTTAAAGAAGCTTCAGTTGAGATGGATCAGAAGCAAGATTGGTCTTGTAAACCAAGAACCTATACTATTCGCGACCACGATCAGAGAGAACATTTCCTACGGTAAAGAAGACGCGACCGAGCAAGAAATTAGAGCTGCGGTTGATCTCGCTAACGCTGATAAGTTCATTGATATGCTTCCACAGGTACTTTAAAACTTTGAAGCAAAATGATCTGACATGTAACTGAGTTATATAATTTTATGCAGAGTCGTCTATTTTTTTTTTTTTTTTTTTTTTTTTTTTTAGGGTTTGGACACGGTGGTGGGAGAGGACGGGATGCAATTATCGGGCGGTGAGAAGCAAAGGATCGCGATTGCGAGGGCGGTTGTGAAAAACCCAAAAATCTTACTTTTTGATGAACCGACAAGCGCAATGAACATGGAATCCGAAGGCATCGTTGATGATTCGCTCTTAAAGCTAATGCCAAACCGGACCATCGTGTTGGTGTCTCATCGCCTTACCACCATTAGAACTGCCAACGTAATCGCTGTTGTTGATCAAGGCAAAATCGTCGAGAAAGGTTAGGGTTTTGTACGGTATCTTGCATGGCAAGTAAATCAGTTTTGATTTTTAAAGTTTCAACTAAAAGTATGTGTACTTACTGATCAGGAACTCACGAGGAGATGATTCAAAATCCCAAGGGCGCATATTCGCAGCTCGTTCATCTACACGAAGGATCTAAAACAGTTAGCCGAAGCAAAAGCCATAATAGGAGTGAGGCAAGTTTTGAGATGGGAGGATCTATAATCCGAAACAGTGTCTCCTGTGGCAACCAAACCACTGAAAAACGAAAAAAAATGTCGTTAAGATGGCTTTCTCTCTTTGAAAGGTTTGATATTCGAGTTCTATTCGTGGCTACAGCGGTTCACGGCATTGCGTACCCTGTCCAAGGTTTACTCCTTTATACCTTCATCACGAACAAGATTTTCTTCGAGCATCCAAGTCATTGGGACGATCCTCGGAAGTATTTTATTTCATGGGCTCTCATGTTTGGCGGGTTCTGTTTAACCACTGCGGCCGCTAATTTTCTTCAAAACTATCTATTGGTTGTCCTTGAGGAACAACTTATCAAACGCTCCCGATCCTTGTCTTTTGACAAAGTTTTTCACGAGGAGATAAAGTTGTTCGACCATACGGCCAACTCGAGGTAAGTGATATATATATATATATCTCTAGGATTATATCTGCCAAATGAGTTTTTGTTGGATGTACGAAAGTTTATATTTTGTGTTTTGTCTAGCGGAGCGATTGGGGAGAGGTTATCAAGAGATGCTTCAAGGATGAAAAGTATGTTGAGAGATTCAGCCTTGATCGTGCAGAATGTAGCAAGTGTAACCGCTGCTTTGCTAATAATAGCGTTTTCTGCTAAGTGGGAATTAATTTTAGCAGTCCTGGTTATCACACCAATCATGGTCCTCGAAGTAGACTTTCAAACCAACTTTAGCGCATATGCAATGGTCAGAATTCAACAATTTTGGTTACGTTTCGGTTTAACCTAGTCTAATTATATGATTTTATTGATGCTGGTCACTCTATTGGTTCAGATGGTGTATAAAGATGCTAGCCAGGTGGCAAGCGACGCCGTGCGAAGTATAAAGACGGTTGTATCCTTATGCGCAGAGGAGAAAGTGATAGATCTATACCAGCAAAGATGCGAGGAACAGAAGGAAATTGGTGCCCGGTTAGGACTTGTGATGGGTTTTGGTCACGGTTTCTTCCTCGCGGCGCTTTATTTCATCTATTTCGTCCTGTTCTACTTTGGTTCTGTTTTGATTCAGCTTGAGAAAGCAACCTTTGTAGAAGTGTTAAAGGTAAAGAGCTGAAGTTATCCGGTCTGGTTATAATCCGGTTTAATTTGAAACATGTTTGTGATATTATGAGTGGTTTGAAACGTTGCAGGTTTTCTTTGTGCTGAGGTTTACATCAATAGGAGTGTCTCAGTCGAATGTTATGGCCCTTGACATAAGCAAAGTCAGAGACTCTATTGCTTCGATTTGTGATATTCTCAACAGTAAACAGAAGATCGACTAGAGAGTTCGACTAGTTAATTTGTATTTTTCTTTTTTTTTTATATATAGATAACCTCTATTGGCTTATTTAATTTCTTGTAGATTTCTTGTTTGTGTGCATTACAATACAATATCAATATATATAGTATTACCATTACCATTACCATTACCATTG
Organism: Microthlaspi erraticum; assembly: GCA_902728155.2. Lineage (NCBI taxonomy): Eukaryota > Viridiplantae > Streptophyta > Magnoliopsida > Brassicales > Brassicaceae > Microthlaspi > Microthlaspi erraticum. The sequence goes on from CACVBM020001051.1 coordinate 228,894, forward strand.
ATCACCTTTGATAACAAAACTAAGGAGGATAAATAACTTTTTTAAAAACTTGGAACTTAGGGTCCAAAGCCCATTTATAATAATAGGCCCAATTGAAAAATGGAAAAGCTCACGTGGCAGCAATAAGCCTAGACACGAAGCTGCATGAACTCGACCACGTGTTGAGTTCACCGGAAAGAGAGATCTTATGTAATGCAATAGACCTGAAGTTTATTGTGAAGGATCGGATCGGAATCAGAAGGATTTGAAAAAAATGGCGTCGAATGTGATGAGACCGACGTTTGCTTACTCGGTTGTGTACGTGAAGGACGTTGCTAAATCCGTAGAATTCTACTCTAGAGCCTTTGGTCACAACGTCCGTCGTCTTGACGATTCACACAGGTTTGTTGGTTTGTATATTGGTTTTCGTTAGATTCTTTTTCAGATAGAAATAAATGTTTCGTTTAAATCATTTAGTTCGAGAAATTTAAACTTTTGGGCTTTGACATTAAATTAGTGAGATGGCCATGATCAGGTCCGACCCACTGCTTAAGTAATTGTTCTAAGCCACAAAATATATAGAGACACTAAAGTCTTATTGCTTTCATAAAGTAATAGTAAGAAATTTTTCTATCAAAACAAAATGGTAACAAACGAAGGATTCCTCTTAAAAATTGAGAGACTGTAGGGTTGTCCAATGTGGATTTTTTAATGGCAACGAATATTCGGCAGAAAACTATATAGATTTGTGTTCTGGAAAAAAACAACAAAATATGTGGAGTTATGGGCTCAACCATTTTTGTCACATTTTCAATACTAGTATTTTTATCTTGAATGATAATTTGTTGTTTGGGCCACAATCTCCCTTCCGGGTTGATACATGCAGGTGGGGGGAGCTAGAGAGCGGGCAAACGACGATAGCATTCACACCGCTTCACCAGCATGAAACAGACGACCTAACCGGGAAGGTTCAATCTACGCAGTCAGCCCGTGAGAGAGCACCCATCGAACTATGCTTCTGTTACCCCGATGTTGATGCCGCTTTCAAGGTAACTAATTCAACTATATATTCTGTCTCTACGTATGTGCTGATACGAGTGAGATGGTGCAGAGGGCAGTGGAGAACGGTGCGGTGGCAGTGAGCCAGCCAGAGGACAAGGAATGGGGGCAGAAGGTTGGATACGTGCGAGACATCGACGGGAACGTTGTACGCATGGGAAGTCACGTTAAGTGAATACAGAAACAAAGACTCCATCACGGAACATGATCAGTAACTATCTATATATATATATATGCATACAAATAATACGTGATACTGTGGTACTCTTCTTTTTTGTGGTAATGAAATTATCTCTATATAAAGCAAAAGTGGAAAAAGGTGTTTGACAAAGTGGCCCCAGCCTAGTCTCGATTTGGTCTTCTTTTTCTATCGTTACACAAAGTAAGAAACAATTGGACCTAATTAACCAGCCAATTGAGAGGAAAATGGTTTATAAATTTGGCACTCTTGACCACGGATAAAACGAATATGAAGCTCTCCGTCTGAATGCATCATTTGTTCTAACTTTTCACTATTACCAAATCATAAATCCCTGATGTAATTTATACTAGTTTTCTTCAACTATCCGTGTTAATTAATCATTTAATTATGTCTTCACAGCTCAACAAAATAACAAACAAACAAGGCTATAAAGTTAGTTTAAAATCTCTTTTTTTTTTGTCGTAGTCGTAGATGTACATTTGTGAATTGTGAGTACTTTTCTTCTTCCTTAGTGTGACTAACCAATAATGCAAAGAGATGTGTCGTACTTGGTCTTTGATTCCAAAATCAATAGTTTTCTCTTCTTTAACAATATAATTGATTAGACTCGATTATCCGCTGAGAACAAAAACTGGGAATAGTCCAGGACTTAGATATACTACGATACTATACAAGGGTCAATCAATATAGTTTTTTTTTCTGTATCAATATAGCTGTACGTAAGTAACGTATGATCTTTAGAGCAACATGCGATTAGTTATTGCGATCATGTGAGGTCAGGAATTTCTCAAAGTTAATTCAAAATGGTTGGAACAATAATAAGATAAACTAGACGTCCCAGCTTAGATATGAGTTTTTATTATTCAAAATCATCAGAGTTCTAATCACTAAATCGGAGACCAGAGTTTACCAGTTCCATCACAGTTTTCTTTTACTTTATAGAATCACCAGTCTGAATTCTAATAATCTATACAACTTTAATTCAATAACAATACAGCAATGAAATGAAAAAACAAATAAAAATTTGCTGCGTATAATGTAGGGTCTTGTACTGTAATAAAAAAGGACGTGTACATAATAAATTAACCCCATTCTTGGCGTCTTGCTTTATTTATTAGAGAAGTTGTAATTTGTAAATGAAAAAAGAAATAAACTAAAAGTATAAAATAAAATCACAAAGTCCAACAACGTAATTAAATCCTGACGACTGAAGTGGTCCACAAAGCTCATTGCCATTTACCTACTTGGCTACTTCCTAGTTCCTAATTGTCGCTCTCTCTAGAATGTAAGTATTTTCATCAGCTCTTTCATCTCTTACAAGCTTTTATTGGAGAGGTGATACAATATTTTATTCATTACTTTAGAAATGATGGTTTCTTTTCATCCCAAATATTTCATCATCATCATCTTCACACTAATTCTCCATGGCCATCTTGGATTTTCTGACAACACTAGACTCCACGAGGCCGAAGGTACTTTTCTAACTACTCTTCAAAACCACCTTTTTTTTTCCTCAGTCGATTCCAAAGATTCTTCCTTTTCTCTGTCTCTCTGTCACCTTCTGGGTATTGTGAGAAATTTTGAAATCAAAGCACTTTCTTAGTCTCTGATGATGATGGTTGTTCATTTTGATTGAAATTTGGGAAGTGGGAGCACTTAAGGAGATAGGGAAGAAGCTAGGGAAGAAAGACTGGGATTTTAAGAAAGATCCATGTAGTGGTGAAGGCAATTGGGTTGTAACCACTTACACAACCAAAGAGTTTGAGAGTAATCTCACTTGTGATTGCTCCTTTCCTCCTCCTAATTCATCTTGCCACATCATCAGAATGTAAGCTTTCTTCTTCTTCTTCTTCTTCCTCCCCTTATCTTCTTTAGTTTACACTAGATATTGTTGTCGGTGTCAAGTCATATACATGTGGATTTGATTTGATACTCACTGAAACCATTAAACCAACAAGTATAGAGATAAAAGATGTTAAAAAGGGTTAAAAAGCGAAGTAAACAAGTATTGAGATTTCAGTGATAGAAATGCTTTTTCATGGAATATTATTGGTAACTGCATCAGTAGATATAACTTTTACTTTTAGCAAAAAGAGGGAATTTTTAAGATAATACGGTAGTGACAAATTTATGGTCATAATCAATGGGAAACCACTTGCTTCCATATCGTGTGTAGGTTGTAGATTTAATTATCTTCTCATTAATGCACGCGCTTCAATGACAGCTGCTAACTATATACTGTAATTAATCTGTCTAACTACAACAAGACGTAAACGCTCTTACAGAGAATAACATTACTCCTCAATTGTTCTAAACTTCTAATGTTCTATAGTTTCTACTAATTAAAGTCTTAACTTTTAGTTATATCGGTTATAGGATGTTTAAGAGAGCTAATTAAGAGATTGGTGGATGCGCAAAAACACTTGAAAACTAAGGATTGAAAAGTAAAAATCTTTTAGTTTGGTTTGTCTCTTTGCGACGACAAGATTACTTGCCAGGCTGGACATGCAGCTGGTCGTTGACCCGTTGACCAAAAGCTTAAGTAAACGATTTAAAAGAAATTAACGCGTTTACTTTCTTTGAACTCTTTAAATCTTTGCTACTAACTTAAGATTTAATATATACACGATTTGTCCCCCAAAGTTTTAAAGATGCCTCTCTTCGCCCAAAACTTTTAATTCTTTCAAAAAGACCCTTTGAGAATCAATTGCGGAAACTAACAAATTAATTAAGCCACTGGTTAAATCGTAAAAAGTCAAATTGACTGGTTAAACTTAATTACTTAAACCTTAGACCGGTTAAATCGTGAATCGTAAATTGACGATAATCTGTCTGGTTTGGGTTGTTTGTGAGATGATGCAGAGCTCTGAAGTCGCAGAACTTAACAGGCATTGTCCCTCCAGAGTTCTCCAAGCTTCGTCACCTCAAAGTTTTGTAAGTGATTTCAAACTTTCACACTTTCATCGAAGTTTGATTCTGAAAAATTGGTTCTTAACACGATCAATTTGGTGCAGAGACCTTAGCCGTAACTCTCTGACTGGTTCCATTCCAAAGGAATGGGCTTCTATGCGCTTGGAAGATTTGTAAGATCTTCTATATCTGTTTCTCTAATAAAATTGAAATATCACCTTGTTTTGTTTTAATAACTGTTGTCGTTGTGGGGTTTTGTGTTACATACACAGATCTTTCATGGGGAACCGATTGTCTGGTCCATTTCCGAAAGTCCTAACCCGCCTTACAACTCTCAGAAACCTGTATGTTGCTGTTGTTACACCTTAACACTTGTTTCGGTTAATGAATTATGTTATAGCTATTGGAAAACCTGAAGCTTTTCTGGTTTTGTTTTAAAACTAAAGAGAGTGATTTGTGTATTTGAATGATGTAGGAGCTTGGAAGGAAACCAGTTTTCAGGACAAATCCCTCCTGAGATTAAAAAGATGATTCATTTGGAGAGACTGTAAGTTTCTTTTCCCTCCCTTCATTATCTGGTGATCAGTATCAGAATATATCTCAACTAGTCTTTTGGCTTCTTCTCTGTTTTCTCAGTCATCTTCCTTCAAATGCCTTCACTGGCTCATTGCCGGAAGAACTTGGATTGCTCCAGAACATGACTGATATGTAAGAGAGTTTAGTCTTACATGGTTGATATATGACAATAAGAAACAGAAAGTAAACAAATTATGTCGCCTTTTAGATATCTGCTTCAATATAATATTTGATTATTGTATTTGTGGGATGATAGGAGGATTAGTGATAATAACTTCACTGGACGAATACCAGACTTCATCGGCAATTGGACAAGAATAATGAAATTGTAAGATTTTGGAATGTTTCTACACAAGTACTTGAATGTCCTCAAGAAGAGAGAAGACATACTAACCCCAAATAAGTGTTTTTGCAGGCAGATGCATGGTTCAGGTTTGGATGGTCCGATACCTTCCAGTATTTCTAGATTGACTAGCTTGACAGACCTGTAAGCCCCATTGAATCAACTTCTTCTTTTTTCAAATCGAACAATGACACAAAGATCATTTATTATCATAGTTTTACTTTTGTGGGTTGTGATTGGTAGGAGGATAAGCGACTTAGGAGGCAAAGTTTCTTCCTTCCCTCCGCTGAGTAATTTGGACTCTATCAAGTCACTGTGAGTTGAAAAAAAAAGTTACAGTTTTTGCGTTGTGATTGGAATATGGTTTTGGTAGTAAACTGTTTCAATCAATCTAAAAAATTCAGGGTACTGAGGAAATGCAATTTAAATGGCCCACTTCCAAAATATATTGGGCATTTGAAGAAGCTCAAAACACTGTAAGTCGACCAAAGAAGAGCTTTAAAATGATGTTCTTTTTTTTTTTCATATGATTAAACTCTGTAAGATGATTATGTTTCTGTGTAGTGACCTGAGTTTTAACCTCCTAACTGGTGAGATTCCGTCGTCGTTTGATAATTTGAAGAAAGCCGATTTTATGTAAGTACATCAATAACGGCAAATTCCCTTAAAAATTAGCTTTGGAATATTTTTACAATTCTCTTTCACAGTTTTTTGACAGGAAATAAGCTTACAGGAGCTATTCCAAGCTCCTTTGTCGAAAAAAACAAAAACGTGTACGAATATACATGCCTCTGCTATCTTTCCATTGTCCCAACTTAACACAGGTTTACAAAAAAAAACTGTAATTTGTTCTTCTCCATGTGCAGAGATGTTTCTTACAACAACTTTACTGATGCAAGTTCAATTCCCCCTGGTGGTTGTAACAAAGATACTTCGTAAGTTCACTCTTATATTCATAATCATTATACTCTCTTCACACATTCGCCAGAAACAACAATGTCTTGCGTCATTTTTCTAGGAATCTGGTGGAAAGCTTCTCCACGGGGACTAAAGCGTAAGAAACCTTCTCTCTGTAGTATAAATGGCTCTTTAAAGTAAACTGATTGATGCTCATGTTTCAGACGCAAGGATGCTTCCTGTTATCTTCAGCACTTCCCTTGTCTTCGTCCTAAGACTGAACGTAAGCAAAAGTAACGCTTATGCTATTTTCCATCATAATTCTTGTACAATGCAAGCGAATGAGATCATATCTTTTCTTGTAGATATATATAAACTGTACATAAACTGCGGAGGAGATGAAGTGAAAGTTGATAAAGGAACAAGGTATGAAGCTGACAGAGCTCCCAAAGGCGCTTCTATGTTCTCTCTCGGCCCTGACGATCACTGGGGGTTTAGCAGCACCGGGATCTTCATGGACAACGATGATGATGCCGATGAGTACACTGTGCGCAACAAATCCAGACTATCAGTTAACGATTCGTCTCCCATCTCTGAGATCTACAGGACAGCTCGAATCTCTCCTCTATCGTTGACTTACTATGGACTCTGTCTCGGAAACGGGAACTACACTGTCCAACTCCACTTTGCTGAGATCGTCTTTACCGATGACAAGACGTTTTACAGTCTCGGCAAACGTTTGTTCGATGTTTATGTTCAGGTACTCAATAGTGTCATTATTAGAAAGATGTAAATTCATAAGAATATTGTATTCTTGCTCATTTTATCTGCCATGACAGGATAAGTTAGTGATCAAGAACTTCAATATTCAAGAAGCAGCTGGTGGATCCGGTAAGCCAATCATCAAGAAGTTTACGGTGAATGTAACAGACCATAATCTGAAGATCGGTTTGAGATGGGCTGGGAAAGGGACAACAGGGATTCCGATTAGAGGAGTTTATGGTCCTATGATCTCAGCTATATCAGTGGAACCTAGTATGTTTTATTCTTATTGTAGCAGTTTTTTTAAATTATGGATCATGAAAAATCTCATTGTTGATGTACGGTTTTTGCTTGTGGTAGATTTCAAACCTCCGGTGTATCATGACAGGAAAGAGATCATGCTAAAAGCAGGAGTACCTGTTGCAGCAGCAACACTTCTTTTACTGATCATATTGGGTGTCTTTTGGAAGAAAAGGCGTGACAAAAATGCTCTCGACAAAGGTATATATAAGCTTTTGTTCCAAAACTACCATTGCTAATCTTAGTTTCCAACAATACCACAAATTTTGATTTTCAAAAAATACCACAGAAATAAGTTTTTGTTCGAAAAATACCTAAACAACTTAACTCTAACGCTCAAAACTAGACTTATTTTAATGGAATGGTACATGTTCATTTGGTATAAAGTCGCCTAAACTGAATTTTGTGTATGAGTGAACAGAGCTAAGGGGTTTAGATCTTCAAACTGGGACATTCACTCTACGACAGATCAAAGCAGCCACTGATAATTTCGATGCAACAATGAAGATTGGTGAAGGTGGATTTGGCTCTGTTTACAAGGTAATTCACTTTGTATTCCTCAACTTTCTTAATTAGCTCTATATGAATAATTTTTATAGAAGATGAAGAGATTATAGTAAAAAGTGGTGTGCCTTGTCTTGGTGCAGGGTGTATTGTCAGAGGGAAAACTGATTGCAGTTAAACAGTTGTCCGCAAAGTCAAGGCAAGGAAATCGCGAGTTTGTGAATGAAATAGGAATGATCTCAGCTCTGCAACATCCAAATCTTGTGAAGCTATACGGATGTTGTGTTGAAGGAAACCAACTGATATTGGTTTATGAGTATTTGGAGAACAACTGTCTATCTCGTGCACTGTTTGGTATGTCTTCTCGTATTTGCATCTCTCTGTGAACCATGTTTTGGTGTGTCATGAATTGCTCAAAGTCTCTGTCTTTTTGTAGGGAAGGACGTGAGTGAAAGACTGAAACTAGACTGGTCAACAAGGAAGAAGATTTTCTTGGGCATAGCTAAAGGACTTACGTTTCTCCATGAAGAATCTAGGATCAAGATTGTGCACAGAGATATAAAGGCAAGCAACGTGTTACTCGATAAGGATCTCAACGCTAAAATCTCTGACTTCGGTTTGGCAAAGCTGAATGATGACGGAAACACACACATCAGTACCCGCATTGCAGGAACTATGTAAGCCTCTCTCAACTTAAGGATACAATCAACTTATAAGTCATTTTTCTTGATATGTTCATTTGCATATTGCAGAGGTTATATGGCTCCTGAATACGCCATGCGTGGTTACTTGACTGAGAAGGCAGATGTTTATAGCTTTGGCGTCGTTGCCCTAGAAATCGTAAGTGGGAAGAGTAACACAAACTTTAGGCCAAGCGAGGACTTCGTTTACCTTCTTGATTGGGTAAACATTCTCATCACTTTCAATTCATCCACTTAATAAGTATATATAAACCAAAGTATGTAACTTTGTTGCATTTGTAGGCTTATGTGTTGCAAGAGAGAGGAAGCTTGCTAGAGTTGGTTGATCCAACGTTAGGCTCGGATTACTCAGAAGAAGAAGCGATGCTGATGCTGAACGTGGCGCTGATGTGCACCAACGCGTCACCGACACTAAGGCCTACCATGTCTCAAGTGGTGAGTCTCTTAGAGGGAAAGACAGCGATGCAAGAGTTGCTGTCGGATCCGAGCTTCTCAACGGTTAACCCAAAGCTTAAAGCCTTGAGGAACCATTTTTGGCAGACGGAGCTGAGCAGAACGCTTAGCTTCTCCACGAGCGGACCTCGTACAGCCTCTGTTAACTCACAAGCTGATGCTGAGGAGAAGTCTGGACTTTTGGATTAAGTTCTAAACGAGGTTCGTGGGAGTGGTGAAATTGTTCACCTGTGAAAGAGTTTTTTGTTTTTCAAAAAAAAATTGTATATATAATCGCAGTTTGTTTTTTTTTTTTTTAATCTCAAAATTGTGACTTGAAATTAGATTGATGACAAAAGTTAGATGAAATAAGTATACTAGTATTTTGTTCCAGTCATCAAGAAAACTATCACACAAAAAAAAAAAAAAAAACATAATCAAGATTGGTATATACATAATGAAACGAGATTGATGCATAAATGTCTATTACTAGTATTAATTATATGTTTTGGCGGCTACGTCCAAAAGTCACATATAGTACTTGTTTGTTTTATTAGTAAAACATTTCTCTATACATAATTAGGTGTCTTTTTAAACGAAATGTGTTGGAAACAATGGAACCGTGTTTGTTTGATAAAAGTTCGAATTGTACGAATGCAACAAAAAGATAGGTCCCTTAACTTCATATCGAAGAGAGAAGTGAAACAATAGTATTAAGCTAGAATTTAAGAATATGACTACTCTAGTAACTTCTTTCAAGATAAAATATTACCACACTATCTTTAATGATTTGGAACTCTCTATAGTTCGATAATTTCCAACTGGAATGTGTACGTATATCAGTATATGTGTGTGTTAATAATGTATGTGCACGTGCGACGTATCTGTGTAATTTACAGGTTGAAAAGATTAAGGAGTAAGCTTTTGCACAGAAATAAAAAGCTTAGTAAGAGGGGAAAAGCTGAGGGGGGACGGTGCAATTAATTGACAAGGAATCAGATTCCCAAACCACTAATGTTCTTGCTTTTTGTTTCCTGTCCTTATCATTTCTTCCACGTTTTATTTCTATTATTACCATTAATTAACTGATTTAAACTCAACCAAAATCAAATAGTTTATACACGAGACCACATTCTGCAACCCTAAACATAGGCAGACCTAAATGAAAAAAAAAAAAAAAAAGAGAGGAAAAAGAGTCATTCTTGCGTGAACTGAGAACTGTACGGTACGGTTAGATAGATGATTCATATAATATGAAGAGAGTATTTTTTGCATGTTTAACAAAAAGTGGAGAATCTTTTGAATCGATTGATTTTTAAGTAGTCGCACTTTGCAATAAAAGTATATATTGGCTTCAGCAGCAGACGTGAGTACGTGACTTACAATTGTAATATCAAAAAGCTAGCTCCTTAAAAATAAAGGATCGTTCAACACCAACCCTTTCCTTGTTATATGTTAATTAGAAAAGTAACCATTTGTGGACAAATTCATATTATATGTGTGGATGTGCCACTAGTGACTCTTAAAATTATGTTTTATTTCACGGGGTATAAACTAGACTTAATCTAAAATGAGCGTTGATCCGATTTCGAAGAGCAGACGAAGAAACGATAAGAGTATACATAATGGTTTGGTATATGAAAAGGTCAATTCTTGATTGATTCATGCATGAACGTCCTTTTATTTTATTTTTCCTTTTTTGGTTTATTATGAAAACAAATATATGATTAATCGCGGTGGAGGGTTTTGCCCCACTCGAAGCAGTGTGCTATAATAATGTTGCAAGTAGGCTATCTTTGGCGGTCCATTTCTGAAAAAAGGAGACTTCGCAATTTATAAACGAAACGACTGATGACGTCAAAAAAATTGAAACGAGTGATCAACGTAGAGATAAGAAAAAGATCTGATGACGAAGAAAAAAAAGATAAGAGAAAGATCAAAAGGAGAAAAAGGAAAAGATCAGTAGCGATATTGTAGAGACAAACTGCAAAATGTAAAGCTCTTTTAACAAGTAGTACGTTTTGTTACATAATATTTTGGCCCAATAAACAAAAGTTGTAGTTGCTAACGAGCGACTCTTTTTCACTTTGAAAACCAAACTTCACTATCTACTAGAAGACCGGTGACGTCGTAATTCTCTTCTAGTGCTTTAGTTTTAATACAACAGTATATAAGAAAAATCGTTAAAATTTATGAATTTTCATACATTCAATTTATTTATTAGTTTTTTTGTGATGAGTAAGCAACTGGAAAACAACAAGACTGTATACATTTGAAAACTGCAATCTACATGACTACATGTCAAGCTGTATTAAAATCACTGTTACGTTAAATACATAGTATACATATTATACGGCATACACTAAACCACAACCAGTTTAGTTTTCCCATCTTGTTAATTAAACATGGCTTTCATTATCCTTGTGCTCACGGGTACACCACTCGCCTATACTTCTCTTTAGCATGAAGATCGTTTGGTTCAAAGGAACAATTTCAACTTTATTCAGATGTAGTCGACTATATAAAAATACCTAATTGTGGTTAAATTTGTTACTTGCGTTATTTTTAATCTTTAGAATACTGTATGCATTAAAAAACAAAAAAAATAGTATGCCAAAAAACAATTAGTCACCATGTATAATAGACAAGAACCCACCAAAAGTGTAATAGAGAATGATGATGATGTGCTTTATATGTGGCATATGGGGCTTGGAATAATAATAAAGTCATATATTATTTTTGATTATGTATATCCACACGCTTAAAGTCATTAAAAAAATCAAGTGATAACTTCCAACTAATTTCTTTCAGAAAATAACCTAACAACTTTAGTGTCAAATATACCATAACTTTAGGAAAATTCCCAAGTGCTACAAATTTTAGGTTTATGAATCATTTAACACTTATTTATAAACTTTTATGACATCTTCCTAAGTCTATACTTTGTGGTATTTTTGGATCTTTAGACTTTGGTAATAATTTTGGATCTTTTATACATTATGATATCGCCAAGTAATTATGTACCTTTAGTTATCGATCTAATTCTACCCTCTAATATTACTGGGTTGGTTCAAACACAGTTCTTCCCCTATAAATATATGTATTCCATAGACGTCTGGGAGAGGAACCTTATAGGCGAAGAAATGTCCCCACTCAAACCCTAAAAAGGGAATCACAAATAAAATTACACTTAGATATAAGTTATAAACGCGTATGCACATGAGGAAATGAGAGTGGGAGTTATACAAATATATAGAAATCATAAAAAGAATCGAAACTCCTTTTCTTTTACTCGTTAAAAAAAGCATTTTCTTCCTTTTAATTTGTCTTTGTTCTCCTTCTCTCTTCTCACTTTCCTTTTTTGATTTTGTGCTCTCTTCGCGTTTCTCTTTGGTCGTGTTGCTTCCTTTTTTTTTTTGGATTCCCCCACCAAGTTTTTCGTTCGAGTTCTTTCCCCTAAAGATCCATCAAACTTTATTAAAGAAGGAAGAAGAAAGAGATAATAAAGGGTATACAAGAACAATGGATTTCTCATCCAATTGGTCACAGGTTTCACTTCTTTGATCTTCCATTACTAAATGTTCTCTCTGTCTCTCTCTCTTTCTCTTTTTGTAATTTTTATCTTAAATTCTTCACTGATGTTTTGATTCGTTTTAGTAATAATTTTGATTCAATTCCAAAAAGATATTCATATTCTCATCTTCTTTTCTACAATTCGCTTTCTTTAAAATCTCAGCATCTATATATATAGATGGTATTTCTTGCTTTACCAATATAAATTACACAAGGATTTGAATTGGGGGTTTTATTTGTCTCTTTCTTTAATTCTGACTACTTAAATTTTTATTTTTGTGTTTCAGTCTACGAATTTGAATGATCAGCATCATCATCACCACCAGCTTCACGAAAATGGAAGTATAGTTAGTGGCCACGGACTACTCTCTCACCAACTTCCACCTCTCACACAAAACCCTAACCCTAATCACCATCATGTCGCTGCCTCCGGTGGTTTTCCGGCGAGGCTTGGTGGATCGATGGCTGAGAGAGCGAGGCAGGCCAAAGTTGCTCCGCCTGAGGGAGCCCTAAAGTGTCCTCGATGTAACTCCACCAACACTAAGTTCTGTTACTACAACAACTATAACCTCACTCAGCCTCGCCACTTTTGCAAGGGTTGCCGCCGCTACTGGACACATGGCGGCGCCCTGAGGAACGTCCCCGTCGGTGGAGGCTGCCGGAAGAATAACAGGAAGGGCAAAAATGGAAACTCAAAATCTTCTTCTTCTTCGTCCAAACAGTCTTCTTCCACGGTCAACGTTCCAAGTCCTAGCTCAGGACAGCTACGGACAAATCACCAGTTCCCGTTTTTACCGACTCTTCACAATCTCACTCAACTCGGAGGTATCGGTTTGAACTTAACCGCGACTAATGGCACCAACCAGGCTCAGCAGATGGGTTCGAGTTTGATGAACGATCTAGGGTTTCTCCATGTCGGAAATGGACGAAACACTTCAGCTCCTATAACCGGAAACATTCATGATAACAATAACAACAATGAAAACAACCTTATGGCGTCCGGTGGATCGCTAAGTCACTTTGCTCTCTTCGATCCAATGACGGGGCAATACGCTTTCCAAAACGATGGCAACATCGGAATATCTTATTCATCGGCTTCCATGGTTGATTCTGGCGTTTACCAGACAGCTCCGGTTAAGATGGAAGAACAACCGAATCTGGTTAACCTGTCTAGACCGGTTTCCAGTTTGACGTCTCCGGGGAATCAAACAAATCAGTACTTCTGGAACAATTCGGATTTCTCGGGTCCTTCTTCTAACGATCATCACCAACTTTTGTGAGAGACTTTGTGTTTTGTTGGATCATTGATGTATGTTACGACGTAAAGTTTGGTTTAAAACTTTAAATGACTACGAACGGTCAAGATCAGATGCATGCAGAGTACGTGGTGTGCGGGACGATGGTCGTGGAGAAGTACTGAGGAAAACTATAAGGTGTCACAATTACGTTAGAGTTTGTGGTTATATACGACTTAAATTCATAATCAGGTGTGTCATATAGTTTGTTTGTATTGCGTGGTTTCATGGTTGATCTTATTCTGAAGTTGCTATATGTCTCAATTCGTGTGTGTAACAGTCCAAATATATACTCTTTAATTAAACTAAAATTCATGGAATATTTAATATTTATACTCAATATCCGCTGAAAATTCATTTATGTCTGCCTGACCAAAACCGAGTGTTGATGAACGTTGCTAATGATTATCATTTATTGATTGTTAAGAGAAACTTATAGCATAGAAAAGCAAAGGATAATTCATAAAGTAAAAAGGGGTATTGCTGACAAAGGAACTTGATCATACAGTTCTGTGTCTCTATGGATGCTACGTTTCAAAACTCCCATAATCGTCTTTTCTCATATTTTTAGGAGCTTCTTTTTCTTTTACAGTCTTCCTGTACGAATCTGTGTGTCAGTCTGTTTCTCGTTGGTGCATGTTCCTCCATAAATATTCCTTGATTAAAACTATGCATACTTGCTCTAAATTGACCGCTCGTAACTGATCTACTGTAACTAGCTAGCTAGAGGACGAATATCTCTATTGGTTCTCATCAGTCAGTGAATAGTAGAGTCTAAAATGTCTAATGCGATAGCTTTGGCGTCTGATTTACTATGGACATTGCATCTAACAAAAAAAAAATCGGAAGAAAATGCGAAAAACAAATTTGGTTTTAGAAGAAAATGCTACTTATATATATATATATATATATATATATATATTGTGTTAGTAATTTGCAATGAAACCATAATTTTCCAATGATAGAAGAACATATATAAAACGATAGAAGAAAAAGGAGGAGAATATAATGGAGAAAACGTTAAACAAAGATTGACACGGAAAACAATGCGTGCAGAGATTTGTTTGTCCTGACCGGGACCCCCCAACTTTTATGATAGTCCCACTTTTTAACGGTAGGGTTAAAATCAATCATTTCAAATGCTTTTTTGACTCCACCCTTTTTCTTTTACTGAATTATATAGTATGACTGTTTTCCTTAGATGGCGCGTAAAAAAGGTACATATCTACTACGTGATGTAAGCTGAATGATCTACGTTTCATATGTAGGCAACGATCTGCATGGTGTTTGTTTGTTTGTTGCTTATTGACTTATTGGGCCGCCCAATTTGGGCCTATGATGCCCCCGACATGTCCAGAGTTCAATAAGTTTGTAACCTTACGTCGTTTACTCGTTTGGCATTATGGTCTGTCTTTGATGACCTGAGGGAATTGGAGCAGCAGTTGCATGTTCCAGAAGTACCATCTTTCCTTCAGGTTAATTGATCCATTATTCTCAATACTTTGGTAAAGCATCTATTTAGATGACTAGGGTCTTGAATGTTTGTTTGCATTTGCATTTTTCAAATTTCAAAATTCTAAACGTCAAACAATTTCAGTGTTTTATGAGATATGTATGGAAAGTGCAAATACTAAAGAAAACGCATAGATTGCTTTTTGACACAATCGACTTTACCGTGTTTGCATTTGATGTCATATTTTTTTGGTCAACAAATTTCGTACATACAAGGCAAACATACATAGATTGGCGTTTAAAACACTCACTAATCTAACCGCTGGGTGGGTCACGCGCTCAATTGATCGTATTTCACACGTACTTTTAATTGACCCAACGCCACTAAAACGGACTGTTTCTTTCTTCTTATAAAACAAAACGGAAACGAACTGTAGTATTCAAACTTGTTGGCACACTTTTCTTTTAATAAGGTCTAAGATATTTAAATTAAAATCAAAAGGAGAAAAGGGATTTCTACTAAATTAGAAGGTTTAGTTTCGTGGAAATAGTCAAAAAGGGTAGAAACTAAAATTGGACAGCTAACCAAAGGTAAAAAAAAGGTTAAGTCAACATTGTGAAAAGCACATGTAGGGGACTTGAGATAAAGTAAAGAAAAAATAAAAACCAAGTTCCCTGAAATAGAAGAAACATTACCGAAAACAAAGAGATGCCAAAGAATTTTGCCAAAATAATACTAAAATAAATTAAAAACAGAGGGAGAAAGAGAATTAAATGTTATGAAAGTGACTAACTACTTGAACCACAAACAAACTGGTACTCACATCTCATCTTAATTACGAAACTTCTTTCAGTTCCTTCATTTAATTCGTTATTCACATACAGTTAGAAGTTGGAGGAAACTTACGTACATTCAAAGAACCAACATTTTGACCACTAATTTAACACAACAGGCTCCTAATATATCTTCTCATCACATTTGACATGCCAAAACTTTTTTTCTTTAATTTTCTGTTTTTTAACATTATACATAATTCAGAACACACCATTTTGTGTGTGTATGTTGATAAGGATTTGTTTGTTATACACAAGACTTCCACATTCTTCCTTCTAAAGAGATCACTACTATAGAAACATCATCATGGTACCGTCTCCGTTCACCTTGTGGTATCTCCAACAACTCATGAAAATCCATACCTACAAATTAAAGACAGAAAAGTTAGCTAAACAAATCGATTGATTTTCAGACAAAAACAGAATGTAAATTAAGAATCTTCATCACCATTACCAGCTTTCTTAGCAGCTCTAAACAAAAGCTCTTGTACAAGGTGCTGAGCTGGATCCCCTTCAGGCTGTAACGTGATGAAGAGCTCAACCTCTGAAACCGCTTCTTCGTTCGTGAAGTATTGGTAAAGACCATCCGACGATAGTATCAGAAACCGGTCTCTCGAGCCTAATCTGTGGTGGTAGAGCGACGGTAAGCAGCTGATGTACGGAGACTCTCCTTTGTAATCAATTTGGAACATCTCAAGAAGCGCATTGTTCCATCTAGGCTGCTTCAGGAAACCAGCACCAAATGCTCTTGTAACCTTCAAGGAGCCTTTAACACGTTCGTTCGTCACTGCAGTAGCATCATCCGGATGCTCATTTCTGATTCTCTCAACTTCCTAAGAACCATATGAACATAAACAATCAATATCTCTATGAAACCCTCAAGATTTCAAATGACATTTTTTGTTCACTAACCTCTTGAACATTTGTGCTGTGATCAACACTGAGCTGAAAAGCCGACAAACTTTTCAAGTCCTGTCTTATCTCGGCTAATTCGGATTTCTGACCAAGCACAGCTCTACTGTCGCCGACATTCATCACATAAATATCTTCGCCTTTCATCAGCATCGCCAGAACACAAGAGCCCATCAAAGCTAGTTCAGGATTTTCGTCGAGCATCTTATCCGCAGTGTCTAGATATGCTTCTTCCGTCTTCAACAGAGCTTGTGACAATGCCTGTAAAACTTCGGAGTGATTCGTCTCCGTCGGTAACTGACCCGACCCGCTTCTCCGATTGCTCTGTTCCTTTAATCGACGGCTTTCTCGATCCCACTCACATCTCCAATATAATCTCTCACAAGGATTATCATTTTCCTGATCATCGACTCGATTCTCGGATTCGCTACTTGGATCGTCCCATAACAAGCCTTTGAGCTCCCGATGAAGCGTAGGATAAAGATGGGAGAGTAGATAATCCGGTGCATCTGGACCGTTGAATCCGTCGTATATTCCGACGAAAAGCCAACCGTGCTCCTCCGAGACCACCACGTGTACTCGATCCTCACCGGCTTTTCCCTGGGCCCACTGAAGATTCTGGCTTTCAAGCGAAACGTCGTCGTCTAAGGTTCCTTCGCTGCTAAAATTCAAACTATTCACAGTGAGATTCTCGTTGTGCATGTTCCGGCTCTTCTCCGATCTGATTCCCCAATCGGAGTCTTTAACGGATTTGACCGGAGCCACGATCGAGTTTCGCCCTCGGTAAATCGTCTTCGAGATTGCTCGACGGAGGATCCGAACCAAAGACCTTTTCCTTGACCTGACCCGTAAAGCTAGACCATGGGAGAAGCTACGCTGGAACTGGTGATCGGAGCTTGGTTTGTCAAGCGGGCCAGAGAATAACCCGATCCGATCAAGCGGACCCGACATGAATCCTCTCTCGATCGGACCCGAAAGGAACCCTCTTTCGATCGGACCCGAACCCAAGACGATCGGACCGGAGCTCTTAGGGATCGGCTGCAGAGGGATTGAAGGAAACGACGTCGTGCTCTCGAATGCGGCGGCACGGTCGATGTGACCGTACGGATCGTAGAGAGAAGTGGAGAGAGGGGTCGCTGTGTTGGCGCTGACGGAGGCGCCGGAGATTGTGCGAAACATGGTTGTTTCTTCCTCTGAATGGACCTTTGAGGAAGTGATTAGAGTCGGGTCGGGTCGAACGTAGCAGAAGGAGTGACCTAGACCTTCGTCTAGAGGTTCCGGAAGCAGAACGGAGATGTCTTTTCGCCGGGAATGATCTCCGCCTGAGAAACACGTACTCAGTTTTGTCACTCCGTTACCCATCAAGGAAATTTTTCAACTTTTCACAGAAAATCAAGGTCAATAGACGATTTGAGAAAATTCAAACTGCGATTACAATCGAGGTTGCTCCATGACAGAGAATTGAAAGACAGGGAAAGAGAAGACGAAAGAGAAGAAAGAGTAAAGAGAGTTGACTTATGTGCAAAGAGAAAATGATTTTCTGGTTTAACCAATTTATTAATTATCAGGGAAGGGAATATAAGAAAAAAATACTATATAAATGAGATACTATTCGGTTTTTGTCTGATAATTCTGAGAATGTAAATAAAAGTTTTTTTGACAACAGAAATGGATTAAAAACAAATAAATGTCTGACGTCAAAAAGAAGTAAATGAAATCTAATAATTAAACAACGCGCGAAGCGTTGACTAAAAGAGTCTTAAACTCAGGGGTTTCTAACTGGGAAATATGCTTAGGATAAGGACCACTCTCACTCAGGCGCGTGCCTTTTAGTGACCGTATAAAAGAAGTCGAAGACGGATTAAGGCGTTTTAGCAACTAACACACGCATTAAGAGACTTCTTTATAAATTTAGCTGCGGGAAACTAGGAAATGCTAATTAAAGAAAGAATTCTTAAAAAGTCAAAAGAGCCACAAATCCACATTTGTTTTCGTTTGGCAGTGGCCGTTGGATCACGTGTAGTGTAGAGGATCAGGTGGGCTAAGAGACTACCACGTGTCATACTATTACTGACTCCTCGTTTTCTTCAATCCCTCGTCAACTTTCATAATTCCTCTCCCCCACCACTCTCTCCCTCTCGTACGTCACTGATATTAAATTTGGACTTTTCTTCTTTCATTAATTCTTAAAACAAATTTAAATCTAATGTCTTGCTTAGTTCATTTTGATGAGTTTGGTGGTGTATTCATTTACTTTGGTTGGGGCAGTTGTGATCATTACTATACTTAATCACGCCGGTCCAACTAAACTCTTTAACATCCTTTTCTTTTTCCTTTTACGTTTTGTTTAAGATTTAGTTTAACAAAAACTGACTCGTAACTATCTACAAATCACTTAGTATATGCATCGTCTGGTGGCCAACTTGCTAACAAAATGATCTCAGCCTATTTATTGTAGTTCGATATCAAACACATTATTTTAACTTTATATTCGAACAAATATATTGTATCTATTGAGTCGGGAACGATAACAGTTAGTAATGTTCAAAAAGTTAATAAGGAGAACGAGATAATCTAATAATTTAATTCCCTTTGAATGTGTTTGGTAGTCGGAACTTGGAAGTCTTCTTCTCTCAAGTGATTAAGGGGTTTAATCTTCCAGGTCAACCTTGGCTTACACGTCAATCCTGGCTTACTTACATTCGTTATACTAGTTGGAGAATATTATTTTATATCAGATTTACATACAACACCCTATAATCATTGACAATATTAGCATAAAAAAAAACAAAAAAGTCTAAGCAGCCAAAAAGATAGCCTACCTCCCATAAAATATAGAAATTTGCCACAAACACAAGTAGCCTAACAACTACTTATCCTACTTTGTTGGTTGACATACTATACCAGCGCAAGTAGTTTCGGTCTTGTTAAAGTCACCAAGTTCTAGAAACTTTTGCTACATGCAAATTGATCGTATTTTGAATTTTTAATTCTTGCCAAACCAACTAATATTATAACGGTAATCTGTACAACATAATAATATTTTGCATAGAAAAAAAAAGATAAAATCGCTTGATACAGAAAATTATTTACCAAATTTAAAAAGTATATTCTTAATTATAAGTTGAAAATACTAGCTAGATACAAAATTTGATAGGTAGAACAAAAAAACATGTATTTTCTGGTGGCGTGTGGGCGTTATATATATATGAAACAGACATTTGACGATTTTCTACCAGTAGACCGGGCCATATTTGGCAGATAAAGTAGTACCACATAGTAGAACGAAAAGTCTCACTTTCTTGTTTCTTCTTCAAGGTCTTCCTCGTTTTCCTTCTTCTTTCCAGACACCTTCCGTTGCATCATTCAAGCTCTCTTCAGTTTTTTCCTTTTTCTTGTTTCTTGTTTCTTATGTTCTTCGGTTTGTAATGAGTTAAACAGTAACACCTGAATTTAATAGGCTATTTATTGATTGCTGAATCACTTCCTTCTTCTTCTTAATCAGGTTAGCTTTTTTTACCGTATAAACTTTTTAATGGATTTCATTTGGTTCATAAAAATGGATCAAGAAATAGAATCGTTCCATTGATTTGACGATTTCAGACAAGCTTACTAAGTCTGTTCTGACTAATTTGGTGTGCTGTTTTTTTTGTAATACGTCGCTGTTGTTATACTCTGTCTTCACACGTAACTTAATCTTGTTTTTCTGCCGATCCAAGGATTTGAAATGGGGAAGCATTTGAAAAACGAGAGTTCGGGTCCAAGACATGGCAAAAATAATCACAAATTAGGATGGTTAACCGGAATGCTTCATGTTCTTGATTTTCACCGTTGGAGAACAAAAAACCGCCCAATCTGTAATCTAAATTCTTTAATACTCTTTTTCTGAGTAACTTTTATTTTAAAGAAAATAAATTTGCTGAATGATGGGCTACTATGTGTTCATAGGTTGGAAGACTCCAAGAACACATTCCTTGATGCGTGAAACTGATGAACGAGAACCGTTTCTTGTTTCTAAGAATGGAGATTCAAAGATGCTTAGCGTTGTCCCAGAGAAGCCAAAGAAACAACTGAAGAAGATGATGACAACAAAGCAAGTGACAGAGTACGTTGATATTCTTGAAATCTTGAGAAAAGAAGATGTTTTCGTCAAGATACTGAAAGATCCGAACTCAGAGTTCGGGAAGCAAGTGGAGATCAAGTCTAATCCAAGATTCTTGCCCAAGTCAGGCTCCTTTCCTCTCTCACGTTCTTCACGTCCCACTAAGATTGAACACAAGCAGAAGGAGAATTGGTATGCTCCAAAGAAGAACGGTGCCGTTTTGACTTTGAATGTTCCAAAAGACACTTCTTCTCAGGGACAAAAACCAATCTTACCACCTTCTCATGGCTCAGCTGATGATCATGGATTTAATCACGCGGTGATACATGGATTTAGAGAAATCAAGAAGTTGCTCAAGAACGTGCTTAAAGACCGGAAGCACACGAAGACAAAGAATAACAAGTATTTGGCTGTCCCAAAAGATGATGATGTGGGGAGATATTCTCGTCTCTTGGAGCAGAGTTTTAGAAGAGAAGGTGGTGATTTACGTTCCAAGAGCTTGAAACTTTCGTACGAAGATAGAAAGAGCGACTCGAGAGACAATAATAAACCACAATTCTTCAGACGGATTTCGTCCTTGTCCAGCCTTGAAGTTCTTGGTTCATTCCTCAGTGAACTCCCCCGAGACAGTTCTACTAGGGAATCCGTAGATCATGATACTAACTTGGGATCCAAGAAATCTTTATTGTTATCTGAATCTCTGGTAAGAACAGAGAAGGAAGAAGAAAAATATGAGGAGCAAGTAGAGAGAAGCCAAGACAAACACTTAGACAGCCCAAAACAAGATCCAGATTCTGCTCATAGTACCAGTTATCCGGACAATACTGCAAAAAAGACAGAGACTCTACTCTCACAAGGTAAGCTCTTGGAAGAACTACTTCAACCTTTGATGAGAGAAAGATATGCAAATCTCTGCTCTAAGGATGCTTGTTGTACAGGTTTAGGTCTAAACTCATTGGACAATCACAACCATGAAGAAGAAGATGAAGATGTTTACTTCTGTTATGTAAAGAGACTTCTAGAAGTTTCAGGTTTCCTCAAAAGCAATGACAACGGAGAAAAATGGTACTCAGAGGACCAACCACTGAATCCATCACTGCTCTACGAACTAAACATACAAGAAGAAGAAGAAGAAGAAGAGCTGAGCAAAGAGCTTCTGTTTGATTTGGTTAACGAAGCGATCACCGAGACTCACAACCAATCAGAAGTATATTTCCCTAAAACATTATCTTTTGCATACCCAAATGGGAAACATTTTCTTGATGAGGTATGGAGAAGAGTAGAGTGGAGCCTATCTGGGTTAGGAGCAGAGAATAAAGATCGTTCATTGGACGATATCGTGGGAAGAGATCTTACAAAGGTTGATGGATGGATGAATCTACGAGGTGAATCAGAGTGGCTGACTCTTGAGCTTGAAGATATGATTTTTGATGAAGTTTTAGATGAAATACTTTGTGTTTGTTAGTAGTTACAAAACCTCTTTTGCAGTGTTTGGTAGCTTAAATATTAGGAAAACCTGTTTTGTACATTAGATTTTTGTTTTCTTTTTAAATATACTTGTATATAGATTCAAATTCAAGTTTGTTACAGCTTGTGATATCTACCTAAGAGGTACAGAAGAATGTGAGATGATTTTTGCTACCAATCACAGAATTGCATGTCAAAGATTCAAAGCGACATCAGGTGTTCCTCTTGGTTTGGTGGAAGAGCAAGCCAGTAACTTCTTGAGTGGCCCTTTACGGAATTTGCAATCTGCGCGAAAAAAAGGAAGACGCCACTGATGTATTAATATCAAAATGGATTACTAATAGGTCCTGAAGAAGATATGTTAGTGTTCTGTTCAGTTTAGGCGTAAAGCTTACCCGCATTCATCATCTACTGCTTCTCTCTGTCTCTTCACCTTGTTCACCCTCTTTGAGCACAATTGATTCACAAACAAGTGGAAGAGTATTTGGATTACCAAGTCTATTCTCCGGTGATGAACAATTCTCAGAGAGCCGTATACCCCATCCTTTCATTTTGCAGGAAGCGTCACAAGAGAAATGAAACTGTACATCCACTTCATCAGAGAGAAGATCATTCTGACTGTTTACAGGGATATGACAGTCGAATATAAACAGATGACTCCCCTTCTGATTCACCGAGAAGTACTCTTTCTGATAAGTGGAATCAAAGTAGTTGTTTCCGAGCCTGCCTTTGAACCGACAGTGTACATTGATCCATACGCCGTTCGCACCGAATTTGGACAAGGAGCTGAAAACAAACACAGCACCAGCCCTAAATTTGAGGAATGGTTGAAGGAAACGGGTCTTAAGCAGAGAGATGGCCAAAGAGTTTCCAGTAGTTTGGTGAGTGAAGTATAAAGGCACTTTATCACCAGACACTATGAGTTTCTCAAAAGAGATTTGCTGAAGGAGAGCTTCTAGATCCAAGTTGAAACAGTCGACGAAGCTGAAATGGACTTTTGAGACATAATCATCTGGAAGAGAAGAGGAGGCCACCTGAGGCTGAGGGGCTAGTAACTCTGTGTCGGTGGTCTCTGCTTCTATTTCCAGACCACTCGGATAGCCGTTCCATTCAGCACCAGTCAATGCCCCGCAATGTGAAAAGTTGACCAACTCGAGATGTTTCATCTTAGAAAGGTTTAGGTATACGAACTGTAGCTTACTGCATCTTTGCATGACTAAGTATTTGAGCTTAGAGAAATGCTCAACCCACCAAGGAACCTCTTCTATTGCTGTCTCTTCTAGATAGAGAGATGATATGTTTCTTGAGATATCAGGGAAGGTCCTCAACCGCGAGCATCCATTGAGGTTGAGGCGTTGCAGAGATTCAAGGTTGATTCCGTTTGGAAGAGTCTGCAGATTTATGCATCTTGTAATCCTCAGGTCCGTAAGTTTATTGAGGTTTTGAATAGAGAAAGGAAGCTCCACCATATCTGTGATATCCGAGAGAAACAACACCGTCAAAGATGCAGGCAGCGTCGTTCCCATGCGGATAAGCGGCTGAACCAAAAGCAATTTAGAGATGTTAAAAGGAAATAACATCAGATAGCTCACCTGTTGTAATAAATCTAATCCTCTATTTCACAAAATTCAAGTGTTTCTGTTTTTCTAATTATTATACATACATGCACATTTTCTCACAGTAAACACTTTCCCAATGATTATGTGCGTGTCTATGAACAAACTTAAACACTACACTAGTCAAGTTCGACCTAGCTACAATGAATTATTACTTTTTTAAATGCTAGTAAAAGAGGTTGAGAGAATGTTAATTTTTTGAACTGCATATATACCTTACCTGCATTCCTTCCCATAGTTTCTCAATCTTGAAGTTTTCCATGCAAAAATTAGCGACATTCTCAAGACATAAAAGTGAACTTTCCCTGAGATTGAGGCGTTTGGGAGATTCGAGGTTAATGCTGGTTTGACGAGTTTCCAGATTGTCGCATTCTAGCATGCCTATATTTTTCAGATTATTGAATTTTCGAATAGGGGAAGGACGCTGCACCCAACTCAAACGAAAGCCAAGATAAATTTTCTCTAGGTTGATGGCCCTGGAAAGATCTGGGATTGCTCTTAGGTTTTCAGATCCCCACAAATTCACCTCCTTGAGACATGTAAGCTTCTGTGCTCAACAACAACAACAAAAAAAAAAAAAAAAAAAAAACACCGTAACTAGTCAGGAGAAGTTACACATCGAGTGACATGATATTGTCATCCAAACAGTATAATTAATTAAGCATTCTAAACTCACAACTATAATAACGTAATTAACAAATTATTCTCAAAAAACTTACTCGAGATCCTTCCCACAGCTTTTTGAGCTTGCTATTCTTCATTGTAAGCTTGACGAGTTTTTCAGGGCAGAAATCAGAAGGCATACTTTTCATTGGACATCCGTCCCACCACAATAACTTGAGTTTAGGAGGCAAATAGTCAAAGCTATCAGGTAAGTGCAACTTGGCCTTTTTCTCGAACATATATGTATTCGTGAATATTTTTAGGAATCGGAGATTACGCATCTTTCTGAAGGCACTCTCGTGTATATGCAACTCGTCGATCTCATCTATATCTAAAGATATACCTAAAAGTCTATGTGTACCCTGAAAATTACAAGAAAGAGACAATCATTAGCTCAACAACCCCCGACCCGACTGACATATCTTTAATCTTATAGAGTGGAAGGACACTGAAAAACTTACAGTGTTTTCTTCAAGTACATCGCATATGTCCGCCGAATCCACAAGGAACTCCCGTTTCCCAGGATTACTGGACTGTTCACGGACGACCTCTCTACCCATTTTTTGTAACAAAGGGTGCATCTCCACAATTTTCAACCTTACTTGTACGAGTGACTTTGCAATTAGGTTTTCAAGCCCAATATCAAAACCCAAGCAGCTATCGGCGAGTAGCAGCTTGATGTCATTAACTTTCTCCAAATTGAAGAGACATGCTATGTGACGAAATATCGTTTTCTCTTCGCTACTTAAAATATCATAGCTGATTCTCAGTACATTTTCGATTTTCCTATCTAGATTATTTTTAATCATTAGCATCGCTGCCACCCACTCCTCTTGTCCATTCCCCGCAGAGACGAACCCAAAACTTGAAGACCCAGGGGAAGACTACCAACATGGCTTGCAACTTCAACAGAAAGCTTCTCGAAACCTTCAGGTGGAGATTTTTTCTTGAAAGCATTTCTACAGAATATCTCAAGAGCGACCTCTTCAGATGGGATACCAACCTCGTAAATACAGTCAATCCCATGGGACCTTAAAAGATGTTTATCGTTCGTGACCACAATGATTCTGCTCCCACGTCCAAACCATTCATTTTGACCCACCAAGGTATCCAAGACCACTTTATCATCCAAATCATCAATAAGGATAAGAACTTTCATGTCCTTTAGCCTATCTCTCACTGCGCCTAAGTGATCTACCTTTGCGTCTTTTATATTTAATAACTTAGAGAGAAATGTCTTCTGTAAATGCAACTTCATGTTGTAGTCGTCAGTGTTGGCTTTACTATATTTTCTTATACTCTTAGATACGGTAGCACTGTCTATAAATATGCTACCTTGGTAACGACGAGAGAGTCGACTAAACAAAGCTCTTGCTATGGTAGTCTTGCCAATTCCTGGGGGACCCCATATCCCAACCATCCTCACATCCTCGGATTCTAAATCCAACAACAAACTCATCTCTGCGATATGATCTTCGAGACCAGGAAACTCCTCAAAATCGTTTGACGGGGTTAAGCTCAATTTACTCAAAACATCATTGACGATTTTTTCAATCAGTGTAGCTTCGCCATCATCGCTAACGAGAAGAAACAGGAAACAACAAAATAATGTCAGAAGTAAAAATCAGATATATAAACACAAGTAACCATTCATAGATTCGTACCAGTTCTGTGGATGGTATCCAAGGATATTAGCTACATCGGTCAGAGCCTCCTTCCATCGATTTTTCACTTCCTCTGTTTTGTTATTGCAAGTCTTCTCAAAGATCTTTCCAAAGTCTCCCGTCTGTTTCCTCACATCGGAAGGATCCAAACCGTAGAAAACCGGTATCACTATCTGACCAAACTCTTCCTTGCAATTCAAGATCTCTAGCAATTCGTTAAGGCACCAGCTTGAAAAGGCGTAGTTTTTGGAGAACACGACCACGGCGATCTTCGAACCCCTAATCGCCTGTACTAGCTCCGGCCAGATGGAGTGGCTTCTCTCGATCTCACTGTCCTTGAAACAAGAGATCAATTTCCGATCAAGCTCCTTGAGGAAGTGGGTGAGGAAGTTTTTGCGGATGTCTTCCCCGCTGAAGCTCAGGAAGACATCGTATAACCAGTTACGAGAAGAGGAGGAAGAAGGAGTCATGGAGAGATGAGGAAATTAACTAATTTTCAGAAGAACAAAGACTTTTACTATTGAGATTCTGAGATGAAAATCCGAGAAAAATGTAGCACAGCAATACCATAGCCGCCTCTCATGACGATTGAATTTCACAAATGTTTCTCAGATTTTCTGCAACTTCACGGATGTTTCCTAATAGCCTCATAGGTCCATAGGTCCCCATTGACTGTGACTTGCTATGAATGTGGGTTTTGGCTGTTAAATTTTTTGAAAGTAAGATAGGAGTATAAATTTTTTGGGACATTTATTATGAAAAAAAAAAAAAAGAAATATCAGAAATACACTTTTAAAGGTTAATCTCTAGAGTGTTTATTTTCAAAATTATATTTGTTTTCATTGGGTAAAAGAACTCAAAATCTAAAATCAAAACCGTAAACCTTAAAATCTACTAATCCTAAACTCTAAAATATAAACTCTAGTAAAAAGTTTGTGAATTTTAAAAAATGTAATTTTGAAAAATTTCTCAAAAAAAACATTGGTTATAGGGCCGTAGTTTTGGCCGAGCCCATTACGTTAAACCCTTGGCTTCGGTCTTCTCTTTCTTCACCGATCACCACGGCGGCAAATCCCCCGATCGATCATTTTACTCGGCGATCGCACTGTAAACCCACTTTAAGCTCGCCGGAGACCTGCCGGAACTAGATTGATGTGGCTGAGTCGGGCATTTCCCATCCGATATTTGGGATCTTACCGAAGAGCTCAGAAACCACCATGGATGACAAATCCGGTAGTCTTCTACTCAAATTTCTCGGAGAAGAAAGAGAGAGAAGCTCCTTTGCAGGTCGATTCATCAATCTATTCACTTCCCCCCACAAACAAAAAACCTTCTTTGTTGCTTTTTCTTCTTCCTCCTGCTAAATTTCTGATTCCTGTGCTGTGCAGGAGACTCGAATGAGAGATAGGTTTACCCTGTACGCAAGAGGCGGCGAAGGTGGCAGCGGTTGTTCCAGCGTCCGCCGGAGCCGTACCGATCGCTATGGAAAACCCGATGGTACTTTCCTGAATTTGATAATCCAGAAATGTAATCGTAAATTGCAATGTGAATGTACATGAAATGGCAAATTTTGAATGTTTATGTAAATAAACTTAATTAAGGTGGAAATGGTGGGAGAGGAGGTGATGTGATATTAGAATGCACACACGCAGTTTGGGATTTCAGTGGATTACAACCTCATGTTGTAAGTATATATGTCACTCCTCTCGCCAAAATGTCTCCTGAGAATCAGAGAATTTCTCTCTAACTGATTATGTATCTCTACTGTTATGAGTTTTGCAGAAAGGTGGTAAAGCTGGACTAGGAACTTCCAAGAACAGGATTGGAAACAGAGGAGAAGACAAGGTTTTTTATATTTTCTATCATATTAGTAGTGTTCCCTCCTGCGTATTTCTTTTATCGTCTGGAATTTGAAACGTCATGTTTGTGACACCACAGATCTTGCAAGTGCCCATTGGGACAGTGATTCATCTTCAAGCTGGTGAGATTCCATCTGAGGTTCAAATCGACTCTCCAAAACAGTTGGATCCATGGGACCTTCCCGGCACACTAACTGAGGATCCTGCATCCGAGGAGATCCCTGAAGAAGCTACGCAAGAATCTGTTCAAATCGAAGATGAGGAAGAACTTGTACCAAGACATGCACGCACGTCAAAGGAAACTGATTCAGAAGAAGAAGAGATTGAACAAGTCAGGTATAACGTTGCGGAGTTAACAGAAGAAGGTCAGAGAATAATGATTGCTCGCGGCGGCGAAGGCGGCTTGGGAAGCGTTTCCGCTACTCGTTACTTAAGAGGCACCAAGTCTGGTAAAACCGTTACTCGCAAAAGCATTTTGAGGATCATGGAAGGCGAGGCTGATGATAATGATGAGGACGTTGATGAACAACACTCGAGCATTAAATCTGGCTCGCTCGGCTCTGAAGCTATCTTGATACTAGAGCTCAAGAGCATTGCGGACGTTGGACTTGTTGGGATGCCAAACGCTGGTAAAAGCACTCTTCTTGGTGCCTTGTCTCGTGCTAAACCGCGAGTAGGCCACTACGCGTACACGACTCTGCGTCCTAATTTAGGAAACGTGAACGACGAAGATTTCTCCATGACGATAGCGGATATTCCGGGACTCATCAAAGGAGCTCATCAGAACAGAGGGCTAGGGCATAACTTCCTTCGCCACATTGAAAGGACTAAAGTCTTGGCCTACGTTGTGGATTTAGCGTCGGGGCTTGACGGTTGCGAAGGAGTGACACCGTGGGAACAGCTGAGAGATCTGGTGATGGAGCTTGAGTTCCATGAAGAAGGGTTATCGGATAGGTCGTCTATAGTCGTGGCGAACAAGATCGATGAGGATGGTGCGGAGGAGAGATTGAAAGAGCTTGAGAGGAGAGTGAAAGGAGTGAGGATATTTCCGGTTTGCGCGGTTCTTGAAGAAGGTGTACCTGAGCTTAAAGATGGTTTGAAAATGCTTGTTAACAGTGATTGTGAGGGATCAGAGAGATTAAAATTGGAGAATATATGTGTTGACTAGTTTAAATTTTGGTTTGTATTTCTCTGAGTTATTCCATTGGATTGTTCTATGGAAGTGGCTCATCTGTTGTGCAATGAAATATTTTTGCGCTTTCTATTGTGAAATGTTCTTCTGATTTGATAATATCGTGAAACCACCGATACACCTTATAAGACAAAATACAGTGAGCTTTCAATTCAGTTTTGGGTATATACTGTGAAATTGCAACCGAAGAAGCCACACATATATGTCAACACTGTCATAAACTTGGAAGAAATCGTTGAACTGAAAAATTGAAGACTGAAGATGGTAGGGGCCGCGCGAACGCAGGCCCCCTCTGCCACAAATAATGACGCAGGCTCTCCCACATGGGGAGACCTTAAGCTAAGCACCCCTCCGATATGTGCAATGGAGGTCACTAGCTTAGGCCACTCTTCTTCTTGATCAAGAGTCGACCCCGTCCAGGTAAGTAATTTGCTGGATATCTCCACTTCTCATTTTATACAGAGATTCTCCAGTCGTTTCTTCAAGTCTAAGCGATGTGGGATAATTCCTACTTACACACACCTTGCCGTTTGAAGCTCTTGCTATCCAATAACGTGCTGTCTTACATGAAACAGCATGAGTTCATTTGTGTTATATCACATGGGCCGGGTGCTATAGGCCCAGTCAAATGTTTGGCAGGAAAACCAAACATAGTACTCGTGTTTCTACGATCACTATTAGAATCCGATGTGATACAAGACATTTGTGTCTTGTCCCATTACCTTTGCTCTTTTCACATTTGTGTCTTGTCCCATTACTTTAAAAATGAAGAGAGCAAAGCTCAAAGTGTAGACAAAGGTACAGTGAAATCCGAAAAATAAATCTAAAAACAAAACAAAAGGTAAAAACTCAATAAAACTGCAACACTATCCATAGTCTCCAATTCTCCATCCATGTCTATTACTATTAGAATCCAAAAAAAAAAGTCACCTCCACTTTTGAAATAATAGGCCAAATTATTAAGCAAACGAGGTGGGCACGTAGAAAATATGAACGACTAAAATATATTTTCGGATTTGTGAAGACTAAATTAAAGTGAATTCACAAATTCGGACCTTGAAGGGGCAAGAAGCCAACGACCACACGCTACTGCATGTAAGTATTCTACAATGACCCCATCTACCATAATGTGTGATTCCTTGTTTACTTTCTTTTACAAAAAGTAGCGAAGTTTGTGGATTCGGAAGAAACTAGACAGAGACTCAACCCAAAATATGATTGTGTGGTTCTTACTCTTCTGGCGGTTCTCAACATCACTAAAAAAAACTAGAGAAAAAGTGAACACCTATCCAGATCTTTCGGCATCGGTCACATACATAAGGATAAACTTTAGACGATTCAAACACTCGCTATAAGTAGCCGCGATTGCAGAGTCGTCGTCCGTGTCTTTAGATATGTTAACGTGAAGATTTCTAAACAGAGGATTATAAATATAAACCCTTGGTAATCCACAGATAAAAAATGAGAGGTTAATATAAATATAAGTTTCCTGGACGCATGAGATAACACTAGAATAAGATTTGGAAAAGGAAAGCATGATGTTACTCCTCTTCATATAATAAACCACATGTTTATACTTTTCTAATGTCTTTATCACAAGGAGCAGCTTGTTATATATTAAGGAGATGTTAGAGGCATGCTTCATGCCTCTTTTTTGTTGGGTCGGCTGCCGTTTACAAATAAAACCGTAACACTTGTTGCGTGTACGACTTTTTTCTTATCCTGTTCATTTCTTGATAATCATGTTTTATTGCTGGAACTCTAATCAACATTTACTTACTACTTTCTGAAAGTAGAAGTTAGAACAAAATCTAAGATAAACTAAAATAGTGGGCAAGTTGATATTATTTCCATAACTAAGAAAAAAGTTGGTGGTAGATTCTCAATTTCATCGAAAGAAGAAAACGACTTACAACGTCATAATGAAAATCAAAATCTTTAAAAAATAAATTATTGCTATTTTAACCACTTGATGATTTATAAAACGTTTGTTTAAAGGCAAATATCCAAAACTATCACACATCTTTTATAGTATAAACAAAATAAGTTGAATCAGTACTAAATTTGACGACCAGTCTGTTGAAATGCTCTTTGTGATAACTTCTTGCAAAAGCTATAATGTTGATTCTGTCCATACACGAAACGACACGTGTATGGTTGATATAACACCGAATCTGTATCTCCTTCTATAAATAGTTGCCCTCCTCTTTGTTCAAGTCATAAAGCAAATAAAGCATCAAAAGAAGAATCAAAGAAGAAGAAACTACAAAGTTTAAACAAAGCGAAGTAAGAGAAAAAATGGCCGGTTCTACCTGTGGATGTGGTTCCAACTGCACATGTGGTGACTCTTGCAGGTAAGCCCTATATCCTCTCGATCTCTACCTGTTACATATGCATATACGCATGTGGTTGATTAGTCCTTAATTTTCATCATATTTACAAAACTTTTTCTGTTGTGTGATGAAGTTGCGAGATGAACTACAACATGGAGTGCGACAACTGCAGCTGTGGATCAGACTGCAGCTGTGGGTCAAGCTGCAACTGTTGAAGCAATTGATGGTTTAAAACCACAAATATGCAGGAAAACTGGGGAAAAAAATATATGTTTGATGTTAAGAGATCCGTGTGTGTTTTTACTTTTGAATAACTCTCTTAACCTTCACTTTATCCTGCTTTGTATTTTTCTATTTATTGATCGTGTGATCGTGTAATGTTTTCATTTGTAACGTAAGCAAAAACAAATATATATCTATTGACTTTTGTGATTACTAAGATTTGTCTATGTCTCCTCTCTCCATTTCTGGAGCATTAGTCAACTGAATGACCATAAACAATCATTTCTTTAGAGAAATGATCAGATGGTAAATAACTAAATATTAAAGATGTGATTAGGTAGAAAATCATAACCAAAATAATTGAAGTTAAATTAAATAACCAATTCTAAAAACAAACCAAATCACTGTTAACAAAAAAGGCTTTTGGCTTTCTACCAAAAAAAAAAGGGTTTTGGCTCAACATTAAAAAGTAGTAGCCCATAAAAAACAATAACTTGAAAGTTCTAACACACTATGTTATGTTTACGGGCCAGTAAGGACCCAAAAGGAAAAATAGGGAACCATGAGATCTATTTTTGCGGTAATTAGGCAACGACAATATTTCGTTCAGGCAATACGTCGAACAGCTTCCGTGGCATCTTCGCCTCCGGCGGATCAAACAAATTTCCAAGCCTCGACCTTTCTCACTACCCTAATATCTTCGACGACGAAACCTTCCGACGAGACGTGTAGCGAATCAGACGGAGAAGAAGAGCCCAACAAATGTTTGTCTCTGAGAATCGAGAAACTCCAGAAGGGAGTAACTGTTGGCTCTGCGTTACAGAGCTGGATGGGCGATGGAAATCCAGTTCACGGCGGAGATGTTTATCACTCCATCAATCGATTGAGAAAGCTCGGAAGAAACAAACGTGCCCTTGAGGTTCGCAATTCCTACTTCCTTTCTCTCTTCTCTCTACGTTTCTCTGTTTGAATTCGACATGTCTCCCTCTATCGTCGTGAAGTTAAATTAAAGTACCAATTTTTCTTGGGTCTGAATAGTTTTTGGAGATAGAAAGTGAAAAAAGGTTGATACTTTTTGGTCTCAGTTTGACTTTTTCCCAATTGAAACGAGTTCTTGTTGATTGTGAGCTGAAACATTTTGGTATGTTTGATTTTAGTTGATGGAATGGGTAATCAGAGAAAGACCGTACCGTCTAGGCGAGCTAGAATACTCATACTTGCTTGAATTCACAGTCAAGATCCACGGCCTCTCACAAGGTGAGAAGCTCTTCACCCGAGTCCCTCAAGAGTTTCAGAACGAGCTTCTCTACAACAACCTCGTGATCGCTTGCTTGGACCAAGGTGTTATACGCCTCGCACTCGAGTATATGAAGAAGATGAGAGAACTCGGTTACCGTACGTCACATCTGGTCTACAACCGTCTCATCATTCGCAACTCAGCTCCCGGACGAAGAAAGCTCATTGCGAAAGACCTTGCGCTCATGAAAGCCGACAAGGCGATCCCTCATGTCTCGACGTATCATATCTTGATGAAGCTCGAGGCTAATGAACATAACATAGACGGTGTGCTAAAGAGGTTTGAGAGTATGAAGAAAGCGGAAGTTGAGCCGAATGAGGTGTCTTATTGTATATTAGCTATGGCGCATGCGGTTGCGAGATTGTATACAGTCGCTGAAGCTTACACAGAGGAGATAGAGAAGTCTATCACTGGGGATAATTGGTCGACGTTAGATATATTGATGATTCTGTACGGGCGTTTAGGTAAAGAAAAGGAGTTGGATAGAGCGTGGAGTGTCATCAGAGGGTTTCACCATGTTAGGTCAAAGAGTTACTTGCTGGCTACGGAAGCGTTTGCGAGAGTTGGGAAGCTTGAGAAAGCTGAGGAGCTTTGGTTAGAGATGAAGGACGTGAGAGGGCTTAAAGAAACAGAGCAATTCAACTCTCTGCTCTCTGTGTACTGCAAATGCGGTTCGATAGAGAAAGCAATCGGTGTGTTCCGCGAGATGACTGGAGACGGGTTTAAGCCTAATTCTATAACGTATAGGCATCTTGCTCTCGGATGTGCTAAAGCTAATCTGATGAAGGAAGCTTTGAAAAACATTGAGATGGGTTCGAATTTGACGACGAGCAGAAGCGTGAGAAGCTCCACGCCGTGGCTGGAGACGACTCTGTCGATCATTGAGTGCTTTGCGGAGAAAGGTGATGTGGAGAATTCGGAGAAACTGTTTGAAGAGCTGAAGAATGCAAAGTATAATAGGTATGCGTTTGTGTATAATACTCTGTTTAAGGCTTATGTGAAGGCTAAAGTCTATGACCCTAATCTGTTCAAGAGGATGGTTTTAGGTGGATCTAGACCTGATGCTGAAACGTATAGCTTGTTGAAACTTGTTGAACAGTATAAGCCCTGACTCAATCTTGTCTTCTGCATTTTTTTTTTTTTGTCAAATCGTATCTTCCCAAAATTCTTAAAATAGCCTTAAATATCCATTTTTATGGATAAAGAATACTAGATTAGGACAATTGATCATCCATGTTAACTGTAATTTGGCATGTTTTAACTGTAATTGATCTTCTTGTTTTATCGTTGCCGCCTTTCTTCTCATTCCTCTCCGGCAAACTAAAACTAAAACTAAAACTAAATTTGTTTATCTGTTTCTTATAGTTCTAACTTCTAACACACGAAACCAATGAGATGATCACATAATTCAAATCCGTAATATAAGAAACAGCTGAGAAAATCTCCAATTTCGATGATCAATCAAACTTCACGGAAGACGGCGATCGGATTTTAAACAACATAAAAAAATGGAGATAAGTGGCAGCAGCGGTTACGCTTCTGCTACGCCGGTGGCGGCGGAAATGGTAACGGAGAGCGTATCGTTCGCATTGAGGCTTGTGTGCATCGTCTTCTTCTTCGGCTCGGTTTTGTTACTATGTTACTTTATTTACCCGAAGCTGCCGAAGGAACCAGCGGGAGACGAGGAATCCGGAGAGCCGCTTCCTCCGGAGATAATACTCGTGAAGGAATGGGAGAAAGGCGGCGGCTGCGGCGATGACGGTGTGATCACGACGGAGGTTTGCGTGATCTGCTTGGAGGATTTTCGGGAAAACGACGCCGTTAGGGTTCTGGTGAGATGTAGGCACGTGTATCACGTGCAATGTATAGATTCTTGGTGTTTGTATAAGTTGGCGTGTCCGGTTTGCAGAGCTCCGTTCCGGTTCTTTGGTCACTAGGTGATTTATTTTTAGGGCCAAACTAAGTTTAGAGTAGATTATGATTGAGTCATTGAATGGAGATCACATTTGTACATACGTGGAAATAACCAAATCTGTTTTTTTTTGTTTTAGCGTTGGCTTATCATCAATTCATCATGATAGGTCTTTTTTAGTTCTAATATACGAAAAAAAAAATAACATCGAACAAGACTTGAGATTGTATTTGAGTTAGTGATGTTCCAATTCTATAAATATCATCACTACTCCATTTGATTCTCGTTTGTAAAGAAGCTTGTGCGAAAAAAAGATCCCAGAGTTGACATTTCTAGAAGATTTGCTAAGATTTAGGATCATATAACTGCTAACTACTTCGTCACGGGATCAAACTCAAAGGCGGCTATGGAGGGTAGAGCCGCGTAAGTTGATGGAGCCGTGGAAAGGAAACAGTGAATCTTTCTTTACCTACGCGGGAACCACGTGGCAGACATGCTTTCAAGTGGACATTTGGACCTTTGTCTCTCTAGGTCCTACCAATGGGTCAAACATGCAAAAGTCAAACCGTCTAATATTCGTTCACACGGTCACATCCAAAGGTAAATACTAGAAGAAATATAGTATCAGAATACACCAAAACTCTTTTTAATTTTGATTTTAATTCTTTCTGGATAACCAGATTATCCTCATGAAAAAGAATATCTTTACTGTCGTTTATATATTTTTAAAATACAAATGGAATCAGTATGCCATGTTCTCCGTCCATTTAACTAGAACTAACTTGTTCGTTTCCTATTATTGAGAGTTTTTAACTCAAGTCAATTAGTTGAGTCACTGCAAATTCGCTTTAACTCTTTCTACAAAGAAATTGTTCAAGTACTCTATTTCTTTATTTTGTTTTGTAATTTCTGAAGAAAAAAAATTAAACTATTACCAATGGGCTGAACCACTGAGTAAAAGTGAGCCTCTATTTAAAGTTTAGGTTTATTAACTGGGATTAATCCGAAGAGAAAAAAGTTGGTCAAGAACCAAAAAAGCGATGGAGGGGAAAAACAAAAAACAAATCAACAACAGGGGGCCATTGTCGTGGACTCGAGAAAAAAATAGAGGAGACAGAAAAACTTTTGACAGATTTTGTATTTCTTCGAAAATACCATTATACATGAACCTTTTCTAAAAATATCATGTTCAGAAGAAAAAACCCTCGATTTAAGATAAGAGGTTCGTCTCGTTTTTTTTTTTTTTTTCTCTTGATAGTTATACATTTTTCATTCATTTTTCATGATTTTCTCAGCTATTAAGTAGAGTAAATTGGTGAATTTGTATCTAAAACAATATCTTTAAAAATACGAACGTAGTTGAATTTTCGCAAACTCTGCACAAAGCTGCAGTGCCTTTTTTGTTTGTTAGTAACTTTTTCCAAATTACACTGAATATTAGATATGTAAGATTTTCGCTCAGTGCACATGCAGCATATGACATGCCCCATACTTAATTTAAACAAGTGCATCCACCTATGAGCATTATTCAAACTCATAAACCAGCATTGTTCTGAACTTCTGATAGATTGATTACTGGAGTTGCATAAATCACAAATTTTGTAAGTAGTGTATTGAGTATTGAGCAAATTGGTGCATAAAGATATATTTGAAATAGTGTATTGAGCAATATAATAAGTCTAGGAAAAATTGAAAACCTAATGATTCTATGACAATCTTTGTCGGTCTACACTCAATATCTTAATTCTTACCGTATGAAAACTCGAATCATGCAGATTTATAACTTTTAAAATCATACGGAACCTTTAAATCATCTGAACATTCCATATTTACCATGGTTTGCCGACCAGAGAGCCTATACTAAATTAACGCTATAGACGCTAAAATGAGCCGACCCTAGGCCACATCAGCTTGAATTTGCATAGAGAACTACGTACAATGTTTACGTCAGATCCAACGGCTGAGAGCGACTCAACACTCTGTTGGAAGACTAATCTTTTCTGACTTCATCATATATGATTAATAAAGCGAAGATTTGATTTCCGAGAGAGAGAGAGACAGAGAAGAAAAGCTCGAAATCTGATAAACGCTAAAGAGGAAAAATAAAATAAAAAAAGGCGGGACTGATCCGCCATTAATGCCACCACCCAACGGCAACGTTTTTCTCAGTCTCTCTCTCTTTGTGTTTCTCTATCTCTTTGCTGAGATTTGAGAACCAACAAAAAAAAAGGTGAGTAAGAATTTTTCTTTTTTTTCCCCATCATTTGTTAGTTGTTTTAAATTGTGATTGGTTTAATTCAGCAAAAGAGATTGATGAACTTGGTCATACGCTTTATACACTGCATACATTTTGTGGGGATGAGAAAAGTTGTGAAATCTTTACTTTTCAAAATTGGATCTATTTTTCCAACTTAACTTTCCAGCTTCCATTTGATTAAAGTTTCTACCTTTTTTCTTGTCTCAAGTGTGATAAATAGTTGGAGACTGCAGAAAGGTTCCCAATTTGGTTTTCTCTCTCGCAGAATCACTCAAGCATGGGGATTTGCTTGAGTGCCCAGGTCAAAGCTGAGAGCCCAGGTAAAGACAGATAATTTCTTTTAACTTTTGCTCCGCTTTGTCCTTTCACAAACAATGAGACTTCTCATAGGAACGTAGAGGTTAGGTGACACATCCTCTGTTTATCTGTGGAGCCAAATTTCTTAGATTTGATATTTCATTACTCGAAAGTTTTGATTTTTTTTTGTGACAATTTCGATTCTTTTCACTACTCGTATTCCAAAGTTTGGCTTAATCTAACGAAACTACTACGTTCTGCTTTTGTTTCAAATCTCTGTTTAGGAGGAAGTCTAAAGTATATGTGCTCTGACGCCAAGAACACTGGAAGTCTTGGGAGTAAGGGTTCGTCTGTGTCTGTTAGACCAAGTCCTCGAACTGAAGGTGAGATCTTACAGTCTCCAAACCTCAAGAGTTTCAGCTTCTCCGAGCTCAAATCCGCAACCAGGAATTTCAGACCAGACAGTGTCCTTGGTGAAGGTGGATTCGGTTGTGTGTTCAAAGGATGGATCGATGAGAAGTCTCTCACTGCCTCAAGACCAGGCACTGGTTTGGTTATTGCTGTCAAAAAGCTTAACCAAGATGGTTGGCAAGGTCACCAAGAATGGCTGGTAAATAAAGCTAATTTTTTTCTAAAATTTGGTTCTTGCATGTTGTTGTTGTTCTTGAATCTTGATGATTGTTATGTGTTTCGATGGTCTTTCAGGCTGAAGTGAATTACCTTGGCCAATTTTCTCATGGACACCTTGTGAAGCTGATCGGTTATTGCTTAGAGGATGAGCACCGTCTTCTTGTTTACGAGTTCATGCCTCGTGGTAGCTTAGAGAATCATCTTTTCAGGAGTATGTCGTCTTCCCTCTCTGTCTAATTCTAATCCTGTGGCGGCCTCAAACTAAAAGCTCTTTGTGATGTTTTTGGTTACAGGGGGTTTATATTTCCAATCGTTATCATGGAAACTCCGGTTGAAAGTTGCTCTAGGTGCTGCAAAAGGCCTTGCTTTTCTTCACAGTTCTGAGACAAGAGTGATCTACCGTGATTTCAAGACTTCTAATATCCTTCTTGATTCGGTATTTTAAACTTCTCTCATCTTTTGATATGATTTCCAATGAAAAGAAGTGTGAAAGTCTCAAGCTTTAAGTTGAAACTTTCTCGTGGATGATCACAGGAGTACAATGCAAAGCTTTCTGATTTTGGGTTGGCAAAGGATGGGCCAATAGGTGATAAAAGTCACGTCTCTACACGTGTCATGGGTACTCACGGATATGCAGCTCCTGAATACCTCGCAACTGGTAACTGTCAATTTCTTTTTTGGTAAAAGCTCTGTTTCTCTGATTGGCTTCTTCTTATGATTGATGATCACTTTGCATTTTTTCCTTAGGTCATCTAACAACAAAGAGTGATGTCTATAGCTTTGGGGTTGTCCTTCTGGAGCTCTTGTCCGGTCGTCGAGCCGTGGACAAGAACCGACCATCGGGAGAGAGGAACCTAGTGGAGTGGGCTAAACCATACCTTGCAAACAAAAGAAAGATATTCAGAGTCATTGATAATCGTCTTCAAGACCAATACTCCATGGAAGAAGCATGTAAAGTGGCTACTCTGTCTCTGAGATGTCTCACCACAGAGGTTAAGCTTAGACCAAACATGAGCGAGGTCGTTTCTCAGCTTGAACACATTCAGTCTTTAAATGCTAACAGAGGAGGCAATATGGATAGGACAGAGAGACGAATGCGTAGGAGAAGTGACAGCATTATCACCAAAAAGCCAAATGCTGGTTTTGCTCGGCAGACAGCTGTGGGAAGTACAGTTGTTGCTTATCCTTGCCCATCGGCCTCACCACTGTATGTCTGAAGAAGAAATATTAACACGTCTTGTGTTTTTGAGAAAAACTTTTGCAGGACATGAAGTTCCTTTGTCATGTCCTGTCTATGGAATCTGTATGTACAGTTTTGTCTCTGTTAATGTGAGAATTCAGTTTTATACAGATTATTTCTCATTTACAGGACGACAGACAATTACAATTTTTGATCTTTGTAACGATTCATTAACATAAGCATAAGTTGGCTCGTATCTGCTTGTTATTGATATGCATAAGTGACATTAGGTTGCTGTTCAATATATGAATTTACATAGTTCTTGAAAAGCAAAGAGAGAAGAGGGGAGGAGACTAACGTGCCTTGGGGTTCACATCAGTACCGAAGCTTAAATTAATGTCAATGGATCTTGTTGTGTCTATGTCTCTTGTCCTCTTGTTTTCAGATATGAGACACTCTTTTAGCTCATGAACTACATGTGACATGTTGGGTCTTTCTACAGAAGAAGGGTTCACACATGTCATAGCTAATTCAAGAGCTTTCCATGCAGAGCCAGAGTCATATCCCAATTGAAGTTCATGATCCATAATACTGTTAATGTCTCACACTAGTTAGCATAAACTTTACCCATTCTGCTATGTGAGGCATGTCGCGGGTATGATCGATCACCGGTTTGTTTGTGATAATTTCTAATAGCACAACGCCAAAACTGTAGACATCACTCTTCTCTGACAACCTGTTTGTTCGGTAATATCTGCAAAAGACAAAATTAAGTTATATAACTACTTGTAACAATAAAAATTTGAAAGTTTTCATATTTTTTTATAACCATACCGATTCTGGAAAACGTGATCTTTTGAAGATTTCGTCCTGTTGGTAGCAAAATACATAGCACATTGATATAAATGGAAGGATATCACGGTATCTTTGGTTAGAAGGAAGAAGCAGAGAAGTTCGAACTGAAATCGGCAATCAAGGTAATTATGTTTTATCATGACTCCTCCTCTATATAAAAATGAATACTATTTCATATTTCACCTGCTAATCTCTTACATCAGTGCCATGTGAACCTAGAAGGCTCGTATTCAAAGAAAATATATTTAAAGACAAAGTTTTAATGGAAAACAAGCATCAGACATGCAAGAATATATTCGTGTCTCTCGCATTACAAGAAAACTAGGAAAATCCAAAAGGATCGGAAAAGGAAACACTCAAGCACACAAAATAAATGTAAATGAAAATCTTTAAATGTGCAAGAACCACACCAAACCTTTGTGGTCAATCTTTTATTTGAAAGTTTTTAGTAGATTTGACGACAGCAATCACATAATGTTGCATTCAGGTTGACGGGGTGGGGCCGGTTGCTGAAACATTTTCGCCTGTTGATGAACCAGCTGTTCCCTATGGGCCTGAATGCGCTGACTTTCTTCTCTCATCTGACGTATTTCTCTGTCAAGATTTGCTGCATTCTGTTTCTGCGAATCCTCCATACGTTGGCGCCGTAGAATTTCCTCTTTCATCTGACGATTTTCTGCAGTGTGTTTTAGCATATCTTCCATCAGGGGCAGTTGACTTATTTCTCTCCTTTGACGAATGGTTCTTTCATGATTTGCTGCAGTGTGTTTTAGCGTATCTTCCAGCATACGAATCTCTCTTTCATGTGCTTTTGCACTCTCTTTCATCTCTTTTTCATTTGCTACAGTGGAGGGGACGGACATGTCGTCCATCTGACTAAAGACCCGTCGTTCAGTAGCATCATCCTCCCATTTAACTCCCTGTATAGATCGTCTGTCGATATCAATTTTAAATCGATCTCCTTTAGTGCTCTCGAAGTTGAGTGGAAGTCTGGTTAGCTTCGGACAGCCTCTTATCCTGAGATATTCCAGAACTGGAAAGGGTAGAGGATTCCAGTAGATGCTCTCCAGTGCAGGTAAAGCATCTAGGTAGAGGCTAGTTAGATTTTGAAAGGGCTGCTCACTCGTAAGACCCAGCTGGGCCATGGCTTTCTTTTCGCTTATGACTTCTTCCATTTCCGGACAGGAATCTAAACGTAGAAGGCTAAGACTCGGGGCTACTAGCAGCCATGTCAAGTCCTTTAGACCTCTGCAGGAATAAAGATGCACTGTGCGTATGTTCCGGAATTGTTGAATTTTCTCAATGTTGTCAGACTGTAACGTCTCCCTTCTCCAGTCAATGG
This sequence comes from Microthlaspi erraticum, assembly GCA_902728155.2. Classification (NCBI taxonomy): domain Eukaryota; kingdom Viridiplantae; phylum Streptophyta; class Magnoliopsida; order Brassicales; family Brassicaceae; genus Microthlaspi; species Microthlaspi erraticum. Next base: position 270,513 of record CACVBM020001051.1, read on the forward strand.
TTATCTCCAAAGGGAGATTACACACAGAAATATCAAGTTCGCGAAGACCAGACGTCAGCGACGATATTCCTCCCTCGGTTATCTTAATTCCTCTGAGATGTAAACGTCGGATACAACTTGCCAACTGGTGGATACTTTGTAGCCGCTGCAAAACAGTTACTTCTTTCACGGTTAAACTCAACTCTTTCAGACTCTTCAACAGAATTATATCCTCCATTATATCGAGATCCACAGGTACAGCAGACTTGTATAATCTCAGTACTTGCAAATTCAATAAACTTGCTATCACATCAATTCCTTCAAGAAACGGTGTGAACTCCAAATCCAAGTGTATCAGCTTGACAAGTTTTTTCAGACCAGTCGGCAACTGTATTATCGACGTACCTGATAAGTTGAGAAGCTGCAGCGATACCAGGCTTGAAACTTCCTCCGGCAAGGAATAAAGTTTTCCATTACTCGACAAATCCAAGACTGAAAGACTTGTCATCCACCGAAAGAAATCACCCAAGATCCACTTTAAGTTGTGGTTCTGTTTGAGGAAAAGGGTTTCAAGTTGGGAACATTCGGGAGAATCCGATATATTCTCAATCTGAGTAGACGTCACTGCCATCCTTCTCACCATTCTCCAATCATTGACCTTTGGCAGCTGATGATCCTTTTACCGCATTTGACGACAATGTTTTCTGCGTGCCTCCCAGAATCAGATGCTTGTGATGCTATCCACGAGGCCATTTCAAGAACCATATCATGCATCATCTTTACCCCATCTCCAGATTCATTCTCCGTCAAGAAACCCATTATAACCAAATCACCGATCATCTCATAACCTTTCATCTCTGCTATCTCTCTATCTTCATCTTTAACCATTCCCTCGCCTATCCAACAGTCTACCAGTTCTTGTTTGCTTATATCCCAAATTTTCGGAAACAGAGTACAATACATGAAGCACGACCTGATATCTTCACCAGGAAGATTATCGTAGGCGAACTTCAAAATGGGAACTTCGCTACTTGAATTTTTTTTGGTGGATGAAACCAAAACATTAATTGCATGATGCCATTCCCGTACGGTCCTTTTGCACGACATGGTTTTGCCGGCGAGAGTGAGAGCCAGGGGTAAACCACCACATTTCCTAGCGACTATTCTTGCCATTTGGGGTATGTCTGGATGACTTTTTAACGTGGTTTCTCCAACTACCTCTTCAAAAACTTCCCATGCTTCTTCTGGCCCCAAACATGTAACTTCTTCTACAGCATCAACCCACTTGCTTCCACATGCTTCCCGTGAACGAGTGGTGAATACAATCTTACATCCATTCTCCCTGCTCGGCCGTGGAACTCCGATCTCCTCGAGATCCACTTCCTTCTGTATGCCATCCAATAACAACACAAATCTCTTTCTCCTTAACAAATTCCATATCGCTTTTGCCTTGTGGTCTTTAGCTTCTCCTCCAAGTAGTATGTAACATCTTTTGTAGATTTCATCTTGTATACTCTCGACGACCTCGTCAGACGCAACAACAACAAGTAAGATCATATGACCAGATACATCCCCAACTTCTTCGAACTTCTTTTTAATCCGAGTAAGAAGGTTGCTTTTCCCGACTCCAGCCATGCCATAAAGACCCAAAGTTCCACATTGGTTTCCTGCAAGGCATTTCCATACCTTTTCAAACAATATTTCTCTAGAAACAATTTTTTGAAGTGGTGGGAGGATCTTTTTCACGAGAGACAAGGGAGATCTCTCGACCAATACTTTAAAAACTCCCTTAGATCTCAGAGCTTCAACTTCTTTAAGCGTCATGCGCACACTTTCGTTATAACTATGCGTCGAAGAAGAGATCTCGGAAAAATCATCACACTTGGATAAAATATGACATTCTGAGATACTTCCATCAAGGAGATTACTGGCCTTCGTTTCAACCTCTTCCGCCCATGTAATCCATTCGTCAACTTCGGGTAGCGTTTGTAGACCTCTGTCCTTTTCTTTGGACACCCTTTTGGACAACTCATTTATCATTGCATTGAGGTTTTCCACTTCCATCCGCAAAGCATCCATATTTTTCTCCATGCCGTGTAAATACTCCTCTTTCCAACACAAGAAACAAACCGTTTTAGAAAGTTGTGTCTACAGAGTTCCATCTATATTCTTAGAAGAGGTTGCTACATGTATTTTTTTTTTTTAAATAGAGATTGGTATAAGTTATGAACAAGACACTAGAAATTTAATGAGACTAGACCAATAACAACAGTTAATGAGAATTCCTACTAAGTGGAGGAAAAAAAATGATCAAGAACAGCAAGAGGATAGCATTGTCGCTAATTGCAGGAGATGCATCATCCCTGATGATCCATTTCATGAGAAAGAAGAATGGATGAGTATTATGACATGAGAAAGATTATTACCCATATTTTTGCGTTGGAGCAAGAGAATAAAGTCGTGCTAGATCAGCCACCAATCGTAAATCTCCTGTAGGCGAGAGAATTTTAATCTCACTCAAATTCTTGAAAACAAATTCGCCACAATGGTATGCTTGCCCATTGTGCTCAGGGTTTGAGAGAGAAGCAGCATCTTGACACGTTTGGCTTGGTTTAGATGATTTAGTCCACTGCAATAATGTCTCCTTATATGAATAAAAAAAATACAACTCGGTCTCTATTTCTATAATATATGCATTGATGAATTTCACAATCCAAGAGTTTGAATAATATATAAACTGGTGGTGACCCATTACGTTGTATAGTTTACACAAGAGTTTGAATAATGTAGAAACTACTCGATCGTGACCCATCGGTTGCGTACTGGAACAGGTCACTATACTTTATAATATAGTTTACACAAATGACAAATTAATGTCTGTATTAGCTAGCAATAGTATTAATGTATTATATATTGCGTGCATCGAATCACTGGTTGATTAGTACTTGGGAGCCTTTTGGCTTTGGGAGAGTAAAGAGAGATCTCTACAACAAATAATGTCCAAGATGGTTAGGATTCTTGATTGTATTCCTTGATTCAAAGCTAAGCGAGTTTTGAAACGCATGATGCCATGAATAGTCTCAGTTAAAAACTCTTCTAAACTTGATATATATAAAAAACTAAGAAAAGCTGGGCCGGCACTCAGATCCTGTGATGATTTGTCTAGGGTATTTTTTCACCTGAGCTAACGCCACTTGATGAATCTATCATAAATAACAGCTTTTAAAGATTGAACTCAATGAACAGCATCATGAGTTAACTTCTCTACACAAACTTGATTTCAGAAATGCATTCGTACACGACTTTAAGAACGAGTACTAAAAGCCTAATGGGTAAGACTGAAAACCTCAAAACCATAATGAATAAAATGTGCCTTTAGGTTGTAAACATAAAGTAATCAATTGATACAAGACATAAGAATCTGATGTAGATTCAATCACCTGCTGTTTGTTACTTGAAGAGAAGCAAAAACGACAGAGAGGAAGTGTTGAACTGATCAAGATGTTCAGTCGACAACAATACAAACACACGTCACACAACAAATAGTCAAATACTACTATGAAAATTTGGAACATAAAACGGAACAAACATAAAATGTTTCAGTCACATACACACAAGTGGCAAATGCCGCAAAACCAGATCGTATCGTTTTTCACCAAACACCCATTTAAAAGGACACATTACTTCGAATCAGGAGTACCGTCAAAGCACAAAACAGAAGGATGAACTATGAATTGCATCCACTGATGCCTGCTTGTCGTACCAGGTCCTTTTCGGGCTTGCGTGTCTACACCTAACAGATGACAGAAGATAAAAGGTACACATAGTGAGGACTGGAAAAAAACTATAGAGAAAACCGAAGATTCTATAATGGAACATAAGAATTATTTAGTACCGGATGAAGTTAAGAAACAGAAGCTGTGTGGATGGCAAGACGAAATCGATCTTCAGCTCCACTCTCCCATTCAACTCCAACTAACCATCCGTCATCCACTTCTATGCGAAGATCATCAATTCTGTCTACACTCGTGGAATTCAATGGAAGCTTACGTAGCTTCGAGCACTCTGTTATATTGACTTTCTGCAGTCTTGGAAAAGAAAGTGAAGTCCAATAGATGCTCTCAAGTGCATTCAGATAACCCCAAATCAAGAACTTGTAGCTTTTGAAAAGGTTCAACCTCGACATTCCCAGCTTTCTCCTCGTTTATAACTTCTTTCATCATAGGTGCGATTTTGACGCTTAGAGACACGAGATTCGCAGCATACATCAGCCATGTCAGATCCGTTAGACCTACGCATGAGTATATTACCACAGCTGAGAGATTTTTGAACCATGGACTTCTTTGATTGGAAGGAGAAGGAGAAGGAGAAGAACACTGGTGACTTCTGTTTTCTTCCCATTCTGTCTCTGACACTTTGATATCGCAGTCTATCATTTCAAGTTTGGAAAGACTACCCAACTCGCCAAAGGTGGTCGAAAATGACATTTCAATACCGTCGAGGTATAGACCCTGCGTCTTCGCTGCCAAGTTGCTTCGTAAGAAAGCTTCCAAAACATCATTTTTTCTCACAGTAATTGTCAAAAGCTGTAAACCTTTCAAGCGCTTCAACACCTCCAGTAAGGAGAGATTTACTGCAGCAGCGGAACCATAAAATCTTAAAACCTGCAACTTTTGTAATCCTGAAATCAGACTGATGCTACGAAGACTGGATGTGCTCTCTAAATCCAAGTGGACCAGTTTGAGCAATTTTCCGAAACCCTCCGGCAAATCCTTTATCCTCGTCCCTAATAACTTGAGATACCGCAAATTAACCAATTCTGAAATTTTATCCGGCAACTTGGTGATATCGGGATTCGAGGATAGATCCAAAACGACCAGAGTCGACATGAACACAAAGAATTGACAACCAATTTCGACCAACCTGTTATTTTGAAGAAACAAGGTTATAAGCGGAGCATGGTCGGGAAATTCAGGATCATCTGGTATGCCCCGAATCTTATTGTTCATCAGAGACATCTTTGTCACGGCTGTCCACGGGACATCAGGCATTTCGACTAATCCAGCATCTGTTTTCACAAGATACATTTTTCCGTCGCTATCTTTGGAAACCATCGACAACGCCATCTGATGGATCATATTGTGCATATACACTTTCTGATTAGACTCATCATCCTTCAATAACAAACCTGCCCCAACAAGAGTGTTGATTATCTCAATACCTCGACTCTTTGCTTTGTCTCTTCCAAGTCTTACATCTATGATACCCTCACCGATCCAATACTCTACCAGCTCATCTTGTTTGATTTTATATCCCATGGGAAATAAAGCACAATACTTAAAACACGACTGTGCATCCTCCTCTTTTTCTAAATAATCATAGCTCACTTTCAAAACACCAAACATCTTCTTCTCCATACCTTCCACTACATCAGGATAAGAACTCAAAGCATTGAGTACATCTCGCCAGTCATTGTCAGTGGTTTTAGATGACAGACACTTTCCAATGACTTCAAGTGCAAGGGGTAAGCCATAACACTTTTCCGCAATCTCTTTTGAAAGATCAAGCATCTCCCCAGTTGACGTGTCTCTTCTGGCATAATGCGTTAACAAATCCAACGCGTCCTTCTCCGCCAAACATTTAACTTCTCTGTCAATTCCTCCCATCCTTCGACAGACACTGTTAGAGCGAGTAGTAAACACGATTTTGTATTCCCCCTTCTCCACCCACACTGGAATTCCTATTTTGTTGAAACTCACTTCCTCCCATAAGTCATCTAATAACAGCACAAACCGGGGCTTCCTATCTATTAGAACCCTGCCTATGTCAACCCTTTTCTCCCACTGTGTTTTTCCGCGCCAATTCTCGTCATAGAGGCCTAATCTTTTCCCGATATCATCTTGAATCTTCCCGATATCTACATCTTTAGACACTTCAACCCAAATGACAACATCAAAATCATCCTTGACTTCATCGAACTTGTTGCATATTAGAGTGAGGAGTGTAGTTTTACCCACTCCCCCCATGCCATATAGACCCAACATTCTGATATCATTTTCCATAAGAAGTTCCCATGTGCTTTGAAGCTCTGTAACCAGACCAAATGTTTGCTGGACAGGCTCTTTTACTACCACACGAGAAGTAGCTTGTCGAGTCACCACTTGAGAAACGTTTTCAGAAGATAGTTTCTGAACTTCATCCAACATCTTGGAAATCCTTTTGCCAAAGCTGTAGGCTAAAAAGATATTAGAGGAGCAATACCCGTATGTTGATATCCTTTGCTGTACATCGGAAGCCTCATCATTCAGGAGACTGGTGTCTGTTACAACGGTTTGGACTCTTAAACGCCACCTTTTCACTTCATGTAGCTGTCGTTGACCCTTGATTTCTTCATCATTAACCTTGCGCACCACATCATCTCTTTTTGCTTTAAGATCCCCCAAAGCTCTACGCAAATCATTAAGATTATCATCAAACTTGGAAATGTAATCTGCATGAGCTGTCAAGAAACCATAAACAGCTGGAATACCCCCAACAACTGAACAAAGAGCCGAGACATTGTCAGCCGCCATTGTGCTCAGGATTCAAGAAAGGAGAAAGAGAATCAAGATGAAAAGAGCAAATCTTAAAATTGAAATTAGACTAAATGAATGGGGAGCTGCTAGTGGGAAGCAGATCTCTATGCAAGAACATATTGTGTTGACAATGATACTTGTTAGAGCTTGGCATGTTCATCTTGGTTTATTTACTTTAATTAAAAGCAACGATGCAGTACCTCTGTCTATGAATAATAATTACAACTGGGTCTATATATAAACATATTGCACGTCATAATCCAAGAATATGAATAATTTTCTAAAAATTGTCTCTACCCACCGATTACGAAACTGACAACTTATATAGTCTATACAAACCAATGCCTGCATTTTTTTTTCAAAAACAAGAAGTCAACACTCAATGCAGATCAATCCTACCTACAAATACAATTTTCTTATCCCCGTAGATTGTAAAGTATGCAGCTCAATTTGCAATAAGTTTGCAACCATAACATCATGTTGTCCATGTCGTTGTTATTTTAATGTATTTAGCTGTTGAAAGTTTCAGTGCAATATCATTCATTTCTAAGAAGCTACTAGCTAACATCAAATTGCCATTCTTCGCTGTTATTTTAATGTAGTTTTGGTATTGAAAGTTTCAAAGCCACAAAAGTGATCCAACCCAACCAGATACAGTAATTAAGATGTGATATGGGATTCACCTGGATGCGTGAGCACAAGCTTGAGCTTGAAGCCTTGAACTAAGCAACAATGTTTTGATTCCAAGTCACGATCATCCCGTTCCTCCTAATTAAAACTCTGTATAACACAAAGAAAAGAAGCGCGCGCAGTCAAGGAATTCAAAATAGTAGTTATAGAGTTAAAGATCTAAGCTTTATCTGATGCGACGGAAGAAATGGGGAGAAGCTGGGCTGATTATGATGACGAGAATTTGCTCTTGATTCGTGGTTCCGGCGATTTGTGTTTAGGGTTTCTCTAGAGAATCTAAGCCCGGAAGTTTTCCAATTTATCTAGAGAATCAAATCAAGTGCATCACCCAAACACCAAATCGAGCATACATTTCAGTATTTCACGAAATCGAACGCACTAGAGAAGGAAATGGGACATGGCGTTTAGGTTGATCATCTATCCAATTTGATTTTTGATTCAGTTCTATTTTTCTACAATTGTTAAAACCGGTTCGGTTTAATCTGATTAAAGAAGACCGTTTTGTTTTCCTCTTTCCGGCAACCATTCATTAGAGTAAAGGCCCATCCGTACAATGGAATTCGAAAGCCCATTACAAACCCAAATGACTCACGTAATATATCGATATGCTGCGGACACTAGGTTGTTGTCCAATATATGAATTTACATAGTTCTTGAAAGAAAAAGAAATCAGCAAATAACAAATAACAAATGTAGCAAAGAGAAGACTAACGTGCCTTGGGGTTCACATCAGTACCAGAGCTTAAATTAATGTCGATGGATCTTGTTGTGTCTATGTCTCCTGCCCTCTTGTTTTCATATATGAGACACTCTTTTAACTCATGAACTACATGTGGCATGTTGGGTCTTTCTAAAGAAGAAGGATTCACACATGTCATAGCTAATTCAAGAGCTTTCCATGCAGAGCCAGAGTCATATACCATTTGGAGTTTCTGATCCATAATATTGTTAATGTCTCCTCTAGTTAGCATAAACTTCACCCATTCTGCTATGTGAGGCATGTCGCGGGTATGATCGATCACCGGTTTGTTTGTGATAATTTCTAATAGCACAACGCCAAAACTGTAGACATCACTCTTCTCTGACAACCTGTTTGTTCGGTAATATCTGCAAAAGACAAAATAATTCCTCTTCATTTTAACTGATAGAGAAGATGTTTTTTTCAGAAAAGGGCCATAATTTTGTACTAACTCATGATCAAGATATCCAAATGTGCCAGCTACAAGTGTAGACACATGACTTTCATCTCCTATAGGGAAAGATCTAGAGAGTCCAAAATCAGCAAGCTTTGCATGGAATTGATCGTCCAATAGTATGTTGGAACTTTTTACATCTCTATGAACAATTAACGGTTTGCAGCCAATATGCAAGTACTCCAACCCTGTCTCAAGAATTCATTTTTGTTGATTAGTCAACAGAAAAGTTGGTCAAATGGGTGTTAAAAAGGAAACGAGAATGATAAATGAACCTAGTGCAGCATCGGTAGCTATGTTTAATCTATCTACCCAGCTCATCACGGAGTTACCTGCATGTATTAACATAGTTATGAATGTCATGTCAATTCATTTCCATCACAAAGATGGGTATATGAATATTTATGTTTTACCTGACAAATGTTGTTTCAAATCACCATTGGACATGTACTGGTAGATGAGGGCCAAATGGTCCTTTTCATCACAATACCCAACAAGACTTACCAGATAAGTGTGGTAAACCCTTAGAAGAAGTTCTACCTATCCAAACATGTACAGTATAACATACATCAACTTGTACATTACAAAAGAATTAGTAAAGTAATAATGGTGCAAATGCAAAAACCTCTGTTTTGAACTCTTTATAGCCTTGAGATGATGAGGGAGAGAGTAGCTTAACCGCGACTTGTTCGGTACCATTTATATAACCATGGTAGACCATCCCAAATCCTCCTTTACCAAGAACTCTCTCATTGTTATTTGTCATCGCAAGAACTTCGGCGTATGTAAATCTTCTTCTTTTTGTCTCTATTGATGGACCTAGAACTGTACGCAAATAATTAAAAACAATTATCAAATTCTCTACAACTTTTAACATACACACACAGATGTATCTTAATGGTTTGATGACTGCATGTGTTCCACATACCTTTTCCTCTTGATGTGCGTCTCTTTTTACAAACAAGAAGAAGAGTGACCCCTGCTATTATTGCAGCCAAAGAAACGAGTGATGCTACTATAACTGGTAACATGATGCTACTTTTCCTTTTGTGGCATGAACTGGAAGAACAGAGGTTCTGATTTCCTTGAATGCTGTTATTGTTAATAAGCTAGTTAAGTGTTAGTGAAGCCATAATTAATACAAATTGAGATATGGATTCTTGATGAGCATACTTCAACTTCAGGCCTTGTTTCATTTTATCAAGAAGAGCTTGAGGGACTGAACCACTAAGATTGTTTCCGCTTAAGTTTCTGTCAAAGTAAAATGAAAGAAAGAGTATATAAACATCAAGAGACTGGTAAAATAAATATTTAAATGTGTTGGTATAGCTGACCAAGTAGCTTACATGTCTAACAGTGATTTCATTTTGGCTAGAAATTCAGGTACTCCTCCGGTCAAATTATTATTTGACAAGTCCCTATCATTTATAAAAATTGTCAGTTGGATCTTTTTTTCCTTTTTTGAACAGAGTGTTTCTGTAAAAACTAGACACTTACAGTTTTTTAAGCTGGGTAAGATTTTGGATCTCAGGAACTATAAGTCCAGTTAATTCACTTGAGGACAAGTCTCTGGCGTTAAGGTCAGAAAGACATGAAATGTGTGTAAGATATTAAGACAGTGTAAAGTTTGGAAAAGATAATTTCAAGTCTTACGAATGACCATCACACGTACAAGGAATGGATTCTTGGTGGTGTAGACATATATTGGTGTACTCGCATGTAAGACCATCCCACAAGAATTGCTGAGGAACACATGGATCTCCTTGCCAACTACTTCTACTTAATCCATAGCTTGTTTCTATACTCTTGATAGCAACAACTAACAAAATTGCAGAAAGAAAACACTTAGTAAGTATATATCAAAAGCATATAGATACTCACATTTCCGGTAACATACCGTCGTTTGCATGAGTTTCAGTCTGCGGAAACTCAACTGTTATGAAAGCCTCAAGAGCATTTAGGAGAGGAGGAAGAGTTGAATTTGGAGTTCTTATCAGTTGCAAATTGCATATCCATCCTTCGCACTTAACAGGTGATGTGTTGAATAGATTATACACTTCCGACTCCTCAGGACTAACTGGTCCGTAACTAACATTTTGGCCTGCTCTAATGTTGAATTCCCTGCTATCATTTCCTTTTAAGGATTGGATCTCGGTGACGTGGAGGTATGCATAAACTAAGTCGTCAGGTGTTTCCACATTCCAAGAAATAGTCAATGGTGAACTAACATTTGCAGGAGTAGCTGCCGTAACCAACACGTCTCCCGGTATGGCATATTCGTTATCAGAAGCGTTGACCGAGAGAAGGCTTGTCCTTAACAGTTTCCATTCCGGCATGAAGAATGGACTCCATAGACGGTCGTGGACATCTTCTGGATACCTGAAGATATATGATTAAGCCTTAAACTAGTAGTCTTTACTTACCAACCAACATTTACCGGATTAGGCAAGGTTGACTTATTTACCGGATTGTGTCTTTTGAATCGGTCAAATAGACGCGGAACAATTTCTTCAAAGAACCAGACTGAGGAACATAAGTATCGTTTCTCAGTGGTCGGAGCTCTAAAGCTGATATTAGCGGCGTAGTTGTTCCCGTCTTAACAAGACAAACCTGCAAAGAAGTTGATCTCGGTTTGTGGATTATTTCGGCTCTTGTACCGTTTACTTTTCGTTGCAAATCGACCGTGGTCCATAGATTTGGACCGAGATGAAGGTCGAACTTTGGGTGTGTGTTAAGATCATCGTAGTTCCCATAAGTGAACATGGCTACTATCAGATAGTTTGTGTCTTGTATGACGCTAAGAGTATAGCAGTTACGTACTCCGTACGGAAAGTATCTCAAAACCGTGTATGGCTTTATATAGTCCAAACCTGGAACATTCTGAATCTTGCCGCTTTTTCCGGTTTTGATGAAGTCGGCGTCGGATGTGAATGTTAACTTTGTAATTGGTTCGGTATAAGGAGACTCGTTGGCTTGTAATCCGCAATCCAAATTGATGAATCCTGGTAAGTCAAGAAGAATTAACGAATAAATAATTGGAAAAAATGTTGTCCGCAAACGAAATATAATACCTAGATTTAAAAGGAAAAAATGTTGTACAGCCTGTACCTTGCTGATCTTGTGCTTGAGGAAAATCGGAGATGCCAAAAGACAAAATTAGGAATACCAAAAGAAGTCCTCGGAGATTTTTCATTTTTCAACCTCTGTTCAAAAAGAAAAAAACAGGATCACGAACTACCAAAGTAGCTTGCATATAAAATAAAGATATATAGAAAATCAGTGTTCTAAAAGGCGGTCTATGCGGCCGCCTAGACAGTGACCGTAAGAAAACTGATGAATAACTGATTAGTTTAATTCAACTTCTATTGCTGGTGTAGACTCAAATTAAAAAACTTGTTATAGACTAGTTACTGGTTTTATTCGTGGCACCAACATTGGTCAACGATCGTTTCCAAGAGATTACTCGTTCCATCTTCTATTATTTTATTATCTTTTGGCCGGTGACGTATTCGAAAGTTGACATTCCCAGCATTCACTTTCGGTATTCATAAGAGGGGTTGCAACTTGCAAATATATAACATATTTTGGTTTGATGTATAATGTTTCAAAGTTTTGCGAGTTGCTAAGTTTCTATTAGTTTGATGAGAACAGAGAGGTAGTCGAGAATGGGGACAAGTCTAAACGAGCTTCTGTTTGCTGTGTGTGCGACTTTCTCCATCATTCATCTTGCTCAATCTCAGAATCAACAAGGTACTATTACAATCTTTCACTCTTTTGTATTTTTCCTTTCTAAGTATATCTATTTGGACAGTTACATGATAAGATATAGAAAGTCGTCTATATCATTCATCCTTTGATTAAGCTACTACCTCTAGAATATCGTATGCATTCTCTAGAGTATTGTATTTACCTTATGTACATTATTGATCTCTGTATATAAAGAGAGCTATGTGAATCAATAAAAATAATATTTTCTACCAAATCATTATTACTTAGTCTTCCGGTTTTGCCAGGATTCATCAGTTTGGATTGTGGATTGCCTTCTAATGAGTCTCCATATAACGAACCATCGACCAATCTGACATATATATCTGATGCCGAGTTTATCCACGGAGGAAAAACGGGTACGGTCGAGAAAGATTTGGGGTCACAAGTTATAAAGCCATATAGGGCTTTGAGATACTTTCCAGAGGGAATACGAAACTGCTATAGCCTGAGCGTGACGCAAGACACAAAGTATCTAATCAGGACATGGTTCCTATATGGAAACTACGACGGTCTTAATACATCTCCAAGGTTCGACATCTATGTCGGTCCTAATCTTTGGACAACCGTAGATGTCAAAATATCGGGTTTAGGTGCTACTGAGGAGATCATTCACATCACAAGATCCAAAGTTTTGGAAATATGTCTCGTCAAGACAGGGACAACTACACCACTAATCTCAGCCATAGAACTCAGGCCCTTGCATTATAGTACTTATATTGCTCGAACTGGTTCCTTGAAGTTTGTGGACAGGGCCTACTTCAGCAAGTCGGAAAACGTTATACGGTATGTCAACTTAGTCTAACTAGCTAATATCACAAATTATGCTCATTGAGCTTAAGTATTTATAATACGTCACTGTTGTAGTTATCCCGAAGATATCTATGATCGTTTTTGGTTTCCGTACTCTCCACTGGAATGGACGGAGATAAAGACATCCCTCAACGTTGTTGATTCTTTGAAAAAATACAACCCGCCACAAGATGTGATGAAGACCGCCTCTATACCCAATATTTCCAGTGAGCCAATGAGCTATTCTTGGACTTTGGAAACCTCTGACGACGAGACTTATGCCTACCTTTACTTCGCTGACATCCAAGAAGTGGGAGATATGAATGAGACCAGGGAATTTAATATTATCGCCAACGGTAAAGTTGAATATGATCCTTATCGTCCTATGAAGTTCGAAGTAGACACTTTGTTTAACAATGTACCGCTGAAATGCGAGGGAGGGCAATGTCGTGTGACACTCTCAAAAACCAAGAAGTCGACTCTCCCACCCTTGATGAATGCTATAGAGATTTTCAAGGTCATTGAGTTTCCACAGTCAGAGACTAATCAAGATGACTGTATGTAGCTAAAGTGTTTGATGCATATTGTACATGTTAAATAAGTTGTTACACATGTTGAAGTCTTGATATTCTTCTATCTCATTCCAGACACTGCTATCAAGGATATCCATGCTGCTTATGGATTGGATAGAAGCAGCTGGCAAGGTGATCCCTGTGTCCCAAAACAGTTCTTGTGGACTGGTTTACGCTGCAATGTTATAGATGTGTCCACACCACCAAGAATCATAGCACTGTAAGAACATTCAAACCCATTCTTGTCATCATAACTTAATTAAGCACTTCAATAATTATATTTCTTATTTGATATGCATGTCTCGGTCCATGTAAACAGAGATTTATCTTCAAGTGGATTAAGTGGAGTTATATCGCCTAGTATACAAAATCTAACTCAACTTCAAGAACTGTAAGTATCTCCATGGTTTGATTTCATATGAGGAAGTATTCAGAAAATATGTTTACATTTTTTATTTTCTTAATGATGAAAGGGTTATGGGATTTTTGCCCATAGTCTTTTTGAACCAGAGCCAAAAAAAAATGCGAAATATTCTTACGAATAAACCATATTAGTTTCAACAAATTGCAGGGACTTATCGAAAAACAACTTGACAGGAGAAGTGCCTGAATTTCTAGCAACAATGAAATCATTGATGCTTATGTAAGTTTCCTGAAAAGTACCACAAAGATTTTTCCATCTTAATTGCTAATGATCTACTTACATATATAGAAACTTTAGAGGAAAAGTTTTTTAGTCATTTTAAGTTATAATGATATCTTCACATCCACAGAAACTTAAGTGGAAACAATCTTAGAGGTTCTATTCCTCAAGCCCTTAGGGAAAAAGAAGGACTAAAACTAATGTAAGGTTCTTCTTTGAGGTGATCTTCTTTCTATTATACACCATCCACTTTCAATTAGTATTTGATATCTTCAATAATGTTTTTACTTTTTAGTCTTGATGGATATCCAACGCAATGTAACTCATGCCAAAAAAAGTTTCCTGTGGCGGCGGTTGTTGCTGCGTCTCTTTCTTTTGTAGCCATTATCATAATTGTTTTGGTTCTGATCTTCATTTTCAAAAGGAAAAATCCATCAATCCGCAAAGGTAGTTTAGACAAAATATACGCTCCATTGCGGGATTATGAAATCTCATGGATCTTTCAAAGGATTTTTTGTTTGTTTGCAGTTATACGCCCATCACTAGAAATGAAAAATAGAAGATTTACCTATACAGAGGTCAAGGACATGACTAATAACTTTCAAGTTGTTCTTGGTAAAGGAGGCTTCGGTGTTGTTTGTCAGGGCTTTCTAAATAATGAACAAGTCGCCGTGAAAGTCCTCTCCCAATCATCAACTCAAGGTTATAAGGAATTCAAAACAGAAGTACGTCATTACAGCTAAAATCTGTCACTAAATTTTTTGGGCATTCATGACTTCTTGAATCATACCCTTTTATATTCTTCAATGTTAGGTCGAACTACTTCTAAGAGTTCACCATGTAAATTTAGTAAGCCTCATCGGATACTGTGATGAAGGAAATGACTTGGCTCTCATCTATGAGTTCATGGAAAATGGGAACTTAAAGGAACATCTTTCAGGTAAAACTATTAGATTATGTTGGAATTAATTGAGTTACCTAGCTCTTTTAAGATTAAATGGTTTTTAATAATTCCAAAGATTTTTAACCATCTGGTGAACTTTGGCAGGTAAACGTGGTGGCTCTATTTTGGACTGGCCGAGTAGACTCAAAATAGCTATCGAGTCTGCGCTAGGTTTGTAGAAATTTTTGTTGATTCCAATTGTTATAAACTCCATTTCTATGACAAATACTCGTTAACGTACGTATGACGGTTTTTCTATATACTAGGAATTGAATATTTGCATATTGGATGTAAGCCGCCAATGGTTCATAGAGATGTGAAAAGTACCAATATATTGTTAGGCCAACATTTTGAAGCTAAACTGGCCGATTTTGGACTATCGAGATCTTTTGTAGTGGGAAGTAAAACTCATGTATCAACAAATGTTGCTGGAACTTTTGGATATCTCGATCCCGAGTAAGTTTTCTTGGATATCTTGAACTTTAAAGATGTTGGTTTTCTTGCGTGCTAATTAAAAGAATAATATTGCTACGTTAATGATAATTAAAAGAATAATATAATATCTTTGAGTATTTTTCTTGCAGATACTATCAAAAGAATTGGTTAACAGAGAAAAGTGATGTTTACAGTTTCGGGATTGTGTTACTGGAACTTATCACTGGCCAACCTGTGATTGAACAATCCCGTGAAAATTCTTACATAGTAGAATGGGCCAAGTCTATGCTCGCAAATGGTGATATTGAAAGTATTATGGATCCGAATCTTCATCAAGAATATGACACGGGTTCATCTTGGAAAGCTCTTGAATTAGCTATGTCATGCATAAACCCTTCTTCCTCAGAGAGGCCAAACATGACTCGGGTTGCTCATGAACTAAATGAGTGTTTGGAAACATATGAGAGCTTAAATAAAAGAATGAGTCAAGATGCAAATCCAACAAATTCCACGTCCACGGGACATAGCATAACTTTCATCAGTGACACTCCTTCAGCTCGTTAATATTTTCATATATGTTTCTCTCTTTGAAAGATACTCTCCACATGTGGCATTCAATTTAGTCTGTAATGTGAATGTGTTTAAAAGTTTCATCTCAGGAATTTACTCCAACTCGAGTACCTTCATTAATTTAATTTGTGTATTGCTTGGTCTTAATTTAATTTGAGTAATATTGTGTGGTTATTATACTTTCTCTGAGAGTTTGCATCTCCTATACATCTTGTTACATCGTTGCATGGTTGCGAATAAATGTTCATACAAAAATGCAGCATGTGTTCTTCTGTTAATGATGCCAAAGTCAGATTCATTATGGAGCGCAATGGTTGTGGAAAGTCAGTTTATTGCAAAATAAAAATCCTGAAGGGTGTGAATAATCATCTGAAATTCTGAATTAATATATATTTTTTACTTATGTATTTGGATAAGTTGGAAAGTTTCTTTACCAAAATTGTAGGTCTTTGCAGTACACATCAATCTCATAGTATTTAATTCTCATTTGGTAAACGAATATGAATTTACGTAAATAGTATGACCATTTCTTTCCAAATTCCCAACCAGCCTATATAGTATTTCTTAAAACAATTACGAACCTAAAATTTCATATCACTATCATGAGATTTGTACTATGGGAAATCTATAATTAACAAAATTAAATAATTTTGCATCGGAAAATAAATTGTTTCCCTCAAACTAGAACAAAATTAGCAAATTAGAGAAAAACTGAAAAAGACAATAAAAAGGGAGAAAAAAAAAAGAGAATGACATGGCTTGGACTAAACAAAAAAAAACCTTACATGGCTTTGTGACTCAACGTTTTTGTCGAAGTTGGTGTGTGGTGAAAAAAGCCGCACGATCCGACAGAGACACCACGTGTCCGAATCTGAAGGAAGTGAAAGGAGACAGTGGTGGGTCACCCAAGAAGGAGAAGAAGAACAGGTCTTCAGGGGGTGGGGGTTTACTGGTTATAGCCGGTTATTCGCTCTTCAGACACGTCCTTGTGTTTTTGTTACTCGTATAAGACCACAGGGTTTAAGCCCTTCTTCTCACTTTTTCCTCAAAGGGGTTTTTCGTTTTCGCTCATCCTAAATAAAATAAAAACAACAAAAAAAAAGAGAAAGCCTTTCCTTTTTTTTTTTTTGGGTTTATCCAGTTACATGTGGGTGATGAGGTATTGTGATGAACATTTTGATTCCGGTAGAAAACTCTGTTGATTCCTCTTGTTTATCTATCTGATCGTCGTGCATTTCCTTAGGATATTGTTCCTGCCTTGTTTCTGAAAATCGGTGAGAAAGTTTTGAGCTTTCTTGGATCTGCTCTTCGAATTCAGAGCAGAGCACTGATACGAGAATTTTCCTGTTTGTTTGTTGAAATCTTCACGAGACATGGAATTGTTTGATGCGAATTTTGGTTTCTTAGAAACAGAACTGTGTTTGGTTTCCATGACGTATGTATTTTCAATCACAGAATCTCATATTTTTCTCGAAATTATAAGAAATTCGATGTCTCAATTCTCTCTCTGTTCTCTCTGTTGATCAACTGAGGCTTTAGATCTTGGTAAAATTGAATTTTCCATAACTTGGGTTCTAGTGAGGTTTTACAAAATTTAATGCTAAATCATGTGTGCAGAATGTGAGAGATTTTATAGATCTGTTGGATCCGAATTAACTCATGATCAAATGTCATTAACCTAATTTGTCCTTGTGCAGGGATTAACCGTGTGGGAATGCATTTAATTTAAGATCATGGTGTTGCACAAGAGGCTTGATTATGGATTCAGTGGCTATGAGGTTCCTCCTACACCTCGTGCTGCAAGATCACCAAGAGTAAATACATTCTTCTTACCCTTTTTGTGTGTTTTCTAACTTTCATGTTCCATCAATGTTCGTCCTCTCTGATATGTCTTTTGGGTTTTCTTGTTTTTGCTAGAAGAGTGCTTTCAAGAAGAAAAGCGAAAACAATCAGATATCTTCCTTTGATTTGTTGGCTGCAGTAGCTGGAAAGCTCCTGCTTGAAAGTGGAGGCAATTCTTCTTCCTCAAGTAACAACGCCTCTGGCGATAATGAAGATCACTCTGCAGTTAAGAAAGAAGAGCCTGATCACACCGTGGGAGAAGAGAGTAACTGTGATCATCCTGAGAGGAGATTCTTCGTCTCTGAGATCCTTCCAAAAGCTCATGAAACAGAGAGTTTCAACAGGTCTCCAAGTTCCCTTAAAGATTTCCACTTTGGATCTACTTCTGGTTTAACTTCTGATTCCTCGGAGAAGTTTGGGACACAAGAATTACCCTACGAGGAAACCAAGATCGACAACAATGGTGATTGCTATAGGTCAGGAGGGACTGATCATGATAAGAGAAAATCAATGCTTGGTGGGTTAAGTTGTGAACCAAAGTTATCAAGGAATGATTTAACCAAAGAGGAGCATCATGCACGTAATGGATTCAGGAAACCTATTCCCCAAAACCCTTCGGTTTGCTCTGATGATGATGATGACGAAAACTTCTCAGCGCGTTATGCAACGAAATCGTTTAGGTCAACTCTGCGTATAGGAGATAGAAGAATAAGGAAAGTTTTGGCTTCTAAATACTGTAAAGTCTCTCCAAAGCCGAAAGATACAGCGGTTACAAACTCCGGTGAGCATTTATTGGTTAGTCATATGTACTTTTAACAATGTTTTAATTTGGTTTACTTATGTGTTTTTACTTTCTGAAAAAAATGTCTAGACTTGGATTTGAAGCCTGATTACTACAGCAAGAAACATTGTCTCAAAAGCATAAGATCAGAGAGGAACTATCCAATCAAGAAAAGAAGATACTTTGATGGTTATACAGCTTCAAGATCCGAGGAAACAGATAAAAATGAAGGTCTTTCTAGCTCACCTCCAAAGGGTAGTTATACAGCTACCGGAAGCTAGTCGTTTCAGCTTCATAGGATCAAACCCACATTATGATGATTAACTTTGAGCATTGTTGTTTCTCTGCAGCTTCAGCTTTTCTATCATCTATAGCTTGTCAGAAGCAGCCAGCAGTCCAATCAAGAGATTCTCACGGTACTTTTTCTTTTTTTTTTTGTAAGGTTTTCTAGTTTCTAACACTCTTGAGTTTTGTATTGATTCTGTTCCTTTCTCTTTGTTGTGCTTAGTGAAACTTGGAATCAAGTCATTCAGAGTTCCTGAACTTTTCATTGAAATTCCAGAGACTGCTACTGTCGCTTCGCTAAAGGTGTTACTTCTTTTGCTTTGAATCTTCTGGAAATGATCATTCGTGTTTTTGGATAATGATGATAATACTTTACTTTCTCTTCGGTAGAGGACAGTCTTGGAAGCTGTGACCTCGATACTTGGTGGTGGGTTACGCATAGGTGTTCTTGTTAATGGGAAAAAGGTTAGAGACGACAATAAAATGCTTCTTCAGACTGGAACCTCTCTAGACACTCTTTCAGATTCTTTAGGGTTTTGTCTTGAGCCCAATCCTCCACAAACCACAAAGCCGCTTTCTCCTGAAGATTCTGATTTTGTGCGTCCATGTAATAATGTACCTCACACTCTAACAAGGTTAGTTTGATTCCAGAGATCAATCTTTGCTTCTCTCCTCTCACTCTACAGATTAATGTTTCCTTCTCTCATTTCTTTTTGTGTAGAAGAGAATCCTTTTTGCTGATGTTTTCCGGAACTTCTTTGTTCATTAGGTGTCTCCCAGCACCAGTTAAACATGCTAAACCGAGTAACTCTGTAGAAAGTGACCTTGACTCTAAACCTTCTTCATCAAGTAGGGCTAAACCTGTCTACTCCAGAGCCTTGGTTCCTGTCTCTCCTCTGCATGCTCAGGCTCTAACCGTAGTCCCACCTCGAAAACCTAAGCGATCTGAGGTGGCACAGCGTAGGATCCGTCGACCTTTCTCTGTTGCAGAAGTAGAGGCCCTTGTTCAAGCTGTGGAGAGACTTGGAACCGGAAGGTAACTAATTTTTTCAAGTTACACCAAAAGTAAAAAGACTTCATTTCCATCAAGAATTGGTCCAAGATAGTACTAATATGTGCATGATCTATCTGCAGGTGGCGTGATGTAAAGTTGCGAGCTTTTGACAATGCTAAGCACCGGACTTACGTAGATCTGAAGGTACATTAAAATCTCCCTTTTACACCTCATTCAGGTCTATGTTGCTTTTACACCTCATTCAGGTCTATGTTGCTTGTGCAAGAAGTAATTATGGTTTGGGTTTCGATGTGAATGTTAGGACAAATGGAAGACGCTGGTGCACACAGCAAGAATATCGCCGCAACAGAGGAGAGGTGAGCCAGTACCACAGGAGCTCTTAGACCGGGTACTAACGGCTCACGCCTACTGGTCCCAGCAACAGGGGAAACAACAGTTGCTAGAGGGACACCAGAAGCTCGAGACCAGTCTTGGTCTATAGACCAGGGAACAAAATGTTATCTTCGCGACGTTACAAATGGACGTTAGCGGGATAAACCTGGAATATTTTTCGTTCATATATACTTTTGTTTATTTGTTTATTTTGTTTTGTTATGTATTTTGAGGAGATTCAATGTAAAAGAGAACATGAATATTGGATTGTGGTGAAGAAGAAGAAGAAGAAGAAGATATAGAGGTGAAGATATGTGAAGTCTGGTGTAATTGTCACAGTTCCTGATTATAATAAGAGGTTACTTTCTTTTGTCACATTGCAAAATTTGTCACATATCCTTCCTATATATCTCCCCACAACTATATCTGAATTTGAGACTTGTTGGACACTTTTGCTTATGGAGAGAGTGAGATCTGTTGAACAAGTCAGATATCAATTTCAGAGACGACATAAATCAAGATATACAAGCAAGCATCACTGAGAACTAATTGCAAGGGAGATCATTTGGAGATGATAAAAGTTCTTAATCATAATATGCTGTAAAAACCATAAAGTAGCTCTCTCATACACATGGAGAGTTGAGATAACAATCCTTGACAAGAAAAAAGAAGAAGCTAGAAGTTATAAGAGGAAATGGAACCAAATATATGTGCCAATAACTATTCACTTTGGCTTTTTGTGGTAATAGGCTAATAGCTATGCGACTTTTTCCGATGGCTAAACACATTATTTGGACACATACACAAACAAAAAGGAGAGAGAGAATATGATGGAAGATTCTTGAGGATCTCATCGATGAATGGAGCGAAATAATTGGATATGTCATTTTCATTATTTCACATCTTTATCAAAAGTCGATACCATTGAGTAATCTTTTTGGATGTGATCACGTGGCTACGCTTAAGCCAATGTTACAATGGCAAGCAGAAGTATGGATGGTTATTCATGATATTAAGGAGAGCAACAATGGGACCGTACAACAATTACATTAAGTCCCATGGTGAAATTTTTTGTGTTACAATGATTTATACATACATATACTTAAATCTACTCGAAGCCTGTTACAAATGAAATAGTTATCTAATGGTGACCTAAGTTTTTCCGGTCGGCGATTGCTTGTGCAAAAGTTCTTGTACGGATCTAGTATATGATCACTTTATTTGTCTTATCTTTTTTTTCCCCCAATAATTAGGTATTAGGGTTTGACCCGCGCCCTGCACGGGGTGATGATTTCTGAATTTATATTTTTATTAAAATACTCCATCCGTTTCAAATTAGTTGTCATTTTGGCAAAATGTATCTGCAAATATTTGGACGTATCTAGACATGTTTTGCATTGCAGATACATTGCAGATACATTTTACCAAAATGACAACTAATTTGAAATGGAGGAGTATGTTTTTTGGTAATTTATTAAAAGATGTTTATTTAAATATCCCAAAATTTATGCGACGGATTTTTAATCTTTGTTAGATTATTGTCCTCATTTATTCGTTTATAATATGAAAATTAAGCATTTTAAACTATTTAAAAAAAGGTAAATAGATTAAAGCCATATATTAAATATGATAGATTTAAGCGAGATACATGAAACTCAAATGACTACAGTATAATAAGTTAGTTTAAAGAACAAAAAAGTGAAAATAAAACATTATTCTTTACAAAAATGTATACTGTATTTCATAAAATAAGAAGTCTTAGCTGTGTGCACACGGATTAGAATTATTTTTTTTTCTTTGAAAACTAAAACACGGATTAAAATCAATTTTTTTTTTCTTTCTTTCAAAACTAAAACATGGATTAGAACTATTTTTTTCTTTCTTTCAAAACTAAAACATGCTTCATTATAATTTCAAAACAATTTAACCAATAAGAAGACAATATGCATGATCTAAATTGTTAAAATAACAAAAATATAATTAACTTTATATTGAAAGTTGAAACAGATAGAATAATATTTAAATTTTTAATCAAACTAAATTTATAAAAATAATTTTTTATTCAATTTTATTATAGAATTTAATTAAAACCATATTAAATAGAATAAAAATAATAATTTACCTTTAAATACCTACTAAATGAGGTTATATACTAAACAATTTACATTATTTTGTTTTTAAAAATTCAAATCATAACATATACAGAAAAAGCTTTAGATTTTCTTTATTAGTTTTTTTATATTGTGATTCGTATTATTTCATAAAATAAAGTTGAACAAAGATGATAGGATATATAATGATTTTTAAAAAATGATTATGATAGAATTCAATTGAATTTCATATCTTCCTTATTTACTTATTTTCGTAATTGTCAATTAAGGAAATAAAATAATAATAAAGGGATGGTAAGCATAATATGCAATGGCAAAATTTGTAATTTCTCTAGTAAAACTTGTCTTAATTAGAAATTGGGCTGAGAATGAACCTGGTGATGACACATCAGCAGTGGCACTCTTGTTAATAACACAATGGACAAAGGTTATTTAGTTAGTGTTTTCTCTTTTAATATATTAGGGATTTGTCATATATCCTACTTCCTAGTATATATTGTCATAATCTTTGTTGTCGAATTGTTCAACTAGTAGACGCCACTATCATGGTAAAGAATTTACAATTGGAATCATCTTTAGTAGTCTTCAACATTAAACCAGGTCAAAAAAGTGAGTAAGAATGTTGAATAATCTACTTATTTCGGGAAGAAAAAGGTTGAATGTTTCAATATGGATATTTCACAGTGGTTGAATAATTTTGTCCACTCAATCTGTCATAGTAAAAGTTAAAAAGATAGGTATTGAAAATAGTCCAGATCCGGAAAGAATCTCGTTTTTTCTCGAGAAAAATCGTGATCGACTGAAACCTGTCCGAGTCAGAGAAAAATCATAAAGGCATCTCTCTCTATATTATCTTCTTTCCATTATTTTAAGATATCTTTCGTATAAAACAAACAATTAAGAGATTGTTGTTTCTCTTCTTCTTATCTTTCATTTTCGTTTCCTCTTCTTCTCTCTATATGCTCTCTCTCTCTCTCTACACCACGTAACACAACTGACCTTTTTCCCCAACCTCAAGGCTCTTCCTTGTCATCTTGTTGCCGAATCAATCCACAAGAGGTATGGCTCACTTCTCTCACTCAAATCTCCCTGCTTTCGATTATTCCTATTCTCTGTTTTCCTGATTCTTCTCCACTGCTCTGGTTTTGGTGATTGATCAGGATACTAAAGTCTCCACCTTTATTTGATTTTGAGAAGCTTTGTTCGATCCATGGGTTCCTATTCCGGTGGATTCCATGGATCCTTGGATGGGTTCGATTTCAGTAGCGAGTTTGATGATTTGCCTGGCTCAGACGATGCTCTAGGTTTAGCTGATGGATTCTATCTAGATGAGCCTCTCTTAGATTTCGCATCTTTAGATCATTCATTAGCAATCCCAAATACATATCCTTTACAATCCAACAACAAAGCTGCAACAATAGATCCATTACTATCATCCCCATCCGATGACGCTGATGACTCCGTTTTGAAGTACATAAGCCAAGTGCTTATGGAGGAAGACATGGAAGAGAAGCCATGTATGTTTCACGACGCCTTAGCTCTCCAAGCAGCTGAGAAGTCTCTCTATGAAGCCCTCGGCGAGAAGTACCCTTCTTCTTCTGCTTCCTCTTCCTCTATGGACCATCAAGCTTACCCTGAGAAATCAAGTCCTGACGGTTCTTGTTCAGGCGGTGGCTTCAGTGATTACGCTAGCACCACAACCACCACTTCCTCTGACTCACACTGGAGTGTTGATGGCTTGGAGAACAGACCTTCTTGGTTACAGACTCCGATCCCTCCCAATTTCGTTTTCCAGTCTACTTCTAGGTCCAACAGTGTCTCTAATGGTGGTAACAGCTCCGTTTTCGGAGATGATTTGGTTTCGAGTATGTTCAAAGACAGTGAATTGGCTATGCAGTTTCAGAGAGGAGTGGAGGAAGCGAGTAAGTTCCTTCCCAAGTCTTCTCAGCTGTTCATCGACTTAGACAGTTACATCCCCAAGAATTCTGGCTCTGAGGTTTCTGTTAAGAAGGAGAAGAAAGATGAGACAGAGCATCACAGATTGACTGGGAAGAAAAGCCATTGGCGTGACGAAGATGAAGACTTCGAAGAAGAAAGAAGTAACAAGCAATCAGCTGTTTACGTTGAAGACACAGAGCTCTCTGAGATGTTTGACAAGATCTTGCTGTGTGGCGGCTCTGAGCAACCTGTATGCATTACCAACCAGAAGTTCCCAGAAGAATCCGCCAAAGTCGAGACGACGAGTCACCAAGCTTCGAATGGAGCAAAGAGCCGTGGAAAGAAATCAACTGCTGCTACTAGTACTAATGGTAATGACTCCAAGAAAGAAACTGCTGATTTGAGGACTCTTTTGGTGTTATGTGCACAAGCTGTATCAGTTGATGATCGTAGAACCGCAAACGAGATGCTAAGACAGATACGAGAGCATTCTTCTCCTCTAGGGAACGGCTCAGAGAGATTAGCTCATCATTTCGCAAACAGTCTCGAAGCACGTTTAGCTGGGACCGGTACACAGATCTACACAGCGTTATCTTCCAAGAAAACGTCAGCAGCAGACATGTTGAAGGCTTACCAGACTTACATCTCTGTCTGCCCGTTCAAGAAAGCAGCCATCATATTTGCTAACCACAGCATAATGCGTTTGACTGCTAACGCCAACGT
This sequence comes from Microthlaspi erraticum, assembly GCA_902728155.2. Classification (NCBI taxonomy): domain Eukaryota; kingdom Viridiplantae; phylum Streptophyta; class Magnoliopsida; order Brassicales; family Brassicaceae; genus Microthlaspi; species Microthlaspi erraticum. Next base: position 295,737 of record CACVBM020001051.1, read on the forward strand.
GATCCACATCATAGACTTCGGGATCTCTTACGGTTTCCAATGGCCTGCGCTGATTTATCGCCTCTCGTTTAGAAATGGTGATCGTGGTCCTCCTCCTAAGCTTCGGATTACAGGTATAGAGCTTCCTCAGCGCGGTTTTAGACCAGCGGAAGGAGTTCAGGAGACGGGTCGTCGCTTGGCTCGATACTGTCAGAGGTACAATGTTCCGTTTGAGTACAATGCCATTGCTCAGAAGTGGGAAACGATTAAAGTTGAAGACTTGAAGATTCAAGAAGGAGAGTTTGTGGTTGTGAACTCTCTGTTTCGTTTCAAGAACCTTTTGGATGAGACGGTTGTGGCCGTGAACAGCCCTAGAGATGCGGTTTTGAGCCTGATAAGGAAAGCGAAGCCTAATGCTTTCATCCCGGCGATCTTGAGCGGATCCTACAACGCGCCGTTCTTCGTCACGAGGTTTAGAGAAGCCTTGTTTCATTACTCGGCTCTGTTTGATATGTGTGACTCGAAGCTGACGAGGGAAGACGAGATGAGGCTCATGTTTGAGAAGGAGTTTTATGGAAGAGAGATTATGAATGTTGTGGCTTGTGAAGGGACGGAGAGAGTGGAGAGACCGGAGACGTATAAGCAGTGGCAGGCGAGAGTGATCCGAGCCGGGTTTAGACAGCTTCCGCTTGAGAAGGAACTGATGCAGAATCTGAAGCTGAAGATCGAGAACGGGTATGATAAGAACTTCGATGTTGATCAAAATGGTAACTGGTTGCTTCAAGGGTGGAAAGGTAGAATCGTGTATGCTTCGTCTGTTTGGGTTCCTTCTTCATAGATGTTGTTTCTTGTTTCCTAAGTAACTGGGTTTTATGTAGGGCTTTTCTTTTTCTGTTGGATTGGGTTCAGAGATAGGGTTCTTGAACACTTGCTAGTATTGTTATATATGCTTGTGACATAGCTTGTATAAGAGTATATAGCATAAGAGATATTGTAGTAGTACTTGATGCATGAACTTTTGCTATGTTCATGCAAATCTCTTGTTGCATAAATAATGAAAAGCTTAAATTTTTGTCCCAAATAACTTTTGATGAGTTTATTGTCGTTTGCATTTGTAAACCACATTCGAAATACATCGATGAGAAAATTATCCGGATAATGTGTTTTTAATATGACACAAACCCACGCTTCCTACCTGTACCAGTCAACAGGATAACACATGATTTCATCAATTAAAGTTCTTGTATTAAGGATTGAACAACAAACATGATTTGAAAAGCAAAGGAAGAACCAATCCAATAAAGTTTCTTTAGTATATTGTTTACAAGATATTTTAGTGAAAATGTAGTACTAAAACGTGATATCCACTCAGTTTCGAGTTAGAAAGAATATTCTTCATGTACTAGTACAATATTATATGGTGTGAATCTGACAATATATGTCAGAATGACAATGTGAGATCTGGAGGTCCCTTTCACTTGATTTATTTATTGTCGTGGTTCTTTATAATAACTCTCAAGTCACTTCATGTTTTTTTTTTTTTTTTTTTTTTTTTTTTTTTTCTATTTTATGTAGCACTTATCAGCAACTACTGGTCAAATAATCAACTCCACCAGGAATCTTTATTAATCTTGCTCTCCAAGTATTAGATATGAAACTCTCGTTTTTTTCCTTTGGTCAATCTCCTACAAATACGTTCGGAATCAAATTAATAAAATGGTTTAACAAAGGAACTTGTACGAGACACTTTTGACTTTACATCATATATGACTATATGAGAATAATATAACGGAAGTTGATCAAGTACATAATTCATAGTCAATATCAGAATCTTCTCAGACTATTGTCTATAGGGTTTTAAATCTCATTAATGAAACTATGTACTACGTCAAATCTCATATATACAGATAATGAAATCTTGGCAACTACTACTTGCTTAAGCTATCCACAAACATGATCATTTAAGTTTCGTTTTTCTGAGGTCAACAACATATGGATTATGGATTACTAGGTTTGAAGCCCCGCGCAAGCGCGGGGTTGTTTGCGATAGTTTTTTTTTTAGTTTTATTTATATTTTATCTCACATCTTGCGTCATTTTATTTTATTTTATTAGGATGTTAACACCCCACTTTATCTCGAAGTTTTCTATTTTAACATTTTAGCATGTTATAAATATTATGTTTGTTTACTTCTGTTAGACTATAAACATGCATATGTATTTGACTCAACGTTAAAATTTGTAAGTATAATGTAAAATCGCATTTGCACCGAAATAAGATGAAAAAAATAATATATATACTTTTTTACATATCTACTTTGTTGTGGTAGCATATGAGCTCATGACCATTGATTATTTTCTATTATGTTAGTTTTGTAATTGAATATATTTTGAAACAAACATATCACAATCCTTAAAATTTCATGTTTTTCACTGCAATTAAATTTACATATAAAAACTCGACTTCTATTTTTTAAAAAGCAAAATCTAACTCTAATTTCTCATTGGTTTTTTATTATCTTAATTAATTTATATTCAACTTTTTAACTTGTAAACACATTATAACATTTTGAAATAGGATAAATCCTTTTAATAAAAAGGTAAATATATACCATTTCAAGTTAAATATATTTTTACTTATATTCAAACTTTTTGATAACTTTTAACATCAAGTTATCACATACTTTATATTAATTAAGTAATTTAGTTGTGTATTTTTCTTAGTTTTATTTATATTTAAAATATAAATATATGTAAAGAAATATGAATAGTCATGTATTAAATATCTTAAAAACAATTTAATGAATTTTGTGCTGATGTGGATAGCCTAGATGGAGAGAGCAACTCTCCTATTATATATAAGATAGATAGAAGTTAATAATGGGAGGAGTTAGCCAATTAGGAAACAATAGTACAGGGAGTATTAAAGAAGAATTCTTTATCCACTTGCCATAAAAGATGATGATAACTTTTGTTACTTTGTACTAATAACATGACAATCACCACTTGAAAAAAGAAAGAGATGGGCCCAAGCCCACGAATGAGAGACAGGTCAAAAGAGCCGACAAATAAAGTTTTGACTCCTCGGACGAATCGGAAGACTGGTCCTGTCCCCTTCGCGTTGTTCCCCGGGAAACTTCCTCCTCCTTTTCTCTCCATTTCTTGCTGCTGCTGCTCTCACGCATAGCAACAGCCACCACCACCTTCATGTGCATACTTCTCCTCTACTAGCTAACGTAATGATCTCGAAAAGTCCATGCCTTTTTGTCTCCTTCTTGTCCACTTAGCCAATCCCACTTCTTCTTCACAGGTAAGCAATCTTTTCTTCCCTTTTTTATCATATGAAGAAAAGAGCTAAGCAATTAAGCATTCTTGTCTCAAAGGATTCATATTTCTTTGCTCAATCTACCGTGTTTTGTGTTCTTGTAGGTGGGATGTTTTGAAGAGAGGTAACCAAATTCAGTGAATTAGGGTTTTTCATTTAATTTGAGGAAAGAGTTCGTTTATTGATGATGGAATCGAATTTCTCTAGAATGGTCAACGGCTTCGAGTATTATGATTTGAGTTTCTTACCAAATCCGATTCCCGATCTTGGATTCGGCGTTCCTTCGTCTAGCGATTTCGATCTCCGCACGAATCATCATCACCAACCTTCAATTTGGGTTCCATCAACACAAGATCAATACTCTCCTCCATCTGATGAGATCGATTCGGAGAACAGCCTTTTGAAATACGTAAACCAGATCCTCATGGAAGAGAGCATCGCGGAGGAGAAGCAATCTATGTTCTACGATTCCTTAGCTCTACGACAAACCGAAGAAATGTTGCAGCAAGTCATCAGCGACTCCCAAACTCAATCTTACAGTATCATCCCAAATTCGATCAGTAGTAGTAGCAGCAACAGTGGCGGTGGTGATTGTTGGAGCAGTAACAGCAACTCCAGTGTCCGAATCGAGACAGCAGCTAACTCTAACGAGAGCGAAGTCTTTTACGATCCTCTTGTTGACTCTGGTGTTGTGTCTTTCCAAGGCTCAAACTCAAACACGTTGCGTGGATTCGGACAGCCAGCGAACGAGATTCTTGTCAGAAGTATGTTTAGTGACGCTGAATCAGTCCTCCAGTTTAACAGAGGTCTAGAGGAAGCTAGCAAGTTTCTTCCAAACACCGACCAATGGATCTTCAATCTCGAGCACGAGAAGAAAGAAGTCTTCCCAGTGAAGCAAGAGAAAGGGTTTAAAAAGACTCATCACGAGCGAGAAGAGGAAGAAGATGAGCTAGTAGAGTATACAAGGAGTAGCAAACAATCAGCAGTGAACGTTGAAGACGGGAAGTTAACTGAAATGTTCGACAAGGTTCTGCTTCTTGACGGCGAATGCGATCCGCAGATTATAGAAGACGGAGGGAATGTTTCTAGCAAAGCTCAGGTGAACAAGAAAGAAGGAGGCCGAGCGAAGAAGAAGAGCCAAGCGGTTGATTTCCGCACGCTTCTCACGCTCTGCGCGCAGTCGATCTCCGGTGGCGATAAGATCACAGCTGACGATTTGCTGAGGCAGATAAGGAAGCAGTGTTCGTCTGTCGGCGATGCGTCGCAGAGACTTGCTCATTTCTTCGCCAACGCGCTCCAGGCTCGTCTTGAAGGTAGCAGCAGCGGGACGATGATCCAGAGCTACTACGATTCCATCGCTTCGAAGAAACGAACAGGTGCGCAGATTCTCAAATCGTACAGCGTGTTCTTGTCTTCGTCTCCGTTCATGACCTTGATCTACTTCTACTCCAACAAGATGATTCTTGACGCTGCTAAAGATGCTTCCGTGCTTCATATAATCGACTTCGGGATCCTTTACGGTTTCCAGTGGCCGATGTTTATACAGCACATATCGAAGAGCAAAACCGGGCCACGTAAGCTTCGGATAACCGGGATTGAGATCCCTCAGAACGGGTTTCGTCCGACGGAGAAGATGGAGGATACAGGTCGTAGGCTCACAGAGTATTGCAAACGGTTTGGTGTTCCGTTTGAGTACAATGCGATTGCGTCCAAGAACTGGGAGACGATCCGGATGGAGGAGTTTAAGATCCAACCGAACGAGGTTCTTGCGGTTAATACCGTTCTCAGGCTTAAGAACCTTAGAGACGTGACTCCAGGGCAAGAGAATTGCCCTAGAGACGGGTTCTTGAAGTTGGTTAGAGACATGAACCCGGATGTGTTCGTGAGCTCGACGATAAACGGGTCTTTCAACGCGCCGTTCTTCACGACGAGGTTCAAAGAAGCTCTGTTCCATTACTCGGCGCTGTTCGACATGTTTGGGGCGACGCTGTCGAGAGAGAACCCGGAGAGGATACATTTCGAAGGGGAGTTTTACGGGAGGGAAGTGATGAATGTGATAGCTTGCGAAGGAGTGGATAGGGTTGAGAGGCCGGAGACGTACAAGCAGTGGCAGGTGAGGATGGTGAGAGCCGGGTTTAAGCAGAAGCCTGTGGAGGCAGAGCTTGTGGAGACGTTTAGGGTGAAGATGAAGAAATGGGGTTATCATAAAGACTTTGTGCTTGATGAAGATAGTAACTGGTTCTTGCAAGGTTGGAAAGGTCGCATCTTGTTCTCTTCTTCTTGTTGGGTCCCTTCTTAGCTTTTTGTGTTTTTACATCAGATTTTTTTGTGTTTTGTACTTATATGTTTTGTTTATTTGTTTTACTTTGATTCTCTTTAGCTTTGATATATGTACAATGACTGTTTATTATGTTGAAAACTAAAGATGTTAAACTGAATCTTTTGTACGGAGGCAAATTTTCTTGAAAGTATTAATGGTTCCACAAGCAACTAAGCTTAAAGTGCCTAAAGTGAATAAATAAAACTTTCTTAGAAAATCTTTCAATCGCTACAGCATGAAGATACAGTGGCGTGTTTTGTTATTCTCTTTGATTAAAATGTACAATGAGAAACCATTTAGGAGTCTCCAACACCTACGTCGGAACAACCTGTGGCTCAAGTGGTGGAGATCCATCATCCTCAGCAGGCTTCACAGTCACAGTCTCCTCTTGGCTCTTCTTGTCCGTCTCTTCAAATCCAGATTTAAACCTGTCGTAGTTAGTAGTCTCACCCGACTTAAACGGACGCTCACCCAAAACTTTAGAAAGATCATCCTGATGCAGAACCTCCTTCTCTAGCAATAGCTCAGCGATCTGAGCCACTTGCTCTTTGTGTTCCTCTATTAGCTCAACCGTTCGCTTGTACGCTTTGGCCACCCATTCTCTGACCTCTTCGTCAATCATCGCACCTGTTCTGTTGCTGTACGGTTTGGAGAACTCGTCCTCTCGTTGCGGGAACGAGAGCAATCCTATCTTGTCGCTGAATCCGTACACAGCCACTTGCGCGTATGTCATCTTGGTCACTTTCTCCAGATCATTCTGAGCGCCGGTCGATATTTTTCCAATCAACACCTGTATTCAAGCCCCAGCAAACAAACAAGATTCAAAGCTTGAAGAAGAACAATGAAGAGAGATAAATCTTCAGAGATGAGAGTGAAGTTGAGAGAAAGATTTACCTGTTCAGCTGCACGGCCACCAAGAGTCATGCAAGTCATGTCGAAGAGTTGCTCTTTAGTCATGAGCAAGTTTTCATTTGGAACGTACTGAGCAAACCCGAGCGCTGCTGTGCCACGAGGAACGATGGTCACCTTCAGCAATGGCTCCGCATGTTCTAGGAACCACCCAGCTACTGCATGGCCAGATTCATGATATGCAACTGTACGACGCTCCAGTTTACTTACTACCTGTGGTCAAGAATCCACCAAACAAAACAAATAGTACAACATTCAGGTTTCTATTTTCCAAGCTTTTGACGAAAATTGAGATATACAGCTCCAATCACATACCCTGTTTTTCTTCTCTAGACCACCAATAACACGATCGATTGCTGAGTCAAAGTGCGCCATTGTAACTGTTGCACCTTCATGTCTAGCCGCAATAAGAGCCGCCTCGTTACATACATTGGCAATGTCAGCTCCAGCGAATCCAGGAGTGAGAGCTGCAAGCCTCTGTGAGTAATACGAGGGTTCATGATCAAGTTTGATCTTCTTCAAGTATATCTGGAATATCTGATCACGGCCTTTGATATCAGGTTTGTCTATTGTTATCTGCCGATCAAACCTGCCAGGCCGCAACAAAGCTTTATCAAGAATATCCGGCCTGTTAGTCCCAGCAAGGACGACAACTCCAGCTGTAGTACCAAATCCATCCATTTCCACTAGCAACTGATTAAGAGTGCTCTCACGCTCATCGTTTCCGCCAGAGAAACCTCCACGCCCTCTTGCACGGCCAATGGCATCGATCTCGTCGATGAATATTATGCTAGGTGCACACTGTCTAGCCTCTTGAAACAAGTTTCTCACTCTGGAAGGTCCAACACCAACAAACATCTCCATGAAATCTGAACCAGATATCGACAGAAACGGCACAGCTGATTCCCCTGCAGTAGCTTTTGCTAGAAGGGTCTTCCCAGTCCCTGGTGGCCCAACTAAAAGTGCTCCTTTCGGGATCTTAGCTCCTAAATTCTCATACTTCTTCGGGTTCTGAAGGAAATGCACAAACTCCATGATTTCTTGTTTAGCCTCCTCGCATCCCGCAACGTCTTTAAAATATATCTGGCAAATACCAAAAAAGACAAAAGATCAGCTGCAAATCCCAATAGCATCACGAAAAGGGAAATGAGGATGCTGATTCTAACCTTATTCTTTGAGTTTTTATCAGCTCTAGTGATTTGAGCTTTCCCTATATTGAAAATTCCACGGCCACCTTTGCCACCAGGTCCTCCAACACCTCCCAAACCACCTTGCATACGTCTTGCTCCGTAGATAAGCGTACCCAAGAGAAGTAAAGTGGGTGCAAACCTCAACAGTTCTTGGTACCATATCATTTCAGAGACGTAGGTGACAGGAACATAGTCATGAGAGTTAACTCCTAACGATTCTTGGGCCTCTTCGAGTTTCTCCTCAAATGACTCAACACTACCAATATTGAAGTAGTACTTGTACTGGCCACCACGTCCTTTAGCAGGAACCCCATTAACACTACCAGGACCTTGAACCACTTCTTCAGATGTTTGGTTTTTCGGTGTACTCCTCACATAGACTTTAGCGACTGCTTTATTGGAAACATCTATGTGATCCACTAGACCAGGCTCAAGAAGCTTGTTTTTGAACTCCTGGAAACTAATCTGAAACAACAGATAGCTAGGGGAATTAGTTTTCATGTCTCATGCCTAATTCCACAGTTCCACAGATAAATATCCTCAAAAGATAAACAAAGTTTAGCCAAACATGCTTGCCTCTTGCTGTTCACGGGAACCAAGTGAGAAAGAAGATATGATTAAAGCAATGGCCATCAGAGGAATTAACATATTTTGAAAGTCCTTAGTGAACATGTCCCCAAAATTCTCGTTTTCAGTCTTCTTCGAGCCGTCTGCATTGCAACAAAATATATCTCCGATTACAACAATCTTCAAACAAGCTTTCACAATCGTCAAAAGAAGATAATTCAAAGAAATGCTAGCCAATTTTGAGTACTCAGAAGCCAAACCATCAAATAGAAAGACCAAAAAAAGATGACAAATGATTCCCAATACTCACAAAAGTATCAACTGTTCTAATCAATTTCTTCAAATCAATCACAAAAGTTACCTTTGGATTCCGATTTCTGCTCATTCTTTGGTCCTTTCTTAGTACTTTTTGGATAGTAGTTTTCGTAATCTGCACAAAACATAGTCCTAAACAAATGAGCACCCATATCTCTCGAATTAACAGAGCTAGAGCTTTGAAGAGCCATCAAATATAGTCGTAAACCAATATATGAACAGCTATTATGATTCCGTATGTAAAGCTTAGGGCTTTGAGTCATACTCTTCTTCTTTGGGCTTTCGCTAGAGAAGAGCCGACGCAATCTAGGGTTAACGAAAACACGGCTCAAATCACCGGCATCCACTCCCTTCCGAGCAGCTAAAGAGGCAAAGTGCCGCCTCAGAAGCCCTAATCCGACACCCACCGGATTGGCGGCCGCCTCAAAAGCCGGCGGCGCTGGAAGCCTCCCATCTCTTAGAATCGCCGATCTCACACCACCACCATACACCAATCCCTGATTTCGTCAGGAATTTGTTAGAAAAATAGGAAATAAAACACAAAATTTAACAAGCATCTGAAGAATTGAAACATACACAATCAAACGAACCTTAGAACGAGAAGATCGAGCGAAGGAGTAACCAAGCTTGGAGAATATCATTGTCAATTAATCAGAACGAGCAAAAGTGAGCTCGCATAATCTATATATATAGCAACGGAAACAAGAGATCTAATCAAACCCAACGAGAAAGATGGCAACTTTCGTTTCGGATTGCAGCAAATGAGTGATGCAAGGAATAAGGGATGGTTTTTCGGGAGTGAAGAAGATGTGGGCGATCGGAAAATCAATAAGCCCAGAAAATAAATTTGGGATTTTTATGTTGCTTTTGTTGAAAGAGCAGTTATAATGTGAAAATTGAGCTGCTTGGGAGACAAGACACCAACGCGTCTCAGACTCCAACATATATTTCTTTCGTGGATTATTTCAACCGGTTTTCAGCTATAAACCAACAAAATTTTGATTTTTTCGAATCTCAAAGTCCCACTCCAAAAGTGGTTTGATAAACTCGGGATGAAGAAAAAGTCAAAAACAAAAAATCAGCTTGATAGATAGAGAATGAAATCGGATCATGGGCCGAGATAATGCTATAAATGGGCCTGTGCTAAATTAAACGACCCCAATTTTGACTCAAGTCATGTCAAGTGGTGTGGCAACATTTCCACCTGAATTCACCTACGCTTTGGCACGTAGCACTACGTTCGTCCACGTGTCGGATTCTACACCGCAAGTAGAATACAACCCCGAGGAACTTCCAGAACAAGCTACGTCACACCAAAACTAGAGTACTAAAGAAGCAATTAACACTCGTAATTAAGGAACGTTAAAGAAGAGTAAGAGAGAAAGAAAGAAATGGATAACGAGTCCGAGTCTAGTTACTACGACGGAGAGACGATGGCCGTTGATGAGGACTACCACGTGGTATGCACAACTCCGACACGTGATGACTGCCGTATACCAGCTTATCCTCCGTGTCCGCCTCCGGTGAGAAGGAAGAGACCGCTACACTTTGGAAAGAAAAGGGGACCGCCGAAGAACGGATATTTTCAGCCGCCGGACCTGGACCTGTTCTTTGCGGCAGTGGCAGCTTCCATACGGCAAGAAAGCTGCGCCTAGATTGCTTAATCGATCCTCCTTTGACTTTTAGAATTATATGTGTTATATATTGGCCCGATCCTTGATTGATTAAGTTTTTTGCTTGTAAAAGGTTCGGGTTTGAATGCGGTTATGTATGTATATAGATGATGGATACGCTTTAAAATGTGTTTGTATGGTCTTTGTATTGAACATGTGTGTGGTTTTAATGTTTTTCACTTTTTTGGTTTGTTTTCTGTTGGGTAACTTGAGTTGGACTCTTGTTTATGTTCTGTTTTGTGTACAAACAACCGTCTCTCTGTTTTATATGTAGTATTAAACTTAATTTAAATTTTCATAAACGCTTTTTTTGTATGGATAAATTGAATCCTATTCGGTAATATGGCAACATGTTCACAACGAGGGAGCAAACTTTTTGAGTCTTGCAGATTTGATTTATGTACTCGTCCAAGATAAACATAAGATGGTAATGATCGAAATCTGTATTGGCTACACTTTGTTCAAATAGTGTCATGCTCTTAACAACGTGTATTCAGCAATTTGTGTCTTACGGTTATATAGGATCATCATCGCAGATTAAGAACTCACCGAGCCTTGCTCATCTCCTCTTGTCCAAGTTTTTATTATTTCCTTGTATTCCATATGTGAACAGACTTTTCAAAACTTCAAGGCTTTACAGATGAACGTGGGGTTTAAGGTTTATAATGAATTTTTAGCTGATTATAGAGCGAGAATCGCAGAATCGACACCTTTTCAAATTATATAGGTCTCTTATGCAAACAAGAAAGAACTAGGGCATTTGATTTGAAGTATGGTTCATGAACACGAGTAAATTATGATTTAAGCAATTTTCGAAGTCAAAACTTCTCAAAACTCGGTAGATCTGGCGGCCATCTACCCATCACAAGCTTCTCAACGCATCTTGAATCACCTCACCGAGTAAAAAATATGTGAAAAGAATTAGATATTTCGTCAGTACTCATGTGATGTAATAAAAGTGCTGATGTAAGGTTAAATTCGTAAGTTTTCTTTTTATGTGTTCTAAGAATATCGTACTTTCTTTTTCATGTAGTGTTGGATACTTATTGTATAAGCAATGTCTAGTTATCCTTTGTCTGATTATCGTCACCAACTGTCAGATATTAGGTAATGTAATTTCCCACACACACCAGAAAACAAAGTAATTAATTCAGGCTATTTATAACTAACTTTAGCCTGGCGGAAACGTACTCAGAGTTCACATAAACTACAATTAAGATACATAAAGTACGCATAACGTTATAGTAATATACAGTAGTTAATTGAATGGGTGATTTCATGGAAACCTAGGTTGTTTTTCAATAACATAAGTGAAAAAAAACATGTGGAATATTATTAGACCAAAGCTGTCTACTCTTGGTCCCGATTTCAAAATATTTATCGTAAGAAACACTTTTCTCTCCGTCCCTCTTTGCTCCCTTTCTCTCCAAACACTCCCAAATGACATTTTCACAGAAAAGTTAAATGTTTTCGTTTTGAAAATACTCTTATAATTGTAGACCACTTGTTCAATCTATAATTCGAGAGACAAGACCCCGCCTAGAATTTAGAAGTTTGTAGACAAATTTGAAAAAATGTCCCTCTTTTTGTACATCAAACCACTATACAAAAAGAAATATAATAGTAGATGTTCTAGAAAAGTCCATCGTAATTAAAAAAAATTCAAATTTCGTCTAGTCTGGAAGAATTTTATTTAATGACATCATTTAGATGTAATTTTATTCAAGGCACGGTGTTCAAGCGGAATACTTGAGTCACTCGTCAAGAATATTCTTTCTGTTGGATCCTCGTCATTTGACTCAATATGTGTATAGTCGTAGGTGTGATGATTCCACAAATATGTTTTCCATTTCGTGGAAGCGTTACTCTTAAACCAACCAGTTTTAGTAATAGTAATCCTCTACAAATTTTCTTGTCGTTCCCGTCCACTATGCCAGCTTTATTTGTGTAAATATACTTTCAACTATAGACCAATAAGCACATATACACATATACTCAATGAAGCAATGTATACGGATACAATTTCTGATGCTCCCTCTCTCTCTCACGTGACGGTTGATTTGTAGTATTAATTATTAACGTCTTCCCTTTTTATATTTCTTTTTTTGAACTTAAAAAAAAAAAAAAAACCATACTGATTATATTAGTATCCAAAGTTTCGATTAAATTTGGAAACGTGGAAAAATAAAAACAGATGATCCCAAATCCTTTCGCTTACTTCTGAAGTTAAACTAAAACTAAACAAGTAAAATTAAGTAGAACAATGCCAGCCAATCTTGTTAACAACGTCCTTATATAAAAGCAAAATGCATTATGTGCATATATGTACATGCGTACTAAGCGATATTCACGTTTTACTTATAAAGGTAACCTGTTAAAAATATATCCTATTGGTAAGTTTAAACTTTAAGGAATCATGAAAGTAGATAGACTGAAACCTGTAAAGCGTACTTATTGATATGGTTTTAACTAATAAGGCGTAAAATTTTGTGCAGGAGTTACAGTAATTGATAGTACTGGTTTGCACATTATCCGAAGTAAACTATGATTTAAGTTAATTAATTTGAATATTTCAGTTCATTCTTATGCATTCATCGTTTCCACTTAGTATATTTAGGAGGCCCTCACTAATATATAAGCAGAAGGACACATTCCTCTCTCTCTCTCTCTCTCTCTCTCCCTCTCCCTCTCTCTAGATCACTATCTCTCCTTTTAGCTCAACCACCACAAACTCACAATCAAAAACAAAAAAAACAGAGACCCTCCATCTGATTCCAAAGCTCTCTCTCTCTCTACTCCCTCTCTTCTTCAGCAGAGACATGGACGAGAAGTGGAAGCTGTCGAAAAAGGACGCATCAGCTGCGTCGTACTCAGCTTCCTCTTCTTCATCTAAATCCAAGTTCTCTAGAAGCTACTCGACGAGTGCATCCTCTACAAAGGCTCCTGTATTCGTACGGAGTTCGTCCACCAAATGCTCAGTCCCATCTTCTTCGTCCTCCATGTCCAGAAGCTCATTGAAGAAAGAGAAAGGATCATCATCATCTTCCATTACCCAAAAGTACAGCAGCTTGGCCAAAGAACAGAAAGGGAGGTTTTACATTATGAGAAGGTGTGTGGCTATGCTTGTCTGTTGGCATAAACATGATTCCTAGCTTAGATCTCATGCATTTATATTCTTTTTGTTTTGATAATTTAGATCAGTTTGATTCTCTACTCTAGGTTGTTGCTACAAGTTTCTATACTAGTACATTGTAAGAAAGAGATTCTTTTGATAATATATTATTAATTCTGATAAGACAGAGTCATTTATACAGCGGTATATGCAATTTATAATGTGTCGTCTGATGAAGAAAATTGAAAACATCGAACAATTTTATTAAAAAGGTGAAATTTTGATGCCACAATCTGGAGGGTCGATGTGTCGAGACGTACAATTATTTTGTTAGGATTAAATCGAATAGTCACTTTCAATGTCTGGAAAATAATTTAATAAGAACCAATGATAATTTATTTGGTCAAAGATCTGAGGTTGTTTTTCAGTCAACAGATCTGAGTATTTTTCACATACTTCTTTACCAATTTATTTGTCCCTATATGGCCTTTGCAACGTTTATGCTCTTTTTTATAGCCGTGATTAGACTTCAAACAGTATTATTAAAGACGATAATGGCCGGGATAATGGGGTCTTGTTAATATCATGTGGTCAATAAAGTTGCATGATGCTAGTATTAGATTATTTGGAATTGTAAGTTGCAACTCCATCTTTGCCATATTTATATTGACCTACTGAATTAGTACAACAAACACATTTAGATTTGGATAGAAAATTCCCATTTAAGAGAAGGAAGCTTTGTAAACAGAGTTGATAAAATATCAAACAGTAATCCATTTCTGTTAATAAATTTCGATTTACAGAAATCTTTTTCATTGTAAAAAGCTTTGCATTCAGCTTTTCTACTATTCTTTTTACTTTTGTTTTAATTGAAGGAAGATTCCCTCTTGCTAAACCTAACTTTTCTATACATGAAGCCTAAGGACAAAATACATATATGAAACCGTGTTATTTTAAAAGTTTAAGATAGAGTTACTATACTGTACTGTTTATAAGAATGTACGAACTTGGACACTGTTACGCGTTACTGACATGAATGAAATTAATTATAATCTTCTCTCTTAACGCGGGAAGAAATAATTCGAGATATTGAAGAATCCAATGGAAAGTTGTGAACCACTCGATCTTTGTCTCTTTTTGACTCTGACGATAATGTCATGATCATAAGAATTTTGGATTTAATCAGAAAATAAGTGATCACGTTACAGATTTATTTCAAAAGCCTATTTTTCAATTATTGCAAAAACAAAAAATCGAAATAATCGTACGGAGTAATTCTTACGGTAAAAAATATACAAAAAGGCGAAAAAGAAAATTAAAGAAAGAAACTCAGACTTCTCAGGTGAGAAACCAAACACAAAAGTACAAAGGAGATAAAGTGAACAGTGTCAGAAACACACTACACATTTATATTTAAGAGAAAACGAGTTTGGAAAGAAGGATGACATGGCCTTACGTGAGACGTTGGATTCCCCAGAGTCAAAATCTGACGGTGGATGTAACAGCTTCTGATTTTGAAACTGTGAACCAAGTGGTCAATTAGGAATCAGAACTTTTGTGGCGACTGTTCGTTTTGATCGAGGGAAACTTAACTTGGGGCTAGATATTTCCGGACATTGAAATAACAAGGATAAATGCAAGAAATATATTTATGTAAAAAACTAATCGGGTATATGTAAAAATTTGATACTGACGTATGATTTTGACACCGGACATCGAGTTAACACCAACCGAAAAAAAACTAATAATTATATTTATTTCAACCCAAATCATATAAAACTGTCATAGTATTAGACTAGGTTGGATGCAATTTTAAAAAATCATATGAATACTAAAAACAATAACAATAATTAATGGGAGAAATGGACATTTCGGTTTTTTGTTGGTTTTAGTCCGATTAGTTTAGTTCCATAAGTGAGCTCTGAGTTTGTTCGATTTTAGTTGTGTTTGGTTTGGTTTGATTCTGTCTGTATAGAGCTTTGGTTCATTCAGATTATGTTTGCTTCGATTGATAATTCATGCTAGTAATTCGAAACAATATGAAAAGATTTTCGGGGCGTTAATTTAGTTTAATTGATTAATCAGTTAAATATTTTGGTTGATCGGTTAGGTGAAACCAAACAGAGCGTGTGTAGAGAGAGTGTAGACTCTAATTTGGGTTGGGTTCGAGTCGGTTTACTTTTCTTTTCTTGCTGTCGGTATCGGTTTACGTAGACGTCAAAAATAATTATCGCGGATAAACTAAAATAAAAATTATCTGAAAAAGGGTCTCGATGGCGCAGATGATGGCACGTGTCCCTATTGCGATGTGATCTGATCCAAACCTATTTATATTCTTCGTTGCTTTTTCTGTGATGACCGTTCCTCTCAATATCTGATCTCTGATCCCTCTCTCTGTCTCTTCGCTCCGTCGCCGATTTCTGCCAGACTCCGTCTTACCGCCTCCGCCAAACCTCAGGTGAGCGTAACGGGCTTTGATTGGGGTTTATTTGTAACTTTTTTGGGGATAAATTGCCCTGAATTGATGCATTTGATACAATCAGATTTCCGGAGGACGAAATTCGTTTTTCGCCGGAATCAAATTTAGGAGATTTGAGGGGCTGGGAAGATGGCTACAACGACGACAACCAGCGGAGTGTATATCCATGTCATCGAGGACGTCGTCAACAAAGTCCGTGAAGAGTTCATTAACAATGGAGGTCCCGGCGAGAGTGTTCTCAACGAGCTCCAAGGAGTAAGTTTCAATTGCATATTATCCGTCTTCCTTCGCTGTAAAAAGATGGAAATTTGATGTTTTTAGTGGGATCAAGGTTGTGGGTAGCTTGAATTTTGTTCCTACCTATCAGGTAGGGTTTGTGGGAGCTCATTTCTTAAATCCATGATTAATTGAGCTTAAATTCGACTGATGCTGCTTTGTTTTAGATTTGGGAGATGAAGATGATGCAAGCTGGAGTCTTGTCTGGACCAATTGAGAGGTCATCGGCTCAGAAGCCAACACCTGGAGGTCCACTGACGCATGATCTGAATGTTCCTTATGAAGGGACGGAGGAGTACGAGACTCCCACTGCTGAAATGCTCTTCCCTCCGGTGAGTAAACGAAACTCAGGACTTGCTTGGTGTATAGAAATGGCTTCTTTTCCACTTGAGATGTTGTTGTAAACTCTTTTTCTTTCTTGGGCTTGGTTTTGTTTTTCTGTGTGTTTTTGAGCAGACACCACTGCAGACTCCCCTTCCGACGCCGCTTCCGGGTACTGCTGATAATTCCTCAATGTATAACATCCCTACCGGCTCAAGTGATTATCCAACTCCTGGTACTGATAATGGCGGCAACGTTGATGTCAAAGGAAGACCCAGTCCTTACATGGTGAGTTATCATGATTAAAAAATCCTGTGGAGCTGTGTATTGCTTATTTAAGTGTTTCATAAACTTATACTGAGAATATGCTCTCTATTGCAGCCACCACCTTCTCCGTGGCCAAATCCTAGACTTGATGTCAATGTTGGTAAGTATTACTTTTACCAGCACTTAATGTCTCACTTAACATAAATTTGTCTCTGTTTTGTTGTTTGAGATATTAATGTCTGACCTGCTGCTAGCTTATGTGGATGGCCGTGATGAGCCTGAGAGAGGCAACTCTAACCAGCAGTTTACGCAGGTACTTCTAATATTGAGAACCTTGAGTTTTGGGTCTCAAATCTAATTTGCAACAGTTACTTGTGCATTTTCTCACTCTATGGAACTTACTATCTTTGATTGGAATACGTCCAGGACTTATTTGTGCCGTCCTCCGGGAAACGAAAGCGTGATGATTCTTCTGCACAATATCAAAATGGTGGCTCTATTCCACAACAGGATGGTGCAAGCGATGCTATACATCAGGTGTGTGTGTAGAACTTCAAATTTGCATTTGCATTTGCATTTGGAATATAGCTCACATGAGAAAAAAACAAATTGTCGGTAGCACTCTTCATTTCTTATCGACAAAAGGTAGTATACTCGGTTGAGACTTTTCTTTGATTTCCACTTCACAAGTTTATGGATGCCAACCAAAAGCATATACATGCAAGCTTTTGAAACTGATTGAGTGATTCATCTGATTTGAGCACAATTTTGCAGGCAAACCTAAAGGGAAAGGCATTCTCCATAACCTTTATTGGTAATAGAAAGGTCCCACGAGATGTCATCTGCTCATCTTCAAAGATTCCTCAAGCTGATGGGCCAACGCCTGATCCTTATGATGAAATGTTGTCGACACCAAATGTAAATGCCTCTTCATTTAGCTGTCACCCAACTACTTTTGCTAAAGTAATTCCATAAATTTCATTTACTATGTTGCAGATATATAGCGAAGAGTTTCAAGAGGGCAGAACTCCTGCTCCAAACGGTAAGAGAAGCCAAACAAAAATGTTTTAGAGAAAGCAAGTGAATATCATCTGATGAAATTTCTCTTTTTGTTAGAGATCCAAACGAGCACTCCTGTCACTGCACAAAACGACATCATTGAAGACGATGAAGAGCTGTTGAATGAAGATGATGACGATGACGAGTTGGACGACCTAGAAAGTGGTGAGGATATGAACACACAACATCTAGTGTTGGCTCAATTTGACAAGGTAATGATCCTCCTGTTTACTCTGGGTTCCGGAGCTGTGTTTCTCTGCACGTACCAGCAAGACTTATTGTTTGCTGTTGCTATTAGGTGACCCGTACAAAGAGCAGGTGGAAGTGTAATCTGAAAGACGGGATCATGCATATAAACGATAAGGACATTCTCTTCAACAAAGTAATTTTTTTGCCTCTCAATTAACCTTAGTGCTATTCTAGTAACGAATATACTAACACACGCTCTGTCTACTTTTTCAGGCAGTAGGCGAGTTCGACTTCTGATCAACACAATAACAATGCTTTTAGAGAACTACAGTCCTTTAGTGTTCATTGTCTTTCTTTTACGGCCCATATGATTAAGAGCATGCTTTTATTTATGGTTAAAAGTGTACTCCAGTTGGCTTGTTGTACAAAAGTAACATATTTTTCCGACCGAAGAAGCCTGTATCAAACCCTGAGTTGTTTCATATATATCTCTGTAGTTTTTCATTTTTCATATAGTGGGAAATTCTCCAATATATCTGGTTATTATCACAGCATCTTGAGAAATGGGTTTTTAATATTGGATTCGGAAACACCAAAATCTCTTTAACTTGAAGTTGAACTATATAACCAACCAAACAGAATTATATAGTTAGCTTTATTTTGGTTTAGTTTATAGAATCACAACAATTAAAATAAACAATTGGAAGTTCTCAACAAACGATTAACGATTATGAAGAGGGTGAGGTGGTTGTAACTTGTAACGCAGTTGTAGAAAAAACGATAAAAACCAATATCAAAGAGGTTGACCGTTTGTTGGGCCTTTGACCAAACTAAAACATGCCCAAAGGCACACAAAGTAACCGAAGCTAACAAAGTGGAGAAAGTAGAGCCAAAAGAAAAAGGAGGCAACTTTTTAGTTTAGGTAATGACCGTTTCAAAATAACAGCTTTTTCTATTTTCCTTCACATGTTCCACCATAACCGTGACCCTCCTTTTGCGCCATCATCCACAACACACACACACACGAAACCTCTCCTCCCTTTTATTTCCTCTTCACATCACTTTCCTTCCCCTGTCTCTCTCTCTTTCTCTCTTTGCTTCTATACTCATTGGCTCAATATTTATCGTCTCAAAACGTGATGGAGAACACTGTGAACATGTTTCAGAAGAAGAGCGAGACCACAAGATCACCGACTAGGCTGCAGCGGCGAGCACCCACTGCTCTGCATCTTGATCACGTTCCCGAGAATCCCTTTCTGCAGCAGTCTTGTGAAACGGTCGCAACCACAGCTATTCCTCTGCTTTCACCTCTCTTTGTTTCTCCAAATCTGCACACTAGAGAAGAGGACGATTTCAGGTTTCCGGTGGGTTTTACAGACAAGAACGGGTCTCAACCATCAATGGACCACAAAGAAGGGTGGCAATATTCGGCTAAGGCTGACAATAGCAACCAGATGGCCCTCTTGAGTATGTTTCAGACCAAGTTCGTGCTTGTGGATCAATCACAGTGAGGTTCATAGAAATTAGTATGGTCTTTCATGTTTCAGAATCCAAATGTTTTTCAATAGTTTTCATAAATCTCTCTCCCAAGATGCTGTCAAAGAGAGATGTGTAGATATATTGTAAGCAAGATCCAGCTTTTGGGAAGTTAATTTCCCATTATGTGGAAGACAATGATTTAATGAAACAGTCGAAGTTGATAAGCCCTTCTTTGGCCGGAAAATCTCTTGTTTTTGTACAACAAAACGAGAGTACACATTCCCATGATCAATCATGTCTCTCTCTCTCTTAGAGGTTTGTGTTGTCTGAATCGTAATGTAAAAAAAAGACAATGGACATTGAAGGACTGACTTTTCTAGAAGCATTGCCATGGTCAAGATCAGAAGTCGAACTCTCCTGCTGCCTGTAAAAGTAGAGAGAGCGTGTGTTAGTATTATCGTTAACCAGAATAGCACCAATGTTTAATTGAGAGGCACAAATTTACTTTGTTGAAGAGAATGTCCTTATCGTTTATATGCATGATCCCGTCTTTCAGAGTGCACTTCCACCTGCTCTTTGTGCGAGTCACCTAATAAAAAAAAGCAAACAACATGTCTTGCTGTGATTAGAGTTACGTTAGAGAAACACAGATCCGGAAACCAGAGTAAACAGGAAAAGTCATTACCTTGTCAAACTGAGCCAAAACCAGATGTTGTGTGTTCATATCCTCACCACTTTCTAGGTCGTCCAACTCATCGTCGTCATCATCTTCATTTAACAGCTCTTCATCATCTTCAATGATATCGCTTTGTGCAGCAATAGGAGTGCTCGTTTGGATCTCTAACAAAAAGAGAAATTTCATCAGATGATTGATATTCACTTACTTTCTCTAAAACATTCTCCAACGTTTTTTGTTTGGCTTCTCTTACCGTTTGGAGCAGGAGTTCTCCCCTCTTGAAACTCTTCGCTGGGTCCTTGATAGTTGTATATCTGCAGCACAGTAAATGATGTTCATGGAATTACTTTAGCAAAAGTATTTGGGTGACGGTGTAATAAGTAGTATTACTAGATGGCAAATCAAAAGG
Source organism: Microthlaspi erraticum (assembly GCA_902728155.2). Classification (NCBI taxonomy): domain Eukaryota; kingdom Viridiplantae; phylum Streptophyta; class Magnoliopsida; order Brassicales; family Brassicaceae; genus Microthlaspi; species Microthlaspi erraticum. The sequence goes on from CACVBM020001051.1 coordinate 316,281, forward strand.
TTACTGATTTGTAAACATGTCAATGAAGTATATAACTACAGAAATTCCGACTAGTCAATGAAAAGCTGAAGCATTCTTACATTTGGTGTCGACAACATTTCATCATAAGGATCAGGGGTTGGCCCATCAGCTTGAGGGATCGTCGATGATGAGCAGAAGAAATCTCGTGTGTCCTTTCTATCGCTAACAAAGGTTATGCAGAATGCATTTCCCTCAAGGTTTGCCTGCAAAATTGTGTCCGAATCAGATGAATTACTGATATTTTCAATAAGTATATTAGTCTTGTAGGAAACAATAATCTCGTTTTTACAAATACTTTCATGATTATTAAGCAGAGTGAGAGAGAGAAAGAGAAAGAGAGAGGGAGAGATCTTAAGAACAGTGCTCAAGATCATATATTCTAAAAGATTTACAGATGCAAATGTGTGTACCTGAGGCATAGCATCGCTTGCACCATCCTGTTGTGGAATAGAGCCACCATTTTGATATTGTGCAGAAGAATCATCACGCTTTCGTTTCCCGGAGGACGGCACAAATAAGTCCTGGACGTATTCCAATCAAAGATAGTAAGTTCCATAGAGTGAGAAAATGCACAAGTAACTGTTGCAAATTAGATTTGAGACCCAAAACTCAAGGTTCTCAATATTAGAAGTACCTGCGTAAACTGCTGGTTAGAGTTGCCTCTCTCAGGCTCATCACGGCCATCCACATAAGCTAGCAGCAGGTCAGACATTAATATCTCAAACAACAAAACAGAGACAAATTTATGTTAAGTGAGACATTAAGTGCTGGTAAAAGTAATACTTACCAACATTGACATCAAGTCTAGGATTTGGCCACGGAGAAGGTGGTGGCTGCAATAGAGAGCATATTCTCAGTATAAGTTTATGAAACACTTAAATAAGCAATACACAGCTCCACAGGATTTTTTAATCATGATAACTCACCATGTAAGGACTGGGTCTTCCTTTGACATCAACGTTGCCGCCATTATCAGTACCAGGAGTTGGATAATCACTTGAGCCGGTAGGGATGTTATACATTGAGGAATTATCAGCAGTACCCGGAAGCGGCGTCGGAAGGGGAGTCTGCAGTGGTGTCTGCTCAAAAACACACAGAAAAACAAAACCAAGCCCAAGAAAGAAAAAGAGTTTACAACAACATCTCAAGTGGAAAAGAAGCCATTTCTATACACCAAGCAAGTCCTGAGTTTCGTTTACTCACCGGAGGGAAGAGCATTTCAGCAGTGGGAGTCTCGTACTCCTCCGTCCCTTCATAAGGAACATTCAGATCATGCGTCAGTGGACCTCCAGGTGTTGGCTTCTGAGCCGATGACCTCTCAATTGGTCCAGACAAGACTCCAGCTTGCATCATCTTCATCTCCCAAATCTAAAACAAAGCAGCATCAGTCGAATTTAAGCTCAATTAATCATGGATTTAAGAAATGAGCTCCCACAAACCCTACCTGATAGGTAGGAACAAAATTCAAGCTACCCACAACCTTGATCCCACTAAAAACATCAAATTTCCATCTTTTTACAGCGAAGGAAGACGGATAATATGCAATTGAAACTTACTCCTTGGAGCTCGTTGAGAACACTCTCGCCGGGACCTCCATTGTTAATGAACTCTTCACGGACTTTGTTGACGACGTCCTCGATGACATGGATATACACTCCGCTGGTTGTCGTCGTTGTAGCCATCTTCCCAGCCCCTCAAATCTCCTAAATTTGATTCCGGCGAAAAACGAATTTCGTCCTCCGGAAATCTGATTGTATCAAATGCATCAATTCAGGGCAATTTATCCCCAAAAAAGTTACAAATAAACCCCAATCAAAGCCCGTTACGCTCACCTGAGGTTTGGCGGAGGCGGTAAGACGGAGTCTGGCAGAAATCGGCGACGGAGCGAAGAGACAGAGAGAGGGATCAGAGATCAGATATTGAGAGGAACGGTCATCACAGAAAAAGCAACGAAGAATATAAATAGGTTTGGATCAGATCACATCGCAATAGGGACACGTGCCATCATCTGCGCCATCGAGACCCTTTTTCAGATAATTTTTATTTTAGTTTATCCGCGATAATTATTTTTGACGTCTACGTAAACCGATACCGACAGCAAGAAAAGAAAAGTAAACCGACTCGAACCCAACCCAAATTAGAGTCTACACTCTCTCTACACACGCTCTGTTTGGTTTCACCTAACCGATCAACCAAAATATTTAACTGATTAATCAATTAAACTAAATTAACGCCCCGAAAATCTTTTCATATTGTTTCGAATTACTAGCATGAATTATCAATCGAAGCAAACATAATCTGAATGAACCAAAGCTCTATACAGACAGAATCAAACCAAACCAAACACAACTAAAATCGAACAAACTCAGAGCTCACTTATGGAACTAAACTAATCGGACTAAAACCAACAAAAAACCGAAATGTCCATTTCTCCCATTAATTATTGTTATTGTTTTTAGTATTCATATGATTTTTTAAAATTGCATCCAACCTAGTCTAATACTATGACAGTTTTATATGATTTGGGTTGAAATAAATATAATTATTAGTTTTTTTTCGGTTGGTGTTAACTCGATGTTGTAGTTGTATAAATATATGACAGTTGTCGTCGTTGTAGCCATCTTCCCAGCCCCTCAAATCTCCTAAATTTGATTCCGGCGAAAAACGAATTTCGTCCTCCGGGAATCTGATTGTATCAACAGTTTTAGGGGTCAATTTAACTCCCAAAAAATGCCACAAACAGAATTCACACTCCAAGCTAGTTGCGCCTCACTAGGGTTTGCCGGAAGCGGTGGCAGAGATCTCGGCGACGAAGAGGAGAGAGTGGAGAGGAATCAGAGATCAGAGATCGAGAGGAGCGGTCAATAGAGAAAAGCAGCGGAGAATATAAATAGGTTTGGATCAGATCACATCGCCGCAGTGACACGTGCTATCATCTGCGCCATCGAGACCTTTTTTTGTTTTTCCTTTATCTTTCAGATTTTTTACGTTTTGCAAAGCACTGTTTTTATCCAAAGTTAATACTCTAGATTCGAATCGGACAAAAACTATTGATCTCTTGAGTATTTGGTTCGGTCCGAATCTGTAAAACAAACAAAATTAACGAAATCAATATAAAATGTATAAAAGATAAAGTCAAAAATAAATGTATGATAATAAAACCAAAACAAAAACTTTTAAAGAAATTGTTGGAACTTCGTTACCTCCGCTATGTCATTTTATGTTGGAACTTAGTGCGCACTGCGATTGATGTTTCTGAACAATTGTGCAAGTCACATGTTTCGCATATAAACCTAATCATTCTGTGTAACACTTTTTAATTCTATCATTTCTTGACTGATAGTCTACAATGGATAGCCGGTGGAGTCTTGGAGGTATGACCGCTCTTGTAACCGGTGGAAACCAAGGGCATTGGGTTCGTTTTTTCCCTTCAAAATGCTCTCTTTCCTTTCTTGTTTTTGAGGATTAAGTAAATGAGGCTGAAGCTTCAAACATGCATGTAGCTTGTGCTTGAGAATTTGTTTTATTTCCTTGTTAAGTTTAGGTATGCGATAGTGGAGGAACTTGCTGGTTTTGGTGCAAGAGTTCACACGTGTGCCAGAGACCAAAATCTGCTCAACCAATGCTTAAGTGACTGGCAAGCAAAAGGGTTTCAAGTCAGTGGCTCAGTCTGTGATGTTTCCTCTCGTCCCCAAAGAGATGAGTTGATGCAGACCGTCTCTTCTCTATTCTGTGGCAAACTCAACATCCTTGTAAGTTATCCTAAGTTTTTCAAGCATAGTTATACATACACTCAATTGTACGCAGTAGTCGATCACTAACATTACTTGCTATCATGCAGATAAACAATGTTGGCACATTTGTGATAAAGCCGACTATAGAATTTACAGCTGAAAATTCTCACGTCTAATAGCCACCAATTTGGAGTCTGCTTACCATTTTTCCCAACTGGCTCATCCTTTACTCAAGGCCTCGGGATTTGGGGGCATTGTGTTCATGTCTTCAGTATGTGGGCTTGTCTCATCTGGTTTCGTGTCGATCTATAGCTTAACAAAAGGTCCATTTCATAACTCTGCTTTTGAATTGTGTATATAATACACATCTAAGCTTTTTTCGTGTGTGTGTTAATGTAGGAGCTATTAATCAATTGGCAAGAAACTTGGCATGCGAATGGGCAAGTGATGGCATAAGGGTTAACTCTGTAGCTCCTTGGATGACTACAACTCCTCTTGTCCAAAAAGTATGCCAAAACTTCTTTTTCATATAGGCTTTTCTTTTTTAAACTGAATCTAGGTTTAATGTGGACTTTGCAGCGTCTTGATAACGAGAAACTCGCGGAGGCTATTTTTTCGAGAACTCCATTAGGACGTGCTTGTGAGCCGCGTGAGGTTGCGTCGTTGGTCACATTTCTTTGTCTCCCTGCAGCTTCTTATATAACAGGACAAACCATCTGTATCGATGGAGGTTTCACTGTTAATGGCTTCTCCTACAAGCCATAGGTTTAAACCTATAATGTGATGTATGAAACAGAGAGTTGAGAGTGGACTTTAATTTAAATCAGTCTTTGGCAAGCAAAAAACTTATGTATCAACAGATCAATCAATGTAATTACCAAATTGGAATAATAAAACCAAACATTGCCAAATATAACTATGCAAATTCATACAACTTTACTATAAGGATTTCAATAAATTCAGTAATACATTTCTCATAAGACCAATGTGTTTGCCTCTAGCGTGCAATCAAATCATAAACACCATGATTGCAAACGTGCAGATAATGACCATTTTGGTGCGTTTTGCGGTTGCTGAATCCGAAGGAGGACTTGAAATGGGATCAAAGTCATCAGCATCAGATGGCGAAGTGTTCGAAGGCGAAGGAAGTAGAGAGAGATCAAACTCTTTTGCTTTGCCTTCTCTGCTAAAGCTCCATCCAAGAACATAATGATTACTCGTAATGTTCCCCGTGGATGCAGAAAATCCAACATACATATTCTTCTCAAATGAAACCTCAGAGAGATTCATCTTTCTCGACAAAAGAGGAAATTTAGGTTTAGAAGTTTCAAGAGGTGCCAAAGTGACATTGAGAAGCATTTGATCTCCATTGAATTCAATCCAAGCTCGAATAGGGTCTTTGTTCGACAACTTCAAGCTTATGTTCTTGTCTTGACGGTTGGAGTAAAACGCAGCTGGTGCAGATTCAACGGAGACCAAACCGTTCACGTCGATCCCAACGTGGTTGCCGTCGATGTCAAGAAACTCGTTTGACTTCACCGTGTCGAACTCGACCGCGAGGATTCGGTTTGTGGAGTTTCCGTTGTTTGAAGTGTTGAAGAGACCGAGAAACTGGCTGGGCATGGCTCTTGTGAAATCCATGGAAGGAGAGATCAGAAAGGTAAGACCATGACCTGGTGCGTCGATTGAGAAAACGAAACTTGTGGAGAAAGAAAGCGGGTTTGATGCGTTAGGGTTGTTGAAGGGTATAGGGAAGCCATGGAAGGCTTGACCCATTTGTCTCCTTGAGGTGTTTGTGAGCTCCAAGATACCACTTGGGAGGATCTTGGAGGATCCGAACTTGAGTAGATTGGCTTCGAAAAATCCATGGTGGAGAAATTCGGTTTCTTGTTCTTGACTTAACACGCAAGAAACAAAGCATAATTGGGTGATTATGGAAACAAGTATTGATTTGGAAGTAATTGCCATTGATGATGGACAATTAAAAGGAAGTCTGTTTTGTTTATGTGTGAAGTTTGCTTGTTTGAGTTGGTCTCTCGTATATAGGCTACATGGAAAATAAAAAATCTCGACCATTTATATATTAAACTTTTTGATTACTTAATATAAAAAATAATTTATACAGTATTTATTACAAGAAAACCAATCAGCTGCAAGTTCAAACCATGACTGTTTATCAGCTTAGCTTCTCTTATTTCGCACAAAAGAATATAAATTCCAAAAAAAATATTGTTGAAGTGTTCAAATTCTTTGTTTAGCTGATCGTGATGATAAGTCGTAGGGCTTAGCTAACTTGTGGAGATAGATGTCGACTCCCCAAAGTAGCATACAATAAAATCGATCCAGAAGAGCTTTTTGGGAAATATACGTGCAAGTAAGAATCTACATTTGGTTATAAATATAAAAAGGTATTGTTCTCAAACAAGTCATCACTTTAACTAATTGATTAATTAGTATGTAAATCCAACAACCGGCTAAATGTGAGTATTATTGAGATCTCAAAACTCCATTAAAATGCAAGTGAGGAGGCCTAGTTCGTGCACCCAACAATCCAAACCAAAATAACAAAGACTGTTTAGAATTCTAATCATTGGTTAATTTTTGTTATTTTAAAGAAGAACCGGCCGTTTATATTTTTTTTTCCCTTTGTTATACCTCACCTTGATAGAAACTTACAAAAATAAAAAAGACTTGACATGCAATTGCAAATCTTGGAGGAGGAAAGTGAAAAATTCTCATAAATACAAGAACAAACGTAAGTCACGAGTTTCCACGTGTACGTCTCAAGCCAAGTGACAAAACAATAGGTCCACATTTGTTGTGATCAGTCCTTTTCGTTACAGAAATTTCCAAACAATTGTTCAACCATACATGTTTCTTACATCAAAATCATCACCAACCATTAGTCTTATGATCAGATAACTGATTATATCTTTGGTTTGGTTAGAGTGACTTAGTGTCACACACAACAATGGATATTAGTAGGTGGAGTCTTCAAGGTATGACTGCCCTAGTAACCGGTGGAGGGAAGGGAATTGGGTTCGTCTTCGTCCTCACAAATGCTTCTTCTCGAATAAACCAAGTTTGAAACAAGAAGGCTTAACACTTAATTACTGTAGGTATGCGATAGTGGAGGAACTTGCTGGGTTTGGTGCAAGAGTGCACACCTGTGACAGAGACCAAACCATGCTTAACGAATGCTTAAGTGAATGGCAAGCAAAAGGGTTTCAAGTCAGTGTCTCAGTCTGTGATGTTTCCTCTAGACCTCAAAGAGATCAATTGATGCAGACTGTGTCTTCTCTATTTGGTTCCAAACTCAACATCCTTGTAAGGTTCTTCTTGAAGTTTTCTTATGGTCTCATTTAGGTCCTGATTTGTTTCTTAAACATTCTCAATGCTTGACATTTATGAAGGTAAACAATGTTGGCAAGTTCATACTAAAGCCAACTTTAGAAAGCACAGCTGAAGATTTCTCAAGTTTGATGGCTACAAATTTGGAATCTGCTTACCATATTTCCCAATTGGCACATCCTTTACTTAAAGCCTCTGGATATGGGAGTATCGTGTTCATTTCCTCGGTATCTGGGGTTGTCTCTGGCACAGCCTCCATATATGGTGCAACCAAAGGTCCATAGATTACAATTGTTTACAACTAATGCATGTTGGTATAATTATTATGTATAAAATCCACATCTAAGCTTCTTTTTTTAATGTAGGAGCCATGAATCAACTGGCAAGAAACTTGGCATGTGAATGGGCAAGTGACGGAATAAGGGCTAACGCTGTAGCTCCTTGGGTCACTGCTACTTCTCTTGTCAAAAAGGTAAACTATAAATCTTTACTGAGCTTCTTTGTTTACCTAAATCTTGGATTAAATGTGGACTTTTGTCAGTATCTTGATGACGAGAAATTTGCGGAAGCTATGTTCTCAAGAACACCATTAGGACGTGCGTGTGAGCCGCGTCAGGTTGCGTCGTTGGTTACATTTCTTTGTCTCCCTGCAGCATCTTATATAACCGGACAAACCATTTGTATCGATGGAGGTTTCACTGTTAATGGCTTCTCCTACAAGCCATAGGCTTGAAACCTAGAAACACATCTTCAACAATAATTCTAAGATGTATGAACACTTGTTTATATCTCGTTGAACTTTGTTTACTTAATTATGTCAAAGTCTATTCAGCTCAAGCGTATGAAACAGAGAGAATTTCCAAAATCATATTTTGTGTTTGTGAGAGTGAAATTTTTGGATTGGCTCTACGCATGTATCAATGTGAATGGCCAAGTGATAACGTAAGAGCTAACATCTGTATCTCTTTGCGAGTGTGATGTGTCTACTACTATCAGACATAAAATCATTTTTGTTTGTTTTAGCTGACTTTTGTGTTGTAATTACGAAGATACAAGCCTTCTAATTATCGTGGACGATTTGGAGCCACTGAATATGAGATGGTCCCATTCATCATCTTTAACATTTTTCATCTCCTATATGAACCAAGTATTTCTCTTCAAATCTTTCATTTCAATCTGAGATCCTTAGCCGTATGAGAGATATGGCTGGAGCAGAGCAAAGCCAAAGATGGAGCCTTCAAGGCAAGACCGCACTTGTGACCGGTGGAACCAAAGGCATCGGGTTCGTAAATCTTGAGTCAACTCCAAATCTTTTCATATTTCTTGAAATGTCTAGAAGACTTGTTTAAAAACCTATGTATCTTGAATCAACTAGGTATGCTGTAGTAGAGGAACTTGCAGGATTTGGAGCCAAAATACATACTTGTGCCAGAGACGAATCTCAGCTTAACGAATGTTTAAGCCAATGGCAAAAGAAGGGCTTTCAAGTCACTGGTTCAGTCTGTGACGTAACTTCTAGAACAGACAATGAGAAGCTCATGCAGACTGTTTCCTCACTGTTTGGTGGCAAGCTCGATATCCTCGTAAGTTAATCATGTATATAAACCTTATTATCAGTTACCAAGATCTCAAATCTGAATAGAAATTTTTAACAAAACCTTTGATTATTTAGGTAAACAATGTGGGAGCGGCTGTGGCAAAGCCAACAGTGGATTATACAGCAGAGGATTTCTCGTTTCAAATGTCGACCAACTTAGAATCTGCTTTCCATCTGAGCCAGCTTGCACATCCTCTGCTCAAGACTTCAGGATGTGGCAACATCGTCTTCATGTCCTCTGTTGCCGGAGTTGTCGCGTTTACCAACAGCTCTATCTATTGTGCAACAAAAGGTAATATAATAATTAATTACTGAATATTGCCGCCACTCAAGGTACACTGTGGATACCTATAAGTGACTTGGGAAACAATTAAAGGAAAGTTTGTTCGTATTAAGGAAATAAACGACCTCTTCCTATTTGTTAGTATCAACCGTTTTTTTTTTTTTTTTTTTTGAGAAAGATTATACGTAGGAAGAAGTCGTTTATTTGGTCTAACTGTTTTCATTTTATTTTGAGATAGTTCAGGTTTTAAATATGTAAGTGTGTGTGTACAGTGCCGTGTGAAAAGGTTAATTGGGGCTCATGGCAAACTTAAAAATGGGGTCTTTTCAATAAACTTATTTTTTATTAGATGACAACAAGAAGATAGAAATGAAAAAAAATTATTAAAAAGGGTATAACTACACCTTGAACTCAGGTTAGGCACTTCATAATAACATTCTAATGCCACTATAATACAATAACTTTTAATAAATTGGGGGCCTCTATTAAACTATATATTTGGGGGCTCAGTGCAAATGCACTTTTTTTTATTCATGAAGCACGGCTCTGTGTGTGTACATAGGAGCAATGAATCAGCTAGCAAGGAATTTGGCATGCGAGTGGGCTAGCGACGGGATTAGGGCTAATGCTGTCGCTCCTGGAGTCATTGCAACTCCTCTGGCTGAATCTGTGAGATACTATATATGCTCCGATATCTCCTAGAATCATTTTTCTTTCTTGCGTTTGCTACAATATTCCTCCAAGAATAATCTCTCTTTCTTGCTCTTTTTCTGATCTCTTGACTTTTAACAATGTCAATGCTCTTTAGATATATGTTAATGATGAGCTCAAGAAAGCGGTGATATCGAGAAAGCCGTTGGGGCGTTTTGGAGAGCCTGAAGAGGTGTCCTCGCTGGTGGCTTTTCTATGTATGCCTGCAGCTTCTTATATAACTGGTCAAACCATTTGTGTCGATGGAGGTTTTTCTGTCAATGGCTTCTCTTATCAGCCGCCACAAGGTTAAACTCCAAATGTCCAAAAACAAACGAAAAATTTCAACTTTATTAAATTTATTATAATAAGCTGTTTGGCAAAAAACAAATAAGTTTCTATGTCTAGAGTTAGACATTGTATGTCATGATTACAATATTTTATCCTATTTTCGTTGTGTTTTGGATCTTCTCTACGTCATGGCATTACTCTTTCAGAAAGAATGTAAACTGAATTTCTTACAGGAAAGCCTGTAACAAAAAACAGATTATCACCAAGTGTAATTGAAATTTAGATACATTTCCTCTTTTGCCCGGTGAATCCTAGGCCGAAAAAGGCCCAAACAAATCTCCAGACTAAGCCCAAATGATTTTCACCATCCTTATTAAGAAACTGTGGTACAAAATAGATAAGAGATAAATCCTATTTATTCAGATAAAAAGTAGTATTTTGTCCTCCCATCCAAAATAACTCGGTTACATAAACCTCAAGTCTGTAGTCAGTTCTGACATATACCTCATGTCTATGTTTTGGCCGCGAGCTGAACCTTTTCTATTACGTAATTGGTTATTTCAAATTTTTATGGTTACTTCAATTCATGAGTACTTGACTAAATACATTAATTTGAGGCCAATTTAATGAACACACACTTGTTTATTATCCGACTAATTAGTATATGTGTGTATATATGAGACTTTAAAAGATGAACCTCTTCCGATCAGGTATATAATATAGTTCAGCCTTTACATAACCATGATTTCATTTCAATCTTGTAAACTCAAGCTACGATAGAATCCAAACGTTGTTTCATACCCGGAAGTTATTACTTCTTAGTACTAAATTTTTCAATAGAAACACACCGCATACGTTGTTTCAAAAGGTGTAATGTATATCCGAAAGAGTAAACAACTTCTCGACCTTCCAACACTAATAGTTGTCACGATGTAATAAATGTAAATTGGTTATTTGTCTTTTTCTCAACTTTTAAAAAATTTATTTCATAGTTCCAATTTAAGCTGAAAAGTTGAACGAAATCAAACGGAAAAAAATAAAGAGGAAGTGGTGCAAAAATAATAGAGATTAACATAACATGACCACGTAAGTACAAACACCATGGATGTAACGTAGGCCTAGGTCGAGGTGCATGCCACCATGCACAGTACTGAACTCTAGATATTTCTACTAAAATAATAATTTCAACTTTATCAAATCATTTAAAATAATAATAAGGTCATGATAACTCATACGCTAAAATCCAAACACAGAAACCGAATGATTTTGTCACTTACCAATGATTCTAGGAGCTTCAGTGTCGGGAGTCAATTCAAGTGCAGTGGTTTTGGTTGAATTCATGGGTGCACGAACGATGGCCCCATCCAGTCGCTCCCCATTTGTATCTTAATGAGTTTTTGAGATTTCGATAATACTAAAATTATTTTATCCTGTTTTCTGATGATTATATACGTACAACTCTGTGTATTTACTTTTGTCCTCATCTCATTCTGATCTTATATTTGAAGCAATACGGCTCCTCGATCCGAATGAAAAGTGGTTTTTTGTTGTTTGTGAAATTGTTAAGTCATAGAATTACAATTTAAACGAGGCTATATACAAGGGGTGTGAAACCAAAAAGTGAAACCAAAATTACGCGGTGGTAGATTAATGCTTGCTTTGAACGGATACGGATGTTATGAACTTCTGATCCGCAAGAAGAGTACCAAAATGAAAGCTAGATCCTGAGTAAATATATGATCAATCATAAACATGCAACCATCCATTATTCCATTTCCAGTTGAGAAATAAGATTCGATACACTAAATGTTTAATAATTACTTACAACAAAAAATGCGTTATTCATTAAAAGCAAAGCAAGCACCACTTACCATTTACAAAAGAGATCAGTTTGACTTGAGTGAGAGGCATCTCTAATAACAGGAACTATCCTCAAATGAATCCGTAAGAGCTACGATTGTAGCACGTGTACGGTGGAGAAGAGGGAGATCCCTCAGATTCTCTTTTGAAAGAAAGGGGCCCACTCGCCGATATATAACAAAAGGGAAAACGTAGAGGTAAATGGTTGGGCCACTGCTTCACCCAAAAGCCTTTTTCTCTCTTTCTTTTGTTTTAAAATACTTGTTTTGTGCCTTTCAACGGTTAAAAAACTCCTAATTCCAAGACACTAGACAATTACGTGTCCTCTGTACGGCTTCTTTTTCTAACTTTCTACTTCATAGTGACTAGTGAGGCCTCTTTTTCAATTAGTTTTGTTTCTCATCCACGATTATTTAGGTAATCATGAATGTAATTACAGCTTTACAGGTAAACAAATGAGATTGGTTGTTAATTGCGTGAAATTTATTTGATCTCTTTCGTCTATCGAATCTACTTTATGGAGACATATTTGAAATCAGTTTCATTATACCTCTGTATCACGGCTAGACTACCGGAATAAACCATAGTCGATATCGTTTACAATATCAGCAAAATGTAAATTTGTACGCAGATGAATAACGTTAAGATTTGGACTTGGATCTCCTCCTGCACAGAGTTGCGGCATTCAGTTTCGAAAACAATACAAAATTGTTAGCAATATCAAATATCCCGATATTTTTACACTAAGTGACAAAAGTGGTCTCTGAAAACATTTAGAAACTAGCCTACAAAGCTTTTAACCAAACAGTTCACAAGAAGTTTGATGTCAAACTCGTATACTCAGTTTCTGCCGATAAACTAGACGTGATGTTTTGTTTTACAATAAACTAGTGTCTAGTGTAGATCCCCACAAAAATGCACAATGGCCTCAACCTAGAACACTCTTAAACGTGGTAATGTAAGATCTTGTGAGTTGTGATCATAATTGGAAGATGCCCAGTTTAAAGATCATTAATACATCTATTGAGTGACTATGAGATGCATTAAATTTTGGTTTACGTGTCTAATGTAATGTAACCTAAACTTAGTTCACAGTGTATTTAAATTATTTAACTGGAAAGGGGGTCAGTAAACCTGCCGTATATAGTTTTCGTACTTATATAATTCGTTAGGCTTGAAAAGGTTGACCTAATTTAGCTCAAATTAAGGTTAACTACAACCAATTTTAACGTATTAAGGTTAACTACAAGCACATTAAACGTATTTGGGAATTTTATACATAAATATTTTTTTCGTGATTAGTAGGTCTTTCATCTTTAGGGAGACAATTTTGAAAAAAATGGTCTTCGTGAGAAAGGGAGGACCACAATCGTGGCGCGAAAGGAATTTTCTCTTTCTCTTCTGTTGCATTCTGATTGGATCACGTATCTATCCCACCTGATAGTGATGCTTACGTGGTCCATTTATAGAGAGTGTAGTGACCAGATCAACGGTTGAGATTCATCTATTTAGGCACAAGACCAATTACGTCACGTCGCTAGATCAAGATTTTTGAAGGCGGGGAGAAGAAAAATCAAAGTTAAAAGTAAAATGTTGAAAGAAAAAAAAAGGAATTTTAAAATGTTTGTGAAGCGGTAGCGGTAGGGCGCGTGGGTATAAATGGCTCGCCTTGTAACGTGTAAAGATGATATTTATTCAATTGCATGGTATAATCAACAAACACTAATATTCGACTCTTCTTTTGTCAAGAAATCTGGAGAGATTTTGCATTTTTCTCGGAAATCAAATATATTGGACGATCAATAGATTCGTTACCGGAAGAAATCTAGAGAGTTTTTTCAGATGACGGATATTTGTTACGAGGACGAAGCGTCTGCCTGTGAATCGAGGCTGTCGTGGTCGAGCCGGAGGCGGAGGATCGGAGCTCAGCGTTGCAGGATGTCTTCGGCGGAGATGAAACCTCCGGCGGCGGCGACGGAGTTGGACTCGGAGGGGATATATAAGCGTAATAAACAGGAGGAATACGATTTTATGAACTGCGCATCACCTTCTCGAAGCTATCCTGAAGATTGTTCAGAAGCGAACGGGAGTGTATTACTAGAACTGGAGATCGCGAGAGATAACGGCGAAGTCGAAATCTCCGGCGGAAATCCATCAAAGAAAACGGTGAGAGAGACGGATCTGAGGCCTAGATACGGCGCCTCATCGGTGTGCGGGAGAAGAAGAGATATGGAGGATGCGGTTGCGATTCATCCGTCGTTTGTACGTAAACAAACGGAGTTTTCTCGAACACGATGGCACTATTTTGGAGTTTACGACGGCCATGGCTGCTCTCATGTACGACGCCGTTTCACTACTTCTGTTTTCATATTTAAATTCAAAATTTGAATATCGTCAGTTAGGCTGATTCGGTTTGTTACAATACGACGCCGTTTTCCCAGGTTGCGGCGAGGTGTAAAGAGAGACTTCACGAGCTAGTGCAGGAGGAAGCGTTTTCCGATAAGAAGGAAGAATGGAAAACGATGATGGAGCGTAGCTTCACGCGCATGGACAAGGAGGTTGTTCGTTGGGGAGAAACCGTGATGAGCGCTAACTGCAAATGCGAGCTTCAAACGCCTGATTGCGACGCCGTAGGATCTACCGCCGTTGTCTCCGTCATTACGCCGGAGAAGATCGTTGTGGCGAATTGCGGCGACTCTAGAGCAGTTCTCTGTCGAAATGGAAAACCAGTTCCTCTATCCACAGATCACAAGGTCAGTCTCTTCTTTAATATGTTACGTTTTTGGTTAATTTGTTGGGATTTATGGATGAATATAATTCGTGGTTTTGACTAATCTGTTTTATGTTTGAATTAAATAGCCGGATCGTCCGGACGAGCTGGATCGGATCCAGGAAGCAGGAGGGAGAGTGATATACTGGGACGGAGCAAGAGTGTTAGGCGTTTTAGCCATGTCACGATCCATAGGAGACAACTACTTGAAACCGTACGTGAGCTCAGAGCCGGAAGTGACGGTGACGGATCGGACAGAGGAGGATGATTTTCTGATACTAGCGAGCGACGGGCTATGGGATGTAGTGACGAACGAGGCGGCGTGTTCGATGGTGCATATGGTTCTGAACAGAAGAGGCCGTGGTGGTGGAGGAGGAAGACGGCGAGAAACCCCGGCGAGTAGTGAAGAAGGGAAAGAGGAGGTGGCAGTGGGGTCAAGGAGGAACGGAAAGAAAGGAGAGATCACGGACAAAGCATGTACGGAGGCGTCAGTGTTGCTAACGAAGCTGGCGTTGGCGAAGCACAGCAGTGACAACGTAAGCGTCGTCGTCATTGATCTCAGAAGAAGAAGAAAGAGACACGTTGCTTGACACTAATCTCATCACTCTACTCCACCGTTTTTGGTGTTTTAAAAATGATTCTTTTGTTTTTTTTTTTTTTTTTTTTTCCTTGGGTTGAGTGTGTGAGGTTTCATTGAGACGAAGGTAGCTCAGATCTTTCTCCCAACCCAAAAGAGAAAAAAGAAAAAGAAAACATCAGCTTTTAAAAATACCGGTTAAACCGGGAATGGTTGGGTTGGTTTTCGTTCTGAACCATTTTTGGCCTTTTTGCATTGTGTGTAATGAACAAACAGAAAAGAGAGACGGGATATGTCACTGTCAGTGTCACCGTCTGGGTGGAATCGGTTCAGAAATCAATGAATAAAAACATGTACATATTTTTTGCTTTTATGCCAAACCATTTGTTCAAGTACGCGTGTCCTCCTTTGAAAAGAGCAACGGGAATTTTCTTTTGGTAACAAGACTTTTTGTGGGCCTCTTTGTGAGAAGAAATTCGAAATCCCACGGAAACGAAGTGAGAAAGAGAGAAGATAATTAGGGAAGAGGAAGGACGTGTCAAAGAGGCACTAAAAAGAGGACGTGACCCACCAAGGAGAGATACTTATTTTATATGCACATTTGTACGTGTCGGTGTTGGGTAATTGACAATAACTAACTGATCATTCATAATTGATTGATCTAATCTTCTAACTAACAATGTTTTATCTAAACATGATCACTGTTCAGAATGAAAGAGAAGTTACACAAGCTACTTTTCCCAGGGAATGAATCTACGTGTGTCAAATGAATCGGCCCGAAACCAACCCAAGACATTTCGGACAAATGCTTACAGGCTAATTAATTCTAGTAGCATCTAAAACTACTGAGCCGAGGGAAAACGAAAGAGTGGCAATATTAAGCAACATTTCAAATAGATGAGACATACCAAATGCTTCAATTGCCCAAACCCACACACATACTAATTTAAGCTACTCCAAGATTTGAAGTACCAAAATGTATTTCAACGATGCCACATTTGTAGCAATTCTAGACACATAATAAAACTAAAGACACAAAACAGCTACAGCAACACGGAAGCTTAATAGAAGAGAAAGGGAAAGGTTGCAGAATAAGACTTTCCACGGACATGCAAATGGACCCGCGAAAAATGTACTTCTCTGCAATCCAAACCGGCCATTTCACGTTTGTTTGATGTCACCGTTTTCTTTAAGGGTCTTGAGTCTTCTGTAGCCCTTGTCGGTTCCAAAGATCCTGAAGATCACCGAGTCCAATTGTTCACATCTCTTTTCAAAAGCAAAGAGATACTAATTAATAGGTAAGAGGTTTACCAGTCCATATACACAAAGGTTGAAGAGTAGTTGCCAGACTTTGTGTAGAGGAGGCGGTGATGGTAGTCATGGAAGTCAGACCTATAAACCAAATTGTTGAAAATTCCATTATTACAATGTATTATAGATTGTAAGCTCAAACAAAAGAGCTGGCTAGATGAAGAAAGTCTTACCCTCCATACAGTGGAAGAAAATTTGAGAGGCTCCATGGGAAATGATAACCACAATGTGCCTCAACTGTCTCAAGCACTCTCAGCACCATCCATAGCCAGAGAGTAATCAAGTGGGGACCGGTGAGAGCAGGACCGACTATGGTAGCAAATCCCAGGAATAGAATCTCAGCGGGGTGAGCATATTCTGATGTCAAACCAAATGGCGTGGCATATCTGTGATATCATATAATGGTTGCTCTTTCAGAACTTATCTACATAACATTTCCAAGCATAAGAAACTGTAAAAACATGGTGAAGAGTGAAGATTGAAACTTACTCATGATGCACACTGTGCACGTTCTTGTACAGCCATTTAGTATGCAAGATCCGATGACCCCAATAGAAAACGAAATCCTCAATGATGAAGTAGAATAATATCTGGGCAGTCACTTCTTTCCTGCAGGACCATCACCAAAGAGGGTCTTATATACCTGATCAAACATAAGCTCAGGTTCTTTCATGATGCTCAACACTGACATTTTTCTCTTTCTTTTTTCTATTGCCATTTGGAAGAGTTCAACATCAGAACCCAAAGGAAAAAGCTTCAGGACAAAAGAACCTGATAATACCAGGACGGCAGAGGAAAACTGCTTCGCATTCCCATGGCTCTGAAGACTGGATAGGAGGCTATCATCAGGGGCAAGTTTACGCAGAAATGATAAAGCAACAGCCGAGTTATACATTTTCCTTGGGCTTCAGGCGTGTTATTTTTGGTCTGCATATGACCAAAGCAACAACATTTGTTTATCACAAAAGTAATAGAAGCTGAGATATAGTATCAGCTTCACAAACAAAAAGTGACTGATTCTTTGGTTATCAACATCTACAAGATCCTATTGAAACGATCACGCAAAGCTGTAATGTCATACAAAGAAGAGACGAACCTGAATTTTGTACTTGCTGAGGAAGCCTGCCCTTTCCAGATAAATGAAAGGAAGTCCAGATAAGAAAAACACGCTTTCATGGAGGAGGAAACTCCCAATGCACGACAGTTGAAAGTCGCTAAAATGTGTCACAAGGTACTGCAGGAAAAAAAAAGGCTCAGCTGAAGATATTACATTCCGGTAAAAGTAAGCATATTCTGATGGTACTAGCAGAGAATACTGATATCATCAACACTATTGCCTATGAGTACGTGTTTCATTGATCCAATAATCTCAGGGACTAGAAAACCATGCAAAATCCAAAGCAGTGATCCATCTGAACGGCGTTTTTAGTTAGCAATCAATCACAGGAAAGTCCGCAAAGTTAAAACAATCGACCAGAGAGCACGAAAGGGATTCGATAATCATTCATGCGTCAAGGTCCAGTACCAATAGAAAGGAAACTGAAAATACAGATATTCCGGGACAAGCATAGTCAAATTCAGATCTAAAACAGTATCTGCAATCGACAGGAAACCAAATTTAATCCGATGGAATCAAAACAATCTAGAGCGGTGGATCACAACAAACTAAGAAAAAATGAAAACAGAGACGTATCACAATGTATTGAACTGAAGTCAGAGAAGACGGAGTAAACAGGAAGGAATCGCCTGAGAATCGACGAAAACGAAGGAATCGGAAACAGTAGGAGGATCGACGGAGATGAGTACCTGCCAACCGGAGTCGACGAGGGAAGCCATTGATGGATCGATCTATGAGAAAGAGAGATGGGAAGAGAGATGTAGAGAAAGAAAGAGGTTGTCGAGAGGCCACGAGTGAAACAAACAACAGACTGTCACGGAACGAAAAGTAATCTGGAGACTGATAGATATTTTTATTTTTTTGTTCCCACCAACTTTTTAACGTTTTCTCTCTCTCTATCTGTCACGGAGGGGCCCTTTCGGTCTAGTAAATGCTTACGCAGCCCCTCGTGCGCATCACCCTCCACTTCTCCTATTTTAGGTTCACTCATCTGTTTTTTCATTGTTGGTTGGCACAATTTTATCTCTTCATCTTTTTAGGCAAGCAGATATTGAATAAAGAATGTTGTGGAGATCAGTGTCCTTGATTGTTTGATTACTAATTAGCATGTTTAAGTTCTGTGGAGATCATTAAGATGACAATGTAAACAGAGCAGGCCGAATCAGATTAGCAAAAGAGCTTTATCAGTGAATGTGTCTGCGTAAAGATTTTTAGATAGAACAATAAAGAAACAAATCTTCCTTTTGGGAAATGGTGTGAATGATCACAGTTTCAATACAACTAAACAAACTTTCTGTAACATAAATCCAATACGAAAAAAAAGAAAACAAAGAACTGGGAAGAAAAAGGTATGCTATACTTGCTGAAATTAAGCCAAGAAAGAAGAAAAAAAAACTGGTAAAAAGATCAATCAAAAGAGAGATATCCTTGAAAAATCAAACGTGTGATTGATTAGTCATTTGGCTAATAGTTTGGAGGTAACTAGGAAGAACAGCATCCTTTTCTGTTAGTAGCAGATGAATCTGATATGTTAATGGCAGTACCTTGGCCAGGAACAGGAAGAGTACCTGCAGCTTCTTGTGCAGCCAAGGCTTTCTTGCTTATGATATGATAAATCTCAGATAATATAGTCTGAAACGCTTTCTCGATATTGGTTGCTTCTAAAGCAGATGTCTCGAGAAACGACAAACCTTCCGTCTCAGCGAGAGAGCGACCATCTTCGTCGGCAACAGATCTCAGGTGGTTTAGATCCGATTTGTTTCCAGCCATCATGATGACGATGTTGGAGTCGGCATGGTCCCTAAGCTCGCGTAGCCATCTCAGGACGTTGTCAAAGGTTTGCCTCTTGGTTATGTCGTAGACGAGAAGAGCACCAACGGCTCCTCTGTAGTATGCGCTTGTGATTGCTCGGTAACGCTCTTGACCAGCCGTATCCCAAATCTGAGCCTTCACTGTTTTGCCTTCAACCTAAACGGAGAGAGATAACACACAGAAGAAGCATGAGCAAGACGAAATCTCACGGTACTTCAAAATAATTCCAATTGGTGATACAGAAGATCTTCAGATCTAACAATCACATGTTCACATTTCATTTCTACATCAATAAGCCACGCTTGAATCTGAAAACGCCTTACAATGCAAATGCGACGATACCTCAAAATAGAATCTAGCTTAAGAACGATTGATCTGTAACGTATTCGAGTGAAGAGATTAGAAGAGAGATGACCTGTAGAGTCCGGGTGGCGAATTCGACGCCAATGGTGGATTTGGATTCGAGGCAGAACTCATTTCTGGTGAATCTAGAGAGAATGTTGGATTTCCCGACACCGGAATCGCCGATCAGGACGATCTTGAAGAGGTAATCGTACTCGTGATCTATTCGATTCGCCATTTCCTCTCAAATCCTAGCGTCCGATCTCCCGATCAACCTATGAATACACACACATATACGCGTCAACATCGATCGGATAACTGTCTCGGAAACGGAGACAGTGAGATTAACGTTTCAAAGGACTAAATCGGAACCCTAGAAAGGAAAGTCGAAGGAGGAATTGAGTTTTGGGAAAATTTTACCCTTTGAGCAAGCCGGAAGGATCGAGAATGGAAATGTTTTCGTAAATTGCTTTTGTTTTCCTCTTCTTTCTGTTCTCTGTATCTCTTTCCTAATACGTTTGCGAGTTTTGTGCTTACGAGGTGAAAACGGATACACCTAGCTATTTATTCAGCTTTTAATATTGGACGAATTATTTCTGTTTAACAGCGAAAGAAATATAATATTAAAACGAAGAACCATACAGAGAAATGAAGCTAAATTGGCTCAGCCGGAGATCTCAATAGACTTAACTTGAGCCTTCTTCGTCTCAACCTTAGGCACCGTCACAGTCAAAACGCCATTCTCCATGGAAGCTTTCACCTGATCCATCTTCACATTCTCCGGCAGCTTAAACTTCCTCGAGAATTGCCCGCTCGATCTCTCCAGTCGATGCCACGTGTCCTTCTTGTCCTCTTTCTCCACGTGTCTCTCCCCACTGATCTTGAGCACACTGTCGTCCTCTATCTCCACTTTAACCTCCTCTTTCTTCATCCCCGGCAGATCCGCCTTGAACACGTGCGCCTCCGGCGTCTCTTTCCAGTCCACGCGTGCGTTCGCTATCGCCGATGTCTCTTCGGAGAGCGACGACGGAGCTGAAGGGAATGGTAGATCCCAAACGTCGAGTGAGAAGGGATCGAAGTTGCTGTTGCTTCGCCTGTTGTTGCCGAAGAAGCTTGGAATCAGCGACATTCTTACTATTTTCGAAAGTGAAGGAGCTTGCTTGGGGGCTGAGTAAATCACGTTTTCTGATGAATTTGATTTCGATTTCTGAGTAAAGCAACTGAGTCGGATGGCCTATTTATGGTGATGACAAAGAAATCTCCAGAACTTCTAGATTTCTCGGGTCTCAAGTTCTTTAAATTTGGTGGGAGATTTGGGAAAAGATGAGGCGAATCTAGAGAACTCTAGATGCATTTCAATTTTTCAAGTACTCTTTTCGGCTTTTGTGTGTTTGGGCCATAATGGGCTTCTGAGGCCCATCATTCTGACATGATCCGTGAAGAGTTTTGATTAGTTGCTTCATATATTTCGGTTTTCATTCAGTTTCTTCATCTGTATCCTGTAATGTAGAGTGAAAATTTGTGAACCTGTTCAAAACCATATTAATTTTGTTTGGGCAGATTTTAATATACGTGGCAGATGATAGGATATCCAGATTGTGCTTATATAAACATAGTGATACAACACAAATAACACCAAACATGACAACTTTTTAAACAAAGATGAGTACAGTATATGGTTAGTAGTAGTAGTGTGTACCTTGAGCTCAACAACGGAATCAGTTGCAGACAAAATGACGTTTGAAGCGTTGAAGATGATGAATGAATAACTCGACGCGATAAAACCATTCTCTGGACCAGCGTGAGTCAATACAGAGGAACGCAGACAAAGCCAATAACGTGGTGATGTAGACTGCACCACAAGTCCAATAAAACCACATCATATCTATCAAACCATCACCATCACCCTCTTCATCTTCTTCCTCATTGGCCTGCTTCGACGCACTTGGCTCTTGATCTCTCGCAGGGTTGCAACTTATATTGGTTGGAAGGCCACAAAGATGAGCGTTTCCTAAGTAGCTCTTTTCCTCAAAGGTTACAAGATGGCCTTTGAAAGGAATTTCACCAGATAAATTGTTGTATGAGATGTTGAAGTATCCTAAACTGTTGAGGTCAGCTAGCTGAGGAGGGATCTTTCCATCTAGCTTATTGTTGGATAGATCAAGACTCTCTAAGCTCTTCAGCTTCGAAATGCTATACGGTATAGAGCCTGTGAGGCGGTTGCTTGACAAATTCAGGGATCTGATGTTCTGCAGATCTCCAATCTGAACTGGAATTTCACCAGACAGTTCGTTGCTTGACAGATCCAGACCATGCATATACCGGAGAATGTCACCTTGATACTCCTCATATCTGCTTTTCGTCAAGAAATCCACTATGGTTGCTGGTTTCTGTTGATAGCCGTTCCTCACATCATCATCCAAGTTAAGATGTGATGTGTACTGACAGTTTCGCAGAAAAGTAATGTACGAGAGGTCAAAAACTGCATCCAGTGACATGGTACGGTCAGATCTTTCTGCACCAAAAGACATTTTACTCAAACATGATGGTATGGAGCCTTTGAATTTGTTGTGAGATAAGTCCAGGAGACCAACTTCACCCAGCTGACATACTTTCTCAGAGATATGAGTTTGAAAGCTGTTGTTCCGTAGAAGAAGAACACGTAACTTTGATGTCTCGCCAACAGTGCTCAGAATCTTACCAGAAAGATTGTTGTTCCGCAAATCAAGCACCTCTAATGCCTCAGCGTTGAATAAACTTCCCGGAACTGACCCCATAAACTCATTGTTTTGTAGTCTTAACTCTCTTAGAGATGGAAAATCCACATTCCTTGGTATCGAGCCAGAGAAGCTATTGTGTGAGATGTCCATAACCTCAAGCCAAGGACTCTGTAGTTGAAAAGGGAAAGGACCTTTTAGCTGGTTTCCACTCATGTATAGGTAGGAGAGGCTTGACATCTTACCAATCCAAAGCGGAAGCATGCCTGAGAACCTATTATCTGAGATGTCTAAAAGAGTTAGATTCTTTGACTTCAACAAACCCTTTTCAAGACTCCCAGTAAACCTGTTGCCGTCAAGAAAAAGCCCAACTAAACTAGTAAGATTTGCATGCTTCGAAAATATTCCCCCCTGTAATCGGTTGTTGGAGAGCTTTAGAACCTTCAGCGAGTAGCAACCACCTAAAAACGTTGTAGGTAGCTCACCATATAGACCATTAGAAGACATGTCCAAGACTTGTAGACTTTCCATCTCCCCAATCGAAGACGGAATGGTTCCCTGAAAATGATTTGAAGACAAATTCATATACCTCAGGTTTGGAAACACAATCCCTATGTCTTCTTTAATTGAATCATCAATCATATTACTCGAGATATCGAGAACTTGCAAGCCGTGAGCAAGCATAGGTAGCTGAAGCTTTGTCAAGGAGTTCCCACTTAGTAAAATAGTCTGCAGCCTTGTGTTATTCTTCACCAGCCAAGTCGGGAAAGGTCCTGTCAAGTTGTTGTGAGAGAGATCTATGAAACACAAGTCCCGCTGATGCACTAGAAATCTGAGCATTGTGTTGCCAAGACTGCAATTCGATAAATGTAACATCTTCAACTGAAACAATGGAGCCCAAAAACTCTCGGTCTGAACTTGGATCGCTCCGACTACTGATGACAGTTTGAATACCGTTAGTCTTGTTTGATTGACCAGTGAGTTGAACAAGAACGAACCGTTGAAGTTATTATTTAGAAGCGAGAAGTACTCAAGTGCTGATGGTAAACCGGAGACAAAGGAAGACAGGTTTCCCTCTAACTGGTTGTTCGATAGATCAAGAGTTCGAAGATGTGTTAAGTTACCAAAACAATAAGGTAGACTTGTTAAGGCATTGCTGCTCAAATCCAGCTCCCTGAGATTCGTTAGTCTGCAAATCCCCAGATAGCCTGAAATTAGTCAAACAAGAGCGTAAGAAATCTATGTAGAAATAGAGTAATTAGACATATGATTATCTTCTGTTCTCACAACAAATCTACGTAGGAAGGTGACCAAACTGAGGCTCTTCTGTTTAGGCTAAGCAATCCATAAGATAATGAAAGATAGGCTTAGAAGAGATGAAATGATTGTAATATTTCACCTTCGCGGGTCAAAGACAATTGATTCCTTTTGAGATCCAATACTTGTAAAGATGTAGGAATCACTAAACCTGCACTTGGAAGAAGCATCTTCTATATTCAGTTAAGGGAAATATTCTCAACTTGACCCTGAAAAAGTGAAAACCTACACCAAACCAAACAACATCGAGTTTCTATTTCAATTCGTATCTTACCTACGCCATGATCCAAATTTGTGAACCCATTGCCACTGAGATCCAGTTCTTGCAACTTTTTCAGATTTTTCAGTACTACAGCAAAAGAAACATTCTTATGTAAAAAAACAGAAAGACTCAGAATTCATTTGATTGCCTTCTCTACAATTAATACACTTACCAAGAGTAGATAGCGTGTGGTTGAATTTATTGCCTTTTAATCTTAAGACTGCTAACTCTCGGAGATTTTCTAAACCTGGATATCCCGAAAGACACAAGTTATGATTAGAAAGTTGAGACAAATGGAACAAATCAATCTAAGTAGATGGTAAATTCCTTGTAGTCTCGGTCTACCTTTTAGTTGAGAAAAATCTGACAATGGGTTGTAACTAAGATCTAGTGTTTTCAGTTTCGCTGTACTAAACCCTGCACCAACAAACACGTTATGATACCATAACAAATGTTACAAGTCAGCAGAGATAAGCAATTCAAAAACAGAAAGACAAATATATGCAGCCACTCACTGTGACTAGCCTTAGAGTCGTTAACTCCATTGAAACTGAGATCAAGTACTTCTAATTCTCTGAAACCGGTTAAACCTGCATTTCAATGCCTCCCTCGGTCATTTGGTATCAATCCTGTAGTTCTTGGGACGACTGAATAACATAAGGTATTGTTGAGATATTTACCTTGAGCGGATAAGAAGCTGAAACTGTTGTCCTTCAAGTTTAACACTCTCAACTGTGTCATGTTTGCAAGTCCTGCAATACCAGAACAAAAATTCCGTCAAGACCATCTCCAACATAAAACTACATACAAATTCTTCAATAAAGAAAACAAAAATGTTTAGAAGAAATACATAACCTTTAGGAGGAAAGACACCTTCCATATAATTAGATTCAAGATGTAGAGTCCTAAGCGATGTCGCAGCACTTAGAAAAGGAACAATGCTGTTGTCGAACAAATTGTGCGAGAAATCTATTGTGGTGAGCTTCTCCATTCTCCCAAAGCTCTGATAACCTGGAAACATAAATGCAGAAAAATAAAACTCTCTTTCGAGCAAACCGTCGAACACATTATGTGCACTATATACTATCAACCACCAAATTTCATACGCACCCTAACATTTTCTCACGCTATCACCAAAAATCTTAAGTCGAAATCTATACACACATGCACCACTTTTTCGAGGAAACGACTCACTCGATCGATCATCAATGGCTGATCTTAGAGACGAACCATACGGTACCAAAATCTTTGAAAAGACAACTAAGCAGGTTGTTTATATATGTTTGGTTAAGAGCGGTTTAAGACTTAACCGATATTTATAATTTTTGATTTTCAGATATTAATTACAGAGGTTATCGAGTAGGAAATTGATAAAATTTCGGTTATACGGACGTACCATGGATGTGATCAGACAAACCAGTGAACCAATTCCATGAAAGGTTTAAGCTCTGGAGTTGAGGAAAACTATGGAGCAAAGACAGATTCAACGATCGCGTTTGCGACTCAAACGCGACCGGTATGAGTCGACCCAGCGAGAGATCGACGACGTGGCCACCAAAAGCGTCACCGCACTTTACTCTGTCCCAACGGCAGCAATCACCACCATTACGAGTCCATGACTCGAGAATACTATTCCCTTCACCTTGATCTTCGGTGTCAACGAGATTCTTGAGATACCACTTTAGTTGCAACAGACCAGTCCGTTCAGTTTCCACACAGCATTCACATCCTTTCATTTGAAACTGAAGAATCATTGTTACTGTTATCAACACCAAAGCTTTCTGTTTAAATCGCCACCATCTTCTCTCGTATGTTGTCGTCATTGGTTTTTTATCTCTATGTTTTATTAGTTAGGAGGAATTAAGGATATGAATGATCATTTCCAAAGTTTGAAGAGTTTTGATTGAAGACTTTACCAAGAATAGAATTGTGAGATACTAAAATGTGAATGTGAGCTCAACAGGTTCACGTTATTCAACCCGTATTTGACTTCTGCGTTCAACGCCAACCACGAGAATTGACACATGAGTCCATCTCCATCAAAGGTACGCCTCTCACTAGCTATCAACCTTTAAATGGTTTGCTTCTCTTTGTCTTCTATTTTTGTTTAGATGTTGAAGATAGTATGTCAATTTTGTTATTAACATCAACTTTTGTCTTCTAATGTGATGATAAATATGTTTAAACCAATTCCAAATCAGGAGTTAATTTTTTGTGAATCAAGAGTTTTTTTGTTAGTTTATAAAAATCTACCTTCTTTTGCCAACAACATGCATTTTAACAAACTTGAAATCAGACGATGACATTGTAAAATCACAATATAGTTTACTAGGCTCTATGCCTTTATGTGACAAATACAGTTATCGACTAAAGAGATGACACAAGATATTAATTTGAACCCAAAAGCCTGATTCAACTTTGAGTTTAGGCCCAAACTGATATGGACTCGCAACTTTATGATTAAAGTCAACATAGTCATCTTTGACGACCACAACTACCATTAATTAATGAGTCATCATCATCTCTCCACTCACACGCACTAATCTCATTTCTTTCCTTGAACTTTCAGTTTCAGACTCTTCTCCTTTTTCCCTCACTCTCTCTCTTTCTTTTTCCCGCACCAAATTCCTTTCTTCTTCCGCCCAACTTCTCTCCATCTCTCTCTCTCCCCTTGATCTCCCAACAATCCATCAGGTTAGTGATTAGTTTCTCGTCTGTCGTGGTTTTCCGATTCCGATTGAGTTTTTTATTTGAATTTTTCTTCTGTTTCATGTTTGTGATCGTCTATGCCTTGTGATGCTCCTTTTTGGCCTGTGATTTTCCTTCTCAGTTTTGTGTGATCATAGAATTGCATGGTACACTTCTGTTTGAGAATCGGGGATGTCAATTTGATAATTATGACATTTCACCTTTGTGAATGGAGAGTCTATTAGCTAATATTGAATAGAATGTTATTTATGCCAAGAATAATGTTTTTATAGGGTAATGCGAAGTGGTAGAGAACCTTCACCATGATGGAGCTATCTCTAGTCAAACTATGGAGCACTCGCTTTTATAGTTTCTTCTACATATGGACAGTGCTTTTGCTGCTCACCGCCGGAGGAGTTTACTCTCACTCCGAATACTTGATCGGAATGGGAAGCTATGACATCACTGGCCCAGCGGCTGATGTAAACATGATGGGTTATGCTAACATGGAGCAAGTAGCATCTGGTATTCACCTCAGGCTACGAGCTCGTACATTCATTGTCTCAGAGCCTGAGGGGAAACGGGTTGCGTTTGTGAATATCGACGCTTGCATGGCTTCGCAGATTGTCACACTAAAAGTGATCGAGAGACTCAAGGCAAGGTATGCACTTGCCTGAGATCATAGTAGCTTAAGATTGATTTCTTTCACAAAATGTGGAGATTGTGGAACGATTGAACTGTGTTTTGCAGATATGGGGACCTGTATACAGAGAAGAATGTTGGCATCAGTGGTATTCACACCCACTCCGGTCCAGGGGGTTATCTTCAGTATGTGGTGTATATCTTTACATCTCTTGGATTTGTTCGTCAGTCATTTGATGCCCTTGTGGATGGAATCGAGAATAGTATCATACAAGCTCATGAAAACCTTCGTCCTGGATCAATTCTTCTCAATAATGGTAACGACTGATGATACTCTTGGCCGAGAGTTGTACATTTGTGTTGCAGGATGGTTTTTCGTAATGGCTATTCTTGTATGGCTAATGAAGCTTACCTTATAGGTGAACTCTTGGATGCTGGTGTGAACCGCAGTCCAAGTGCGTATCTTAATAATCCTTCAAAAGAAAGGAGTAAATACAAGTACAATGTTGATAAAGAAATGACTCTCTTGAAGTTTGTGGATGATGAATGGGGTCCGGTAGGTAGTTTCAATTGGTTTGCTACTCACGGAACTTCCATGAGTCGTACAAACTCTCTGATCAGTGGGGACAACAAGGGCACTGCAGCACGGTTTATGGAGGATTGGTTTGAACAGAGCACCGGTAAAAGATCCTACTCTGAAGAGTTTGATTCAGATGAGATACCTAGAAGAGTTTCAAGCATAATCGAGAATCATCAGGAAACTCGTAAGTTTTACAACACCTTTTATAACAACTGTACATTGTGTCTTGAAAGATGGAAGAAGAGAAAATGTTCAGTTTGTTTGATACTGACGCAGATCAAGAGTTGCTAGAGCTTGCATCTTACTTTGAGTCACAACCTGGTAGTCCTGCAACTAGAATTTCGAGTTCTGCAAGGCGGGTGAGGAGTGCTCTGAGGAATGCGGACATGCCTGGCTTTGTTTCTGCTTTCTGTCAAACAAACTGTGGTGATGTTAGCCCAAATGTGCTTGGAGCCTTTTGCCTAGACACTGGTCTTCCTTGTGATTTCAATCACAGTACATGTGGCGGGAGAAATGAGATGTGCTATGGGCGTGGACCAGGGTATTCACCTGTCTTTGTTTTTCTGTCGTCTTACAAGATTGGATAGCACAAATTTATTGAGATAAAGTCTCTTGACCTGTTTTGCTTTATCATTGCAGCTATCCTGATGAATTTGAGAGTACACGTATAATTGGTGAGAGACAATTCGAGATGGCTAAGGATCTTTTCAACGAAGCATCTGAACAGCTACAGGGGAAGGTTGATTACCGCCATGTTTACGTGGACTTTTCGCAGCTTAATGTGACACTTCGTAAGAAAGATGGAACTTCAGAAGTTGTGAAAACATGTCCTGCGGCAATGGGATTTGCTTTTGCTGCTGGAACCACAGATGGACCAGGAGCATTTGACTTCTCACAAGGAGATGATACGGTATTCAGTCAAATGTAACATCTGATAAGTAGTTATTGCTTACATGTTTTCCATTTCTGAATTCTACCATTTGCATCAATCAGGGGAACCCTTTCTGGAAGGTGGTGAGAAACTTTATTAAACCACCTCACAAGAAACAAATGGATTGTCATTACCCAAAACCCATCTTGCTTGACACTGGAGAAATGACAAAGCCATATGACTGGGCTGTAAGTAGTTTAGAATTGTGAACTTCCATGAGTACTGTTTACGGTTTTAAGACTATATTCTAACTTTTTTTTCGTGGATTCCAGCCGTCAATTCTTTCATTGCAAATTCTACGTATTGGACAACTTTTCATCCTCAGCGTTCCTGGAGGTAAAGGAGAATCTGAAGATTGGCACACTTTAAAATCATGAGTAATGATGTGATGTTTAATATTCCTGACTATCTTGCTTGTCAGAATTCACAACTATGGCTGGAAGGCGTCTCCGTGATGCAGTCAAGGCTCAGCTTAAAAGCAGTGGTGACAAAGAAATGAGCGGTGAGATCCACGTGGTGATAGCTGGGTTGGCTAATGGATACTCACAGTATGTGACTACTTTTGAGGAGTACCAAGTGCAAAGATACGAGGTAAAATCTTATCACACTGACCCTTTAGAACAAACAGCTCCATCTTGTTCCTCTTAATCTGTATCTGTTGCATTTGTTAGGGCGCATCTACATTATTTGGCCCACACACCCTCAGTGGCTACATTCAAGAGTTCAAGAAACTCTCCAAATCTCTCCTCCATGATACGACTGTTGAACCGGGGCCTCAACCGCCGGATCTCCTAGACAAGCAACTGAGCTTCCTCACACCAGTCGTGATGGACACAACTCCTGCCGGAGACAGTTTTGGGGATGTAATCTCGGATGTTCCCAAAAACTTGTCCTTGAAGAGTGGAAATGACCATGTGACTGTTGTATTCCAGTCTGCTTGCCCTAGAAACGATCTTTTGACAGAAGGTATCATCACTCAACTCACATAGACAAAATGGTTGACTTGGTCATATTTTGATGCTAACACGAGATATACTATGTTCATGGCAGGTACGTTTGCTCTGGTGGAGAGACTAGAGCGGAACGACAAGACTTGGACCCCTGTTTATGACGACGATGATCTATCTCTGAGGTTCAAGTGGTCTAGGCCTAAGAAGTTGAGCTCCCGGAGTGAAGCCACAGTGGAATGGAGAATTCCCGAGTCTGCATCACCAGGGGTTTACAGAATCACTCATTTTGGTGCTGCGAAGAAGCTCTTTGGGTCAGTCCACCATTTCACAGGCTCTTCTAGTGCTTTCGTTGTAACATGAACAAGTAGAAACTAAAGTAGATGTAGATACAACTATACTTGAATGTACTGTCCGGTGCTCGTATACAAGGAGAGCATATAGAATGATGTCACATACTGATGTTGAGAAGTCTAATGAATAGAGTCTTTCTTGTACTTGTTCGCATTACAACTAAGTTTGTCTTAGTGAATTTATCATGTGAATTGAAGTTTGTTGACGAGCCATTATAGTTCCAAAGACAATCAATTTTGCGACGATTGTAATCATAAAACATAATAAGTCAAGAAAACAACTGAATTCTAGAGGAGCATTTAATAGAATCACACAAAAAACATCATCATCACCGAGAAATCTTATGACATTTTAGGATGAATAGAGAAGCGGTGGATACTAATGGGTCTCTTAGGGCTTGGTGTCGTCTTCTTCTTCTTCAATCTTAGGAGCCAAGTAGTAACGAATGTAACCCATCTCAGCTACCTTGTACTCCACCACCACTGGCAGCTCCGACGATAAGCTGATTGTCACCGTCTCGGACAATGGAGTTGCCTTTGTGAAGGAGTTCATGTACCTCAGGGCAAACGAGAGCGACACTGGCTCGTTCATCTCTATCACAATTGCATCTTCCGGCTGCAATACACATACAAAAACCTCAATTCAACATAATCCTCAATGAATCAGCCATAAACGACTGTCAAACTAAGGAATTAGACACAGCCATACCTTGTCTACAGTTGTGTTCTGTCTTAGCACAATGTTAGCTGTTCCAATGTCACCAGCAGTCGAAAACTTAACCCCTTCTTTAGTCACAGAGATCACAACTGAAAATATAATATCAAGCCAGTATTTAGTCTCTCTATAGACAGACTCAAAGACCAACACAGAGATTCACAGTAAAAGCAATGAAATACCTGTGTCACCGATGCTACTGAGATCTTTGCAAATCCTGGAGAACTCACCAGACGGCATCCTCACAATTGAATGGTACTCAGCATCAGGTATTCCCAAATGCTCACTGTCTATATCCATCAGCTTCATCTCAAAATCTGCAATCTTGTCTTGCGCTGTAAATCATCATCATCACACACACAGAGTATCAAAATATGCATACAGAACATGTCACTAGTAACGTTAACACACGTATGAAGTTCTTCTTCTTCAAATAAGGAAGCAACTACTTAATAGATACACTACTGCAAGAAGAGAACTGAAATTACATTTCTAAATCAATTCTCTCACCATTTTCCACAGGTTTAACATATCAATTACTATAAAGCAAAGAGCTTGGGAAGTTTCAATCAGCACAACGAAGATGGACAGAAAAGCCTAAACAAATTTCGTAACCAACAAAGTAGTTTAGATCGGAGAGCTTACTGGGGCTCTCGAACATGAAGGTGACGGTATCGCCGCCGTCATCAGCCTTGATGGTGATGATGTCATCATTTCCGGCGCATTTGAGCATCTTCGACATGTTGCCGAGATTCATCCCCATGGAAAGGTTGCGGTCGCACCTGTAGTGCTCGAAACCTTCGGATCTCAGCAGGAGGGAGACGAGCGCCACGTGGCTCGAATCCATAGCTTGGAGCGAGAACCCAGTGCTGGAGCAGTCGAAGTTCGCATCGTTCACCAGATCCTTGATCGACTCTAGAACCTTCTTCAACAGAGACCCCTGAACAAGACGTAGCTCCAACATTTCCTTCTTTTCTCGAGAATCCGAATCGCTTTTCTAGGGTTTACTGGTGTGACTGCGAATTTGGTAAAGAAGATTGAGATATCAGGGAGTCCAATTTATAAGCTTTTTTCTTTTCTGGCGGGATTTCGCCATTCTAAGACATTTGGTTCCCGCCAATGCGCGCTAGTAGTCAGTTGTCGAAAAAGATGGATGTTTTGGGTAATTTAAATAGTTAAGGGTTTGATTGTATTTGTAAAAGAATAATTGTTAATTTCTCATATTTTGTGAAAGTTACGGGTTTATTTTGCAATATTTCAAAGATAAACACGCACAAAATCCAAATCGACTTTGCCCTAGTAGTAGAGAATACCGTCACCTTCGTGTTCGAGATTGAAATCGAGTGATCCCCAGAAAGGAAGAGAGAATCAGAGAGAGGAGAAGAGAAGAGAATGGCGCATAGAATACTGAGAGATTATGAAGCCGATGGATGGGAACGCACCGATTTCCCAATCGTCTGCGAGTCTTGTCTCGGTGACAATCCGTATGTGCGAATGGTGATTCCTCGATTCCATCTCTCAAACAATCTTTGATTTTTTTATGCTGCTTGTTTCGTTTCAGTAGCTCCTGAATCTTCTTTTCAGTCTCTTGCTCGTTGATGTTTTCTGTATATTGGAGTGGTTAAACTTGGTAATCTTAGGATAAGGGTTTAGGTAGTCATCAAATTCGTCGCAACTTTGGCTTTTTAGATCCAAATTCTTCTATTTTTAGTTTGAATTGGTTATAGCTGCTGATTCTCATTGCTTGCAGCTGCAAGTTGTTTTCGTTAAGTCTTTATGTTACCTTTAGAAATTAGAAGCAATTTTTCGGCTGATTCATTCAAGTGTTGTTTTTTTGGTATGTAGACTAAAGCGGATTATGATAAGGAATGCAAGATATGTACACGACCCTTCACGGTGTTCAGGTGGAGACCTGGCCGGGACGCTAGATACAAGAAGACCGAAATTTGCCAGACTTGCTGCAAGTTGAAAAATGTGTGCCAAGTCTGTCTTCTGGATCTTGAGTATGGTCTTCCGGTTCAGGTCAGAGACACTGCGCTCAACATTAGTACTCATGACTCTATCCCAAAGAGCGATGTCAACAGAGAGTACTTTGCTGAAGAGCATGACCGGAAGGTATAACTTTTAATTTTAGCATTGGATGATTTGAGATTTTTCATAGTTTGATGACTAAGTCTAGTTTTCTCATGGTGACTTATCCAAATAAGTTTTTGTTTTTTGTTTTGGTGTAGACGAGAGCTGGACTGGATTATGAATCATCGTTTGGGAAGATGCGACCTAATGATACAATTTTGAAGCTGCAAAGAACAACGCCGTACTATAAAAGGAACAGAGCACATGTTTGTAGTTTCTTCATCAGGGGTGAGTGTACAAGAGGTGATGAATGTCCATACCGGCATGAGATGCCTGAAACTGGAGAGCTGTCCCAGCAAAACATTAAAGACCGTTACTATGGGTAAGCTCTTCTTTCTGTATGCTTAAGCTATGCAATGTTTGCTCTCGTGTGTTCTTGTGTTCTCTTAATGTATGAATAACTTTGTATTACGAATGTCAAACGTTCGGTTTGAATTGTTTCTCATCTTCTTTTTATCATATTTGCAGTGTTAATGATCCAGTTGCAATGAAGTTGCTTGGAAAAGCTGGTGAGATGGGCACTCTGGAATCACCAGATGACGAAAGCATCAAGACGCTTTACGTCGGTGGACTTAACTCTAGAGTCCTGGAGCAGGACTTACGAGACCAGTTCTACGCTTATGGTGAAATCGAGTCTATCAGAATCTTGGCGGAGAAAGCGTGTGCGTTTGTCACATACACAAGCCGAGAAGGAGCAGAGAAGGCCGCACAAGAGCTCGCCAACAGGCTAGTCGTCAACGGTCAGAGGCTGAAACTCATGTGGGGAAGACCTCAGGCTCCCAGACCTGATCAAGACGGTTCGAACCAACAGGGTAGTGTGGCTCGTAGTGGTTTGCTACCTCGAGCCGTTATATCTCAGCAGCAGAATCAACCCCCACCAATGCAGCAGTACTATATGCACCCACCACCACCTAGCCAAGACAGACCTTATTACCCATCAATGGACCCACAGAGAATGGGTGCAGTGGTTTCAACCCAAGAGGCTGGTGGTTCAAGTGAAAACAGTGGAGCTTCTTCTTCGTCTTACATGATGCCTCCACACCAGCCATACCCGCCACCACCATATGGATACATGCCATCGCCTTACCAGCAGCAGTATCCTCATCCTGGTCCTATGCACCACTATGCCCCGCCTCCAGCAGCTCACCCCTACCCGCAGCAACCTGGTCCATCAGCTGACTCTGCACCTGCTGGATCTGGAGCACCTCCAGGGTCCTCTCAACAACCTCCTGCTGTTCCTACTGCGACTGGTTCGTCTGAGTAGAAGAATTCTTGCTTAAAATGTGCTGCAAGTTTTACGCTAACTATGCTGTGAAATGTCTTTTTATACTCGGAGTGAATCATTTTCTGCTGCTGCTTCTTTGGTTTTGTCTTTGAGAGTTACTCTTAATGAAAGGTATCAGTTATGGAGGCGAATTGGTTCTGTGAAAGTCATTTTTCGTTATCGAACTTAGAGAATGTTTTGATCAAATTGGTCCAGAAAAGAGGCCGCCTACCGACGTTTGTAAATTATACTTATCTATATAGACATATCCTCAACACAGAAATGTAAATAAATCAGTAAAATAAAGCATATATCAGGAACAAAACCATTATCTATTAGTGAGGAATGAGGATTGTTATTAACAAAATCCATTAGCGATGATTTTTCGCGACTCTTTCAGGGATCTTATCCTCGGAAGTTCGAAAATATTATGGTTTGATTAGGTCTCATGAGATATACTCAAAAGATAAAAATTGATACCGAACTAGACCAATTCAATTTAAAAAAAAAAAAAAAACAGAAAGAACAACCTTCTGCTTGGAATTAGAAACTTCAACACTTTACTTAACGAGCCAAAATCTTTAAAAAAGAAACAAAGTTACTTAACAATTGGATGTAAGTGTAAACAGCTACATAGCAGAATCTTATTTGTTTTTCTTTAACAATTAAGAAAAAGCTGAATCTAAACAACCCAAACTAGCTCCAAAGTTTAGAAACCCATAAACCAAAAAATAAAATTAAGAAAACTAGCCAGAAACTATCTTTGAGCAACAAGAAAAAAATTATCAATTCTGCTTAAAGTATCTCTTCCAGAACCAATGCCTCTTCCAACACCGATCGGCCATTTCCTCAATAGAAACACCTCTGGTCTCGGGGAGAAGGAAGATGACAAACAGTCCCATGATAATGTTCATGCATCCGAACATGAAGAAGAGGTGGGATCTCAAACTGCAGAGAGCCGTCAAGAAGAACTGTCCGATGATGAAAGTGCAAATCATATTCATCGCCACAGCGAGGAAGTAGCCTGCATTTCTCACCTCAAGAGGATAGATCTCAGACGGAACAAGCCATCCCAAAGGTCCCCACGACCACGCAAAACCAGATACATAGACGCAAATGAGGATCAGTACAATCAGCGGTACGGAGTGGCCCGAAATAGGTCCCACTAAGTGCAGATTTTTCAATAGCATGCCTCCAATAGTCATCTGCGTAAATAGATAAAACAAAAAAGTTAGTATAACTTGTAACGCAAGCAAAGTTAGGTTAGGTTTTGTGTTTTGTTTTTACCTGTGTAACGGTCATTTGAAGAGCTCCTTCGATCAAAAAGAACCTCCTACCGAACAGATCAACAAAGATAAGGGAGAAGATTGTAGCGACTGCATTCACACCGTTGGTGACGACGGTAGAGATGAGAGAAGCGTTGTTACCGCTTCCCATCGTCTGGAACAAGACTGGAGCGTAGAACATGACCACATTCATTCCGGTGAACTGTTGGAAGAACTGAAGCAGCGTCCCACAGATCAACGGCGGTCTGTTTTGGCGGTTGCGGAAGAGTTCTATGAAAGGGCTTTTGACCTTGTTGGAAACCTCCGTCGCTCGTTTGATCTCTTGGAACTCGAGCTCAATGTCTTCAAGGCCTCTGATCTTCCTCAGGACGTGCTTCCCTTTCTCGTCTTTACCTCGCTCGATGAGGCTAGCTGGAGTCTCGTGGATGAAGATTGATCCTATCAAGAGGATTAAGGCCGGAACAGCGGCACCACCGAGAGAGTATCTCCACCCGTCTTTCTTCATGGACGTTAAGTAGTTTACGTAACTCGCTGCTAGGATTCCAATGGTGATGAGAAACTGGAACATTCCGTTTAGTCCTCCTCTGAATCTAGGCGGCGCTATCTCGGAGATGAACAATGGAACGGTCTGAAAAAAAAGGTGTATTGGTTTCAAATGTTAGAAACAAGACAAAACAGAGGAAACAGAGCATATCTATTCGAAAACAGAGGAAAACGTAGATAGAAAGTTTGAGAATTTCAGACCTGGTTACCGAAACCGATGCCGATGCCGAGAAGAATACGACCACCGATCAACATGCCGAGTTCTTGGGCGAAAAAGTTGAGGATTGCACCGGCGAGGAAGAAGGCGGAGGCGGCGATGATGACTGGTTTTCTTCCGAATCTTCTGGAGAAATATGAAGCGCCTAAACTTGCGAAGATTCCAGCCAAGTAGAGAGAAGAAGTGAACAACTGCAGAAGCATGTCATTGAATTTGCAGTAGTTGTTCTCGTGTGCTCTGTGTTTCTTCTCGTACACGTGCGGGAAAAACTTTAACAGAAAAGTATCCATACTCGTCACTCCTCCTGCAATATTTAATTACACCAATTCATTATTCATTGATCTGATCACAAGAAAAAAGAAGAGTAGAAAGAAGCACCAAAGGCACAAGTAACTAAAATGAAACCTGAGATTCCGATGTCATAACCAAACATGAGACCACCAACAGCAGCAATGAGACAGCAGATCCATACTTGAAACGTCAGCTTTGCAGGGAAGGAAACTTCTCCCTTTTCGATATTAATCTCACCCGCCGCCATTTTTTTGCTCTCTTTCGATCGATATCTCTTGATTTGTTTCTTTCTAATTATGTGTATAACCTAAGGGTTTCGCAATGTTAAGTAGATGTGGAGATGTGTGATTCTTATATAGATGGGTGGGAGAGAGTTTTGGATAAACTAAGATTTTTTCACAGAATCTTTTTTACCGGGATTTTCTGTTTATCTATGTCATATTTTATCTGAATGAAAATGTTTGGATAATATTACCGATTATTACTGCTCAGTAAGGTTTGACCGAGAATCTCTCTACTTAAGTATTCTTTTCAGTTTTTGGTTTAATATTAATATATTATAATATTAAACGGAGTACAATGATCTGACAAAAAAAAGTTTGGATAATATTAAGATTATTACGGATGATTAAGGTTTGATCGAGAATTTTTTTCTTTTCAAAACTTATTTTAATATCAAGATATTAACATTTTAAACGGAATACAATATTCAATTGTTTATCTGAAAAAAATTTATAGATAATATTATTGATTGTTACTGATGATATCAAGATATTGTAATTTTAAACGAAATACAATTAAAATACAATCTTTAACTGTTAACTATGTTCCTCTTAATCCTTTGTTAAATCGTTTATATAAACTAAATAAAGAAAAGGTAATGTCTTTTTTTGTATTAAGAATTTAAAACATTTGCGACCAATCTATTTATGATTAGTCCACAGTCTCAACGATTAACATAATCTGAAATTGTGATAAAAAGATATTATTAAAATAAAAACATTATAACCCTCTACAAATTATAATATTTTGATTTGAAAAAAAATAAATAGAAATCTGATCTGCCGCAAGGATCTAAAATCTTTTATAATCCAGATGTCCGACATTTGGATCATTGGATCTGCGTCATGCTGACACATAACAATGATATTCCAACACCGTTGGTGTCTATAGTGATGATAATGTATCTGCAAAACTGAGAAGATATTTGATTCAAATTTTATTTATGTATTCATTAGATGTTGTAAATGAGTCATAAAATAAATCTTGGATTATTTCTCGTACAATTTCTGATTAACTAATTCTGCGCGCTAAGCCCTACCCTACGCAATTTTTTTAACACAAGTTATTTGAACATAAGTTATAACTATATGTGCCATCCTTTTTTTTTTTCTTCAGATACCAATCAAAATGTTCTTTTATTACCATCAAACAAATGCATGAAATATAATCATTAAGTTATACTTGTTTACACTAGAATATTTGTAGACTAGTTCCTGCAGCTACATTAGCATTTGATCCTAGCAACCAATATGATGTTGATCCTCTTTGTCGATTATATCATGAAAAATCCACAAAAGAAGAAGCTCCAATATTTGTCAGTCCGGAGTTTCGGTCCCGGGTGTTAAGTTTCGGTCCCGGGTGTAAAACAAAGGGACAATGGCATCTGAAGTAGAATCTTCTTCTATAGCTTCCGCACCTACCCTCATACTGTCCCTGTTTTAGAGAACACACTTCATATTTTTGTAAAAAGATGACATTTCAATTCAAAAATGTACAGCAAAGCCATTGAAACTGACTTATGTTTCTAAATTGTTCCTACTACTATAACCACCTAATTGATTCACAGGAGGATCCGGTTCTGGTATTACAGTTGTCGGTTCCAAATCCTCAGAGGCCAAAATATAAGTCCGGTCTAAAGGTAACGACACGTCTGGTAACACTGATGTTGGGGAAGTAGCAGATGCCACTTGATTAACATTTGAAGCTTCAGGATCCGCAGTCTCTTGAGCTGATTCGCCTCCATCATTTCTCCTAACATGCTCTTCGAGTTCTTGATTGCTTCTTCTCTCAGAGGGTTCTTCACGTTCATCAGAGACATAACTTATCTTCAGCTCATCCACCGAGTTTTGGAGAAGATCCTGCGACTCCTGTCAAAACATTTCAAACAGTATTATTAAAATTCAACATTATAAGAACAGATTGAAAACAAAAACAAACTTGTTTCATTAAACTTGACAATAACAAGAACTATGTAACCTCTTCTATTTTCGAAGCCTCTTCGGATATTTGCAATGCTTTGTCTGGATTTTCCAGTAGAGACTGCCTGGATTTTGATCTCTCCTCTTCCTCTGATCTTCCTTTGACATCTGTCCCATCAGACAAACCCTCAAATTGTCTAGCTGCATCATTCAAATATTGATCAAATTTCTCCACTGGTAACATTTGAGAATCTGCAGTTTTATCCAGAATGCTCATCTGTTTAGCCTCATTTCCCTCAGCATTAGAGCCCGTTTCCTTCCCGGTCTCTGATTCGCAGACAAAGGGTGACTTCTCGTCATCAGAAGAATTATTACCACCAGCTGTAGTGGGAGGTGATCCGATCTCAGAAAACTCAACTTGAAGATCCGATTCCACGGATTATGTCACCTTGTGACCCTTTTTATTTGTCCTGTAACCAAAATGTTCCATGTATTTTTGCCTTTCCGCTGCTAACGAACTCGAAAGCGAACCAGTGTTTCTTGGAACTAGACCCACTAGAGAGTTTCCAACACGATGATCACCATTTCGTTTCCCGGGAGCTCCAGAAGACTCTGCTTTATCTGAGACACTGGATTCCATTTCCCTTACCCCAGGAGAAGGCAATGTGTTTGAATCACTCTCAACGATCTCTTGATGAAAACTATCCCCTGAGAGGTTAGGCTTCTCCTCTTGTGGATCATAAGGAATATCAAATGGGTTTTTTGTTGGTAATAATAACACAGAAGGTGCAGACTCAGGCATTTGAAGTCCATCAATCATATAGTTTTCTTCATCCAAACCGAAATTGTTCCTTCCAACAGATATAGGAGGAACTTCCATATCCATTAGGCTTCTCTCAGCCGTCAATGTCCTTGTTCTTCTTCTAGTAATCATATGCTCTAATCTCCTGTTACGTTCAATATCAGAGTTTCCAAGATCCATCAGATTCTTCTGATCATCCTCGGTCCAAGCGAATACCTTTTTGTCTTCAAGGATGGTTTCTTGTTCGCCTTCTGATGATGATGATGATGAACACTCAACTTCGGTTTCGCCACCACCGCTCGTTAGCATCTCCGAAAGATCAACGGCGGAAACATTTCCGGCGGTTGAAGGAGGCTCAAAGGAGATTTCTTCCGACACAAGAAAGGCTCTGTCTTTCTTGAATTTATGGAGTTTGGGAGATTTTCTGGCGTTTTGGGGGAATTCGCCGTAGAGAGTTGTCAAAATGACTTTGTCTCTCTCATCCTCGCTGGCTTGAGCAGAGTCCCAATCTTTCCCAACTTCCTCAACTTTCCTTCTGGCATTTCGTCGAACACTTCGTTGGTGTTTTAACTCAGCCTTCGTTGTTGTGGTTCCTCCCTCGGACACTTTTTGGGAAAATGGTGATGGTAATCCATTCAAAGGCTTGACATTTCGATGGTTTCGAAGATAAAACGCAGAGAATGCGACGAACGGAGAAGAGAAGAGCAGGAAATAGAAAACCCGAGGAAGAAAAGTGTATAAGAGGAAGATGATCGCAGAAACACCAGAAACAAGTGGGTATTTTCTTACGCATGTGTAAACAGAGCTCGTGGAGATTCTGAGAATTTTCCACAAGAGAACTCCTACGTCTTTGGCATCGACTCCCATGGTTTAAACAGCCTTGGATCTCAGAACCATTCTATGGCGGTTGTTCAGGGTGTTCAAACAGATTGAAAGAGGAAAGTGGAAAGAGCATTTCAAAATGAAATTTGTTTTTAGTCAAGCGACGGATTGAAAGGTTAATGGAAGAAGCGAAAATCGAGAAGACAGGAGAGGTCATGTTTGCATTTGAAACAATAGCCAATCAACAACCTTGGAGGTTTTTTCTACATTTTAAATATGGAGGGAGTAAACAGAATTAACGGTTGCTTCACATTTACGGAAGAGTAATTAATCAGATGTGTTACGGTGCACGTAAATGTAATAAACCCTGAACGTAGCTTTGATGTGGGACCCGTTCTTATTTAATTGGACGGCTCACAGTTTAAGATAGGAGGATTTATCGTCTATGCTATTGGATGAGGGAACTTCGTGCCGTTTCAGGGCCACGTCACCAAAAGCAGTGCCGTTTTTTGGTATTCTGAAAAAACAATCACCCTGTCACTTCTAGACACAACCACAAGATGATAAAAAGTTCTGGCATCAGAGTTCAGAGTTTGTCATGAGTCATGACGTATTCCCAAGAAGGGTTTTAAACCATTTTAGCAGCTATCGGAGAAAAATGAGCTAAAATATAGAGTTGTCTGTCACCAACGAATTCTAAAGAAAACATAGTTTTGGTTGTGCTGGCTGCAGCTTTACGTAAACCAACTCACTTATATATCAATAAAAGATGATTCCCTCCAATGGCTGGTGTGTTTTCATGATGTCTAATTTCACTCTTTTTGAATTCTTGATTCGTTGAGAGTTAAACACATAAATCAGCATGAGAAAGAAATTGGAGATGACCTCTCTGAAAAATCTCTAAAATTACATACACATTTCTCTTGTTGCTACAAAAAGGAAAGAGAAGTGAAACTCATAAGCCACTCTTGAAACAATTGGTAGCTTATTCACTCCGCAGCTTCCTCTGACCCTTCATAACACAAAAACAATGTGGAAATGTTTCCATATTAACACATCTTCTCTAACAAACATTTCTCTCCTTAACTAAGATTTCAATTCAAGCAATGAAACCAAACAGCAACGAAGATCAAGCAAAATCAATGTAACAAATTTCGACCCAAAACAAGTTCCTTTCAAGAGCAATTGGGGGATTCGAGAAGGAGACTGTTCAAAACACTAACCTTCAGTGGAATCTTCATCTTCATCTTCATCCTCCTCTTCCGTCTCCACCGCATCAACACCGTACCTCGCATTCAGGAACTCCACCGCCGCAGGAGTCAGCACCAGCTTATCAGAATTCAAAATGTCGAAAAGATTCAGCGTCCTCGGAGTCAGCATCCTCAGCGTTCCAATGTTCCTGCTCGACTTCGCAACGTTCTCCTCCACATCCATCATCAAGAACATGGCTTTCTCCTTGGGGTCCAAACCCCACCTCTCCATCGCAGCTAAGAAGTCCTTCGTCTTCGGCTTCCCGAACTTATCCCCGAACTCCTCCACCACTATCGCACCTTCCGACGTCGCCGCGCTCGAAATCGCCGTCGATATCGCCAGCCTCTTCTCCTTCCGGTTGATTTTAATCGACCAGTCCCTCGGTTTTGGCCCGAACACCACACCTCCGCCGGGACGCAGCGGCGTTCTCTGAGATCCACGCCTCGCGTGACCGGTTTTCTTCTGCGAGTAGGGTTTAATTCCACCACCGCGAACTTCACCGCGGGTCAGCGTCGACGCCGTCCCTCGCCGCTTGTTCTGCAGATCCGTCACGATGGCCCGGTGCACGACGGCACGCGCGGTATCCTCTGGCGCAGTTTTGAGGTCCAGATACGTCTCCCCAACCTTCTCTCCTTCGAATGAGATGATTGGCAGAGTCGCTAGCTGGGATGCGACGGAGAGCGGTTTCGATACTCTGCCGGAGCCGAATTTCGAGACGGAAATGTAGGTTTTCGGGAATTGGTGAGAAGAAGATAAAAAGAGAGAGGATGAGAAGAAAGATAGTGAATTTGCCGCTGTTGCAGAGGAAGCCATTGCTCACTGACCCAATCACAACGAAGAAGAAGAACACTGAGAGGGTGGGTTATCCACTCCTATCTTGTGCTTGGTTACTGGTGAGAATTTGAGCATCTGTTTGGACACAAGGATATAAATATCCTTATTCGGGTCATAAATAACTCCAGCTGTCTCTACTAAGAAAATGTCAAAAGCCTCTTTACAAGCCCAACAGGTTTAAGAAAGACAAAAACTTTGTGATTAACGACGACCGAAACTTTTATACCATTATCTACACTAGATACGAGCGCACGTTAGCTAAGACCGCCGCGTTAAACCACCGCCCGCCTTAGAACCGCACCGTATCATGGCCTCCTCGGAGCCACTAGAGTTAGTCGTTACCGTCGTCTCTGCCAAGCACCTGAAGAATGTCAATTGGCGTTGCGGAGACTTGAAACCGTACGTTGTCCTGTACCTCGATCCTGACCATCGCGTCTCCACCCGCTCCGACGATTCCACGAAACCGGTGTGGAACGAAGGGATCACTCTTCCTCTCACCCGATCCGTCCACGAATCGGTCCTCAACATCGAGATTCTCCATTCCAATTCTTCGGATCTAGCAAAAACCCTCGTCGGATCGGTTCGATTTCCTCTGGCTCGCTTGGTTGACTCGGACGGAGCGAAGATTCCCGAATTGATCAACTCGCTCGAGCTGGTCCGTCCGTCGGGTCGACCGCAGGGGAAGATACGATTGAAGCTCGCGATCAACGAGCGACCGATCCCTCGGCCGCAACATCATCATCCTCCTCCTCCTCCTCCGCCTCCGCGTCCTCAATCTCAACCACAAGATTACTATTGTGCCCCTCAAGGAAACCATTATTGCTCCCCGACCCCTCCTCCACCTCCGATCATCAGTACTCTTCTTCCTCGCGATTACAGGGAATTCTCTCCGTCTCCCTATCCGTTCACCGATCACTACTATCCCGGATTCTATTACCCTCCTCCTCCTCCACCACGCTCGATGTACGACCGTGTCTCCAATTACGGTATGCCAAGTGGTCCGTCTGCTACCTCCGATGCCTTCTCATCCACTGATCACAAGCCGCTTCCTTTAGCTCCTCGGTTTCCCAATTACGCTCCACCGCCTAGTGGGCCATCAGCTCCCGTCGATGCCTTTCCGGTGAACGAGTACAAGCCACAGACTCCTCCTGCAGGCTCGCGATTGTCTAGCTACGGAGTGCCAAGTGGCCCATCGGCGCCGGTCGATTACTCTCCTTATGATCACAGGCAGATGCAGAAAGCGATGGGCGGATTGAGCTTGGAGGAAGAGAGAGCTGTTGCAGAGAGGTCTGAGAGCGACTTTGGAGCTAGGCCTAGCTACAGCTACGGCCGTGATTATCGCCGGGAATGTTAATCGAGGATGTGGGAAAAAGTTGTGGAATTTCATAAGTGTGTGGCGTTTATAAGAATCTGCTATCATCTGATTTTACATTCCATGTTGGTGTTTATAGATCACCAAGATATGGTGTGACTAAAAATATGAATATGTCTATATGTGTTTTCTCGTTTTCTCCAGAATTGATTGTTTGCTTCTTTCTCGTTATTCGGTTTCTGTATGTGTCTGAATAACAAGAGGTACAGAAGGTGTCATCCCTTTTGTACCTTTGTACATGTTTCTAAAATATCTCTAATTTCTTCTCTTCTTTCATCTTCTTGCTATGTTTCTTTCAACTTCTTGGATCAGGCTATTGGGTTCTTAGGGTTAGTTTCCTAATGTGAATCACTTATTTGTTGATTACTGTTTGAAATGAAATTGGCTAAATGTTTGGAATATCTCTCTTGTGAGTTGTGTAATATTGGAACCAATGATCTCCTTGCTTCAAAGTAATGTAATTCACTGTGGAGTATGGTTGGAGTAATGTGTATACATCACAGTACAGAAAAGATGTCTTCCCTCATCGTTTGTGGTGAAATGTTATGTGTACGGTTGGTGTTAAATCTGTTCTGCTCTTGTCTTGACGATGTGACACAGCAATTTTGCTATTGCATTCTTTTTCCCTTTTGGCATTTTTGAAACCTACCATATATGTCAGTCAATCTCAGGCCATTAGCAT
The DNA here is from genome assembly GCA_902728155.2 of Microthlaspi erraticum. Taxonomy (NCBI): domain Eukaryota; kingdom Viridiplantae; phylum Streptophyta; class Magnoliopsida; order Brassicales; family Brassicaceae; genus Microthlaspi; species Microthlaspi erraticum. Next base: position 360,887 of record CACVBM020001051.1, read on the forward strand.
CTAATCACTGACTCTATTATGCTGGACTTATTGTTCTGATCTCAATGGAATGTTTTCACGAGTAAATTTACTCTCCAGCCTCCAAAGTGTTGATCTTCTATTTATGTCCTGACATTCCCTGGTTATTATATGCTTTCTCATATTCTTGTGTGCCCACCATTAACTTGTTTTTTTCTCTCTTATTTTCCTCCCTTATTTTTTGTAGCCTCAAGAATCATGAAAAGGAATCTACCATCATCCATAAAGGTAAGTTTATATTGACCTCTCCTGGAGTCAAAAACAAATTGTTCTGATAGACACATGAGTGATCATCAAAAAGAAAGAATGATACCAAATGGTTGCTTCATAAAAAAGAGCCTTTTTGTTCACTTAAACAAAGGTTTAATTCCTGTGTGGACCGTAAAGAAAGAAAGAAAAAAATTTAACCTAGTCTTTCTCTTTTTGCTCTTGCCATAATTCTCTTTTTATAGGATCGAAAAGCTACACTTTTTCTTACTTATTTATGTGTTTATGTCTCGAGTGCTTAATCATTGCCTAAGCGTAATGATGTTATGAATACATCTAATCATGTCTTTCCCCGTCTTTGATTGAACTAGCAGCCCACTTGTTCTCAGCATCAGTCCCTTATATATCTCTCAATATCCTCATATTGTTTCCATAAACCTCTCACTTTCCTCTTGTTATGTCAGCTACTGGAGCAAAACGGTCCAGCACAAACACTAGACCGGTTAAGAGAGATGCTTCGACTAAGCAAAACGCTATCAAGGGACCTTATGGTAATAGTCCGGGATGCACAACGAGCTGCGGATTAAGGTTACCGAGGAAAACAGAAGTCACAGCAGCAAAATTGATCAAGCATCTTGGCTGTAAATTTGCTAAAGGATTGCGTCTGGTGGTGATGAGGAAGAAGAGAAAGTCTCCACCAACGAAGGTTTCTTCCTCTTCATCCTCTGGGAGATCTCAGCCGTCGATCATCCCTATAAGAAATGACAGTCATAGAGCAGAGGCCATAGAAGACTGCATACAGTTTATCAACTCCTCATCCTCCTTCACCAGATCAAACTCTACTTCCTAAGTGGCTAAGTCACATCACTCCCAAACCCTTTGTCTTGGTTTGCTCATTGTCTATTTGCTTATTTGTGAGAATGAAACTACATGTAAATCAATGTCTATACAAGTCTAAATGTGACTTCTTGTTATTGTAAACATTTATGCTTTACATCAGTTGTCATTTTTCTTTATCGTTTTACAAAAACATAAATAGTTTTGTCCATCTCCCTCCACACAAGCTCTGTCTATACTCTAGATGTTTTCATGTTGATTTTGGTATTCGTATTTGTTCATGATTAGTCATAATAACATTATTGTAACTGTATCGCACCTTCAGTGAACGAGACACCACGTAAAAGTATATCATGTGTGCGGGTGTGATAATTAATAACTTCATAGGCCTTAAAATGACTTCCCCCTTTATATAGTCTTTATTACCTAATTCTATCTTAACTTTTTATAAGAAAATGATTGCAAATTTTTGGTCGTGCTCGATTAGTTATACACAATAAATACATAGTCTACTAAAAGTATAAATTCCCACTAGTCGTCTATTAAATAATAAGTCCATCTGTTAATGTTGATCCACTAAAATGCTCTAGCTGAAAATCTTATACTATCAAACCAAAAACAAATCAATTACTAGTCCGAGACGAGAAATATGTCGGCAAGTTACTAGTGTGGTGCAGTTACTGTAATAACAAGTGTGGTGATCAGTACAGTTCAATTATGGTGAGTTTTGTTTAGCAGTTTGCTCCGGAGCTAAAGCCCAAACCTTAAAATCTTAAAGCCCAAGCCCATATTCAGAATCCCGAATCGCCACAGCCACCGGCAATCTTCCCGCCAGGAAATCAGCCATGGATTCCGGCGTAGCCTCAAAGCCTAACTTTTTCCTTCACATCCCATTCCGTTCCGGCTGATTTTTTAAAAATAAAAATTATTCATTCCCCAGATTTCAAGAATAATATTGAAGCTGGAGATTGTGAACATGGACGGTTACACTCTCTCAACCTCGGTAATCTCGCTCAGATCCTCCCACGTTCTTATTCGCCTCTTACGCTTTGCGTGTTACCTAAAAAGGTCTCTCCCCTCCATCTTCGCCGGTTTTCCTCTTCACAAAAGCGGTGAACATCTGAATTCCCACTGCCGATCTTACCCTCCAATCGCATTTACGCCGCCGCATTTCGAGGGATTTTCGAGCTGATAAAGTGCAATCCTCTTCCTTACTCTTCTTCTCATTCGTATCTTCGATTCCGCGGATTCAGGACACAACTCTTCTCCGATTCTTCATCAGGTATCAAACTATAATCATCGATTCGTCTTCGTAATTCGGGATGTGAAATTTGAGAATTTTGGCTGTGCAGGGCACAAGATATGGCTGCTGCGAAGCTTGAAGCGATTGTTTGCCATGAACATGATGATGATGATGAATCATCAGAGCTGAATGGAGGTATAAGCGTCGTCTATCAACTTCTCGATCAAATCCACCACAACCACGTTGACAAGAGTTCCGAACGTAGAGGCTTGAGTGAAAGGTTTCTGAGATGGAGACGGAGATATCTTCCTGTTGATGGAGACAACAGACGTGACCACGGTACGGTGAAACAGTCAGGACCGCTTGTGTCTGGAACAGCTTACTGCATCTCTTCCTGCAGCATGATCATCATGAACAAAATCGTTCTCTCTAGCTATAACTTCAACGCAGGAATCTCTTTGATGTTGTATCAAGTAAGCCATTTTCAAAACTTGATTTTCCTTGGGTTTGTGATATGATTTGACAAAACTTATATAGTTTGATAATTTTATTTTCAGAACTTAATCAGCTGTTTGGTGGTAGCTGTACTAGATTTCTCTGGAGTGGTTTCTGTGGAAAGGTTTAACTGGAAGTTGATTAGAGTGTGGATGCCTGTCAATGTTATCTTTGTTGGCATGCTGGTCTCGGGGATGTACAGGTAAGGTTTCAGTGTTTCACCATCATAGAATGTGTGGTGGTACTTTGAGACTAATGCAACATTGCATTTTATATTTCCAGTTTGAGATACATTAACGTTGCTATGGTGACTATTCTGAAGAACGCAACGAATATAATTACGGCGATAGGGGAATTATACATGTTCCGGAAAAGGCAGAACAACAAGGTTTGGGCTGCAATGTTCATGATGGTGAGTTAAACTGTTACTGCACAATTTAAACAAGATTAGAGAAGATATTGGCTAAGAGTTTTGCAATATACAGATCATCTCTGCAATCAGCGGAGGCATCACGGATCTCACTTTCAACGCAGTAGGGTACACGTGGCAGGCTGCCAACTGCATTCTAACCGCAAGTTATTCAGTAAGTTTGTGCTTTTTAAACCAGTGACTGGAATCATCTCTGTCTCTCTTGCTCTATCAATAATGATTGATCTTTCAACTCTTTTGTCAAAGCTTACTCTGCGTCGAGTGATGGACAAAGCAAAACAGTCAACAAAATCCGGGTCCCTTAATGAGGTGTCAATGGTGCTTCTGAATAATCTCTTGTCAATACCTTTTGGCATCATCTTGATCATCTTAATGGGTGAATGGAGATACGTAATAAGCACGTAAGGACTACTAAACAGAGCGACACCTGTCCACAAAATTTATATTTTCTACTAAAATGTTCATTTGTGTTTACTTATACTCTGTTGTGGCAGGGATGTAACAAAAGATGCAATGTTTTGGGTAGTTGCAACAGGGAGCGGCTTCCTAGGTCTGGCCATTAGCTTCACTTCAATGTGGTTCTTGCATCAAACCGGACCCACAACATACAGGTGGGCATCTCTTTCCGACCACTAAACATTTCCCTTCATTTGTAACTGAGGTCAACGTTTATGACATTCTTTCTATTTGTGTGGCAGTCTGGTGGGTTCACTGAACAAGGTTCCAATATCACTTTCCGGTCTTGTACTCTTCGATGTCCCTCTCAGTCTCCCAAATTTGTTCAGCATACTTTTTGGTAAGTAACACGGACTTCTGCAGATACAGAGCACGACCGATGACCGGTTCTGGTTATATGCTCTCTTTCTTTCTTTTTTCATGAGTTAATGTGCATATGAATTGGTGTATAATGTACTTTGGTTTTGCAGGTTTATTTGCCGGAGTGTTCTTTGCCAGAGCTAAAATGTCATAAGGAGTGTTTTCAAGCCAGGAACTCAGAGGCTGAAGACAAATAAACACAAGATTTAGGGATTCACTATTAGTATAAGATATGAACTTAATATTAGATTCTTTGGAAATTTCAATATGCCTTAAAGGGGCGGGAGAGAGGCTTTTATCGTTTATTCAGTTTGGAGAGTTTATTATGGTGCCCACAAGGGTTATTCACAGTAGTTTCTTCGTATGTCTATAACAAAAACACACACACCACCCCATTATAAAGTAAAAAAAAAAAATACCTATATGTACACAATATATAAACTCTACAATCGCTGTTTTCGTATTCAATACAGCATTGTTGATTTAAAACTTGATGAGAGAGATTGTTTTACAAGAAAACTTGATTTTATTAAAATAGTTATAAGAAGGGCACATAATAAATTAATAATCCTATGAAGATTAACGCAAATATAAGAGCAAAAGATGACATGCCCGTTCCTTTCACCTAACTCCAATTTTCGTCCCTATCTTCTTCTGATTCTGATTCTGACGGCCACTGCGCCTCCCAATCTTGTTCTTCGTATGTCTTCAATGGCTCACAGTTACTAATTTGCTTGAGTAGCTTTGCATCGTTGATATTAAGATCCTCTACATGGTTCACAAAGGTGTAAACTCTACGTTTCTCAAAGCCTTCATTGTTAGCTCCAAAACCTTTGACTTCAACACTCTGGAGAGTGTTCCTTTCAGGATTGAAGTAGAAAACATAAAACGGTTGTTTACATGTATAATGAGTCATCGACAAAACAATTTCACCCTTAGCAGTCACTCCGACGACAGCTACGGAAACATAAGAGCCATCATCCAAGAAGAAGTTATCATCCCACAAAGTGTAGGCATATTTGGACCATTCTTGTTTCTCGGAATCCTCTAGAACCCACACACGCAACCCAATGGCATTACCATCGGCCTTATCCTTCCAACGAACGTTTTTATCCTCCCAATAAACAACACCTAATTTACCTTTATAGTTTATCAATCGACAAAAGCCTTCCAGGTAAATAAACTTGAATTTCTCATACCTAACATCAAAGCAAACTATCACAAATTTCTCATCCATCTCATCCTCACCTAAGTAATACAAAACCCCATTGATGCACACTCCTTGACTCACAATCGCATGTCTTAAGGAACACTTTATCGTTCTCCACCTCATTTCTTCACTACCTAGCGTCATAATTTTATGATGACCAGGACCACTTGAGTAAGCCATGAACAATACCTTGAATTGTTTGTCAATCGGATCAAACCCGAAAAAGCTATCGGCCTTTCTGTACCTTCTCAGATAAGGTAAGTTCGCGTACTGTCCCGTTTTAGGGTTACATATCACAGAAAAGAAATCACTGTTTGCGAAATACATGGCATGGAGATAGATCAAACCAGAATCATAGCCACATGAGAATGATCGGACACTAGTACTCATGATCGTCATTTTTCCTGGAGGAAACTCCCTATGAAAATCGGCGACTGCTACAAGAGACGACGACGACTTCTCATATGGATTTTGACGCTGAGGCGACGAGTAAAAGTTCCATTTCTTGCCTTCTTGGACTGTGCTTTCTTGTTGTTTGACTACAAATAAGAGACGTGAACGAGCAGAGGATCTGGTCAAGAACAGCTTGGTGAAATCTGGACGGTTAAACGTGGAACCCCATAGCTTCGACAAGCAATGAAACCTAGCGACTGATTTTTTAGGCAGTCTCGAGAATATCTCGATCATGAGATCATATGGGATGGAACATGATTTCATGATTACTGATCGGTCGGAAAAGAGAGAGAGAGATGTTAAAACCTAGAAACCCTAGCTACGTATATTAACAAGATCTTAGGTAACCATTATATATCGATCGTAAAAGAGTAAACAAAAAATAAAAATATATAATATAAGATATGGAAAACGGCGGAAATGTTAAAAGAAACTAGGTTCGACACAAACCTAAAAGCATGAAATTTTTAAAAATCAAATTGATTTGGGTTTCTTTTTTATTTGTTCACTTTCGTTTTCGTCCGTATTTTGCAACAGGATGAAACCAAAACATAATTTTATCACCAAATTTGGGTTCCAGCATTATTCTTATCTCTAATCTCTGATCTGAGGTTAAGTTTTTCAGTTATTTTCTTATTGTTCTTGGTCAGTTTATTAGGCAGACGCACGCAACTTTAGTGTGAACTACTTATATGGATTTAAACTGGCAGTAGCTTGTGTTCCGCATATTTTAGATTTCCATATATCGTTTTAGTCTTACTACTCTCTGTGGAGTCATTCTAAAGACTCTGTCTCTACTATGATGGGTGCAGGTAAATATAGATACTATGAACATTCCTCCGCCTGAATCAGCTATGACTGCAAAACCACCAAACAAAAAAAATGATCCTTTATAAGTTAATAATGCAACCAAGAAAAACTAAGAGAATCGATTCTTTTATGTCATATAATTATATCTAGTGAAAAGTAAAGTAAACCTTGGTTGGTCATGTAGACAGTAACATTGAAATCCTCTGCGATTTTGATAAAGCCTTGAGAGCATCTGAGGTAGCTTTGGCTGGAAGACGTCATCGAAGAGGTTCTTCAAGTAAACTCAAAACCTATTTTATAGCTAGCATTGAGAGAACTAACTACGTACCTGACCAAAGTCCAAAGAGTAATATAACGTGATTAGAGGTATGTACAAATGGGGTGATGAAAAAAGAGTAATATAATGTGATTAGAGAAAATAAAAGAATATTATAACGAGTTCACGTTAGGATAAATCTGCGTGTATCCGGAAGCTTATTATGGACACAGGAGACACACAAACAAATCTCAACGAAAAAAGAGGATAGTTGATAATGAATGATAAAAAAAAGGAAAGAGAGACGTGTCCCTCTTTTTGGGGTTCACATTCTCACGATCCAATGTGTTGTAATATCTAAAGAAAAACGTGAGATCGGTAAGTGTTTTTGGTTTCTTACAAAATCTACATATATTTCCCTGACTCACTCTCGGTCACTCCTCCTTTTGCTAGTTTTAATGCATTTTATACATTTTTCAATCGAGAATTAGCAATATATATGCATACGTATAAGATAATAATGGTTCAAGCTAAGTACATGAGAAACGTTGGTCCAAACCAGACAAGTATTGATTCTTTTTTTTTTGGTAAATAAATATGTATTGATTCAAATTAATATTATTGTTGCGAATATGAAAAAACGGCCTCTTAAGTTGGATTAAACTTCCACTACAGCGTAAAAATGTCATCTTTTTGGAATCTGTCAAACAGACGAGAAACTGACTGACGCATGGTTTGTTCACGTACAGAACAAGTCCGTGACGGTATCGAGTAATCCACCTAGAAATAATAAAATTTGAAAATATGTACGAACATATAAACAGAAGTTCTCTTTGTTTACATGACATTAGCTGTAGAAAGAAACACAAATGTACATAGACAATTGTTATATGTATGGCTTTTTTTTTTTATGGCTATTTTTTTAGGTGGTGTTCTGTTGTGGTGGAGCATCGAGAGGGAAACACGTGTCATCACCACCGGTGTTCCAAAGGAAATGTGCGTAGTTCGCAGAGTAGAAGGAGTTTGTTGGATCCGCAGAGATCGCTTCTAGAAACGTTTCCTCTGCTCTCCAAATATCGTTTCTCGCTTTCCACAGGAACGTGGCGTACTTATTCAGCGCCTCTGCGTCCGCTGGCTCTGCTTTCGTTGCTCTCTTGAAATACTTCTCCGCTCTGTTTTCGGACCAAAAAGAGAAGAAGAAGCCACGTTAGAATGAGACAAATATCCAGCAGAATTGTGGTTTTGATCATTAGAGTAGAGATAAGATCTGAATATGAGTAAGGCCAAAAGAGGTAAGTGGGAACGTAAGCGAATTGGGTTCTTGCTATAGAATGTGACATATGTATCAAATGAAAATTCTCTAAAATGGACCCTTTATTCATAGACATAGCTCAAATGTCAAAGTACTCTCTGGAGACCCTATCACCAAAAATATCTTTTGGTCTTAACCAGTGTTTAGCGATTTATTACATAAAAACACTAATGGCTTTAAAACCAATGCAAATACATGGGTTGCATTGTTTTAGTGTAACAGTGAGGGTAAAAAAAAAACTATTACAAAACGTTTTGGTTTTGGGTTTTTTGGAGGATAAGTATAATTTGCAGAATTCCACCACATACTCCACTATCAACCAAGTTTTTTCATAATTTGGTGTCCAACCCAAAAAGACTCGAGCTAAAATACAAAAACTTTGGGAAAGAAAACAAGAGTGGCATCATTTTATTTTATTCTGAAATTTGGAGATGTAGATAGATATTCATCTACTAGTTGGCTTCTTTCTCTTAAGTGGCAATGAGAACTGCTGGTTCACTCAATTTAACCCTATCCGATTGGTTCTTATGGTGGTTTGATTATGACATTTCTTAGCTAAAATATCTATCTATCTCTCCTTAATTTCCCAATATAATATCTAAGATTCCGCCTACTTTCTGACTTGCAGCCGGTAAAACTCAAGATTTAGATTCGAATCTAACTCCAAACCAAATCTAACCTCTCTAATGACGAAATCTAAGATAAATTGTACTTTAAATGACATGGTTAATATATAATATGATGGTCAAATGTTAATTACCTGTCGTAGTCATGGATGATTAGGTATAGAAACTGGGCGTAATTAGCGAGGAGAAGAACGTTATCGGGCTGCTGAGACAATCCCGTTTGGTAGAGAAGCTCCGTCTTGAAGTAATCCATGGACTCCTCTGCCTCTAACCGAGCCTCCACCGGAGACACCATCTGCTTCATCGTCTCGTGATCCAACGCCTCCATTTTCTCCGATTCCTCCACGATCGATTTCCACAGCCTAATTTCCTCCTGCCCGGACACAGACGCCTCCGAATCCGCGGCTGTTCCGCCGAGAGATGACGATGGTATTCTGAATTGATCAGATCCGTCTCCGTCTGTTCCGCTCTGCACCGGCGGGATATTGTTGTTCCCTCCGCTGCCACCGCCGACGAAAGATGAAGAAACAGAGAACGTCTTAATCATCGAGGAATCAAATTTATTATCCGATTCGCTCAGCTCCGTCGTCTCGAAGATGAAAGAGACGGTGGCTGCTGCCGGAGGATGAGGCGTTGCGACGGCGGCTAAGGCGGAGTTGCTGCCGATAGAGTAAACAGTGAAATTGGCGAGGAGGATCATAACAGAGACCATCAACGTCGGAGTCGCGGAGAAAACTTGCTGGAACAGCCAGACGAACGACGCGTGCATTTCTTTTCTCACGCGAAGCAAAATTCCTTGCAGATCTTCGAAGAGAAGAAGCTCTCTCATGTGCAGTGCGAAGCTCTGGAGCTCTCGAATCATAAACACCATCGACGAGAAGGCTCTCTTCACAGAGCAGGTCGCTGATTCGCCGACTTGTTTAGCTCCTTCCTCCATCTGTAGCTTTCTCTTTATGATCCGAAGCGAGAGAGGGAGATCGACGCTGTTCGCTTTCCTCTCGATGTTCGACATTTGCACCATCTCCGGCCACGGAGGTTCCATTGAATCTGACCTTGGATTGGATTTGTCAACACCGTCCATTATACTGAATAATTGACTTCCTACGATGTCGATCGATCGATGGTCAACTGAATCATCGGTTGTCTTCTCCGATTCGTCGGAGAGTTGGAATTTGAGAGCGAGCTCCTGCATCTGTTTCGCAAACTCTTCCTCGGAAAACGGATCCACGTTTGGGCTGAAAGCTCTGCGAATCAATTGAGTTTTAGTAGCGGGTCTCGATGATTCCCAGAGCTCACAAGACTTGGAGTGCCGGAGATTCTTCCCGAAGAGAGGGTTAAGCCTCTGGCTCTGCACCACCGAGCGACATGACACGTTTCCGATGCTACGTCGTCTCGAAGCTAGGGTTTGAGAGAGGGAAGAGGAATGATGAAGTGTGGGATGAGACACCCATTGATGGAAGGTGGAGGTTGTTGCTACTTTCACGCCCATTTTTTTTGAAAATTTGAAAAAAATCAGGACAAAAAACAGAGCAAAAGCTGGAGGGGTATATTCGTCTAGAATGCTTTCTCCTCGAGCTTGCCTGCAAATAATGAAGATGAATCGAGTGAGTCAAAATGAATCTCACTTTTCGTTTTTGTATTTTCTCGTAGATACTTGTATGAAAAGTCAGAAATGGAGCAAAAGTTCTTAAATCCATGCACACACTCACGGGAATGAATCATTACAATCCCCATGGAAAACGGATCCGATAAAACTTTAATCAGCACAAGAGTCGATGAATCTCTCATAGTCATACAAAAAAAATTCCGTGCAGCTAATTAGAGAGAGGAAAGAAAGAAGAGACTCACTCTGTAAATGTGCCAAAGATATTTTTCCGGCGATTTTCTCAGAAGGACAAAAAAAACTTTCTCGGGATAATTATAGAGTGGAGCACGAGGCAGACGCTGCCCTTTTATACAAGCGCGATGAAGATTTATCAATTCTTAGATTTTTTATGAATTCTAAAAAATATATTAAAATCTGTTATTATTGGTTTTGGTGATACAAAATCAGTTGTTATTAAGAAAGTTTTTATTTCAATGATTTTATGAATCTAACAATTTATGAAATTATTAAAAAAAATTGTTATTGGGACAAACAATTTAACTCATGATTTCCAAAATATTACCATAACTATTGGATTTTCAAAATATATTATAATAAAATATTTTTATTGATTTTCTTAATATACACTCTCTCCAAATCTAATTTAAAATTTAATTAATAAATCTCTTAACTTTTAAAATTTATAACTCTACATAAACTCATCTCCCAATAAATAAATTAATTAATCGAACAAATTCTCGTAAGTGAGAAATTATGTTTTTTAAGAAAAATAAAAGAAAATATCAAATCTAGCATGTGAAGAGTTTACGTAGATTAGTCAACCGAATATCGTAGAGGAGTACCGGAGAAACCGGTGACAGGTCAAAAGACCGAGTGATGTGGCACCCGTTACAGGAAAATAAGTGAGCGAAAACCAGGAGTTTTTTGAGTTTTTGCTTTTAGATCTGACGGTTCTAAACTGGCCACTTGATCGTACGGATCTGATCTTCTTCTACTGACAAATTTGAAAAATGGAAAGTATATTACATTAGACGACAGATAAAGTTACACGTGTAATTACAGTTACATATTTTTAAATTAAAAAATCAAGTAGGAGTGTGATGATAATAACAGCCTGGCAATAAGGTAGGTCGTAGGCGAAAGAAAGTGGGGTCCTCGTGTCCATGTCACCTGGCAACAACTTTTATTTATTAAGGTAAAGATTATTGCGTCTAAACTCATGTTTCCAATCCGTGATCAATGTTTAAAATTTCTTATAAACTTTGAAGGTCATTATCGTTTTTTCTTTTCTAAACAAGAGTTCACGGTAATTAGAGTTCTCTCGTATGTTCTTAGCAAAAGTTTTCATAATGATTATGGGTACGTAACGGATTCATAAGCCATAAAGTTTCGACATTTGCTATCATTTTTTTGGAGTATGAATGTTAGACATATGCTATCAATCATAGTAGCCTCGAACCTATTTTCATTAGAGAATTTTTTGTTTGTTAATGTCGCATAAGTTTTCAATCGACAGGAGTAAATTAAAACAATAAATTCATGTCCAATTGTACATTTGTACTCATGTTGCCAATTCATATTCCATAAACTGAACTACAGTACGTAGCATAAAGACATACTGAACATCTTCTAATCCTTGCAAAGTATATCGATCTATATTAGTTGCACGATCCTACAGGACAAAGATCATAACGTACTATTTACAATTTATATTCGTTTGGTTGGGACTTGGGAATGAAAAATTATATACGCACGTAAAAATCATATCAAATTAAGAAACGACAGAGTCACAGAGGTTGAAACCAGTGATATGAAAACAGGTTAGTTTGTGTTGGAACGTAGCAATTGAAGGGAGAGGGTAAGGAAGCGACGGTTGAGAAGAAAAGAGAAGTGACCGGGGAGTGGACGAGTGGTGATATGTAACCGGCAAGCACCAAGTTGACGGAAGTTAACGTCGTTAGAGAAAGCAACATCGTATGATAGTGAAGGTAGTGAACAACTGACGGCACGTCGACTGCTGATATCTTATTAACGGCTATATTTGTTGTTCTTTTGTTGGATTCATCCTCTGGGAACTAATTAAATATATGTATGTGTGTGAATGTGATATGTCCTTAACGATTTGTTTCCGTCGTATAATGTTTTCTTTATGATTCTCTTAGCTTATTAAATGTGTTGTAATGTTTGTACGCTGTAATCTACACACATTTTCTTATTACATGGAAACAATCCGTTTATATTTCTGTTGCTTTGACACTGGTTTAAGTAATAGCTGATGGGAAATCCGACAATCAACGATGGAGTTGTGAGACAACTACAAGATATAAACGCTAAATGTACAAAATTGTAGGAAGGGAAACAAAACAAATAGAAAAAAGATAAAACGAACCATGTGATAGTTAAAGGTTTGTTCATTGATATTTTTGTGTTTCCACTTTCAAGTCATACATTCAACTTACCTCGAATCTGTACGGTATATCACCTCAATGTCAAATCAAATAAGTGATGCGCTTATTGTGTCGATACTTTTAAACTATTTGTACCGAATCAACCAATAAGAAATGCTAAAAGGATTTACATCACACGATTATGTGATAACGTACGTGCGTTAATTAAATACTTGTATATCATTGCTTAGTAGTTTCTATTAGTGGAAAAGAATATAATTTTACCTAGTGCCTCTTGATTGGATGCTATGGCCAAATTATCAAAATCATTGAAAGGGAAAGCTAGAGAAGGAGACCTAGAGAGAGAGACTGCCAGAAGCAGCGAGACGGCAAAGGCCACTCTCAGTTCTCTTATCTTCTTTATATACACATTTTTGACACGTAAAATAATCTGTTTTTTTTGGGTACATATGAAAGTATAATATTAGAAATTTGCATGGACAATTTTTCTGCCCAGAGAAAAATATATCAGTTAAGGAGTTTTAACAAAAATAAAATATCTTAGACCGCTTTGAGTCATTGACAAATTTTAATTAAAGTTGAAAAAACTATATTTATAATTAATAATATTGAATATAAGTATACTGACATAGAGCTTAGGGCCCATTATCAAGTAATAGACCATTTAAACAATACGGCCCAAGTAAAAATGCCGCGAAACTGTCTGTTTCAAAACGGGCATCAAAACAAAGGCGGGAGCGGAAAACGTCGCGACTAAACGATTTCCCGCTACTATAAAAATTTTCTTCACACTTCTTCGTTCGTCATCTGCATCAATTCGCCAGAACAATTCGATCTAGATTCCTCTCTCAATTTCGCCTCGGATTCCCTTTTTGTGAACTAACAATGCCTACAGTCGTCGGGCCGAGTTTGTCCTCTTACAAGCACATCGCACCCGCCGGATCGGAGAAATCCGAGAGCATCGAATCCGTCACTTATGAGACTCCTCGGAAGAGAAAGTTGAGATCGGATTCGGCGGCCGAGGCGGCGGATGTGAATCTCCTGTCTGGAAATTCGGTCCTTACCCCGAAGAAATGGAAATCTAATCGACGAATCGCTGCTTCCAATCTCAAAATGCCAGAGAAGGTAAATTGTTGATATTAATTTCATAGAAAAATTCCTCGACAGAGGATCCAATAAATATCAATTTTCACATCCTATCAATTTTGCAGGAAGTTAAGGAAGCCTCCAATGAGAATTTGGCGGTGGAGAAATTATCTGACTGTTTAGGCTCTAAATCTAACTGGAATCTTAGAGGTAAACGTTGAATCATCTAGATTCTACAATAGTCTTCTATTGTCTTTATGTTAATCGATAATCAATGTATAGATGAGGAGCAAATGAGAGCTGTGAAGGAGGCACTCCACGTGTCGAAAGCACCATCAACTATCGTTTGCCGTGAAGGTGAACAGAGAAGTGTTTTCGAGTTTGTGAAAGGCTGCATAGAGCAACAGAAGGCTGCGAGTTTGTACATTTGCGGTTGTCCTGGAACCGGAAAATCACTGTCCATGGAGAAAGTTATACAACAAGTTGGTGACTGGACGAAGCAGGTAACAATACTATATCAATCTTGTGGTTATACCATAATATGTTAGCAATGTAAAAAGACTGAATTGTGTGTGAATTTGATCTCAGGCTGGTTTGCCACTCGCGGATACATTGTCTGTGAATTGCACTTCGCTGACTAAAACAACGGATATTTTCAGCAAGGTATAACTATAGACCTCAAAAGTCTTGGTTTTTTAGTTCGAGATTTGATGCTTATAGGCTTATGTTGTTTCCAGATACTTGGTGAAATAGAGCCCTTGACGAAAGCTAACTCCAACTCTTCTCCACTACAACATCTTCAGAGATTGTTTTCTCAGAAGCAAGAATCGTCCAGCTCGAGAATGATGTACGCTTGTTGTGCTCTCCGTTACCTAACAAGATTTCTGAAAAAAAAAGCAGTGTTAATTCTTTATTGAAACTTCTTTTTGTTTCAGGTTAATCATTGCAGATGAAATGGATTACTTGATTACTAAAGACCGAGGAGTCCTGCATGATCTCTTTATGCTCACAACTTTGCCGTTTTCTAGGTGTATACTTATAGGTACTGTCATTTAGCAGTCAATAGTTATGATTCAGTTCATATCTGTATTCATTTCCTCTGTTCATATCGTGAGTTTCTCTGTCTTTTTTTTATTTTCAGGTGTGGCAAATGCGATAGACCTCGCAGATCGTTTCCTTCCTAAATTAAAGTCCCGTAACTGTGAGAATTTCGTAACTTTGTAATTTTCTTTAGATATTAATTGAGTTGAATTTACCTCTCAACTGCTTTTTTCTACTGTTTCCTTGCAGGCAAACCTATGGTTATCACTTTCCGTGCCTATTCTAATGATCAGATCCTTAGGATACTACAGGAGAGGCTTATGGTAATTCCTTCTATCCCTCTGCATGTTAAGTTTTCTTGTTTGAGACAGAAATTTATGTAACCCAGAGGATTTTCTCTGCTGTTTCTATTAATCACTCTCTAATTCTCAAGTTCTGCTGTAACAGGTGTTTCCACATGTTGTATTTCAACCAAAAGCCTTGGAGCTCTGTGCCAGGGTAAGAATCAAATTCCTTGCTAGTCTGATCTTTTTTCTCAGTGCTTTGTCAACCATAGATGTTGATGATCATCTTGTTTGCATTGTACCAGAAAGTTGCTGCAGCATCAGGTGACATGAGAAAGGCTCTATGCGTCTGCAGGTGATTTCAAGTTTTTTTTTCCCTGAGTTTATATCGTAATGTGTACTGTACAAATCACTACTGTAAAGGTGATACACTGAGACTCTTAGTTAGTAAATAGAAACTTACATTCTCCTTTGAACTAAATTTCCAGGAGCGCTCTAGAAATTTTAGAAACTGAAATAAGAGGAACATCTGGCCAGGAATCTCAAGGTCCAACTCCAGACGATCCAGTGGTTAGTAGTCAGATATTTTCCTCTTATGGACATTGGTCTTCATTGCATAGCCCTTATTGTCCTCAAATGTTGCAGGTGAGGATGGATCATATGGCCAACGCATTATCTAAGACGTTTAAGTCTCCTGTAGTTGACACTATTCAGTCTCTTCCTCAACACCAACAAGTAAGTTACATCACATACACTCATTTTCTAAAGAATATAACCGAACTCATTACATCCTTTTCTTGCCACAATTCACAGATCATTATATGTTCTGCTGCAAAGGCTTTTCGGGGGAGCAAAAAGGATGCAACCATTGTAGAGGTATAGCTTTGTCCAGCAAATGAAATACAAAAGACACATATAACTTGATGAATAAAACCAAAACATTGTTCTGAAATACTCATCTTCCTTGCCACAATTTTGAATGCAGCTTAATAAGTTATATGTTGAACTCTGTAAATCTTGGACGATTTCTCCAGCTGGAATCACAGAGTTCACTAACATGTGTACAGTGCTAAATGATCAGGTATATAACTATACTATCTCTGTCTCAAAATATTGTATGTCCGAAAAATTGCACTTATTAACTGGTCTGAGTCTAAAATGAGTATTGCTGCTTCAGGGGATACTAAAGATTGTTCAAGCCCGTGGGAATAAGGTAAAGAGAGTTAGCCTGAGAGTAGACGAATCAGATATTACATTTGCTCTGCAGGTAAACAGTCTTCTTTTATATTCTATTCCTTAACATTTGATAAAGACACTCTTTCAAGATGAATTTCTGACTCCAAACGCCAATTTCCTTTTCAAAACATGAACAGGGAATACGATTCTTCCGCAACTGTCTTCTGTGAGAAACACTTCTTCATTCCTACAAAGGAAAAAACCTTGTGCAGACAATTCCAGATACTACAGAACTTTATTTGTATTTTTATACTGTTGTATTACACAAACTTATACTGTTAACTCTATTATGTAAATTGGAGGGGATTGAAAAGTGTGCAACTACGCTATTGACATGACATTTTCTGTTAAATAAAACAAAAGTTAGTGCGCCCTTTCTCACCTCTCAGTCGACTTTCTTCGACCGATTAAGTGGCAACTTAATTAAAGTTGACTTGTGGAAAGGGAACAAATTGTCTCATTAATTGTTTAGCAGCCGTTGGGCCACTCCATAAGTCATTGTTATCCTTTCAATGGGAATCGTTAGAAAATTATGGAGAGGAGCTGGTGAGTTGTAGTGGTTTTTAGTGTCCCTCTCGTGGTGGGGGCGTTCTGTATCTCTTTTGGTTTTTTATAACTTTTATCCTAGTTTTCATTAAGTTTTTTTTTTTTTTGTTTTCTCTCTATCTACTATAGCCTACAGGGGATATGTTCAAGCGAACGTAATCAAATCAACTTTGAATCGATTACCAAAAAAAAATCAACTTTGAATCGATGGATTGATATCTCCGCCATCTTTAGTTGAAGATATTTACATATTACGGGGCTGCAAGCTTATTGTAGCCATCATCAATCATTCGCTCATTTTGCTTATATATATACATGAAATCAACTTAGAGACAATAATAGAGAAGAAGAAGATGAGGAAGCAAGAGATCATTATCGTTCCTTCTCCAGGGCCTGGTCATCTTCCAGTCACCATTGAATTCGCTAAAACGCTCATCAAACGTGATGATCGCATCCATACCATCACCATCCTCCACTGGACACTACCTCTCGCTCCTCAGTCCAGTCTCTTCGCTAAATCTCTCATCGCTACACAGCCTCGAATCCGTCTCTTTCCCTTGCCTGAAATTCAAAACCCTCCGCCGTTGGAGCTCTTCTTCAAAGCCTCTGAGGCTTACATTCTAGAGGCCACCAAGAAAACAGTTCCTCTAGTCAGGGGAGCTCTCTCCACTCTAACTTCTTCTCGTGATGGATCCGACCCGGTTCGGGTCGCTGGTTTGATACTCGATTTCTTCTGCGTCCCTTTGATCGAAGTGGGAAACGAGTTTAACCTTCCTTCTTACATTTTCATGACGTGTAGTACTGGGTTTTTGGGGATGATGAAGTACCTACCTGAGAGACATCGGAGAATCGCCTCCAAGCTCGACCTGAGCTCCGGCGAAAGCGAGCATGCCATTCCCGGTTACGTCTGCTCCGTACCGACGAAGGTTATGCCTCCTGGTCAATTCGTGCGAGAGTCGTACGAGGCTTGGGTCGAGATTGCTGAGAAGCTCCCTGAAGCCAAGGGGATATTGGTAAACTCCTTCACGTGTCTTGAGCAGAACGCATTTGATTACTTCGCTCGTCGTCCTGAGAACTACCCTCCGGTTTACCCGGTCGGACCGGTTCTCAGCTTGGAGGATCGTCCGTCTACGGATCCATCTGACCGGGACGGAATCATGAGATGGCTCGGGGAGCAGGCGGAGTCGTCGATTGTGTACATCTGCTTCGGGAGCTTGGGAATCCTCGGATCACCGCAGATCAAGGAGATAGCACGAGCCCTAGATCTCTCCGGCCACAGGTTCCTTTGGTCGATTCGAACAAATCCGACGGAGAAAGTGAGCCCGTACGATCTCTTGCCGGAGGGGTTCAGAGACCGGACGGCGGGTCAAGGATTAGTGTGCGGATGGGCCCCACAGGTGGAAGTGCTGGCTCATAAGGCGATCGGAGGGTTTGTGTCTCACTGCGGCTGGAACTCGGTGCTGGAGAGTTTGTGGTTCGGCGTACCGATCGCCACGTGGCCAATGTACGCTGAGCAACAGCTAAACGCGTTCACGATGGTGAAGGAGTTAGGACTAGCTGTGGATCTGCGTCTGGATTACGTCTCGGCGTATGGAGAGATAGTGAAAGCCGACGAGATCGCGGGAGCCATACGATCTCTGATGGACGGTGAGGATACGCCGAGGAAAAGAGTGAAGGAGATGGCGGAGGCGGCGAGGAAGGCTTTGACGGACGGAGGATCTTCGTTTGTTGGGGTTAAACGATTCGTCCACGAGTTGATCGGCGGTGATTTTTAGTTCTGTTGTAAACGCAGTCGTTTGACATAAGCTTTGTGATCGGACTTGTGTCGGAAAAAATTATGTCGGATCGGACCAATATTGTCGGGAAATGTTTGCGGAACAGGCTGTTATCAAAAGGCCAAATTTTTGTTTGGAAATGGCCCGATAAGAATCCGTTTCGATTGAGATTCGATAAGAAACGAGGTCGGTGATTTTGATTTAAACGTGTCAATTCCTGGTTATGTATGATTTCCATTGGAAGATTAGCTAAGTGCGATTTGATATTTCGTAGGGTTTGAAAACGAGATGATGCAGAACAAGTCGCCGACGGTGGTCTGGTGGGACATGGATACCATTCCGCCTCCGGAAAGGTTAGATCCTTGTCAGATCCGTCAGAGTATAGAATCGGTGTTTTCACACTACCTTCCTTTCACCATCTTTGCCCATGGAAACCTAGACCTTATCCCTCGTTGCCTCTTGGAACAGATGTTATCCTCGGGAATCGTTTTGAAACACGGCCTAGAAGGTGAATTTCTTTTATCAATACGTAATTTTTTGTTTGTTTGTTTTTTTTTTTTTTTTTTCTGTTTTCAAATTAGGATTTGTGTGGCCGTATTTTCAGATACAATTCCCGTTTTGATGGATTTGGAGAAGTGGATAGATAATGATCCACCTCCGGCTACGTTTATTCTTATATCCGATCGCGAAGACCTCTGTGAGAAACTGCCTGCGTTGATGAAGTATGGATACACGGTTTTTCGTGTCGGTAAAACAAATAAGCCTGGAGAACCAGCCAAATACCCTCCTTCTGTAGTCACCGTCCCTTGGGATCATATATTATCAGGTGTGTTTTTATCTATCTCTGGCATTGTAATAAGTAATAACTTACCAGCTGTTTCTGATTTCTTTCCCTGATAATATTATGTATCAGTTTGTGATGGCTTTACTACTCGAGAGGTCAGTGACAAGTGCACAACTGCTTGGCAATGCAAGGTATGCATTGATTCTAGCCTCCCTTTTGTTGGGGAAGGCTATGAAAGTTTTGACAGGCATTTCAAGAGTGTACACCATGCTGATCAAGTAAGCATCGTCTTGCCTCCACCTATCAGCTCTTGCATTTTTTTCCAAAAATATCTCTATTTAAAAAGTTTGACCCAATCCTATCCTGATGATGATTCCAGGTGTCGCTTTATATGCCTCAAGACTATTCTGCATATGTGGAGAAGACGGGGAAGACGAGGAAGACGGGGGTGTGGTGGGACATGGATGCCTGTCCGCCTCTCGACGAGTTATATCCTTATCAGGTCCGTCGGAGTATAGAATCAATGTTTTCAGACGGCCTTCCTTTAAACATGTCTGCCATTGGCAACCTGAATTCCATCGACGCTGGCGTCTGGGAATCCATCTTATCCGCTGGTTTCTTTACGAAACACCTCCTAGGAGGTGAATCTCTTTTGCTCAAATATACATTAATTTTTGTTTTTAAAGTAAGGTTTGTTTTTAACTGGCCATATTTCGATCCAGGTCCGGAGGACATGACGGATGATATTCAGAGGTGGGTATATAATTCTCCATCTCCGGCTACGTTAGTTCTTATATCCGATCATGAACAATCCTTTCATACAACTGGCTACCTGCTGTTCTTAAAAGACATGGGATACACGATTATTTGTGTATATCCAGAATGTCCGGATGTTTCCCCCGAATACACTTCTCTTACGTATTCTCGTACGTATGCCTTGGGAGACGTACTGTCAGGTGTATTGAACCAGGAGGTTGACAAGGTTATATTGAACCAGGAGGTTGAGAATGTTAAGGACAAGTGCAGTGAAACTGCTTGGTTTTGCAACATATGCATCGAATTTGGCCACACCTTTGCTGGGGAAAGCTATGAAAGTTTGACCAGGCATATGTCAAGTGCAGAACATAGTATTCAAGTAAGCTTCCTCTTGCCTCCACCTCAGCTTGCGTGGGATCATTACATTTTGCAGTGTCCAACCATTAAAAGTTTGACCCAATCCTATCTTGATTCCAGGAGTTGAAGCAAGTGCCTCCAAAGATAAAGGCCTCCCAATCCAAGAAGCCTATTACCAAGACTGCGATGCAGTCAAAGGCAAGTTTTCACAGCTCACTTTCAAGGATCTTTTTTCTTAATCCCTTGAAAGTTTCTAATTTTTTTTATATCCCTAATTTAAAATCTGACTCGATGTTATCTTCTTCTCCCTATGGTTTTCAATCAGATTGCTAAGATTTGCAAGATGAAGGCGCAATCAAAGAGACGTAGACGTGGTAACACCTGTTCTTTGGGTTTAGATATTCTAACCTAAATTATGCATTTAATTATTCGAGATTGTGTTCCCCAGTTTGTCATATCTGTGAAATATCCGATTTTGGAATCGAAATCAAAAATAATACTGGCTTTGCAATTTGTGTAGCAACGAATTTCTTTTTACATAGTTATGATCCCCAGGATCAGAGATAAATATAATAAACGTGTTGAATCGCACCCACCTTTGCATTAGCACGAACCATCGTCCAGCAATTCTCCGATGAATCGAGCCGTCGCCAAAGACGATGATCCTCCATCCATCAAAGTCTTCCTCGCCGCATCAGCAATCACCTTCACCTTTTTCCTCTTCTCCTCCCCACCGTCCATCAAAGATCGGACGGCTCTCACGATCTCCTCACAGGTCACCAAACCCCCACGACCCGACACGTAATCCATCCGCAGGTCCACGGCTAACTCCAACTCCTTCACCAACGTGAACGCGTTCAGCTGTTGCTCTGCGTACATCGGCCACGTGGCAATCGGAACTCCAAACCATAAGCTCTCAAGCGTGGAGTTCCAACCACAGTGAGACACGAACCCTCCTATCGCTTTGTGGGCCAGCACCTCAGCCTGTGGGGCCCAACCACACACCAAACCATTTCCCGCCACTCGGCCCATGAACCCCTCCGGCAACACGTCGTTAACGTTCGTCTCTTCGTCGCTTGTTCGGATTGACCACAGAAACCTGCAGCCGACGAGCTCCAGCGCTTGAGCAATCTCCTTCACCTGCGGCTCATCGACACTTCCTTTGCTTCCGAAACAGAGGAACACAACGGAAGACTCAGGCTGATCCTCGAGCCATTCCACGATCCGATCCCGATCCGCCGCCTCCGCGTCCGGGCTCGCTCTATCCTTCAGGCTCAGAATAGGTCCGACCGGGTACACCGGAGGGTAGTTTTCCTGACGAGAGAAATAGTCAAACGGATGCGGCTCAAGCTCCACGAACGAATTTACCAAAATACCCTTCGCATCGCCGAATCTCGGCGCTAGCTCAACGTAAGCCTCGTATGCCTCTCTGTTAAACATACCCGGCGGCATAAATTTAACCGGAATCGAGTTGACGAATCCAGGGATTTGCAATTCCTCATCGGCGGAGCTCAAATCGAGCTCGGAGGCGGTTTTCCGATGCCGATCCGGGATATACTTCATCATACCCAAGTATCGAGCGTTACACGTCAGGAATATGTAAGAAGGGAGATTGAGCTCGTTGCCAACATCGTTGATCAATGAATTGCAGAAGAAATCGAGAACCAAAGCGGAGACACGAACCGAATCTGAGCCTCGACGACGCGACTCAACGATGCCGGAGACTGCGTCCTTAATCAGAGGAGTGGTTTTCTTCACGAGCTGTACAATGTAAGCTTCGGGAGCTCTTTTGTAGAGATCCACCGGCGGAGGATCGTGGAGGGCGGGGAGATCGTGGAGGCGGATTCGCGGCTGAGAAGCGACGAGAGATCTGGCGAAGACGGAGGCGTGAGGGTTAGTGGGTGAACTTAAATTGAGGATGTTGATGGTGTGGATCCGATGGTCCAGATCGAGGAGCCGCTTGGCGAAATCAATATTGACGAGAAGATGACCTGTGGATGGAACTGGAATGAAGATGAGCTCTGTTTCCTTCACCATCTCTCTTTCTTTCCTCCGCTCGAGATAAGCTCTGTTTGTTCAATAGACTGGAAAAGGTAAAGAAGTAGTGGTGGTGTACATTCAAAACTTAGTTGTCACACGATTTGTTTGTTTGTTCAAGAGACGTGTGACAATTTTTCATGTGTAAACCTTTTTTTGGCATAAATATGATGTTTTGTTTTTCCAGTATATCATCTAGGACTGAAATGCTACAGTTCCTAAGCATTCTCCCCAGTAAATGGGGTTTGACCTTGTAAAAGTGGATAATTTTAGAATAATGAGATGTACACTATAATTTTCTCAAAAATTTAAACACAACTTTGTTGATGTGTAATGTGAGATCCCCGTACTTTGATTCTGGTTGGGACTAAACATTCGTCAAAGTTTAAATTGCATGTTCAATCACAGGTTAGAGTCCCTTGACTAAAACCCAACAATTTTGGTGTTTTAGGCGAAAAGTCTCAGCGGCTTCAAGGAAGCATCAAACATCGAGATTCGAATTTAGCTTGATAATAAACAAATACTCTCCGGGAGCAACCATATTGCAAAATCAATTTGAATAATGGACCGAGATTTTTTTTGTGTTTTTTCTATTCTTTTGATTAGTGTTGGTTGCGATTAAGTTGTTGGAAAATGTTAACAGCTCTCAAGAAAAGAATAAGTGAAGAATGAAACTAAATATTTCTCTTTTGGTAATAATGAAACTAAACTAATTCAAATGAAGAGAAATATGAGTAATAATGTTTTTTCAAATCAACTCAAGTAGTGATTAAAAAACGAGATCCAAAGACCCGATCATGTCTTCAAAACAACAAAAAATAGCAAAAAATACTTTTAGTGTCAGCTTTAAGCAATTCATTTCTAGTCACTAGCGAAATTGTGCATGTTAAGTGTAGTTTTCTAAGTTGTTGAAAATAACAATATTGTTTATGAAGTAATCATATATATTCTTTTGATTGGTGTTTTCAAAACTTGTTTCCAATGATAGCCCTAAACAATTGAACAATTGAATAACAATTTCACATGTTTTAGTAAATTCTCAAAAAAAATCCAAAGCCCGGCCGAGTTCATATTGTCATGGAGCTCCTAAAGCAGGAGAATATTGATAAGGGTGTTGAACTCACTTTCCTGGATTTGAAATAAAAACATAATTGTGACGGCTGGATTTGCGATAGGTTAGATCCGGACAACGGAAATCTACCTCCTATACCAGCACAAATAGTTCTTGTGGCGGCTGATGGATAGTACTATGAAAAAGACCAATATATAATTTACCAGTTGGATCCAGATAAGGGTTTTCTTCCTTTTCACTCAATTCTTTATTTGTTCCCCATAGATGTCATACATGTTTTACCTAAGTATAGTAATATCAATGAATTTGAGGTATTTTAGATAAAATTACTCAAAAGTTGTGTTTGAAACATATTACAAAAGTGAACATAAACCTACGAAGTTGCGTTGCCAAAAACATATAACATAAACCTAAACGCAAACGTAACATTTAACTTGAATATTTTCGTTAATTAACACAACCTAATATAGATCATTATGATATTTTCTTTAATAATAATACCACCAAAAACCAAAGCTAGGCCTACCAAACACTCCTCCTACTCACAGTGTGACAATGTCTAATCAGATTAAAGCTCAAAATTAATTTAACCAAAATGTAATAAAATCAAAGCAATAAGTTTAAAAGCTAATGAGGTACCACAATCATGACTTCAAACGCAAAGACGTGAAGGGCACGTAACACGAACCACCCTACCACCAATACTAACACTATACTTCAACAACAACAAGCAAAATCAAACAGAGTTGAAACATTTGAGAATGAAACTGAAATCAGGTTTGATGAACTTAAAATCAAAGATTCAAGATTATGTAACAGATTCATCTCATTGTTCCATGGCCGTTTCCGCAATGTCAACACCACACCATCTTCTTCTTCATCTTCAGCGACTTTGTCGTCTTGTCTATGCTTTCTCAGTATTAATAATGAGCAGAGGATAAGCCAGATCAGACCCAGAAGTTCCCCATGTAATGTAACAGCAAACTCTTTTGTAAACTATTTCGATTGTGCATGTAAACCTTTTATCTTAATTTCATTTTACAATGCCATCAATGCAGCTAGCGAGATCGATGATCAAAAGCTTCTGCAGTCAAGATTGATGCTCCCTTTGGCTATGACGCAAAGGAAAACGAAAGAGAGCACGAGTCAAAGACATGTGTCAAAGGAAGATGCTGCGAAAGAGGCTTGCAGAAGCTTCGAGAACTATATGATCCATATGATCGTTGAAGAAGGGAAACTCGATGACTTGGTGGACATGGAAGAGCTTCTCTTCTATTGGAAGAAACTTAACAGTCCTACCTTCATTGATCTTGTCACTAGATTCTATGGAGAGCTCTGCACAGACTTGTTTCCAACTCCAAGCAACAATGACGGTTAAAAATGATCGACACGGGTTTTTATTATATGTTTATTCTTGATTTTATAGCGAGGGAGAAGTGGAAATAAAGATCTTGCAACGAAATGACTTTTACAAATTATTTGCCAATTAGCAACATACTCTTGAATTGGTGATCAAGGATAGAAAAGAGAATGAGTTATATATCAAACCCGAGACAAGAACTTACATGAAATTAACCACATGCAATAATTTTTGGGATAAAATTCCAAATTTCGGAAAGCTTTTATTTCATTGCATATGAAAATACAACATTGATAAGTTACATCACCGATAAAATCTCTTCTCTGTGTGTGTGTGTGTGTGTGTGTTATTGATAAGTTACAATGAGATTTAGAAGTAACCTTCGATAATTCTGTAATTTTTAGCTGTTCTTTAATCTCATGACAAACTCATCATGGTTTTTTACGAAATAGACTTCTCATACTTTATTTTATATTGTTTATATGGACCAGGTGATCTAAGACACAACATTGTTTGTTTATTCCATCTTACATTTACAACTTTGGCTCCGGAAAAGGATAACTAAAAGTGATCCCCAAGAACATCACTGATAAAATCTCCTGTGGCCACGACAGAAGAGCCACCATCACCAACAGCTTTCCTCGCCACTGCCGAAATCTCCTGAACCTTCTTCCTGACAAGGTTATCACCATCCATCAAAGATCGAACGGCAGTAGCAATTTCATCGGCTGACACGATCTCCAGCGTGACCCTATCACCGTCTGCAACGTAATCAAGCCTTATCTCCACGGCTAAGCCCAGCTCCTTCACCATATTAAATGCGTTCAGCTGTTGCTCCGCATACATCGGCCACGTGGCGATTGGTACGCCGTACCATAGACTCTCCTGTATAGAATTCCACCCGCAATGAGACACGAACCCACCTGTTGCCTTGTGAGCCAAGATATCCACTTGAGGGGCCCAACTGCATACAATTCCACGGCCCTTTGTTCGCTCGACGAATCCTTCCGGAAGCGGCTCATGAGGATCGCCGTCTCCGGCTATGTTCGTACGGATCGCCCAGATGAACCTGAAACCGACGAGCTCGAGCGCGTGAGCTATCTGTTTGATCTGAGGTTCACTGAAGACTCCCATGCTCCCGAAACACAGGAACAAAACCGACGAGTCCGGTTGCTCGTCCAGCCACTTCATCATATTTTCGTATTGAGCCGAAGCTAGACCCGGATTAGTACGGCCCGTTAAGTTGAGAACCGGCCCAACAGGATACACGTGAGGGTAATCTCGTCCTCGCGAAAAATGCTCAGCAGCATAAGGCTCGACCTCTGGGAAGGAATTGACTAATATGCCCTTGGCGTCTTTTAACCGCTCGCCAATTTTGACAAGAGTTGCGTAAGAGAGTTTGTCGAACACGCCAGGCGGCAGAACCTTGGCCGGAACACGGTTCACGAACGCCGGAATTGGCAGCTCTTCTTCGCCGGAGGTCTCGTTGAACTCTGACGAATTCAAACGATGTCGTTCTGGGAGATACTGTAGACACCCCAAGAAACCGAAATTAGAAGTCATGAAGATATACGAAGGAAGGTTTACCTCACGAGCTATGTCGATCAAACCGACGCAGAAGAAATCAAGAACCAAACCGACGACATGATTCGAGGTTTCTCCGGGAGATGAGACCAAGTTTTGGATGGTTTTTCTGAGAAAGGGAATGTTTTTATCGATGAAATCGAGGATGTAAGTCTCGGAGGAAGTGTCAAGAAGCGTAATAGGAGGTGGGTCTTGTATCTCCGGGAGACTGATGAGTCGGATTCCAGGCTCAGAGGCTGTGAGCGACGCGAGAGAAGCGTCGGCGTGAGGAGCGTAAGGGAGTTTCATGGAGAGGATTGTGATCATAGAAATCCGACTGTCCAGATTGATCAGACGCTTACCGAACTCGATCGTCGACAAAAGGTGGCCGGTCTCCGGCAGAGGAACGAATATTAGCTCTGCTTTCTTCATCCTTTATGGTTTTCAATTGAAGAAAATGGTTCAAACCGCAGAGCTTTTTATTTCAGCTATGGTATATGGACATGATATGATAGTCGAGTCCGGTGTGATAAGCTTAAATAAACGAGAAAAACTGTATAATTAGGCTTTGACGGTCAAAAATTTTGACTAAAAAGATAAAGTAGTAGATAGTCTTATTTGGACCAGTGAGCATCAGTCTTATTGAGCATACACTGACAGAACACTAGTTTAGCTAAACTATTGTTTAGTTAGTACTAGTTGTCCGAATTACCCCATTCTACATCTCCCATACTTTCAGAGATGGTGTATGATGAATTGATGATGTGTATCGCTTTAGATATTCAATCGGACCTTTCATATTGTAACCTTCAAATTACAGAGATCATATATTAACCTTTGAGAATGTCAAAATAATTTCATCGATAAATTTCTTTTAAATAATGCAACATATTTTAAATTTCTTTATAAAATCTTTGTTTAAAATATATTATAGTTGGTATGACTTCGACATGTAGATATCTTCTAAGGAATTTGACAGTTAAACTTTTTAATCTAGTATTTGATTCAGGGTTCTCTTTTCATGTATTTGAGATTTTGATTTAAAAATGTCGTTTATTAAACTTTCTAGTTAATCTTGTGACAAAAAAACCTTCCAAGAACTTGTGTTTTAGTGAGGGAAATCTCATTTTTTTGTATCAATAATACCGTTTTATGTCACCAATGAGACCAGTTTTGTTAATGTGAAATGAAAACAAAATGCAAATTCTCTTTATTGGATTCTGAAATAATACTTAAACAAATTAGTCACTTCGTTTCGTATAACCGTCATTAAAAAAAGCCGGGAGTTCTGATTGGTTATTATTATCCTTTGACTGGATTATATGATTTGGAAACTCAAGTCAAATGTAGTTTAAGATATTTTTGTGTCAGTAAAGAAAAGTCACCGGCTTCATCGCTCTCGAATCCAATCGTCTATCTCTTTTTCTCCTCTATCAACAAACTTTTCCTCATAAACCCCTTTTTTCGTTTCTCTCCTAAAATACTCCGCCCAACTTTACCCTTCGGATTCTAGAGCCACCGGTAAATGGCTTTCCGGCGAGTATCTGCCACTATTATTCTCTTCCTCTACTTACTGGTTTCATCTCAGTCTCTCGATTTAAGTAAAACTCGGAAACCCCACAAGATCGATGGACCAATCAAGACCATAGTCGTTGTAGTTATGGAGAATCGCTCTTTCGATCACATCCTCGGTTGGCTCAAATCGACCCGACCCGAAATCGATGGATTAACCGGCAAAGAATTCAATCCCGTTAACGTCTCCGATCCGAATTCGAAGAAGATTTATGTATCCGACGACGCCGTATTCGTAGACATGGATCCGGGCCATTCCTTCCAGGCGATCCGAGAACAGATATTCGGGTCGAACGATACATCCGGCGACCCGAAAATGAACGGATTCGCACAGCAATCGGAGAGCATGGAGCCTGGGATGGCGAAGAACGTGATGAGCGGATTCAAGCCCGAGGTCTTACCTGTGTACACCGAGTTAGCGAACGAGTTCGGGGTATTCGATCGGTGGTTCGCGTCGGTGCCGACTTCGACTCAGCCGAATCGGTTCTACGTCCACTCAGCTACCTCCCATGGATGCTCGAGCAACGTGAAGAAGGATCTCGTCAGAGGATTTCCTCAGAAGACGATCTTCGACTCGCTCGACGAAAACGGACTCAGCTTCGGGATTTACTTCCAGAACATTCCGGCGACTTTCTTCTTCAAATCTCTCCGTCGGATCAAACACTTGGTGAAATTCCACAGCTTCGCGCTCAAATTCAAGCTCCACGCCAAACTTGGGAAGCTCCCGAACTACTCCGTCGTGGAGCAGCGGTACTTCGATGTCGATCTTTTCCCGGCCAACGACGATCACCCGTCGCACGATGTCGCCGTGGGTCAACGGTTCGTTAAGGAAGTCTACGAGACTCTGCGGAGCAGCCCTCAGTGGGAAGAGATGGCTCTGATCATCACTTACGACGAGCACGGTGGGTTCTACGACCACGTTCCCACGCCGGTTAAAGGTGTGCCTAACCCCGACGGAATCATCGGACCCGACCCGTTTTATTTCGGGTTTGATCGATTGGGCGTTCGGGTCCCTACCTTCGTTATCTCTCCCTGGATCGAGAAGGGCACTGGTATGCGATTTTGTGAATTTATGCTCTTACAGTTTTCAGATTCTGCTTGATGATTGAGTTTATATTGATCTTTGAGTTTTGAAAATTTCATATTCAGCTTAATGCAAATGATCTTTGCTTGCAAACTAATATCATATCTCAGTCACATGACATGACACCGGACTTGTGATTTGGTTGCAGTGATACATGAACCTGATGGTCCAACACCACATTCTCAGTATGAGCATTCTTCTATACCTGCAACGGTGAAGAAACTCTTCAACCTAAAGTCGAACTTCTTGACCAAGAGAGACGCATGGGCTGGTACATTTGAGAAATACTTCCGTATCCGAGAATCTCCTCGCCAAGATTGTCCAGGTCTCTTTCTTAGTTTCCCGTTACTTAACATGGATTCAGTTTCTTGCATTAAAGCCATTCATAAAAAAACCACCAAACCATGGTCATCGTGTGTAACTAATGGTTTTGGCTACGCCTAGTGTTGATACAATTGAGAACTATATAGTGATATAACTTGCTTATAGGAATATGTATACTCCAGATGGGGTTTTTATAAATTTCTGACCTTGATGATGACACAGAGAAACTAGCGGAAGTGAATGGATCACTAAGGCCATGGGGAGCAAAAGAAGACGCAAAGCTCTCAGAATTCCAGGTGGAGCTGATCCAACTCGCTTCCCAGCTCGTTGGAGATCATCTCCTAAACTCATATCCAGACATTGGGAAGAACATGACAGTTAGCGAAGGCAACAAATACGCAGAGGAAGCTGTTCAGAAGTTTATAGAAGCAGGAAAGGCTGCACTAGAAGCAGGAGCAGACGAGAACACTATAGTCACTATGAGGCCAGCTCTGACGACCAGGACCAGTCCCAGTGAAGGAACCAACGAGTTTATTTGAAACTATTGAGAATCTATATAAAGAAAGATGTGGTCTATATGTAAATATACGTGGCCTCCTCCATGTTCCCACTTTACTTGCGTTTATGATGTGGAAAAAGTATATATTGGATCATACATTTGGTAACGTAATGTAACTTCTGGCCTCCATCTCCATTGTTGGAATGGATGGAGACTAGTAGTTATACTATTATGCTAATATGTATCCTTATCCAAAAATAGTTAAAGAATCATTATGTACTTATCCCATTTACCAACTCTTTTCTTGAATGTTTTGAGTTTTTAATTAGTAGAATGCAGTGATTAAGGTTGGTAAGACACCAAAATCTATAACTGGTTGGTAAGACACCAAAATCTATAACTGGATTTAATGGAATGGAAGCTAATCTCTTGATGAAAGAAAATAGTCCCAGTAAACATTTTATTTCTCAAATAATATGACAGTGGATATATACTCTTGTAAGATACGTATATCAGTATAGATGTATATATACCTTCCCTGTTAGAATTAAAATAGAAACAAGCTCATGTATTAGGAAAAAGAAAAGTTAACCTCCGCATCGAGCGGTCCACTGTATATCCCTATCAAAAGCAGAGAGAATTTCTGAAGCCATTAATAGAGAAAAGAAAAGGAAACAAGGAAAGAAAAGTTTGGCAGAAAGAAAAAGAAAGAGAAAAAATGGGTCTTCGTCTCCGTCTTCGTCTTCCTCACAAAAGCTCTCCTCGCACACCTTCTTATCTCCTTCTATGCGTTCTTGCTCTCTCCTTCTTCTCCTTCACCGCTCTTCTTCTCTACAAGGTTCTCTTCTCCATCATAACATCTCTATTGCTTCTTTCCTTTCACCAATTTGATACTAAAATTACGCATATCCTTCAGTATTACGCTATTGGATCTATCAGAACCATAGAAATTGGCTTCTTTTTTGTTGTGTGAATTTTTGTTCAGTGAAGGATTTTGTCTGAAAAGCTGACAGGCTCTAAATTTGATACCTTTTTTTGTTTTCTCCGTTATTGATGGATCTGATTGAAGCTGAATTAGCATTTACTGCTCTGTAATCTTACACACGTGACTACTGTACTTCCCGTGATCTTAAGTAATTTCGTCTCATTGGGTAATTTCGTCGAACAGGTTGACGACTTTGTAGCTCAGACAAAAACTCTAGCCGGACATAACTTGGAACCAACGCCGTGGCACGTCTTCCCACGCAAATCCTTCAGCGAAGCCACGAAACGTTCTCAGGCTTACCGAATCCTCCAATGCTCCTACTTCTCATGTCCCTACAACTCCGTCGTCGAACCAAAGCGTCTCCTCTCGGATTCCGGGTCGGGTCGTCGAACCCAGCAACCGCAATGCCCAGACGTTTTCAGGTTTGTCGGAAACGAAACAATTTCAAAATGGGTTTTTCTCACGACTCAGAAAGAATCGAACTTGCGTTAACCATTGATATCGATCGTTTGGTTTGGTGAAAAGCCAGGTGGATTCACCGGGACTTGGAGCCATGGGCAGAGACAGGAGTGACTAAAGAGCACGTGGACAAGGCAAAAGAGAACGCTGCGTTTAGAGTGGTGATACTGTCTGGAAAGCTATACGTGGATCTATACTACGCGTGTGTGCAGAGCAGAATGATGTTCACCGTTTGGGGGATTCTGCAACTGCTCAACAAGTATCCAGGGATGGTTCCTGATGTCGACATGATGTTTGACTGCATGGACAAACCAATCATCAACAAGACCGAGCACAGCTCGTTTCCCGTTCCGCTTTTCCGATATTGCACGAATGAAGCTCATTTGGACATTCCTTTTCCTGATTGGTCCTTCTGGGGCTGGTCGGAGACGAATCTAAGGCCGTGGGAAGAAGAGTTTGGTGATATAAAGAAAGGGTCGAAGAAAAGTAGCTGGGCCAATAAGCAACCTAGAGCTTACTGGAAAGGGAATCCTGATGTTGTGTCGCCGATAAGAATGGAGCTGATGAAATGCAACCATTCAAGGTTATGGGGAGCACAGATTATGCGCCAGGTTTGTTTCACTCACATGCCCTTATCTTAAAGGATAGTTTAATCTAGTATGAGTGATGCAAATGTGTCTGTTTAAATATACAGAACTGGGAAGAAGAGGCAAAAGGTGGGTTTGAACAATCAAAGCTCTCCAACCAATGCAATCACCGGTAAGTCCTAATAGGAACCCAAGTTTGATCAAACATGACAATTGGAAGGATCTGATTTGGTTGAAATTCCTTGTATTATAAGGTACAAGATCTATGCAGAGGGCTACGCGTGGTCGGTATCGTTAAAGTATATCCTATCGTGTGGTTCCATGACACTCATAATCTCACCAGAGTATGAAGATTTCTTCAGCAGAGGACTCCTTCCTAAAGAGAACTACTGGCCTGTCTCTCCCACTGATCTATGTCGGTCCATCAAACACGCTGTGGACTGGGGCAATGCCAATCCCTCTGATGTATATATATACCACAATTTCTCCTCAATATATCAGATATCATTTGTGTTCTTAAGGCGTTTTCCTTTTGACAGGCTGAAAGAATAGGCAAAAGAGGACAGGGTTACATGGAAAGCATAAACATGAACCGGGTTTATGACTACATGTTCCATCTCATCAGTGAGTACGCAAAGCTTCAGAAGTTCAAACCAGAGAAGCCGTCTTCCGCTAAAGAAGTCTGCGCAGGATCGTTGCTTTGCTTCGCTGAACAAAAAGAGCGGGAACTACTCGAGAAATCCAGAGTTGTTGTACCTTCTCTGGACCGACCATGTAAACTTCCAGTTGCAGAAAGGAATAGGCTTGAGAGGTTGATTGAACAGAAGAAGAAAACAATCGAAGATGTTAGATACATGGGGATGACGACAACAGAGAGAGGTTCTAGATAAATTAGTCTTTTTTGGAATTTATCCTCTTTTAGTGGCATATGTGTGTTCATCAGAGCTATAGACGAAATGATATTTGGTTACGACCTGGTTTATAGAATAAAGAAACCATGATTTTACAGTTTACACTGAGGAATAAGATATCGATCAAAACCCCACGGTTCCGATGTAACAAATTTAACAAAATAAGATACAAATCGTAATCCCTTGGTATCGTTAGGAATTTCACGTATTCTCAACATGGTAACATCGGATTATTCCAAAATATCGACCAAAACCCCAGAAATGAAAACTAACCCGCACCAAAGATTCAAAAGAGAGGAGACAGAGAGAGAGGATTCATTGAGGTACGTTGTCAAAGTCATCATCATCGTCAAGCACTTCATACTCGAAATCTTGGTCTCTGTTCTCCATGGTTTTCCCAAACGTGAATGCCTTTGTACCCATTGTTGTGAAAGGCATCAGCCCAAACGCACGGGCCGTTTTGATCTCTCTAGCAATCTTCCTTTGTGCCTTGGCGCTGATGCCAGTCTGTGCAAACAGATAAACAAATAAAAAAAAGAGAGTTTCATCACTCACAAACGTTGGACTAACAAAACTTCATCACAAGCATAGCAGAAACCAAGTCAAGAAACATCCAATATGAACCTGCTTCCTCTTAATGATGATCCCAGCTTCTGTGATGAACTGAGCAAGGAACCTAACATTCTGTCCAGCAAAACATTTTTCATCAATGAGTACAAAAAGAATAAAAGATGTATACTTCATCGAAGATAGAAACAAACTTGCTACACTCAGTCACACTCACCCTGAAATCAGCTTTGTTCAGAACTTCCTCGGTGGTTATCTCAGACTTGATATTCTGTCTAGGTCTTTGTAACTGCTTTTTAAAACTTAAATCCTGCACAAAAGCAAGAAGCAAAATACAACATATTACACATCCAAAGCCTTTGACTGATAATATTCTTGGCTCCGATGCAAATTTACACTACCAATGCAAATCTTAGACCAAGATAGAATGAATTTTCATGTGATTGTTATAAACTGGTTCAGTAACACTCATACATCAAATGATTATAGAACAGTGAATAGAGGAGAAGTAAGAAAAAGCATACCCTAGGGTAGGGATCAAACCCTCGACTGTTGCCATCAGGCCTGAAAGTGTAACCATCCTTGACGTCTTCATCATCGTCGATCTTGTAAAGAAGTGCAGCTTCCTTCAATTTACCATCAACGCCATCGGAGGAAGGATCAAAGATCTCGTCCCTGTTCATGGAACCTCCGCCGGAGAATCTCGACGTGTTCCCGTATTGCCTATTAAAGCCTGAGTAATCGCGCTTGTCTTTCTCCGCTTTACCGAGATGCTGGTAGAAACCGTTGCTGTTGTCATCGTTGCCGGCATTTCCGCCGAATATCCAATCGTCTGACGAGTTTAACAAGGTTCGATTCGTGGTTAGACTAGCGGAATCGGAGAATATCGACGGGGAAATGGTAGAAATGTAGTGGAATTACCTTCGTTGGCGTTGGTCGCGAGGCTTCGAGAGACGAAGGGACGACATGGTCGAAAGGAAGCTACGTCGTTGAGGGACCGAAAAGCGAAACGGGCGATTCTCATCCTTAGGGTTTTTCGAATTTCAATTTTCCGATCTGAGGTTTTGGCAAAGAGGAAAAGTCGCCTGAGAAAGGAACACGAAGACAGACGACGGGAGAGATGCACAGTTCAACGAAATGATTAATGGGCTGATAAGGCCTCACTTTCTTTTGTTTATCTTTTTATCAGCTAGGCCCATTTTTCTCATTAATTTTGGAGAATTTCTTGCACATCTCTAAAAATAGTGTATCCAAATTATATTTTTAGAGTGAAGATGTTTATATCTCAAATTCACAATAATGTATTGGGCAATAATTGCGATAAAGTTTGGTTTGTTTCATGGTTAGGCACATGTCGACCAAATTTTGGATCAAACAAAAACATCTTCAACTTTGGTTTTCCTTTACTCCTTTTCAAAAAATTTACGTTTTTCCGTATTTAAAAATAAATCTTGAGCTTTTTATTCAGTGGATGAGTGAAACTTATGACCTTTTTAGTAAAACAAAACTATAGTTTGGACGTACGAATTATCTAAAAAAAGCAGGTCACCACGCACACTTGACCAATAAATACAGGCACCATGTTTATATACTTTTTTTTTGGGTGCAAATGTTAATACACTTGTCGTTAACTTACATGACAAATATTTCTCCATCTACTAAACATTTATAGTCGTTTTTACATTAGAAATTAAAATCAAACAAGACAAAAAAAGAGTAATGAATGGGATTAGTCAGAAGAAGTAGGAAAAAGCTACGAGATGACACATATGTCAATATCAAATATATGTGTGTGATCATCTAAATGAGCGATAGGTGCAAGTGAGCCATAAGAATCAGATAAGAATAAACCAGGACTTATAACAACCGTGTATTAAATTTATAAACCATTCCAATTTCCAAGCTATGATCACGTATTAGAAAATGATAACGAGATAAGATAAGAATAGGATTGATTTTTCTTTCTCGTAGTTAATCAGTTAAACTCTTCTGATCACATATTAGTGGATTTTTAAAACGTAAGCTGACGAATTGTGGAAGTTTTCTATAAAAAAAGCAAGTGAAGAAAATATAATTGGGGTCAAAT
Source organism: Microthlaspi erraticum (assembly GCA_902728155.2). Taxonomy (NCBI): domain Eukaryota; kingdom Viridiplantae; phylum Streptophyta; class Magnoliopsida; order Brassicales; family Brassicaceae; genus Microthlaspi; species Microthlaspi erraticum. Next base: position 396,585 of record CACVBM020001051.1, read on the forward strand.
CAAAAACCTTTTGATTGGCATCCAATATGCGAAGGGGGGAGTCGGGTATTGGTTGAGAATTTCTGTCCACTTATTTGGTTTTTACGCTTTACTCCTTTTGGACTTATCTTCAAAAGAACGACTAATCCTCTACGACATTTGATTAAGTACACGTGGTGTGATATAAGTGGCTAGACTAATTTAATACGCCATCATTGACCGTGTTAATATGAAATAGCGACGGACCACAGGTCGAATAGTGACCGTTGGTTCCCGCGCGACTTACAGATGTCGTTAGCTTCACTTTTGGCATTAAAACGGTCCTACTGTGTGCTCGACACAGGGGATCGGGGATTAAGGAGGATTCACGTTCAACTATCGAGAATTATTTCTGTCACGTATAATTAGTAAGTAATATCTCTAAGCGAAAAAGGGTTAGTACTAAAAAGTATGTTTCGTGTTAAAAAAAGCTAGAGTAAACATGTAGAAACGTTTTATTGTACTTGCTTGTCCACACATACGTGTCATCAGTGGCGAATCTAGTAAGGAGGATTATACGGTGTCATAATCGCTATAAAATTGTTAAATGTACATGAATACTCAAAAAATACTCTAACAAACATGGTTAAAGTAGCCTATTGACACCTCATATTCTGGGTTCGATTCCCATTAAACCCGCTTCAATTTTTTTCTACATTCGCCACTGCGTGTCATGAGTCAATTCTGTCTTTTTAACTCATGGCTGATGAAGCCATTATTCAGGTGACCAATAATTGGTCAGAAAAAAATATACGTACAAACGCAAATGCACTGGTTAAATATTGTAGGTTTAATGATCGAGTAAAAAGATGCCTTTGCGATCAGGGAACAATAAAAGATGTGCAAAGTAAAGTAAAGCACCAAAATAAATTATCTCTATTGGCTGTGAATGATAAATGACAATGACGCAAAAGAAGCATAAAAGGTAGTGTTTGGGCCCTTAATCACTTATGCTTTTTCCACTTTATCTTATGACATTCACCTAATCTTTTTATAAAGTTGTGTCATTGTCTACTTTTGTTTTCCTTCTACAATTAAGTTGACTTTTATTTGTTAACCCCAAATTCCATTTGGATTGTAAACCAAACACATAATTTATTCTTTACAAATCAAGAAGAAGACGGATCCAAAAAGCATAGAGATGTGACTTTACAAATCGAACCTTTTGAAATGTAGAAAAATTATCTAACAAATTTATAAAGTTTTTGTAGTGGAAGGCCAAAGAGAATCTACGAGCACCACACATTCGTTGAGAAAGAGAGAAACAAAAGAATAAATGAAAATATCAGACAATATATCGGAGGGGCCCCACAAGCAATATACCACCAAAACAGTGACTCCCTCTGCAGTGTGTACATATCCAAAGCGTAAGAATCGAATGCTAAACAAAATCATTTTTAATAACCACTTTTAAGTTAAAGAGACTCGTAAGAGGTTTTTGATTACTTTTCTCATAAATATCATTTCCAGAAAAATTCACGCCTGACTTGTTTTTATAATTTTTTTCTTTCTTGGGTCTCTGATTTTTGTTGGTGGGAAAGTAAGTGGGTTGGTTTGATTGGAGAGGGGCTTTGTGGTGATTTTCTACTTCGATTTTGGCTTTTCCCGGCGATGCCGACGCCGGTGACTACGGCGAGAGAATGCTTGACGGAGGAAGCCGCTCGTGCTCTCGACGATGCTGTGGCTGTGGCTCGTCGGAGGAGCCACGCGCAGACGACGTCTCTCCACGCCGTTTCCGCTCTTCTAACGATGCCGTCGTCGATTCTCCGAGAGGTGTGCGTCTCACGTGCGGCACGCAGTACTCCGTACTCGTCGCGTCTCCAATTCCGAGCTCTGGAGCTCTGCGTCGGCGTTTCTCTCGACAGGCTCCCGTCGTCCAAGTCTACGGCGGCGGAAGAAGATCCACCGGTGTCGAATTCGCTCATGGCGGCGATCAAACGGTCGCAAGCGAATCAGAGGCGGCATCCGGAGACATATCACCTCCAGCAGATCCACGCCAGCAGCGGCGTCGGTGGCTGCCAGACGACGGTTTTGAAGGTCGAGTTGAAGTACTTTATATTATCCATCCTCGACGATCCGATTGTGAATCGGGTCTTCGGTGAGGCCGGGTTTCGGAGCTCCGACATCAAACTCGACGTGCTTCACCCTCCGGTAACGCAATTCTCTTCCCGCTTCTCACGAGCTCGTTGCCCGCCTCTCTTCCTCTGTAATCTTCCGAACTCAGATCCAGGCCGTGAGTTCCCGTTCGGTGGGAGCAGCAGCAGTTTCGACGAGAATACTCGGAGAATCGGAGAAGTATTAGGTGGTAAAGAGAGGAGGAACCCTCTTCTTATTGGAAATTGCGCTAACGAAGCTCTTAAAACCTTCACGGATTCGATCAACAGTGGGAAGCTAGGGATTCTCCCTCCGGAGATTAGCGGGTTAACCATAGTTAGCATTGAGAAGGAAATTAGTGAAATACTATCCGATAGATCAACAACTGACGAGGAGATTCGCATGAAACTTGATGATTTAGTTAGAATCGCAGAGGAAAATGGATCGAAATCGGGGACGATGCTTAATCTGGGAGAGTTTAAGGTCTTAACCAGTGAAACTTACAGTAATGCTTTGGAGAAATTGGTGTCGAAGCTCTCGGATTTGCTGAAACACCAAAGTAGGAAACTCTGGCTCGTCGGGTGTGTATCGAGCAACGAGACGTACACGAAGCTTCTGGATCGGTTTCCTACGATCGATAAGGATTGGGACCTTCATGTTCTTCCAATCACATCCTCTAAACCCTCGAGTCAAGGGGTTTATCCAAAATCCAGGTATATCCTTTTACAATTTGCATTAACATTTAGAACTCGAAAGTTGAAACATGACTTCTTCTTATACTGGGAATAGTTTATTGTTTTCTTCAATGTAGAAAACATTACTCAAATATTTTAATATTCCACTATCATCGTGGGACTTCTACTTCTTTCTCAGCTTTACTGGAAGTAGACATTATATATTTTCCCTCTCGAGCTTGATGTTCCGTATTTGTCAAAACCATAATTCGAGATTTGAAAATGATCAAGTTCCTAAATTAGTATGAACGTGTTGGTTACAGCTTGATGGGATCGTTTGTTCCGTTTGGAGGCTTCTTTTCGTCTACATCAGATTTCGGAGTACCGTTGAGTGGCACAGTGAATCAGAAGCATTCCAGATGTAACCTCTGCAACGAGAAGTATTTGCAGGAAGTAGCCGCCGTTGCCAAAGCCGGTTCGAGTCTCTCTCTTGCTGATCGATGTTCCGAGAAGTTACCTTCTTGGTTACGAGCTGCAGAGACCAATTTGGACAAGGGAACAACAGGAAGTCGTAAGGTGCGTTTTTATCAACTTCTTCCTCACTTGCAGTCGCTTACAATGGTCTTCAACTGCAATATCTTGAGAGAGATTTTGGTTCTGATTCAGTGCAGGCTATAGATGATCCAATCACATTAGGCGCGCAAACCGCAGCTCTGCAGAAGAAATGGGACAACATATGCCAAAGTATCCATCAAACTCCGGCGTTTCCCAAACTCAGTTTTCAGCCGCCGGTGAGCCCGCAGTTCCCAATCTCAAATCCAAAGCATAAGGAGTATGTCACAACATCGGTTGCTAGCCGTATGGTGAGTTCTCCTGTGAGCTGTGTTACTACAGATTTAGGTTTGGGAGTACCAAACACACAGAAAGAGAAACCGATGATGGAGACACTAAACTCTTCTTTGGTACAAACATATCAGAAAGATTTTAAGTCTCTAAGAGAATCTCTCTCTCGTAAAGTCCCCTGGCAGACGGAAGCTGTGAATGCCATAAGCCAAGTGATCTCCGAATGCAAAAGCGACTCTACGAGAAGAAACCACGCAAGTGGAATCTGGCTGGCTCTTCTTGGACCTGATAAAGTCGGGAAGAAGAAAGTAGCGTCGGCTCTTTCTGAGATCTTCTTTGGTGGCAGTGTCAACTGCATCTGTGTGGATTTCGGAGCAGAGCACTGTTATCTTGATGACAAATTCAGAGGCAAAACAGTGGTTGATTACATAACCGGGGAGTTATCAAGGAAACCACAATCTGTTGTTTTACTAGAAAACGTGGAAAAAGCTGAGTTCCCGGATCAGATGAGATTGTCTGATGCTGTGAGTAGTGGGAAACTCCGTGACTCGCATGGAAGAATGGTCGGTATGAAAAACGTGATTGTTATTGCGACTTCTGGGAGCTCCAAGGATGATCATGCCAAGTTTTCCGAGGAGAGAGTTCTCAGCGCAAGAAGGTGGAAACTAGAGATAAAGTTAGCTAAAACCGGGGTGAATAAGAGAAAACACGAGCCAGAGGCAGGGGAACGTGCAGAGAAAGCGCAACGTTCGTATCTTGACCTGAATCTTCCTGTGAGTGAGACAGAAGTTAGCTTTAGCCATGAAACAGAGGACGCAAAGGCATGGTTTGATGATTTCATCGAAAAGGTAGACGGAAGAGTGACGTTCAAGCCGGTTGATTTAGATGGGTTAGCCAAGAAGATTCAGGAGCAGATTATCTCACATTTTGCAAGGTGCTTTGGATCCGAAACACATCTGGAAATTGATAATGAAGTGTTAGTTCAGATTCTGGCGGCGTCTTGGTCGTCTGGGGAAGAAGAGAGAAGGGTTGATCAATGGATGCAAACTGTTCTTGCTCCGAGCTTTGCTGAAGCGAGGCGTAGATACGGTTTGAATCCTGCGTTGGCCGTGAAACTGGTTGCTTCTACAGAGTTAGCTGCCGGAGTAGAGTTGCCGGAGAAGGTGGACGTGATGTGATTACAGACATGTATAAATGAGGTAATGCATAGTTATTTAATCTTGATTGTTTTTGTCATATGAGAGGCCCTGGTTTGGAGTTTTGTGCTTGTGTAAATTATTATGTATAATAGATTACTTAGCTGAGGTATCACTTCACTTGGTACATACAGCATGTTTGTTTAGGAGTTACCAATTTGCCACAACTTTTCTTTTGGCATTTTGAGTTTTTAGGTATCTCTCCTAATTTTGTTGTAAACTCCTTTTGCCCAACTTGAGAATATCTTTATATGCGTTAAACTAGTCTTCTCTGTAACCGAGCTGTATGTTTTTCTGCCGAATCTTGGTGCTGATATACTTGGTTCTTAGTTAGAGGATAAACAAGTTGTTTCTTGGGTTACAGCTTTCTCTCTGATATTAGTGTTAACGTGATCTTATTAAAACAACCTCTAGCATTACAGATAATCATCGGTGAGTCTGTTAGCCATCTCTCTGATATCAGGATTGCCGTGAGACCTAAGCTCTGCGATCTTATCCAAAATTCCTGCGTCCACAATCATCGCCGCGTAGAGATTAACGTCTCCTGTGTTGCCTAGATTTTTCTCGGCTTCACCTACTATCAGAATACCCTCTAGAGCGCCCAAGGTAGTAAGGACGACAGTTGAAATGTCATCTGATATAATAAAATCACACAGCGGTTCAATGCATCCTTGGGCCACAAGAAACCTGCCAGAAATTATTACGGGGAGTTAATTAAATTCCAAGGAAGAAAATATAAATAGCAACCTTTTGAGGAATCGTTTTTACTTGATTTGGTCATGACTGCCAGAATGAATTGCAGTAGCAAGCACAATAAGAGCAGTAGTTCTGATGTTACTAGTGTCTCGAAGCAAGTGAATCAAACGTTGCATAATGCCTGCTTCAATCACTTGCTGCACCTGACTTGTGTTCCCAGATAAAACACACACGATGGTGAAGCAGGTTTTAAGCTTGACTCTCTTGTTGTCCGTGCTTGTCAAAACATTCAAGAGACTAGGAAGGGCTTGGTTGTCAATAACCGCCTGAATATGCGTTGTATCCTCCAGGATGTTGTTGATGGTATCGAGAGTTGGTAACACAATCGATGCCAAGTTCGGTTGACTAACAAAATTTGAAAGAAAAAAACGATATCTCAGTTTAGGTAGACAAGAAAATGAAAAATTTGTTAACTAAACTTACCCTAAGAAATGAATGAGACGAGGAATAAGGTCGATAACGTTTTGTATATTGCCATCGTTGCTGAGACGGCTGAGAGTAAGAGATGCACTCTGGAGAAGAAGATGGTTGGTTGGATCCCACGGGGTAAATAAGAGCAAAAGCCGTTTAACAAGTGGTAACGCTTGATTCTTATGCTCAAGTGCAGGCGGAGGATCTCTACTGCACAAGTGGAATATAGTTATTGAAGCAGTGGTAAGCAACGTGACGGAGGATGACGTTGCATGCTCATTGAACAGAGCCGTAAGAGACATCATGGCCCCAGAATTGAGGACATGGTCACGGCGTTCTGTTGAGCCAGCAGCGATGTTTCCCAATGCCCGAACACCCTGTATAAATAAATCAGCAAGAAATTAACGAAGAGCTATAACAATTATCGTTTCTTGTCAATATATATATATATATATATATATATATATATATATATGATGATAAAGAATCAAGATATGATGATATTTAATACCACTAATTGGACTTCCTCTCGGTCAGAAGTGACAAGTTGGACGAATAAAGGGACTGCGCCACTATCAATAAGGACCGCAATGTGATTAGATGTTCCTTTAGTAATCGTTGCGAGCACGAAAGCTGATTCATGCTATTAAAGTCATACCAAGGACAAAGCAAATCAGCATTCATATAAATCAATTAAAACACGAAGCTACGTACTTAATATATACTACTACAACATCAATATAAAAAGAAAAAGAAAAGGAGGAATATCACCTTAAGCTCAGGGAAGTCATTTGTGGAAGTAAATAGGACAAAGCGATGAACAAGGCCGGATTCAACAACTTCATTGATTGGAGGATCACGCTCCTGAAGCAATAACCGGCAGTTAATCGTCTCCGCAAGTTGTAAATCTCTATCCTCTGACATTACTCCTTCAATCATCCGGTTTAGTCTTCTCAACTACATTAGCAACAAGAAATCTTAGAGTTAAACTCTTAAAACTCTTCGATATGCATAATATCCAATCTCTAAGAACTGCAGGTGTAACGGTATATAACGGTATTAATAACAGAGAGTTTCCCCAATCTTGACCAGAAATCTTTCAATCAGTTTCTAATTCTCCATCGTGAGAGAAGATATTAACTATTCAATCCGAATCAATCCTCTAGATAGTACCAACAAGAAGAACAGAAAGTGAAACAAGAAAATGTGCGAATTACATTCTCTCGTTTTCTCGAAGTAAATATTGATCAGTTCTAATTCATCATCGTGAGAGATTGTCTTTCTTAACAAGTCAATCTAATTCATCCATCTTCATAGAAGATCGCAACCAAAACAAAAGAAAGATAAACAAGAAAATGCGAATTACGTACTCTCGTTCCCGGAAAAAGAGATAGCGAGGAGACATTTTGCTCGATCGAAGTCGTGCGAGGACTCATGTTCGCTTAATTAAACAGAAACCAGCTGGAGAGAACAGCAAATCGTCGATGGAGATTTTGATTCTCAGATTCAGCGAAGAGAAGAGGAAGACGAAGAAGAAGACGAGTAGTAAGAGAATGTGAATTTTTTTGAGTCATGCGAGTATATATACAACAGATGCGGAAGTACGATGTTGGGGCTGGTTTTATTATCAATCACGAGTTTGCCACTGTTATTGAAATTATGGCGCGCTTGCTTTTAAACACAATTAAATTTAGCAGCCAAGTTTCACCCCAACGTTGACTCACTATAAAGTATAAAACATTTATGTAACCCAAATTTATTTTTCCAACTTAGTGCAACAGAATTCTTCAAACTTGTTCTTATATTATAAAAAATGAGAATTAATTTCTCCATAATACTGTATTCACATAAGTCAAACCAGAACATTTAGTTCAAAAAGTCAAAACCCTGCCTTTGCAAAGGCTGAATTTAACTAATTGAGTTGTTCCGGGGAACGACATCGTTTTGGTGATTTCCGTATTAAGGGAGAGAAAGCAGAGACAGAGAGAAAAGTAGTTGGTGGTAGCGTGGAGGAGGAAATGAATCAGATACGGCTAATGTCACGGCCAAAGACGAAAGTGGTGAGCCAATTGATAGCGACATAGAAGCGGTTTCTCCAGCTCACGACTCGAGTCAGATACGCAGACCTCCATATGAACCAGCTCACAAATCCCGCCATTGATATCCCTTTTCCTTCCTGCTCAAGAAAACTCCCAAACATTAGCTATCTAGGGCCTAGGGCCTAGGCTATTGTGTGTTTTGAGGGAAATTGTTGAATGACGTTTTGTATATATTACCTTGCTCTCACGGAGATCAACAAGAGCTTTGTATCTCCCAATTGTAGCCATGCTTCCCATATGCTTATACACAAATGGTTCTCCAAGTTCCATTCCCTTTGCGCTGTTGGCTCTTCCTCCTCCTGCTTTTCCCATCACGTTCAGTAGATTCGCCAAGTATTTGCCTTCTCTCTCAGCCACCTTCATTCATCATCATACTTGGTTACTTAAGACACTTTCAAAAGAGTAAATCCATCATTACAGCAACATTAACTCAGACCTGTGCAAGAGCAGGAAGTGTTGATTTCCCTGTGGTGGCAAGATAACCGCTACAGTCACCAATCGCAAACACGTCTTCTACAGAAGGTACACGCATCCACTCATCGATTCCAATCCTATTTTGGTCATTAAGATATCAGAAACTCTTGTAAGGGGCAATCAAACAGAACAGAGTCTCTCTGTTTTGAGATTGAAATTCAACAATACCTTCCACCTGGATCTTTTGGAAGATGAAGAGACCTCACAAACGAAGATGGACCAACACCTGTTGACCACACTAATAGACCGTAAGGCACTTCGGTTCCATCATCAAGGATCAGCTTCTGTGGCTTCACTTCTTTCACTATCCCACGCACAAGCTTCACTCCAGACTGCACAATCAAAAGCAGAGGAATTCAACATAGAAATTATCCACATTAATCTCTTAAACTAGAAAGCAAATGGATTTCAACGGATGAGCTATAACAAAGAACCTTGTTTAACTGCTTGATGGCATAGTGTCTTAGACGATCGTCGAACGAAGAAAGTATATCTCTTGCCTGCAAATAAACAGTATTGCGGTCAACATTACATTTTATGATCATATATATAGCTTTTTCCATCAATGAACAAGAAATTACCTCGATCAAAGTAACACGAATGTCGTCTTTAACATGAGAATATCTCTGACGAACATCTTTCATGATGAAATCACTCAATTCACCGCTGAACTCCACACCAGTGGGACCACCTCCAACCACAACGCAATGCAACAGCCTCTTCTTTTCGTTTTCACCTATGCCTAATTAATGTAAATGACTTTAGTTTCCAATTAAAGGTGTAGCTGAATAATTTGTGTGTTGCTGTTGTTACCTGGAACTTCAGAGAGCATGAGGTTAAGAAGAAGCTTCCTGCGGATCTCCTGAGCGTGGTGAACCTCACGGAGGAATATGGCGTTTTCTAAGACGCCGTTAATTCCAAACGTGGATGCTTCTGCACCGCAAGCTAGTATCAGTTTGTCATAAGCGATCTTGAACTTCCATGGCTTCAGTGTGCTCAATCCATCGGTCACAGTCTCACAATGCACCTGTTTAAATCCAAGAGAATGATCCACACATGATGAATATAATACAAATTAAGTCATAACCACATTGCTTTCGCATATGTGGCTAACAAGTGAACCACATAGTTAGCCATTTTAAGCAACATTTTTCTTGTTAATTATAAACATCAATAAACAAAACACAAATTTGCAAGGAAAAAAAAAATGAAAATCTAAAAATGTTGATTATTTAGAAAATTTGGATTTCATTTTTTTGTCTAGAACGAAACACAAACGCAAAAATTGCATTTTCTTCTACATTTTACCAAAAGAAATGAAAGACACATATTTATCTGCAAAGTGCAAACCTTTTCTCCAATTTCAGAGCGATAAGCCATAAACCAATATCTAATTTGAGAAAAATTCGAACATCCAGAAAATGAATCAAGTCGAAATCATCCGATTTAGGAATTACCTCATGATTCTCGGAATCAAGTCTCGAGCAATTAGCAAGGAAGTAATAAGAACCGGGTTCTCGTGAAATCGCCGGCTGGATACGAGAGATTGGCTCAGCGACGGACCTGAACTCAAGCGTACCAACGCAAGTAGAAGCCAATAGAGGAGTGAAGACCATGTGGTTCCTCGGAGAGACGCAAACGACGTCGTATATGCTCGTATCGATCCCTTTCATCAGACGACAACCCGCCCAACCCGACCCGAGAACCAGCACTCTCGGCTTCTCTCCCTCTTTAGTCGGAGCCAAACCGTCGTAACGATCTGCCTCCAACCCATTAACTACCTCCGTCGCCGCTTGAACCGTCTCGCTCTGTGGCTGCTGATGTTGCAGAGCGGTGCAGAAACGGGACGAGAGAGTGAAGGATTCGGAGCTCCTGAACAAGTTTCCGACCGACGAAGTCGTCGGAGAGATTCTCGCGAGGTTTTTGATCCAAAGCATGATTCTTTGGTGGATTCGAGTGGCGCTATGAGATTATTTTAAGCAATAAACAATATTGCTTATTGCCCTAAGTTGTTGGAGAATCGAACAACTCTTCTTCAACGAGCCGCCTGTGGTACTGGTATATCACTGTATGCGTATGAGCAAAACCTACGTGCCAGATTTGGAAATGACAGGTGGCACTATCCTTATTTCTCTCCCAAATTAAATGGAATAATTTCGTATTTGTGCCAAAGGAAAATAAAATCTGGATTTTCTTTTGGTAGCCACAGATTTTTTATTACGTTTTTAAGATACGAAGGCTTCGATATATAAACGAAATTGTTACCACCGTACACGATGCCATCATGTGCTATGGCTTTTGATTGGGCAAAAGTACGTTGGGAAAAATTTAAAACCCTGAAAAGTTTAATGGTGTTGAAATTTCTAAATATAAAAAAGAAGAAAAGAAACGTCAGCAGAACTTGATGCGCAAGAAACGACAGTAAAAAACATGTGATTCAGTAAGACTGATGTGGGGCGCAAGAAAAGGACGTCGGAATATTCGTTGACTGTGATTGCCTCGTATCGTAAGGCGTGACGGATTCAGGACCGGAGGCCCAAATCCCATTGCCGTCGACAATTTGTGGCCCAATAGCCCAATTACACATAGATGATTTTATTAATTTGGGTTTTACAAAAACAAAAAGGGGAGTTCGGTTTATTCCCCCATACTAAAAGACTAAATCGGAATCCACCCAGATTTTTCGTCCATGTCTACTTCCACCCAATCTTTTTTTCTCCGTCGATTCCCACTTTTGCGTTTTGTTTAGCGAAATCCAGTTTTTGAAACCGTGATTGCCCGTTTACACACGAATAACCCGAGTTTTCGAAACCTAAACCCGAGATTTATTAGACAAACCCAGACCCGATTCCCCTTTAACTTAACCCGATACCACATTGTACTAAATCAAAATCGATTTGGGGGAAATAGAAAGGGAATTAGGGTTCTTCGTTTCTGGGTTGAATTCGATTTCGAAGTCGTTATTTTCCGTCGTTTCCGTCGTCGTTCTCCTCTCCTCGGCGTCATTACACAACAAGGTAAGCTATCTACGGTTCTGAATTGGTTGAAATGAGGCTGCTTTTGAAATTGGTTGAAATTGGTTGAACCAGAAAAAACAAACACAAGCAAAAACCACGAAACACAAAGACAAGCAAAAACCAGGAGATAAGCGACGACAAGCAAAACAGCAAAACATTAACACTGTTTCCATGTTCTCGTGATTGAGCTTCCACCAAACTCGCTCCACTAAACCACCTTCTATCAAAAACTCCTCACAGAAGCCATCAAAACATGACCAGGTCATCAAATCAGGATCAACAACAATGCCCTGCTTCAAAGCTCCTCCAATATAACTGAATCTACCACTGCTTAACTCCATAACTCCTCCATAATGCAAGTTTAATTTGAAAGTGTCACAATGACTGCCAAACATGTAAAACCATGACACGAAGACTCTAAGTGACTGAAAAACGAATTTAAATGCTAAACGACGAAATGCAGAAACGAATAAACAATACCTCATTGGAAATGCAAAAAGAGGAGAACGAGGAAATGAGGAGAACGACACCGAAACAAGGAGAATGCCCTAATGGAGAGGAGAATGACGAAGAAACAAGGAGAACGCCGCCGAGGAGAGGAGAACGACGACGGAAAACGTTGAATTCGAAATCAAATTCAACCCACAAACGAAGAACCCTAATTCCCTTTCTATTTTCCCCAAATCGATTTTGATTTAATACAGTGTGGTATCGGGTTAAGTTAAAGGGGAATCGGGTTTGGGTTTGTCTAATAAATCTCGGGTTTAGGTTTCGAAAACTCGGGTTATTCGTGTGTAAACGGGCAATCACGGTTTCAAAAAATGGATTTCGCTAAACAAAACGCAAAAGTGGGAATCGACGGAGAAAAAAAGATTGGGTGGAAATAGAGAGGGACGAAAAGTCTGGGTGTATTCCGATTTAGTTTTTACTATAGGGGGGGAATAGACCGAGCTCCCCCTATATATGTGATGTTCCATGTTCATTTTAACTTTGACCAAGCTTTCAAAACAGATTGAGCTAGAACCAATTTAAGAAAACCTCCGACAGAAACTCTATTGAACAGGTTGGAGTCTACTGTTTCGTTTCTCCATATAATGATTTTATCAAAAAAGTAGAGCTCTCACACGTTTTTGTTTCACGAACTTTCTGTGTGCCTAATAATAACATTCAGGAGTAAAAGTTTTTTTACTTCTCAAGAAACGAAGAACAATTATTCAGTATTATAGCCACAAGAAAGCTAGGAGCTGCTATCAAGCAGTTTATTTTTCGATGATTTTATTGTTCAGTATATGGAGATGAAAGTACTGAGAGAATGAGTAAAATTGAAAATATAAATATCCCAAAACATAATGTTGTTTTTTTACTTAACGATAAGAAAACATTTGTTTTTTCACCCTCTGTGACCTCCTCCACGCCTCGGTGGATTGTGTCTGGCGTTGGCCGCTGGCTCATCGTAATCGTCGGTGCTCACCATCAATGATCTACCTCCCACCACCATCTTTTCATTTTCTGTTTTGCATGTAATATTTAAAATACAAGTATTTGACAAGCAGAAACTTAAATAATTAATACGAAAGATAAAACCATACGGTTGACTAATATACTACGAAAGATTCTGGCTATTTCCCTCATCCGAAAGTCTAATCTCTTTGTACTGCTTTTCTTAAAGATAGATCTAAACATTTTTATGGAATTAATGAATTATCATAACCTTCTTGTTAACACTACGATTGATCATTACAATAAAAGAGACTGAGCAATCCAACTAAACTTGTAGATATACAATCTTTATCGTGTGTGGAATATTGATGAGCTAAAATTACTCTAGTTACCTGAAAATGAAAAACGGAGTCGTGTGGAAGAGACGATCGAAAGTGCAAACAAGATGCATAAACACAGCCGGATTATAGAACAATGTCCCATCCTCTCTAATTTATCCTTCTTTTCTCTTTCTTTCTTCTCTATTCAACTATATGTATCTCTCTCGTCACCCTTCTCCTTTTATATACGAAAGATGTTTTACTTAACCTTAGTTTCAAACTACTTTACTATAAATTATTCTTGGGAGAGCGCTAAATATCCGGAATAATTTATTTTTATTTACATGGAAGAGTCTACAAATCTCTTTTTGCAGTGTCTAACTCTAAGTCAACACATTTTAAAGGAATTTGGGCTCTGAATGTTTTAGAGCACAACGAATTTCAAACTACTTCTGAGAAGATTAATTCGATTGAAGAAAAACTACTTATTAGTAATGAATTAGTGTAGTTCTAAAATTAAAGATCCGAAATTCAGAACCTGTTTCGGATGTCCCAACAGCAAGCTGATGTTACCACATGGCATTCTCTTATTAGATATAGAAGTTGACTTTATTTTTTTTACTGCGGGTGTAGAAGTTGACTATTGCAGACAAATTGTGGATTCCACACTGTTAAGTTAACAGTTAACGCAGAAGCGAAGCGATCATGTGTTGCACGAGACGTGGACTAATAGACACCGTACGTTACCAAAAGTCAACGTTTGTATTCTTGGCCAAATAAGGAATTTGGTTTTTAGGGATTTTCCTCACTTTAAAAACGAATATTTCTGACGATCATGTGGGGTTTTCATGTAATGGCTGATTTCCTTTTTTGTCATCCTCAGAGACTCGAAAGTTATTGCGCAAAACACTAAAGTTGACTTTGTACTGTTTTTTTTCATTTTAAGCGAGAGATTTCAAACCGAAACTCACAAGGATATTGTCATTCGAAACATTAACAGTGGTAAACCTTATCTTGAGGGATGATGATGACACAATGTCGCAGAGGAACAATCTCATTCTTCACAACCACTCAAGAGATGTTAAACCAACAGTAACAAGATAACACGTCCGACTAAATCAACGAGATACAAGAGCAATAAACCATAATCTAGAATTTGAACCAATGACTTCAATAACCGGATACGAGTACAGACACTTACCCTAAGGTGCATAATCAAAGATCATCGTTTTTTGAATCCATACTTCTTGCGCTCATAGAACAGATCAGTTTTCGCACTGCCAAGATTGACAATCTTCGGACAACCATCTCTATCTTTCTCCTGCTGTGTACACTCTTTGCAGTAGTAAGCATCTGAGATTCCAACTCCTCCGCATATGACACACCGTCCTTGGAACGAACCATAGTTGCATTCATCGCAAATCCGAACCAGCGTACACGGGCGCACGTAGGAGTCACAGATCACGCATTTACCATCACATTTCTCGCATAATCTCCCAATGGCAATGCCAGGTTGTTTCCGGCACATGATCAAATCAGGATGATGCTTGGCCATGGCTGCTCAAACAACGTTCTTGGTCCTCCTCTGTAAAGATTTTCAACCTGATACAGGTTTAGGAAACATTTCACAGTATTAGCAAATAAAACGATCTTCATATATATCTCATGTACAAGACCATGGGATCTTTCATATCAATGATGATTGTAAATTGAAATAGACCAAGTGGCAGACAATAGAGACGCCTCAGTGTTATATAACACATGACATAGCATTCCAAATCATGCAGCATTGTTCAGCAAAAACTCTTTACTTAAACTATATCATATACAATGAAGTCAACACTAGTATTGCATATACATGACACACAAAAGAAAAGGCAAAACAGAGACAAAGAGCAGATTCCTGAGAAGAGAAATATTGATAACTGAATAAAGAGGATAGCCTTTTTTAGTATTCCATTTCTTAGAGGAATTTCAACGAACACCTACCAGACAGAAATTCTGTTTACAATTCCACTCAGATTGGATTTTTTCTTTCTTTCAGGGCCTCTTCTAGCTAGCGCAATGCAACGAAATAGCTTTTGAAATCGATTGCAGAGTGAAGGAAGAAACAAGGAAAAAGGACAATTCGCTGAATCAAACCCAAATCGATTGAAGTTTTTCACTCTTCATCACGCCACAGAACTAATCAAAACTCTACGCTACAGAATGTATACATAGAGAAACCAGAGATGGTAAAAGTGAGAGATGTTTGAGCTCAACAAAAGGAAATAACAAGATGGAGCGGCTCGATCAGAAAACATGGATACCACAAATCAGAGAAGTAAAAACTGAAAACTAAATCTCAGAAGTAGCTATCACGCATAAATCGAAGTTCAAAAACACCATAAGGAAAGAGGATCTAACCTGACCCTGAAGGAGGAGGAAGAAAGGTGTCACGAGTAGGTTCTAGTTATCCCGGATCTCCCTCCCAATCGCCGATATGAACAAGAAGCGGCCGCAGGAGATGAAAAACAACCGGGTCGGATTCCAAATATCCATATCCATGTCAGACCGATTATGGACTATTTACTGATGGGCTTTTCTTTTTCTACTAATGGGCTTTCTTATTCCATTTTCTCACGATTAAAACACGAGTATCACTTTACACGAGTATCAGCATTTAACCACAATTTCCTTCCTTGACGTTTGACTTTTATTTTCCAAAAAAAAAATAAACAAATTATTTCTGGAAGAATAACAAAGTGGCGTTGGCCTAGAAACCAAAAAAAGGCGGAAAAAATGGACTGTGTGCGCCGGTGGAATCGTGATTTGAAAAGTCAAAGAGGAAGAAGATAGTGGCAACGTTTGACCTTGAAGAACTCACCGATAGACCATGGAGAAAACAGAGGAGACTTGTCTTCTACACATATCTCTCTCTCGTTGACACTAACACAAATTCAGACGACTATAAAGCTAGAAGACGCACAATCAATCATCGCCAAACAAACAAACACTAATACCATCTACAAAAATTTCAATGTCGTGTTCGGTGGCCGTCTGCAACTCGCCGGTTTTCTCACCGTCCTCGTCTCTTTTCTACAACAAAGCGTCCAGCATCTCTCCGGCGCCTGAATCCGTAACTTTGTCTCACTCCCATCTCAATACTCCAGTTTTCTCCTCTCCTTCTCCTTCCGCTGCGTCTCCCGCTTCGCCGTTCTGCCTCCGTCTCCTGAATCCGCCGGCTAAATTAGGCTTTCGATCGGACTCTGGTCCCGGAGGCGTTCTGAAGAGGAAACGACCGACGAGGCTTGATTTACCGATGGCTCCGCTCGGTATTGCAGCTC
This sequence comes from Microthlaspi erraticum, assembly GCA_902728155.2. Taxonomy (NCBI): domain Eukaryota; kingdom Viridiplantae; phylum Streptophyta; class Magnoliopsida; order Brassicales; family Brassicaceae; genus Microthlaspi; species Microthlaspi erraticum. Next base: position 413,253 of record CACVBM020001051.1, read on the forward strand.
CGATGCCGGTGAATGCAGAGACGCCGAGGGAGGAAAGTAGTGAAGTGGAGAGGGAAGGTGATGGATATTCTGTTTATTGCAAGAGAGGACGGAGAGAAGCTATGGAGGATCGCTTTTCTGCCATCACTAATCTTCAAGGAGATCCCAAACAGGTAACTTCATTTTTCTTTTCTTATTTCGAATTTTATACTGATTATCACCTTATTAGTATGATTTGCGGTTTGAATACTTAGCATTTAATTAAGAATACAAAAATTGTGTGATATGTGACTATGTGAGTACTCTTTCTACAAAATTTGAGTGAATTTTGAATCAAACTTTTTAAGTTCCATAGAAATAAATCAATTAAATATGACGAATATATCAGTAGATCTTGTGTACAAAGTACCTATGAGTCTATGACACGCAAAATCATATGAAATGTGATCTCAAACGCTGCTTGCTTCTTTCTTTTTTTCTAATGGCAGGCGATATTTGGAGTCTATGATGGTCACGGAGGACCAAGAGCGGCTGAGTTTGCGGCTAAGAACTTGTGTGATAACATTCTGAGAGAGATAGTTTCTCCGGAGAACGATTCAAGGGTTGAAGAAGCTGTAAAACGCGGTTATCTAGCAACTGATTCCGAGTTTCTCAAGGAGAAAGACGTGAAGGGTGGCTCATGCTGCGTCACGGCTCTGATCAACGACGGGAATCTCGTGGTGTCCAATGCCGGGGACTGCCGTGCTGTTTTGAGCGTTGGAGGATTCGCAGAGGCTCTGACTTCTGACCACCGCCCTTCAAGAGACGATGAACGGAGCAGAATTGAAAGCTCGGTATATAATCCATACCTTTGAATAAACATTTGACCTTTTAAGATTGTTTTCTGAAACTTATTATGACATGGTTCTAATTTTGATAATGTCGCAGGGTGGCTATGTTGATACATTTCACAGTGTTTGGAGAATCCAAGGATCTTTAGCGGTATCGAGAGGAATCGGAGATGCTCATCTCAAACAATGGGTGATATCTGAACCAGAGACAAAGATTCTAAGAATCAGTCCCCAACACGAGTTCTTGATCTTAGCGTCCGACGGTCTATGGGACAAGGTTAGTAACCAGGAGGCAGTAGACATAGCTCGACCATACTGCATTGGAACCGATCAGAAGTGGAAGCCATTGTTAGCCTGTAAGAAGCTCGTTGACCTCTCTGTTTCACGAGGCTCCTTGGATGATATCAGTGTGATGTTGATTCCGTTGTGCCGCTTCATCTAACCATCGGAGAGATGCAGAAATTTAAAATGAGATGTTTTTTAACTTCGTTTAACTTATATTAGTTGCTAGGATACTTTCTTACATAACACATAATACCTCTAATGTATAGGTGATAATAACATATTTATCACCTCTAATGTATAGGTGATAAATATGTTAGCTATTAACCTTTTCTTTGGTAAAAAATGTTGGCTATTAACTGAATCATAAAAAGAAAACATTGAAACTCTGAAAGTTTAGTACGGTGTTAAGTACATGATGCAGTGTCATTGTCTTAAAGTTGTTTTCCAAGTGGATTCTCCTCTGCATGCAAGTTGGAAATTAAGGTATGGGGTCACAAAAATCTCCAGATAATATCTTATCTTTTGGACATTTATAGTATCTTATTCAAGCGTAGATGAAATATGAAATTTAGTTGCCCTAAGAGGATATTGAACAAGTGGTGGACCGTTAAAATAACACTTCACGTTCGCGGAAGGTTCAAGCTCTGTCAGACAAACAACCAACAAAAGAATCCGCCAGTATAAAGTTCTCTATCTTTTAGAATTGTTAAAAAATTAGGAAGACTGCTATATTACTAAATTAGTCATTTTCAATATTTCTGAAAAATATTATAGACATGTTCAGTGTGAAGTTATATTGAATAGCTATCTCAAATCCCAAATTATTTTTTCAAATATTGTGATCCAACGGTTAACTTTCAAAAGTAAAAAAGAAAGAAAAAGAAAAAATAGTATTTTCGTTTCTTCGTTTAACTTTTCCCTCTATCCGAGTCGATCTCCGTGATATCTTTGGATAACGTTTTCGAGTAAATTCTTGTCCTTCATGAGATCCCAACAGCAAATATATTTAGAAATATATGTTCACTATGCGTGGAGGATGATCAAGCACGTCAATTCCCAATACCTGTGCTCAGACAACTGGAGAACCTCAACCAACGATTTCATGCCACGTAAGCTCCCAAATGGACCACCGTTTTTTAAATCACACCCCCTTTCGGCAACCTCTTCCCTCATCTCTACCCCTTTTCTGACCACTCCTCGTATTTATTCATATATTCTCTACTTCGCATACATATCGTGTTACTGTGCACTGTCGCATTCTTTTTTGTTTATTGATTACGGAAATCATTTATTTATATGTACTTGCGTATGGTTGGCTAGACATGGTTTGGATTCATGAATCCTTGATAATCATTTGTGTGTGTAAGTCGTATATTCCATGTCTGATCATGTAAGAGTCGACCTAATATCATGCACCAAGAAAAAAAAAGTAAACATATCAATAGTTGCAAATCTACGGCACGTTTTGTTCATTTGTCTTTCCCACGATCCGTCGTCCGAGTACTTAAACCATTTCCTTAATTGTTGTTGTAAAAACGAAAACGATTGCGTGAAGTGAGAGGCAGTGATTTTATCATTTGGGAGTAAAAGATATAAACGGACAAGATCAAACCGCAACTTGATTCTTGTTGGATAAGGATTAAGGCAAATGGGCAAAGTGCTCTTTGTTTTACCAACAGCCCGAGAACTTCTCCAAGTGTCATCACTAGTGACTTGAAACCCGTTTCTTCAAAATTCTAAATTATATTTTCTGATTTCTTTGTAAATAACTAGATTCAAGTGAATATTTTGCTTGGATTTTTGTTTTAAAAGTAATCTGTATAATTTTAGAAAAAAATCTAAAACCTGACCATAGAACATGGTAGAATTTGTGCAAAGATCTAATGAGATAAACTTGAGAGATTGTGTTGTGCATGACATCTCCACGTGGGTTTTTTTGTGTGTTAAAAGGAGACTTTACAAATCGCAAAGACAAGTGTACTAGAATTGTCCATGTCGGAAACAAAAAGCAATTGCAACTTTATTTCCACTTCACATTTTCTGTTTTACAGTTTAGAAAAACACATATAAATAGCCTACATTAGGACAACATAATGAAAGTTGGCGCAAATGGAGAAACAGAGCATCATAAACACTTCTTCTTCTTCTTCTTCTTCTTCTTCAGTGTCATCTTCTTGGGTTCGTGGTACTTGCGTGGGAAGAGGTTGTTTCGGTGCACTTAGCACGGCGGTCAGCAAAACGGACGGTGGAGTTTTCGCCGTAAAGTCCGTGGATCTCACCACGTGTCTCCCAATTCAATCGGAGTCTCTTGAGAACGAAATCTCCGTCCTCCGCTCGCTCAAGCCTCACCCTAACATTGTGCGGTTCCTCGGCGACGGAGTCTCGAAAGAAGGAACGGCGTCGTTCCGAAATCTCTACTTAGAGTATCTCCCAGAAGGTGACGTGGCTAATAACTCCGCCGGAGGAATCGACGACGAGACTCTTCTCAGGCATTACACGGCGTGTCTCGTCTCCGCTCTCCGCCAAGTCCACTCGCAAGGATTCGTTCACTGCGACGTCAAGGCGAGGAACGTCCTCGTCAGTCGGAGCTCCGTGGTCAAGTTAGCGGATTTCGGATCGGCGATCAGATTCGAAAAACCGACGGCTCTGATCAAGCCACGTGGAAGCCCGCTTTGGATGGCTCCGGAGGTGATCAGACGTGAGTACCAAGGGCCGGAGAGCGACGTCTGGTCTCTTGGTTGCACGGTCATCGAGATGCTCACTGGTAAACCCGCTTGGGAAGATTTCGGGATGGACTCGCTGAGTCGAATCGGTTTCTCCGACGAGTTGCCGTTTTTCCCCGTGACGCTGTCGGAAATCGGCCGCGATTTCTTAGACAAATGTCTGAAGCGAGACCCGAGTCAGCGGTGGAGTTGCGACCAGCTTTTGCAGCACCCATTTCTATCTCAGTGTCACCGCTACTCGTCTCCCCGTTGCGTACTCGACTGGGTCAACTCGGAGTTTGAGTTTGAAGACGAAGAAGAGGAGGAAGTTGGGAGAAGCGGGTGGGTATCCGAAGTTGAAACCACGGCGGCGATGGCAAGGATTTGTAAATTGGCAACGACCGGAGGAGCAATTTGGGAATCAGATGGTTGGGTGGAGGTTAGAAGCAACGCTTCAGAAGGGGAAGGGGCAGCAACGGAATATTCGGAATCAACAAGGGTAGAATCGGAATATAACAACACATCATCGGACCCGTACGGTGACGTGGCTGGTGAGTCGGCGAGAATTGACGTTTCTGTGTTTCCGCATAGGCCGCCGGGAAGCCAGGGATCGGCGGCGGCGCTGCCGTATATACTAGTGACGGTTTCACGTATATTAATGGAAATTATGATTAATATTGCATGTGTCTCCGCCGAAATTATTCTCAACATTTGTTGTTCTTATCAATATCATCGTGATACTAATAAAAAGGAACTCCAAATGTTGTCTTTTAATCTCAGCTTCAATTTTTGTTTGTTTGTTTGCACATGCGATTTGGATGGTACGAAACGAACGTTTACACGGTGAGAAAGTTTCCTAATTCGGAACTGTTTGGGTCACAAGTTACAACTGTAGGCTTTAAAAATGAAAGACTGATTTTTCAAAATGCTAGAAAGAAGTGTGATTGAAGAAAATAAAATTTAAGAACTTCAGAAAAATAAAAAATAAAAAAATCACTACAGCCTTTAAAGGTTTATAATCCAGTCGAGATCCTAGACTTGTCGTCATTTCTGCTCCATAGATTTGCATTTTATTGTTTAACCCGTAAATTTTTGACCTAACCCTTATAAGAATAAAAAATCAAAGCTGGTTAATCTGGTGCTCGAATTTAGAATTTTTCCAACTCTGTTCTTTCGGATGATGAGCTACGTGATACCTATAGCTCGGTTTGAACTACCCGAATTTTAAAAATTTGGAAAAAACAGACTGTGAAAATCGGTTTTATTGGGTTTAACCAGGTGGAAGACTTTAAAATATTTAGTAAAGTTCCACCTTAAAGAAAGAAAAAACTTATGAAAGCTTACATGAACTTCTCAAATGTTATGTTGATTTTCGTTTAGCTAGTGTAAATGATAACATGTATGTATCAAAATACTTTTATCTTTCAAGAAGGAGGTAAACTTTCCGAAAAGATACCGACCAAGACAAATACTCAACAGAACAAATCATAATTAAAATTCAAATTAACACAAACAGATCCCAAATATTCAAACATAAAAAAACACCAAAATTCAAACATAGCTGGAAAGTTGAAACCATATAGTCTTCTTGAAACAAATAAAAGGTTGCCTTTTAGTTCATCAAACCAACGGCTAAATCCGAACCAAATCTTATTAGAAAAAGTTAACACTGAATTTCTTCCTACCTTTTGAAAGTTTCATTAGTTTAGCCATCGCTGCTTCTATCTCCAACTTCTTGTTTTCGGGTATCGACAACGTCTTAATCATCACTTTCTTCGTTGCTTTCCTTTTCCTTTGTGTTAGAGATGAAACTAACTCGAATTCTTCCTTGTTTAAACCACTGAAGTTATACAGCCACACAGCTTCCACACGGATATCAATACTGAAAAGCGAACTTTTCCCATTCCACTTTTTCTGCTGTGCTTCCAGAATAGAAGATTCACCTTCTTGCTTAGGGCCATTGTTCTGCTGTATATATACAAGAACATATATATAAATATATAAACATCTATCAGGGAATGAAGATATTAAGGAAAAGTGATAAAAGAGAGAAAATTGATTAACTAGATGTAGCTAAGATTGAAGTTTATATATGATGAATGTACCTTGAAGAAGATCTTAAGATTTTTGATTTTTCGACCCCATTTATCCCATTTAGTCAAGACTCTATGAAGCATGTTAACTTCCTTGGGATTTGTTAAATCCACACTCACGGCCAAACATTTAACCCACGGCAAATAATCGTCAATTTTGCTCACTATGAATTCAGATTCAATGTTTCCCTTCACCTTCAATTAAGAAAAGTATATGTCAAACAATGTAATAATATCATATTATATATATATATGTGTGTGTTTAACTGATTATGTTTGTACCTGATCATCACATGAGATGTTGTAGCTGATGTAAGATACATCTGTGTATGCAGTCCAACAATTTTTCGTCAGCTGGAGTAGTCTAGGGGCAATTAGGGTCAAGTTAGATCTCGTAATATGAAAGTCAACGGAGAAGAAATCCAGAAGCGGTGCAGTTACTTCAATAGAATTAATATCATTGCAAGCCAAATGCAAGATCTTCAACTTGCTGTTCTTAATCTCCAAACAACCAGTGCCGTCATTCCATTCGATATCTAGTAGCAGCACCTTAAGGGAAGGGCACGATGCAATGACTGCGTTGAACACACCAACCTCAGCGCATATTGTAACAAGGTTGAGAATCGTGAGGTTGCGACAATTGTTGAAGGCATGTGCAGCTTCTAAATCGTATCGACGTAGAAGGAGTGATGTGAGGGTTGGATGGGAGAATGTGTTTGGGGGCAAGTGGAGCACACTACGTCTCCAACGGAGATCAGTACAGTTTATAAGTGAGAGATCTTTTGTGCTTTTCACATGAATCAGTGTTTGGATCCAAGTTTCGAGCGTACCGTCTTGCCATTGGTACGGGAAATGCTTGATTTCACAGCATTCTAGATCACCATCGTGATTGTTTATAACCTTGAAAAGAAGTACAAAATTAATGACTAAACAAAACTACACAATCTAGAAAATTATAGGAAAACAATTAAGATATGCGACAGAGACTTCTACGTAAAGATCTTGTATGTGAAGCTAGTTTATCAATTGTTAAATTCAATAAAGTGAAAGAGATTATGATTTCCTAGATTCTCTCGTTAACTATAATATCAATACATTCAACAGTCTATACTCACGTCCTAATCTATCAATCATAAACTTACATTTATTATCTTCGCAGGCAAAATATCGTTATTATTTTTTCCAACCAACTACATGATTAACAATCCATGAAAAAAAAAAAAGAGGAAAAGGAGAGAACCTTGGTTATCAGTTCAGCAATAAAACCGGAACGATGTGCCAGAGATTGTCCGTTGAAGTGTTTATTTGTCTTTTTCATGTCGAAGTTGAGATTAGGAATCTGCTTCCAGACACCCTCCCATCGTGTGGACAACTTACTTGTCTGGATAGCCTCTTCAGTCGACAATTTCCCTAAGATCACGAGCAACACATGGTCAGGGAGTTTGCTGATACGATCAACGTTTTGGACCAGATCGTTGCGCCTCCGTTTGCCTCTTGCATCTGACAGTAGTGATGAATCCATGGATGGAATCGGTGATGAATCCATGGATGGAACCGGTGATGAATCCATGGATGGAACCGTTGATGAAGTGAAGGAGTTTTATGGGAGAGACATGAAGAGAAGAGATGATCTTGAATTGGATACAGAGCTAGAGAATATATGGAAAATGTGAGCGGAGGTAGGTGAAAATGAAGAGATACCAAGGATAGAGACAGCTAGCAAAATATATCTGACTGGCGATAGATTATTTCCTTTCATATCTTTCATATCAGATAAAAATGGAAGAAAATATTAACGTTAAAACGTTTCCTTCTGAAATAGTGTACAGTCATGTACAAAAATAAATTTCGAATCTGGTCAAAACAAAATACATGTCCAAAATAAGCCAACTTTTTTACAGCCAGTACCATATTCGAATTTTTTTATATGCAACAAAAATAACTGCATATAGATTTAATAATGCGTATCTAACAGAGTTAGGCCCACTCCGTTAGACTTGTTGTTTTTTTTTTTTTTTTCTAAAGACTTGTTTTTTTATGAACCCTAAATTGTCTTTGAATTTCCTCATGTAAAAGAATCTAATAAACAATTGAGTTACAATATCAAAACCAACTAAACTTTGAAATATTTACGTGAACTTCCCAAATGTGATGTTGACTTTTGTTAGCAATATAGTGTGAATTGTGAATGATAACATGTTAATATCACAAAACATAGTCAATTCAGACAATATTATGTTATACTCTGCGTAATCAATATACTTTATATTTCAAAAAGTACGTCAATTATTTTGAAAAGGTATTGACCATGAAAGTCATCGTTACTTCACAATCTAACGTTATTCAGTGTGATTGACTACTGTCTTAAACTCTAGCTGTTAGTATCACTGTATCTATGGATAATGGATTTGTGTGTATATAACTGAGTTGATCAGGTAGCACGTCACTGGTGCGCTTGAGAAAGTGGTGCTTTGGTGACTTGAATTTTACGATCACTTATGCTTTCATTTGCCGTTCTCCAATCGGCTTATGAACTCAGTTCCTCGTATAATCGTTTTAAATAAATAAAAAAGTATTGACCACGACAATAACTCAAATGGAACAAAACATAATTTCCAAACGCATGCAAACAAACATATGACGTTGCTCCAACAACAATTTTATCTCTTTGTTATTATTTCCTTTCAGATTTGATAAAAATGGGGGAAACAAAATCAACGTTAATGCATTCCCTCCTGATACAATGCAATACACTGGTCAAAATACGTGTCCAAAATAAGCCAACTTTTTTACTGCCAAAGATTCCCTTTTATTATATAGAAACAAAATAGCTATATGGTTTTGATTATGTGTTTCTAACCACTAAGCCTGCTTTTTTATGTGCCCGAACGAAATTACTGAAAAGAAAGGAAATAAGTCTTTTTTTTTTTTTTGATAAAGAGGAAATAAGTTTTTTTTAGATATACTATGTAACAAAAAAGGATAACTTCAATAATAAAGGAAAAAAAATTTTTAGTTAGGTAGACAAAATCATTATTTTCCGTAGATAATATCAAATATCAAATGAGGAATTTTTTTATTTATAACACTCAATTTTTAGCTGTAATTTTTAACATTTTAAATTTTATAGAACTTTAATTTTTTTCTTTATAAATAAAAAATTGGTATCGTCATAGCAATTAGCAACTAAAATTTTAAAATAATGAATTTAATATTTAATTACAATAAACAAATTTAATATTAAGATTAAACAGTATAATCATTTACGAGGCTTAAAGAATTGTACTTTCCATTTCTGCAAATTCGAGAAAAACTGGATGACTGGGTCTTATATGGGCCACATAATATATTGACAAAAAATCGGCCCATTGTTAGCTTCAATTCGACGCGGTATAACTCCAATTATAAAATGTCATTCTGATTTTCCTCTGTTGCAAAACCCCCAAATTCTCTCTTTCTCATACGCCGCACCGTAGCGAATAAGTGAATCCACGAGAAAAAGCTCGGTAGATACTATGGCAACCAAGGAACCCGAGCACGAGCACAGAGACGAGGAAGAGGCCGGAACTAACGAGGATGAGGACACCGGAGCTCAGGTCGCTCCGATCGTTAGGCTCGAGGAGGTTGCTGTCACTACCGGTGAGGAAGACGAAGACGCCGTCCTAGATCTGTAAGTTTACTCTTAATTGGTCTCTTACGAGTTTTGTGATCTAGCTCAACTGGATCTGATAGGGCTTAGCTTAGGTGCTGCTGAGTGATGGTCTTAAGAATTTTAATATTGAATATTTGAATTGTGGTTGTGAATCGAAGGAAATCGAAGCTGTATAGGTTCGACAAGGATGCGAGTCAGTGGAAGGAGAGAGGTGCTGGTACTGTCAAGCTCTTAAAACATAAGACTAGCGGGAAGATTCGTCTCGTTATGAGGCAATCGAAAACTCTGAAGATCTGTGCTAATCACTTCGGTAAATTTCTCCGTCTAGTGTACTTTCTGGGTTTTGAATTGCCTCTGGATTCGTATTTAGGTTACTGTGTACTTATTTGATCTTCGCCTTGGGAATTTCTGCAGTGAAACCGGGCATGACTGTTCAGGAACACGTTGGAAATGAAAAGTCTTGTGTATGGAACGCTAGTGACTATGCCGATGGGGAACTTAAGGATGAGCTTTTCTGCATCCGATTTGCTACAATTGAGAGTGAGTATTCATTAGAACTGGATTTCGTTACGCACTTAGGTTATCAGTTCATGTGCTTCTGGTAGAATTTACGGCTGCATAGTACTGAAGGATCTTGAACTTATCTTTGTTATATGGATACTTGTTCTTAGAGATCCTCAAAGCTTTAATTATTGTCTTGAAAGTCCACTGATTTGTTCTTAGAGCTCCTCTTCGTTTTTTGGGTGTATATTTCAATGGTTTATGAGCTGTTGATCCACATGAACGGAATAGTTTTGTATTTGTGGAGCTGGAGCTACATGGATAATCAATTCTTATTTTCCTTGACAGATTGCAAAATATTTATGGAAAAATTCAACGAAGCTGGTGAATCTGTGAAAGAAAAAGAAGAGAGCAAAAAAGCTTCTGAAACCGCTGGTCTTCTTGAGAAGTTGAGCGTCGAAGAGACGAAAACAGAGGAGAAGCCTGTGGAGAAGGTCAAGACTGAAGTGGAAGCAGAGGAAAAGAAAAAGAGCGAGGCAGAGAAAGTTGATGAAGAAAAGAAAACCGAAGAAACTGGTTCCTCAACTTAAAGACGCTGCCAAATCGTGGCGAGGTAATTTAAGCCCAAAAGTGTTTTGATGCATCTCGAGTCTACCATTGTCTTGGCGCTATCTATCTTTACACATGTGTTGTCGAGTCATATCAAGTGGTTGGGGGGTCCGGTTTTGCTGAGTCGTTTTGGGTCTATAGTTTTGAGTCAAAAGCGTCGAGTGATATGGTGAGAGATTCGAGGGAAAGATTTTTTGAGTTGGTTTCTTTGAAAGAGTACATTGGTTTCATTGTTTAAGTTTGCCTTATGGATCCTTTTTGTATGGTCTTATTTTGCCATAGAGATGGTGTTTGTTCATGGACAGGAGTCAGATGGGTCTTCAATATATTTTGCTTTTGATTTACAAAATTGAATGATGTTTATGGTATAAGATATGTAAACCTACATCAAATTAAAAATAATTATATATACTAGGAGCGGGTTTATTAAACCAAATATTTTTAATTTAATTATTCAGAACATTAGATTCGAATATATCATTTGTTTTTTACTCGAATATATTAGATTCTGTAAGTTTTGCATTTTGTTTTTTTTCATATAGTTTTAAAATTTAGTTGTTATTTACGTGAAATCTTATATAGACTCATAGTGAATAGTTTCATATGTTTTTTGTTCTTTTATACAATAATTTATCGACTGGAGTTGAGTTCTTCTAATTTTCCTTATACTAACAATCATTATAGATTGATTATTATCCTACAGACTCATAGATAATAATAATTGCAATCCTTTTTAAAAGGAAATGAAATGAGCTAATTAGCCAGTAAGCCCATTTAAAGCTACCATGGAAACGAAGAGGTCCGATAAATAATCAAGCCCATCAAAACGAACAGCATTACACATAATTTTGATTTAGTTTTTTTTTTTTTTAATACGAAAACGACGTCGTTTTGGTGTAAGACGAAAAAAAAAAATAAAGCGCAAAACGACGTCGTTTTGGTGTAAGACGAAAAAAAATAAAAAAAAATAGGCGAAAAAAAAAAAAAAGAGAGTGCCACGTGTCAAAGGCTGGAGATTGTCCAAGCCTTATTAGTTATGTAGATTTACCATTGTGTCTTTATTATCTGTATACAAATGAAAATGAAGAAATTCATAGTAGTAATTGGTTTCAATTCTTACTTAGAAGTTATGTACATTTATTTTTTTATAAAATAATTGGTACATCATAATCAATGGAATAAGATATTGCATATACCTTGTTTAAGGAAAGAAATAATGTTTTTTTATAAGGTATTTAATAAAAAAAAAAAAAAGGTTTTGAAATGGAAAAGTCAAAATTCAGAATTTGTTAAGAATAGTGCGAGCAAATGAATCAAAGCGACTTGTCTAGGCTCAATGTCTGAATGTCAGTCAATCAGTTCACGGCTTCACGCGGCCATACTTGTTGTATTCTTTTTTCGGTTAATGCAAAGGGGCCAAACTATTTATTTCTCTATATTTGTGTTTGCTATCTAAATCGTTTACAACAAATATTATACCCAAAAATTAAGAAAACATCAAAAGAAAATTTAGATGAGTAAATAAACCATATCCAGAAATATTTAAAGTTTACTTTGAAAATAAAACATCTATTGGATCTTTCCGAGCACTTCTTATGAAACCACGTCGAAACTGGCAGCCACTTGTGCCGCGTACCTGACCTTTAAGACTTCTTTAATTCTTTATGTAACCTAGAATCGAAACCGAAATCTATATAAACTGAAGGTAAAAGAACATTGCTGTTCATATACACAGGATAACACGAAATAGAAAATGGGTATAAGAGGAACATCGTGGGTTTTATACATTCTCTTCATCTTTCATATTCAGCACAAATTTCCTTCAGTGAGATCACAACCTTCCTCAGTTGCTACGAACCACGAGACTCTTCCTTTCAGTGCCTCAAAGCCAGAGGTTGTTTGGTCTGAAGTAAAGGCCCGGGAATTAGCTGTCGTTATCAGAAGAGGAGGAGGGGGTGGAGGGCGCGGCGGCGGCGGCGGTAGCAGGGGAGGAGGAGGTCGAAGCCGTTCAAGTGGCGTGGGACGTGTGGTTCCGATCCATGGTGGTGGTGGTAGACCTGGTGGGTCGCATCGTTCAAGCGGCAGCAAGAATTTTCGAGGAGCAATGTGTGCGGTCGGTTGGCTGAGTTTATCGGTTTTAGCCAGTTTATTATTGGTTTAGAAAGGTTTCAGTATTTGTTGACTGTTTAAAATTGGGTTTTATGTTTGAGGTCCGGTTTGGTTTGGTGTGAGATTGATATTGTTAAAGATATGATTCTGATCATCCTTGATATTCTCATATCTCTTTAATGTCTAATATTTGATCTCTGTGTTTTTGGAAGTTTCTGTGAATACCACGGCCTAGACTCTCTACGCTCCTGTATAAATACTCATTGTATCATTCACTGTAAAGATATCAAAAACATATATTCTCTACAGATATTAGGCCAACGTAAGTAGGTCTACTTGTTGATATAATGTAGGCAGCGATTCTCTTATGTTGGTGACTTGATTCTATTCGTATTTTAAATTTTAATGGTGTTCTCTTTTTCTTTTATTTGTTGTATTTATTTTTTGTCGTTTAGTATTGGTAAGAGTTTTAAATGTTGACCATATTCAGCAAGAAGGCGTACTGAAATTCCAGTTTTGGTGAATTCAGCAAGACCAATCATTAGTTTGTAAAAGCATAAAATGAAATATTTCGATAAACTCCTCTGTTACTGTTAGCGTTGTTCTTTAATTTTCTTACTAATAACAAAAACGTTACCTTGTTACAAAAAAGTATATATAATATTAGCAAGAACTTAGCCTTCATTTCCAACAGAAGTATTGTAAAAAATTAAATTGTGTTAAAGAGTACGTATTGTATTTGCTATATTGAAGACAGTGGTGGATCATAACGTTAAGATTTGGATTTGCGATTTTTCGGAATATGAAATATTTTCGGGCATTGCGAGACCACGCATTTATGTTCGGTTCGCTAGATAATTTTGTTTCACAGTCGCCTAACAAAAACATCTACACCTACGAATTTACAAGATACCAAAAAGGAATTTATGAATTATGATGAGGTAAATTTGTTTATCCACGAGAACTCTATTCTCCAAATACTTGTATCCGTATTTTTTTAGCATCACTTTTATTTTTTTAACATCACTTCTTAAAGTTTTTTTCACAGATCTAAAAAGATTTTAATAAATGAAATATGGATAGATATATAAAAATCATTTTACAGATATTTATTAGCTTTTTCTGAGCAGCTTCTTAAAGGACGCTGCTGAGACTACGTCGAAACTGGCAACTACTTTTGCTGCCGCGTCATATTTTTTCATCGACCCTTTTATTTTTCTGTAATAAAAAAAAAAAACCAAATTAATATAAATAGAAAGCAAAAGGGAAAGGTGATAAGACACGGAAACAAAAACAAGCAAGAAAATAAAATGGGTTTTAGAAGAACATCGTTGCTTTTGTGCATTCTTTTCATCTTTCATCTTCAGCAAAATTCCCTTTCCGTAAGCTCACGACCTTCCTCGGTTGATACGAACTACGAGACTCTTCCTTCCGATGTCTCGGAGCCACTCGTTGTTGGAAAGTCTCGGGAATTAGCTGTCGTTATCAAGAAAGGATTTAGTGGAGGAGGACGTGGCGGCGGCGGCAGCAGCAGGGGAGGAGGAGGTGGCGGTAGCAGTAGCAGCGTGAGAGGAGGAGGCGGCACTAGAAGCCGATCACGCGGCGGGGCAGGTGTGATTGCAGCAGGTGGATCACATTCACGTCATTCAAGCGGCAGCACGAGTCTTGGAGTGGAAATGCGTGTGGTCGGCTGGTTGGGTTTATCGGTTTTAGCCGGTTTATTCTTGGTTTAGTATATCTCAAAGTCCGTTTTGGTTTGACCTGAACTTGAATTGGGCTTAACGGTGACGGTAAGTAGGTCTAGATTGTTGATTTATGTAGGAGGCAGATCTTGATGTGGATTCTCTATTTCGTATTAGATGGTTCTTATGTGTGTGTTTGGTTAGTAGTTTAGTTTCGCACTGTTGCCACGTATGTAAAGTGCAAGCGTATTCTATTAGAAGAATGGATTTCGTATTCTCCAGTTGGTGATTCTACAAAGAACAATATTTTGAAACTTGTGAAAGCAAAAATGAACTCCTACATTAGTCTTGTCCATTCATTTCTTTAAGTTATTAGTACCATATAAAGTCAAGAATGGGATTCAGTTTGGTTGATAATTATTGAAATAGAGTCAAAACCAAGACCGGTTTAGCTCCGCGTCAAGATTCAAGAGTCAAGATCCAACTCACCCACTAACTTATCCATGGACCATGATGATGAGTGATGATGCTGACTTCATGAAGACAAGACCCACGTTACAAAAACTAAAAATAAAGTACAATTATGCCAAGTTGGCAACAATACTACTAAATGAGACATGAGCCACACACACACGCAAGATACGCCCAGCACCCATTTATAAACACAAACAGTAAAAACAGCAACACGCTTTCAGAAAAAGCTATTCAAGATACGCATGCAGTGTTGGCGCCTTGGAGGATCATATGGCTCGCAAAGCTTCCAATGTAGTTTAAAAATGTTTTCAAAATTCAGACACTTTTAAGTTTCTATTTAAGTACAGAAGTATTGTATTTTACAATTGGCTGCAGTTTTTATGTAAAACGTAATTAACCTATACCATGATAACTTCATCATAATAGATTTCATAGTTTAGATACCAAAAACTCTTGACTGTACAATTCAATTATATGGACGATATTGATACTGTTGATTACGCAATTATTCGAGTATAATGTAATGAGGAAAATGATATATTGAAATTAATATGTGATATTTGATATGTTTTACATAAGAAGTCATCAATTCGAGTTTCACAATTTTTCAGAAGAAACTAAATATCAGAGGAAAAGGATGGTCATTTAAAAAAGAACTTGCTATTGGCTGGTGCTCAAGACTCAAAGAGTTACACTTAAATCTCTTTTAATTAACTTTAACTTTGAATACGATAACAACTCCGTCCGAGTCTTACACACTCCAACCAGTGCAAGATCTCCGCGTTCGGGTCTCTCTCCACCACCACAACAGTCACCGTGATCTGCATCGCTCCTCTGTACGAGCCCACGCGGCCGCGAACGCGAGCCACGGCTCCGATCCTGACAGCTGCGGCCTGTTTACGCGCGGTGCTTGAGAGCAGCAGAATCGTGGATGGGTCCCGCCGAGAGAAGTAGGAAGACGTGAGTTGGTTGAGCCACAGGACGCACGTGACGCATCCCGTGCCATCGTCGACCTCGAACTTGAGGAACTTAGGTGTCATGTCGCGAGAGACAATTGTGCCCACCGTCTCTACGCGTGAGAACAACGCGCCGCATCCGAGGGAGAAAGAGTTGGCCTCTGTCGGTGACTGTGTCAGGCGGTGGATGTCACGCGCCACGAGCTTCGCGTGTGTGTCTTGGAGGGGTCGATCCATGGAGAGGAAATGATGGACAATGAAGATTATGGCGGGAAGGTGATGTTCTAGTAAGCTAAATTGGCGCCAAACGATATTCGTTAATAATCAAATTAAGGAAACTGAAATAATTTGCTGAAAATTATAATATTTCTGTATATCTGCTAGTTTATGGTAATTGGTGAATAGTCTATTCAAATGAGACCTACGATATTACTTTATGTTGTAAAATGTGATTATAAACATTTTAGGTTGGACCTCAACGTTATTGGGTGTTTACTTTAACTTCTCAACAAGTGGAAAGTGCAGTTAGAGTTAAGTGAAGTGTTGGGAAAAAACCATCGCATGACAGATGATGATTTTAAAATCTTACTATATGATGCAGACCATTTCCAATGAATAAAGCACACTTGAGAGTTGTAAAAGTTTAACAAGACAATGCATTACTCGTTTTTTTGGGGAAGTCTAAAAAAAAAATCTAAAAAGTCTTAAATCAAATGATCTTGACATTCACCCACTACAATAAATACTGTAGTGTTTGTCTAAAAGATATGTACTGTATATTTATACCCACTCTGGATTGGATGTTATAATCTTATTCTACATAAGCTTCGTTATTCCATCATTCTTTTATGTTACCAATCAAAACCATCATCAACAACATTGTGACCAGTAGATTATGAATAACGAATGCCTAGTAGATTTGAACAGAGCAAGGAATTATATATTTGATTTGATTCCAATACTATGAATAGAGTGAGAGATAAATAAATGATGAAAGCAAGAAAAGAAAAAAAGCAGGAGTAGCTATTGTATGGTACGATGTCATTTTCAAGTCTACCTTTGCTTCAGAAACAGAGAATGGTAAAATTCGCAAGTCACACAATAAATGTTTCAACTTTCAAGGACAGTTGATTACTCTCTAGCATATTTACAAGAAGCAAGTACTATTCAATCAATATCTTGGCCAGGACTGCGACTCATGCCAATACTTCAGTACACCATGTTGTGATATATGACAAAAAAAGATATGAAGTTTGCTATCAACGCGTGAAATCAATTTATAATGTTAGGGAGAAGTTAGAGCGAGAGCTTAGTCTAACGTAAGATAATTATGAAAAAAAACACGCATACGTGTTCGCACGAGGTGGACTAAAAGTGGGTAAGAGACTGAGACACGAAACTTGGGAGGCAAGCCACACCCAAACCTAATGGTTCGTTTCCTTACGAACTATAGCTAATGAAATTGCAACATAATAAGTTTATGTGATTAGGAAGGCCAAGTAAAGTATTTGTTTACCTGTGACTTATTTGCGGACCCAGAGGATCTTGTAACTTTTACGCAGCACCAAGTTTTAATATGCTTCATTAAAAAAGAAGAGGGTCACACAAGAGAATACTCTTATTCTGTGGCTACACTTGTAATTTGGAAGTAATCACACGCAAAAGTGAACATCAAAGGTGTAGGTGAAAATATTTATAGCTTCCTCGAGAAGTAATTCATAGGCATGTGATATAAAGGAGAAAAATTGCCTCCAAAGAAAAAATCTAACTCAATTCGCCATCTACTAGGGGAAAGAGATTAGATATGTTACCAAATGGAGAAAGTGATTCGGATCTTATGCGTCTGGTGAAGGAGCTTCAAGCTTCTCTAACGAGGAACGATAAACTGGAGAAGGAAAATCACGAGCTGCGTCAAGAAGTCGCCCGCTTAAGAGCACAAGTAAGCAATCTTAAAGCACATGACAGTGAGAGGAAAGCAATGTTATGGAAGAAGTTGCAGAGCTCATATGATGGTGGCAACACAGACGGATCTAACCTGAAAGTGCCAGAGAGTGTCAAATCTAGCATAAATCCAAACCTGAAGCCAACTATCAAAGAACAGTCTACAGGTACAAATCCGCCGCCACCTCCACCACTTCCGTCAAAAACAACAACCCTTGGAAAAAGGTCTGTGCGGCGTGCTCCAGAAGTTGTAGAGTTGTACCGTGCCCTAACGAGGAGAGAGTCTCATACGGACAACAGGATCAATCAGAATGGAGTTTTGTCTCCTGCATTCAGCAGAAACATGATTGGTGAGATCGAGAACCGTTCCAAATATCTTTCAGATGTAAGTACATGATAAACTTTGTCAATCATAACTTAGAAAAAAAAAAGCTCCTAATGGTGTTACTGTACTTGCAGATTAAATCTGACATAGAAAGAAACAGAGATCTTATCGATGACTTAATCAGTAAAGTGGAGGCTGCAACATTTGCAGACATATCAGAAGTGGAGACGTTTGTGAAATGGATAGACCAAGAGCTATCTTCCTTGGTTGATGAAAGGGCAGTCCTAAAGCATTTCCCTAAATGGCCAGAGCGCAAAGCAGATTCACTAAGAGAGGCCGCTTGCAATTACAGAGGACTAAAAAGCCTTGAAGCAGAAGTTTTGTCATTCAAGGAAAATCCAAAGGAACCTCTAAAGCAGGTCTTGCAAAGGCTTCAATCGTTACAAGACAGGCGAGCATGTATAAAATAATATATAGTTACTATTAACTTCCTGATATTTAGTTAATCGCCTGAGTTAATCATCGCATTGAATCTTCCAATTTTTCAGGTTAGAAGAAAGTGTTCACAGCACAGAGAAGATGAGAGACACTTCAGGGAAGAGATACAATGATTTTCAGATACCGTGTGAGTGGATGCTCGACGCAGGATTAATTGGACAGGTAGGTGAAATTTGTTTTGCTTAGATTCACATTCACCACTACGCTCACAGATTTTTTTTTACCAAATTGCAGCTAAAATACAGCTCACTGAGGCTAGCTCAGGCGTACATGAAGCGAATAACCAACGAGCTAGAATCAAAGGGAGGCGGTAAAGAAGGAAATCTTATGCTGCAAGGGGTTCGATTTGCGTACACAATACACCAGGTACATCAAAGTCATCAAGAAGCCATGTTCATATATCTATTTGGTTCGTTTCCTAACACTAATTCCATTCAGTTTGCTGGCGGTTTTGACGAAGAGACATTAAACATATTTAATGAGCTGAAGAAGATCACTACAAGTGATCATCCCAGAAGATGAGTATATTGCAGTTGATTACTAAAAAGGGATCTTGAGTTGATTTTGGGTATAAAAGACTTGTAATGGCTAAGAGAGTGAACCATGTTATGATCTATCTTTTAAGCTTACTCAGAAGACATGTAAGAAAGTAGGAGTAAATTATTGTACTGTTACATATCCTCATGCTCTTGCTCTATTTCATACCAAATCTCCAATGCAACCAGCACTAAAATCCAGATACTAAAATTGCATTGAAACTTGAAGATACCAATACTAAGCTACTCTGGAGTCATAAATTAAGGTGATCAACATCAACATGAAAAGATAAAAAAAAAAGGCGGCTGAAATAGCGTTAAGTAATTAAAAAATTCCTGAGGATACTAAGCACAAAACAGTATATTAGCACCTATCAAACACAAATCCAATAATGAAATCCAGATTAATTTTCAAGGCGACAAATCCACTAAACAGACACCAAGTCTCAAACCCACGGAAAATTTTCCAGGGAAGACCAAGAAAAAAAATAGGAAGGGAAGGAGCAAACCTCGGATAAATCTTCAAGGAATCGACTGATAAAAGGCTCTAATTCCAGTTTCACTCGGCAGTTTCAACGTTTTGCTCACCATCATCGAATTTTCGAATTCATGGCGCTCAATAGACGAAAAGCAAATTTCAGTTCTGGGTTTGCTGTTGAGGTACTGAGGAGGTTACTGAAGTGACAAGGAGAGTGATCAATATAAGAACCTCAGAGTGAGTAAGATAGGCCCAATAATTAAAGTAATTAAACTCGACAACATAGGCCCAATAAGCAATATAGCAATGAAGTCGACCCGAACGACCCGCCTCGAATCGACCCGAATCAACCCAAACCAAGTAACCAACCACCACGCATTTGCTCTTATCCGGTTATCCCAATGTACCACTGAGAAAAACCGATTTCTTTCTGGGAAAAAAAAAGGAAAAAATGGAATAAAAAAGCTGCGGAGCCGGCTTCGTTTCTTGTCTTTCTCTCAAATCTCTTATCCGTTTGATTCTTCCATTGCACATTTTTCTTCATCTTCTTCTTCATTAATTGAAAACAAATCAAACAGAAACAAAAGAGAACATCGACGGTGGTTTCGATGGGGTCGGGTGCATCGAAGAATACTGAGGAAGAGGAGGATGGTTCCAATGGCGGAGGAGGTCAGCTCTACGTTTCACTTAAAATGGAGAACTCTAAGGTTGAAGGCGAGCTCACTCCTCATGTCTACGGCTCTGTTCCTCTCATCGGCTCCTGGGATCCTTCGAAAGCTGTGAGCATCCGTTGATTGTTGATTTTTATATGTTCTTCGTCTTTGTGCGTTTCCTTCCGTTTCATCCACATCTGGAGAAATTGATAGCGTCTCGTCTTTTGTCGATCTTTTCTTAATAGCTTCCGTTGCTACGTGAATCTGCGTCAATGTCAGAGCTGAGCTTCGTTGTTCCTCCTGATCACGGTATTCTCGTTTAGCCCATTTTTTACCGTATAGTTGAATCCAATTTCAAAATCGAAACTTTGATTTCTGTGAATTACAATCTAAAGCCTTTGCATCACATTCCTTTTGGTTTTGTTTAATGTGTAGAGACTTTGGATTTCAAGTTTTTGCTGAAGCCAAAGTATAGTGAAACGCCTTGCATAGTGGAGGAGGGTCACAATAGGCTTCTTACTGGTGGGTCGTTGCAAGGAGACTCTAGAGTAGCTCTGTTCAAGCTGGAAGGTGATGTGATCGTTGAATTCCGAGTGTTCATCAAAGCTGACAGAGTTTCACCATTTGATCTTGCCGCTAGTTGGCGAGCTTACAGAGAGAACTTCCAGCCTTCTACTGTGCGTGGAATTCCCGACGTCAGCATGAATCCTGATCAAACAGCTATTGAGGTAGTTTGTTATTGATATTGGAAGTTGCACTCTAGAAAAATTGTTACAAGTCCCATGGGGAGATATAAAGGTGTTTTACTAAGCCTGGAAATGAATGTTTGTTTGATGTTTTACAGCATTGTCCTTCAGAAACTTTGGAGCTCGATCTCGAGCATTACGAGGTTCCTGCTCCTGCGCCCTCTGCAAACTCGTCCCTTGTTTATGCGGCTGACAATGCGGAGAATCCACGATCTCTTTCAGCTTCTGGTTCATTTGTTAATGACAATACCACGAACGCAGCATCGAACAGTCCAAGAACTTCTGGTGTTAGCGTTGATGGATCTCCAGCTGCAAAGGTTCTACTCTGATTTGTTGCATGGTAGATGCCGATTCTGCATTAATCAACGGTCATCTTTCTTATATGATCATTGTCATACATCTTATAGGAAATGAAGGTCATTGTTCCCGATACCTCGGATATTGATTTGGATTCAGGAGTGGGGGAGTCAAAGTCTGTGGGGATACTCTCACCAATTCAGCAGAAAGATGGTCAAAAGGGACTCTTTGTTGATCGTGGTGTTGGCTCCCCTAGGCTAGTCAAGTCTATTAGCGCAAGCTCTTTTTTGGCTGATCTCAAACCTGATGCGCAAACCAAGGTTTGGCATGAGCTAGTTTCTACCTTTCAGTGGGGATTCTGAAATTTAGGAGTTTTTAACGTCGCTTCACCCTTTTCATTTAAATTGTTAGAATTCAATTCCAGCCGCTGCAGGAGCTGTTGCAGCAGCAGCAGTAGCTGATCAAATGCTTGGACCGAAAGAAGATAGACATCTAGCAATTGTCCTGGTAATTTTGCCATATAGAAACTGTACTTAGTTTCTGCAGGCCTTTTAGCTCATGTTTCCTCGTTTGACTGTTGGGAGCTATTTTGTTTAACGTATTAACTTTAATGAAAAAAGAGAGACTGAATGTTCTGACTGACACCATTCCCGTTGAATTGTATTAGGTAGGCTTGCCAGCTCGAGGAAAGACTTTTACTGCAGAAAAATTGACAAGATATCTACGCTGGTTGGGGCACGATACTAAACATTTTAATGTTGGAAAGGTTTGCTATTTTGCTGCACTGAATCCTTGATTTCTTTATTTTTCCGCGTGTTAAGTCATTAGCAACACTTGTGGAAAAGATTGACTCCTTATCATTTTTCCATTTCTTTACAGTACCGACGGCTTAAACATGGAGTTAACCAGGTAAAGCTGGAACTTTTCAGTTGGGATTTTATAAGTTTCTGCCCTCCCATTTGGATAATTTGTGATGGACAACGGATTTGCTTTTTGTAGTGTGCTGATTTCTTTCGAGCTGATAATCCAGAAGGTGTAGAGGCACGAACCGAGGTAAGGTTTGCTATTTTGTTGCACTGAATCCTTTGATTCTGTGATCATTGTTAACACTATTTATCTTCTTCTTTGCACATAGTTTTAATATATCACATGCCACTAGGTAGCAGCACTTGCAATGGAGGACATGATAGGTTGGATGCAAGAAGGAGGTCAAGTAAGTATCTTTCCTTTAGATTTTTTTTTTTGCTGGTTTTTGTATCTTGCATTCTAAATAGTATATATCTGTAGGTCGGAATATTTGATGCAACTAATAGCACACGAGCTCGACGGAATATGTTGATGAAAATGGCTGAAGGAAAGTGTAAGGTACTGAAGCTTCGAAATACTGTGATCTAGATTCTCATGCTTTAGTTAACAGTGGGTCTTTTCAAAAAATTCCTTTGTATGACCATCTTTGGCTGATATTAAATTTGTAACTATACAGTAACTGATTTATCTTTTATCTCTTATGTAGATAATTTTTCTGGAAACGCTATGCAATGATGAGCGCATTATTGAAAGGAACATACGTCTTAAAATCCAGCAAAGTCCTGACTACGCAGAAGAGTACGGTGCCCTGTCAGCAACTTAATGTTCTCGTCCTAGTAGAGTTCTTTAATATGTCAACTAAATGCTTATGCTCTTCTGCAGGACGGATTTTGAAGCCGGAGTGCGAGACTTTAGAGACCGTTTGGCCAATTATGAGAGGGTCGCTTTACAAACCTGCAGCTTTGAAACATGCCCTTTTGTACTTTGATAAAGCATAGCTGACCCAGCTTTGATGCACCATTGTTTTCTTACCAGGTTTATGAGCCTGTCGAAGAAGGTTCTTACATCAAAATGATTGATATGGTCAGCGGTAATGGTGGACAGATACAAGTATGTTTCATATATGTGCCTGATGAAGAAATGTGTTACTGATGGCATTTGATACTGATCTCTATAGGATACTCTATAGTTTTGACTCTTCCTGACTGTTATTGATTCTCATTGCAGGTGAACAATATTAGTGGTTACCTTCCTGGAAGAATTGTGTTTTTCTTGGTATGAATTGGCCTTGTCTGTTTCGCTTATTTTCTATTTCTCTAGCCTATTAGTAACATGCAAAACCAGCTTACAAGTTATGCACTTGCTGCCTTGCTGGGGTTATTAATCCCATTGGCTAATTCAATAAGAATAAGTTAAGTGATCACAAGATCATTGTTTCTGAGGAAGCTCATTTTCTCTAACCTTCAATTAGGTGAATACACATCTGACTCCACGACCAATACTACTCACTCGACATGGAGAAAGTATGGATAATGTTCGAGGCCGAACTGGAGGAGACAGTGTAATAAGGTATGTCTTTGCTCAGTAACTTCAGTAACTTCTTATGCCAAATGCTGCTCTGAGCCGATGCAGATGGATTCTATTTTCCCATTCCATATATTTCCATATGAATCCATACCGATGGGTTCTACTTCCTTGTGTGATCAATTATTTTCGGATCGCCTCTTCAGTAATATGCTAACCTTAGCGTGGAAATTGTATTTTTCGTTCGGTGTTCTCATAACCTTTCTCAACTTTGAAACGCAGTGAATCTGGAAAAATTTATGCAAAGAAACTTGCCAACTTTGTCGAAAAGCGACTAAAAAATGAAAAGGCAGCTTCGGTAAGTATTGCAGACTATTACAATTTGTTTGAATTTGGATGTATTGCCAATTGTGTCAAAGAAAGCTTTTTGCTTGACCTGACTACCAAAGAACACACAATTACAATTTGAGAAACTTTATAGAAGTTTCTGGTGGGAGCTGAACTGTGCAACCTCTAAATTCTTTTGAAGTTGTCTATTATAGATTTGGACCAGTACACTTCAGAGAACAATCTTAACAGCGAGTTCCATAGTCGGATTTCCTAAGGTTGGTGTTTACCAACTTGCCAGATTTTCTTCCACTCTTAATGTCTTGTTATAATATCTTGCTGCGAGGGAATCATTTTCTCCTATATACACATATTTAGGTGCAATGGCGTGCCCTGGATGAGATCAACTCTGGAGTTTGCGATGGAATGACATATGAAGAGATAAAGAAGAACATGCCAGAAGAGTACGAGTAAGTGACTCTGGCAAAATCTGCATATAATGTAAAAAAACTTGAAAGGGGCAATAAGCACTTAGAACTTCTCTAACTCATATTGTGGTGCATATGACTGCAGATCTCGGCAAAAGGACAAATTGCGATACCGATACCCTCGTGGAGAGTCCTACCTTGACGTAATTCAAAGGTATCTTCTTCTTTTCTTCTTCCTGCTTCTACGTTCAGTCATAAACTAAACTTCAAGGAAACGTTACTTCCTTGACAATGCAGGCTGGAACCTGTGATCATTGAGTTAGAACGACAACGAGCTCCTGTCGTCGTGATATCTCACCAGGTTATACTCCAAACGATCTGTTTATCATTTAATGACTAAATACCTTTGCTCTGGAGTTTTAAGTAATCGTCCACATGATCAAATTCTCTGGTTTTTTACGCAGGCTGTTCTGAGAGCCTTGTATGCATATTTTGCGGATCGTCCCCTCAAAGAAATACCCCAGATTGAGGTAATCTGAATTAGAAAAAGACGAGATTGTCTGGTGAAATAAAAGCTTTGAGTAGTGAATAAGCTTCTAGAGAGTTTTGGATGTAAGAGTAATAACGTCATTGTTGTTTATGAATGTTTCAACAGATGCCACTTCACACTATCATAGAGATACAGATGGGAGTTTCTGGTGTGCAAGAGAAGCGCTACAAACTCATGGACTGAAGAAGAGTGAAAACAAACCATTACGACGAATCTCAACAACTTTGGTCTCAAATGTTTATATATTTTACTTTACTCTGCAAATAAACAAAGATTTGCAGATATCACTGGGTTGCATTTTGGTAACCTAGTTCTTAATTTATCCACCAAATATTTTTCTTTATACTCCCAAATGTCTTGTAATTCAAACATGTTATACATTCTTCATAATAATGAACTTTCATATTATAGTCAATTGTCTTTTGAGTTTTGAGTGTTTTAATGAAATGTTAAGAACAACGTGAACATAAGTGAGCTTACAATGTTGATGAAATCATGAGAAATGAAAACGGGGTCATTTGGTATCTTCTTCGAACTAGGCTAAAGGTTGGTTTCAAAAAAAAAAAAAAATTAAAACGGACTCGAAATGGTCCCGGCGGGGCTCGAACCCGCGACCTTCGGCTCATAAGACCAACGCTCTAACCAACTGAGCTACGGGACCATTTGAAAGTTTTAGAGATTATAAATAATTAATACCCTATACGTAGAGATATCCTGTTTTACTGACATTACTTGGTCAATGGAGTATTTTTAGACAAAGAACATTATAATTTTAAACATAGCAACAAAAACCACGATCCATACGCTTCATATGTAACATAGCAACAAAAACCACAATCCATACGCTTCATATGTTTTTAACTTTTAACTCATCTCTCTATTACGTATAGATTTCTATCTTTCTATTTTGTCGGATATCCCCTGACGAACATGTATATCATTATCTTACATAAACTCTTGCATATTATATCATTTTTGGGAGTCAATTCTCTTTCAATTTAATTGTAACTTTTGCATATTTGAGGCTCTTAAAAACAAATAAAAAAGGGAATCAAGTTTTGGAACGGACAATTGTGAATTGTGATAGGTATTGAAAAGAGAATCGATCGTTTGATATGATCACCATCCACCAGGCAACAAATGAAATTGAATAGTCGTTATAAAGATACTGATGTGTGTGGGTGGTGGGTCGTAAGCACCAACCAATAATTTGAATTTAATTTTATCATTTTATTCATATTTTATTGTTCATAAACACATTGTGGGGGCAACAACATTGACTTCCATGGCCTCCTAATTAGTACTTATCATAGTGCTAGACAAAATAGGCATCGGATCCTGATCGTTTTGTTGTTTTATTTTTCGCACCATATTATGGTTTTGAATTCTTGCAGTAGCATAAAAAGATGTGCAGTTAGTACGAAACAAACAAATGAAGTAAAACAAGTGAAGAGATATATCATATAGACACTAGTACACTACCAAAGCGTATACAACTTTGAAGTGAATTTAATTAAATGGCATATCGAGAAAATAAATACAAGCATATTGCAAATAGTAAAATTCGAGTCAACGACCAAAATTTTACCTACAACCAAGGCACTTTAGTATACTCTTTAGCTTTCAAGTTTTCGTTCTTGCATGATTTTGTTTTTGGTTAAAGAATTGATAACTAACACTATGTATTTGTTAATTGGAGAATTCCGGGTCGAGATCCACTATAATCTTCGGAGCATGTGAAAAATTGGAATTTTTTTGCCATTTTCTTGTTCAAAGGATTTATGTATACTATTCAAAGCATAATGACCAAAGCTAACGCTAATTTTTGTTTTCTAAACAATGCATATTGTCAAGACGTCCTGTCAATGGGCATACCATGATATTGTGTATATGCTCGAAAGGACAAATCTCTTATTGACTCTTTTAAAAAAAAAAATTATCATGGATAAAACAAATAAACAACAATACACTGATAAAATGGGGTATAAGACTATAAGTTGGGAAAAAAAGGGTATAACTATGGTCGTATCCGACTATCCGCTCATTGATGTTATAAACTTATTATGAATCAATTAGTTTTGATAAACAATGTAAAATACGTATCCGTGCTAGGTTGACCTACTGAAACCTTTTGTTTTGGTTCACTGGTTAAAATAAAAACGTTACTAGCTAAGTAGCTTGCTGCACAAATTTTTTTTTTTTTTTTTTATCTATATGTGAACCAATTATATGACCAAAAGGAAAGATTTAATTATTCTGCTTTTAAGCATTGAATTAGCTTCCTTGGCCAAACTTATTACTACAAGAAGTTTCTCTTTCTCGTAATGATCACTGAAGATTCAAAAGAGTATGGCCTGGAAAAAAAAACCTTTGGCTCGATCAGTCCCGTCCCAAATTTCATGTACCTTCTGGAGCCTGTAACAAAACAAGTACAAGGTAATTGAGATGTCTATGTGACTTCTATAATTTCACACAAAAATAACAAAATATGAAAATATAAGAAAACTTCCAAGCACACGCACGCATATGTAGTGCAGGGTGGGGCCAAATAGTTTTTATTTTTTCCATATATGGATGGTGGAGGTGTACTCGACTCTGGATTTTCAAACTTTTATGTTTGTCAGATTCCAAATAATGTCATTTCATTGATATCTATCACGCAGCACGATGGTCCATCTTTTAATAAGTATTCGGATGCGTTTCGAACGAGTGAAGTCTGAATTTTCGGAAAATTGAACGTTGTTAATTTGTTAACTAAATCATATCGAAAACGAGATCGTAATGAAATGCTTCTGATATTATGATCGAACTCGGGAAAAGTTCGAATGTGTATTCGACTTTACTCTTTACAAACATGCGATTTGATTTGATATGTTAACGACCAGCTAACAGCTACCATTATTAGTTAAGAACTAAAGCAGATGATAACACAGGCTCGAGCTAGAAAGGCTCAAAGACACATAATTTTTGGAAGGTCCGAGAATTCGTCGTTAGCGCAAGACTCATTTGGTACCAGATCGACGTATTATATATAGCTAACATGTACATCAGCTGAGATTATTAATAATACTGTAACAATGATTAGTGAAAGCAAGTAGTAATAAACCACCAACAACTAATTTTCCAAACACAAGGCGGCTTTGGATATATGCAAAACCCTGGATTTGACTATCCAAAATTTTGATTCGGAGGACTTTTGGAAGGAATTAACAAAACAGCATTTCCTTTTTTTCCTTTTTCATGGTGTTGATGTATTGGCATCTCACCACAAAAGTCTATTTTAGATATTTATCTGAGTTACCATATAAAATTCATTAAACAAGAACAACAAACAAGTTAAGTACATATAAACCAAGGAATTTTAAATTACAAGAAATTATGTTCAGATCTATATTCCATAATTGCTATTTCTTGGTTGGTTTACAATTCCAATAACTATATCAAATAATTTCCCCTAATAATAGTGGTATAGATATAATTTTTAAATTTTAAAGTTAAGAGATTTAAGCATAGGCCCACACTCGACCTAAATAGAATAGTAAAAAGTGTCAAGTGGCCTGTGAGTAGGGCCATGACCACGTGATCTAGTTTCCTGCATTTCTATTTTCCACACTTCTTTCTTCATTCTCTACTTCTTTCACAATTCACACCATTAACCCAAAACCTTCTGATTTTTCCTATAATTTTTGTCTTTGAAAATTAAATAAATAAAACCCCAAAACCTAACAAACATTCACACTCTTTATCTCTCTCATCTCTCTCTCTTTTAAAACACTAAACACTTGATTCTCCATCCGCTTTATTCTCGAAACAAACGCTAAATCAAACTCTCCCAAAGCACAAAAAACCCTAATTTTCATGGAATCGGTGGGTTCCGGGTCACAGCGACCCGAACCTGTTAACGGAGACGATCCGGGTCCGTCCCTTGCCACCGGTGCCGTAGTAACGCCATCTTCGCCGCCAGCCACGCCAAGCCGGTACGAGTCACAAAAGCGACGTGACTGGAACACGTTCTTGCAATACCTCAAGAACCACAAGCCGCCTCTCGCGTTGTCACGGTGTAGCGGAGCGCACGTGATCGAGTTCCTCAAGTACCTTGACCAGTTCGGCAAAACCAAAGTCCACGTGGCGGCTTGTCCTTACTTCGGTCATCAGCAACCTCCGTCTCCTTGCACTTGTCCTCTCAAGCAAGCTTGGGGATCTCTCGATGCTCTGATCGGACGGTTGAGAGCTGCCTACGAGGAGAACGGTGGACGGCCCGATTCAAACCCGTTCGCCGCACGTGCGGTCAGGATTTACTTGAGGGAAGTCAGAGAAAGTCAAGCTAAGGCCCGTGGGATTCCTTATGAGAAAAAGAAACGGAAACGGCCTCCGACTGTTACCACCGCTAGAGTTGACGTCGCTCCGTCGAGACAAAGTGAAGGAGACGGTTGTAACGCCGGTGCTCCGTCTGTCGCTGAGACCGTACCTCCTTAGTATAAATTATTTATATTTCTTTATATACATACATACATATTTGTATGAACTCACTTCTTCTTTTGTTCCATAGTAACTGATTATTATTATTTTCTGGTGTTGGTCGTGAATATATATTAAGACGAACAACGAAGATTTTGTTTTTAGTTAAGTGAATCTCTGATGCATTACGTTCCGGAATTTTGAATTCGTATAAATTCGCACACCACACACTTTCAAAGACTAATTAACATGCTGATTTCTTTTCGCGTAATGTATATTTTCTATATATGTATATATATTAATATGCAGATCTTGCTTTTGTGATCAAACGTCAACATCTAAACGATGATCATGAAATTGAAGTTTAGTGTTTCTTCAAGAGTTCAGGGATCAGCGAAAGGTTGTTTTCATTCATTCTGTGTGTACGCAAGAGGTATGTACGTATACCTCTTAATTATTTTGCTTGAAGATATATAATGTCTTCTCTAATAATCAAATTTTGTTTTCAAGCAAATGCATTCTGTTACATAAACGAGTGGTAGATTTTTATCTAAAATACTTTTGCTTTGAAAATTGTGTAAATAATTGCCAATAAACTATCTTTAGTTATTTTTTTGTAATGTGCAGATATTTTGGTTAGCATTTGTGTCTAGACTCATGAATAGCTAGGTGTACGTATGTGCTTTCATATACGTACACACGCACGTGTACGTAAATAACCTTGGAAAGATGGTAAAAGTCACATGAACAGAACAAGATCGTGACTCCGTGAGACGGTATTGTTTGCCACGATTTCCGACCGACACGAGGTCTCGTGTTTACTGTGTTCTTAACTTCTTATACGTGCCTAACCACACGTGTGGATGAATAGTAGCTTACGTGTTTGACAATATTTGATTTAGTCTTTAAAAACAATTTCTAGCAACTGTAATAATGTTGATTAGCTAATGGGTTTTGAATTCGTTTTCATATGAAGTGATGGTAATAAGAAAGAAGTCTTTCGGACTACAAGTTGTTTCCAGATTTCAACATCGACTTTTATTAGTTTATATGTATGATTGTCCTTTCACTTTTTTTCTAGAAGTAGTCATCAAATTTAAACCAAATATGTGATGTATGCATACAAGAAACACACCAATTTGTGTAGTTTACATATATAGTTTTACTATATATTAGTGATGTGACAGTTTTTTTGTTCGTCGCTTACAAATCCTACATACACAAATTTCATATTTAAATTTAATTCGAATTATAGTTCATGATAATACTATTATATATAAATTATTATTAAACGAATTCCGTCTAATGGACGGTATAAAGTACGAAAATTAACTTATGGGAGTATTTTTCTTTCTCGTCAGTAATGAACGTAGTTTTGGTTGACCATCATAAGAACGTATATATAATGTTCGTGACCGTTCTTAGGCCTAAGCTTGTGCATAAAAAAGTCGATGTACCCTATATATAGTTTTGGCGTTTTACATTACGAGTCTATATAATTTGAGACAGTTTTTCCCGTATTGAAGATAGCTAAGATTCGTGGTCCTTCAAAATCATTATCCAAATTTGTTTTGTTCTTAATCACCACATGGGTTTGATAAAGACGAGCCAACAGCCAAGCCATAATACTTTTATTCTGTAAGGATGTAACAAATTAGCAAAATTAGTTACATTTCGTTTTGATCGGAGACTATACCTTGGGATATTCATGGACGTTAAAGTTGATATCGCTAGATTTTCTCTGTGATATCAACAACGAAACTTTACCAACAAGTTGAATAATAAAGCTAATTTGTGATAACTATCGACTGTAATGAGACTAACCATTTACTTTTTTACCGATTCACTCGTAGGATATTTGTAGTACATTTTCACATAAATGTCGATATATTGATGATGTTATGGTCAACGTCAAAGGGAGTAGTGGGTCACGGTCCTCACGTTACTGTTCTCTCTTCAACTCTAATAAACTCTTCTCCTACTAATGATAGGTGTATGACTATTTGGATTCAACCAAACTTAATTAAATTCAAAAATATTGCCTAATTTTTTTTTAACAAAATCGTATTAGATCAAACCAGATATTGTCAGGACAACGCTTGGCTCTAATGAAGTGTACAAGTTAACCGAACAAAAACCAAAATCCAACTAACCGAATTTAACCTAATTAAAACTGAAATATCAACCATATTTAAAATGTGCCATACATCTCTCTTATTGCTTGATTTGAAAACAATTTTGTTGGTCAGCTTTCGAACTTGGATGTCTTTATCGCAAGCACGGTATGCATTTCTGTCTTTTCTTTCCCAACTAGTCTTACTACTAATAACACAAAACTTAAAAAAAGCAGTGCGATTCTTTAAAGGTCTTTCACAAGTCACAAATCACAAATCACACCCAACAAACAAACATACATTCTGATATATATGGGTATACATATTCATCAAACCTCAGAAACTAGACAACTTTTTCAAAGAGTTTTTCTTACATAGCATAAAAGAGCAAGGGGGGTGTTTATAGCAGGCCTGTAATGTCGATGTGTGACAAGAAAGAGGTTTTGATACGTTCCAACCAATCCCACATCGAAACTCCTCTCCGGCAAACCAGAGGAGAGCGTTTCACTTTCACCCTGTGACTGCTCTTGCCCGAAGAATACTTGGCGCACGCGCCCGGGACTTTATTACCTTTGTAAGCCTTGCAGATGTAGCTTACGAAGTTTTCATAATCCTACAATGAACACACAGAGAAAAGACCGAGGTAAATTCAAAGCCAAGAACCATCAAAGCACAAACACACACATACTGACAAGGGAACTTATGTTTCCATCGATCAAGGAACTTTTATTTATATATCACGAGAAAAGCAGAGCATAGTAAACGAACCTCGTAAAGTGGCTGACCATCCACGACTACCCAAGGCACGTATTCATGAGGCGGCTCAAGTGCACTCGTTTCTGCAGCATACTTCAACTCAAGCTGCACCAAGTGAACAAGATTATAAAAGGGATGGATAAACGAGTCTACGAATTATAACACATGAGCTTCAAAACAAGGACATGGTACATCGGATACAGATATCGAACTTGGAAGTGAGTTTATCGAAGTATTAACACTGCTCTAGATATCCTTCTATATTCTTTGCTCAACCAAGTGGAAAAATCGTATCATGTATTCGGTAATCTAACATTCCAATGCTATAGAGCAAATCATCAAGGAAATGTAACTTTTGACAAATTGCGGCGAAACAAACAAGAACACTTAGAAAAAACAAACAACAGGGACTAACCTTGTCTCCATGTCCACTGCTGAGGCAATCGGAAACAGGTTTTGAGTTGAGATTGAGCTTCTCATAACAAGTCTCCCACTCGTCGTACTTGTGTTGAGTCACCAAACTCTCCACACAGTAGATGAACGGGAAATGATCGCTCTGCAACCAAAAAGTGACGCCATTCGAAATGAAGTTATGGTAAAGTATTAAAATTTGTTTCACTATGTTACCAGATCTCATCATCGCACTTACCAATTTAGGCCAAGCATCGATTGCGCAAGCTTCTACGGTGTCCAAGAAGCATTCAAATGCCCCGTGCTGCAACAATTACCAAAAACAGGTTTATGTAATCGCTACAGTCATAATCTTCAGATGCTAATAGCATCTAATAAAAGCCAATTTCTCACGATTTCGTCCACGCCATGAAATTAAAGCTTAAACTAATCGAATCGGAAGCTGAAAGAGAAAAGCAAGGAAGGACCTGGCAAACGACGGTGACGTTATCGGGGCGGAGCTTGGTGTTGCCCCACGGAGAGAGATGGAGATCGACGATCGATATGAGATCATCGTCTTCGAAGAGCTTCACGAGGTGGTTGACTATGAAGGCAGAACAATACGGACATAGAGATTCATAGTAAAAGCCCAAGGAGACTTTTGGTGAGACGGACGAGGAAGATGGAAGAGATATTTCGGAAAGATCGGATGATGATGATGATGCGAAGCCGAGAAGACAAACGGAAAAGCCAAACAGAAGAAGTTTGATCGGCATCGACGCCATGGATGCAAAATGCAAGGTGTTTGTGTAATCGTAGCCTTCTCGTTCTTTGAAGACCAATCAATAAATAAATAGTTTCGGTTACATTAATATGGTACCAATTATTAAACACACGTGTAAATCCAAATGCCACATGTCTCACTGGATCGAATTGATTCTATTAAAATTCGAAACTGACTGAATGATGGTTGGACCGTCGTTAGCTTTGTAACATACGACGAGGACAAAGGAAACGCAGCCTTTGCAAATTTGAGCAAAATAGTGAAACACACAAGATCATCTAGTTTAAGTTTTGAATAAGAAACAACAAATTGTTTCTTCATAGCTTCAAAAATCAAATCAAGAGTCGACAAATTGTTAAGAAAGGGCCACTAACAAAAGACTTGCCGACAAAAAACCAGTTGATGAGCACACAAAGGTTCAAATGTTACTCGGATACATAAACACTCGAACTCGAGCTCCCTGCGAAAACAATCACAGATAATGTTAAAACCCAAACACAATCTGGAACTAGGAAAGAGGATGAGAAGAAACATATAGAGTGAGATGATTTGGATTACCATTGATTTAGGAGGCAAGTTTGAGGTGAATTTGGCTCGAACCACGCCGCTGTTACCGTGAGGCCTTGTGACTTTGCCCCAAATGCATCGGTAGTGACTACCGTTCTTCTTGGTCTTAGCCTTGTAGATGTAAGCCATTCGCTTTCCTTTGTACCATGCCACTTCTTCAGTGGTGTTAACTCCTTCGACTTGGATCAAGGACGTGTTTGGGTACTGGTTCGACTTCGACCTATTCAAATTTACCCATAAGACGTCTTTTAAGTACACAAATTCAACAAATCTATAAAACAGAAAGCAGGCCACTTTGCAACCTATATCACACACTAAGTAGTAGTTAATGCTGTTACTATTTATAAGCCAAAAACTTAATTCCCAATTGATTAAGGTAAAATTTGTCACAAGAGTGACTTTCAGGGAGAATAATAGAGAGCAAAATCATTATGTCACATTTTATACAGAATCCTGAATTTCTATCACATGGTAAAGAAAAAATTGAACAATTTTGTCGGAATTATCAGCATTTGAATCCAATAAGCAACTAATCATAAGGTGTATCAACCAGCGACACTATATGAGCCATATCAAAGATGAATTAATCAAGTAAAAGTTTAAGAAGTAAATATTAGCGCACCTTTTGTAACCAAGGATGGTTCCTCTGACATAGAGTCTGCATTACAGAAAAACAAAATTGAATGAAGCAAAAACTTAATCAAATAATACATGGAGAAAAAAGGTTATAAAAAAAAAGAAGCAAAATGATGCTGCAAATTCAGTAGCCATCCGAAGTTTATAAAGAGATTAAATCAGAGAAAATAGGAGAAATAAGAAGCATCGATGAATAACCTGACACGTTCGCCTTGACGTCCTTTCACCATTTTCTTGATTCGTCCGGTGGATGATGAAATTGGCCTTTGCCCTTCAGAAAACGGAGACAAAACTGGAAAACCCTAATAAGAGAAGTATCACGTCCAACGGCATCGTTTCAACATTAATGGGCCGAGAGTAAATATTAAAATTCATGTCTACACGTACTTACGGCCCATTTCTAATTGTTTCCTTACATTTCAAGGATTTCGTTTAAAAATTCAAATCAAACTCTGAGAACAAAAAATGGCGGACTCGATGATCGCTGATCAGAGTTATCTCTTTCTCAATCGGATACAGGGAAGAAGGTTCTTCGTTTTCTCACGATCACCTGAAAATCTCAGTTTCTCTTTTGTGCTGGCTTGAACCCATTGTGCCTTCTTCTCATTAATTTTGCAGGTTCGATGAAGAAACTCTTCGCATTCTCGAGTTTTCGCTGGTTGCGATGAATTTGAATTCGCTTTCCGAGGTTAGATCCAGATTGAGAGATTTCATGAGATCGGAATCGTCTGCCGTATTAGGTGAGCTCACCGGAGAATCCATCGTTGCAAAGCTCTCCGTACTCGAATTCTTCGCTCGCGCTTTCGCTCTTATCGGTGATATGGAGGTTCGTCCTCTGTTCATTTCGATCTGAATCAAATTCTGAAATTATCTCAGAGCTTCAGATTAGTCGTTTACCATCTTAAGAAGCTTCAGATTTGCTGATGGATTTGTGCTCTTTTCTCGGCTTGATTATCTGTATAGAGTTGTTTGGCTATGAGATATGAGGCGTTAAATTTGAGGGAGCTCAATTCCTCTAGCTGTTTGTGGCTAAGGGTTTCACATTCAGAGTGGACCAATTTTGCAGTCCAGTCGATGGAAAATGGATTCCCTTCTATTGCAGCAAAGGTAATTACTCTTCCTTCTGTAAATTATATAAGCTAGTTTCTTTTAGTAGAGAAAAATTACATTAGAGAAAGGTTTGGAGATTTTTTTAACATCCTCAAAGGAAAAGGAACTTACTGTGTGACATTGTGCTAACGTTTACGTAGGCGTCTGAAAATGCGCTATTGAGCCTTGAGAAGGATAGTTTTCTTGAACCAAAATCAGAAGAGAACTCTGAAATGTTGGATGCTGCTGAGAAAGTGAGGAGACTTAGAGATTCAGCTGCCTTCTTAACATCTGCACATTCAGGTATTTTGATTTGTTTGATGTAAATCTTGTGGTTGAAAATTTTGGTGAATGGATAGAGAGTTTAACAGAGTGATTGTTGGAATGTATCTGATTGTTCTGAGTAATTTTTTTCAATACACAAACAGTTCAGGCACAAGGTGCAGAGTACTTGAGAAGCAAGGAACTCAGGATACTAAGCAGACAGACTCGACCCGTTAAAAACTCAGACTGCACAGGTAGCAATTTGTTCAGAGATGGAATCAGTAAGCGGAATGAACGAAAGTTGCAACATCTTCGTAGCATTTAGATGTTTCGAGACCTATAACCAGTTTTTAACTTCTTTCAAAAGAAATCTATAAATCGGTTTAATGCCTAATATTCCATTAGTTTTGTTTTCACAAATGTGATTTTATTCTCAGTAGTATTAAGATATATATATATTCTCATGTAAAATCTACATGTGGTATATAAGTTTACAAGTGTTTCCATAGATATTTTGAATACTTATATATTATTATAATGCGTGGTATTTAGATTTAACAAACAAAACAATAAATGGGAAATACAATCATATATAGCTCTCTTTTAGGGACTTGGCTTCTAGTATAAAGAGAAGAAGAAAAAAAGAATTTAAATGGTCTCTGGTGAGCTCCAAAGGAGCAGTAAGAGAGGTCCCACGAATGGGTTCCAAGCTGGACTCTCAAAGCCAATCATCTTGGGATTATGCCGTCACTTTTGGGATAAGATGCCACGTCGTATCGATTACATTTCAAATAAAAGTACTAAATAAATAGTCTATATAATGTTTCGTATGATGACCGATAGACAGAGGAAAAAAAAACAGAGAAAAGATAAGGCATATATGGATACACTAAGGTTACCAAAGAAAGAAGAACAAGAAGAAACAGAGGTTAATCATCAACCTTCTTCAACCTTCGAGTCCATTAATGCTTTCTCTCAAGACCAACACAACCATTCTATTGATGATTTCGACGGCATTTTTGACATCACCATTGACGGTTTAAGCTGCTCTCATGAAGTCACATGGGACTTCTGGGAAGAAGAAGATGAAGACGACGAAGAAGAAAAGAGAGTGAGTACTGATCAAGAAGGCTCAAGTTTCGGATTATGGGACAATATGTCGACGGATTATGAAGAAAAAGAGTTGAGCCTCAAGCTGAATCTTAACCATCAAGAAGTTATTGAAGCTTGGTCTGATCGCCAGCAACCTCTGTGGACAGACACTGCAATGCTAATGGCTCCGGCCAGTGCCCTTTATGTTAGTTAGTGTGAATGTTTTACTTGTTGTTCAAGTTATGATGATAAGTGATTATTTGATATATATCAATTAGTATTAATGATTCAGAGTTTATTCAGAGAGGAGAAGTGCCGGTGATGGATGAAGAGAGGAACACAAGAAGAGAAGCGAGTGTGTTAAGGTACAAAGAGAAGAGACAGAGTAGGCTCTTCTCTAAGAAGATAAGGTACCAAGTTCGAAAACTCAACGCTGATAAACGACCTCGTTTTAAGGTAAAACGTCTCTTTCTCTCTTATTACTTCTCTTTGCATATTAGCCTAAACTCATTTCTAATTATAGTTATCTATTTTCGTAAAAGTGCTATGGAACCCTAAACACTGTTTTTCTTATGTAATTAATTACATTGCCATTGATTTCATTTGAATTATTTGTAGGGTCGATTCGTGAAAAGGGAGACTTAAAAGGGGGAAAAATATCTGGAAGACAAATATCTCCAGCCTTCGCTGTGTCTTTGTATTTGTTTATCATACTTTCTGAGATATCATTATCGACATTTACAACTTGGTCAAATTGAAATGAAAAATATCTTCTTGACGACAAAAACAAAAAACAAAAAGAAAGAGAGATGCAAAAATATCTTTTGAGTAAAGGAGTTGAAGATTGCATGAAGAGGACGTATATGGCAAGTCTTTGTCGAATTGGTGGGCCCTGAGGCTAAAAAGGGTTCACCACATGTTTAAATCGATAACTAACCGATCGTTGTCGGGACCACACTATGTATCAACATAAACATCATTTTATAGCGATAAGAGTGATAGTCACTGAATGACATTGCTCCTTTATAACAAGAGTTAGTTGTCAAAGTGCCCGACTAATACAAAATGTTTTGAATGTGTTTTTTTTTTTTATGATTTTTTAACTGTAACGCTTAATATCAAATTCTAAAACTACCTTAACTATTATAAAACTCAATCATTAGTCCACTACCATAAAATCAGATACCTCCAAGAAAAGTACTAGAAAATGATTCCATATCCTTTCAATAATTTGACGAAATTGAAGCTGAACGATCCATATAGTTGACAAACAAATGTTTTTTTTTTAAGAAACCTGAAACTTATGAAGAAAATGTTATGACATCGTAAGCTTCGTCCATCTACATGACCTTCCTTTTATCCCACTTGGGAATGTTGGGGTCGAGCCTCGTGTGGCGTACGTAGTCACTTGTCCAAACGCAATTTGGCAAATGGTATGACATACTTTAATTATCAAACCTTTAGATTTTTTGTTGTTGTTTGGTCAAACTCTTAATTCCATTAAACTATGCTTGGGTGTTTACATAAACTGCAAGGAATTAACTAACCATCCTCTTTCAAAGTACATATAAGTAGTGTGAATCCAAAACCCATTAACACTATAAAAGCCCAAACTATAAATGATAGATCCATCACAAAATAGGTCCACCTTTGTATAAATTGGTGAGGGACCATCGTATGATTTGTCGAAAGTCGCTGTTACGCATCAGCCAGAAACCAAACCTCGTAATGTCGTATGGTTTATTGATTTCTAAAAAGGTAACGAATGATCTAACCTCAATGTCAAAGGATAACAAAAAATATTCAAATGACGATATCGCCACATCAGATGATAAACTCTACTATAGACAGATGTATATACATTTGATACGACACGACTCTGTTGAGAGAAGACAACACGGAACTTCTCTCTCTCTCAATCGTCCTCCATCAAAATCAGTCAGTATAAGATGGGAGCTTTCTCAGTTTCAAACGCTTTCCGGCGTAAAAACCAAGGAATCTCCACTATGATCTCTCTTTCCTCATCGGCCATCAAAGCGTCTCTGGACCACTCTGTTCCTGCTTCATTTCCCCCTCTCCGACTACGCTCACCACTTTCTCTTTCCTCCTCTTCTGGATCTCCGATTCGGCTTCCCAAGCGCGATCTCTCCGTCGTCTCTGCTTCTGTAGGAGCCTCGATGTCAACAAATAATAATCATTCTCGCGGATTGTCTTCTCAGGTCCGTTCTTTTGTTTATCTATCTCTAATCGTAATCAAGACGATGACAAATTTTGCTCACAGTGCCACATTTGATTTATTTTTCGCATTAGTTCTTCTTAATTTTGCTGATTGTTTGGTTTCCCAGGTAGGTGAATCTTTCTTCAGGAGCGTGTTAGGGCAGATGGAAACGGTTTACCTAAACCGAAACCCGACGCCTAAATCCGTCTTGGAACTTGTCAAATCCGTTGACAACGAACAGCTTTGCTATGATCATCTCGCTTTCAGGACTTTCGGGGTATCATTTCTTTGAGTCCCCTTTTTCAAACAACTTTGGAGGTTTAATAAATCAAAGTTAAGTTAACTCATTTGTTGGAGACTTTTAATGGAAATGTGTTAGATTGGTGGTTATGGGATTGATTCGCTTGCAAGCTTTTTCCTAGACCATGGATATACTCAAATGGATGAGCTGAGATTTCCGGCCAAAAAGCTGAGAGCTTTGTGGTTTGCTCCTCCTAAAGTTTCTGCTATTCCTGATGGAAGCGGCGTTAACGGTCCTTTGCCAAGAGTTTTTATATCAGAGCTCCTTGTGGAACAGATGACTTCACAGACTCAGGTATGTATCTGTAGACCTATCATAGACTCAGGTTTGACCCTTTGTGTATGAGCTTTGAAGACAATGTTTCTCTTGTTTCCAGGATGTGATCAGAAAATACACACAAGCAGCACCGAATGGGAAAAAGTATGGTGCTCTTTCTAGTGCTTTAGGTACTTTGCCCTGGGAAAAGCCTCTTTCTTCTGAGTTTGAGCAATTGGCTAGGTACATTCATGGTCTTGTTCTCCTGGTTTTTGGCAA
This sequence comes from Microthlaspi erraticum, assembly GCA_902728155.2. Taxonomy (NCBI): domain Eukaryota; kingdom Viridiplantae; phylum Streptophyta; class Magnoliopsida; order Brassicales; family Brassicaceae; genus Microthlaspi; species Microthlaspi erraticum. Next base: position 453,438 of record CACVBM020001051.1, read on the forward strand.
ATCAAGCCAGAGCATATTGATTCCTAATTGAAGGTGTGTTTGGTTGATTTGATGTACAGGGAAAGTGAATACGCAGCATGGACTCTTGCTAATGGCTATGCACTTAACCACGTCACCATTTCTGTTCACCGGCTTAAATCTCATCTAAACAGAATTAAGAAGCTCAATCAGTTTCTAGAAGAGAAAGGTTTTAAATTGAACTCAGAAGGAGGAGTGCTTAAAGGTATAGTATCATTACAAGCTGACAGCATAGAAGAAAAGAGGGTTTTTAAGAAAATTGGGACTGACACATATTATTCATTTTCTCAGTTAGCCCTGATGGTGGTTTGTTACAAAGCTCAACTGTAGCAGATTCAATTTCTTTCAAGTTCTCTGATGGTGTCATCAAATCTATCCCTTGTTCATACATTGAGTTTGCTGAACGCCTTGTGCTTCCCCAGTTCCAAAATGTACCCGAAGGCGAGGTGAGTGACAGTTTCTGAATGAATCTCAACTCATTTATGATTCAATGTGATTTGTTGCTTGGTTTGCTTCCCATTGCCTAGAGAATTCTTCTAAGTTGCTATGATAATGTAAAGCTGATTCAAGTTGTTGTAACAACATTGTAAACTGACACTCTTGAAACCTTGAAAACGCAGATAGAAGAGTATCATCGACGAGATGGATTTGAGGTTGGAAATGCTGACAAGATCTTCGAGAGCACAAATCAGGAGCAGCTTTCCCGTCGAACCGGCTGATGGCCAATCATGCTTCCTCGTACATATGTAGAGAATAAGTGCTGCAACTGTTTGTAATGTTGTTAATCATTATATGCAAAGTAATAAAAAAGAGGACTAAACGCTAATGCAAACGCTCTCAATCACATAATGTATTTCGTGTGTAAATCAGTAAATATACTAATGCAAAAACTCTTTAATCATTCATAGAATCCGAGTTTAATTTCTATGAATGTACACATTGTTAGCATATGATCAAGTAAACCGAAATGGCCTAACTTGGGAAAATAAACATCAGTGAATGAGTCATTATCTCAATACTCTCTCTACCTAACGCATCGACAAAACATTAACATTTACAGAAAACATTTCGTGTTGGGTAGTGACGAGGGTCAACACAAATTATAAAGGCCAAAACTTTATAGAATTCCGGTTAGAATTCTCCACCTGAGAACATTCAACAAACCTTTGTCATCAAGGATTTTCTAAACCCAGATAAAAAAAAAAAAGAGGAAACGGGAGATAATGTAATCCACGACAAAACACGAACTCTCCATTACGCCTGTGTAATCGCCGTTTCTCTTGTTCTGTTATTCACATTCCGATTTGGAATCATTTCTCCAGCCATTCCGGAAACCCTACTTTCACTGTCTCTCCGCCGCCGACTGCCAAGGGCTTCCCGATCTACGGTCGAATCCCTTTATGGCTACGGAGGCTTCCACCGCATCCAAATTCCAGGAGCCAGAGCTCCGACCTGTCTCTCAGACACCTGATTTTCGACCGGAAATCGCTCATGACGGCCTCCGGTTCTGGCAATTCATGGTCGCGGGCTCGATTGCTGGTTCCGTCGAGCATATGGCGATGTTTCCCGTCGACACCGTGAAGACCCATATGCAAGCGCTCCGACCCTGTCCGTTGAAACCCGTCGGAATCCGGCAGGCTTTCCGTTCAATTATTCAAAAGGAAGGACCTTCAGCACTGTACCGCGGGATTTGGGCTATGGGTCTCGGCGCCGGACCAGCTCACGCCGTTTATTTCTCCTTCTACGAGGTATCTAAAAAGTACTTATCCGGCGGAGATCCGAACAATTCCGCCGCGCATGCGATCTCCGGCGTCTTCGCGACTGTTTCAAGCGACGCCGTTTTCACTCCCATGGATATGGTGAAGCAGAGGCTGCAGATGGGGGAAGGGACTTACAAAGGCGTCTGGGATTGCGTCAAGAGGGTCATGCGCGAGGAAGGTATCGGAGCTTTCTACGCTTCTTACAGGACGACGGTTCTGATGAACGCGCCTTTTACAGCCGTTCACTTCGCGACGTACGAGGCAGCCAAGAAGGCATTGATGGAGGTCTCGCCGGAAAGAGTCAGCGACGAGGAAGGTTGGTTGGTCCATGCCACTGCAGGAGCAGCCGCTGGTGGATTGGCGGCTGCTGTGACTACGCCGCTTGACGTTGTCAAGACGCAGTTGCAATGTCAGGTAAATGAATCCTTTGATTGTTCTTTATCTCTCATATCTACAGCTTTGGGTTGAATAGTGGAGGCAATGTGATTAGATAGATTACACAGTGGTTTTAATGAGGAACGATAGATATAAGATGCTATGCGTCTTGATAGTTGATGTGCATTGCTGCAGCTTCAGATTTTGGTGTTAGTCACGAAACTCAATACTTGTGCATAGGTCAAAGGCTTGATAGATGGACTTGCTGTCTTCTGTGAATAATGATTTGTGAAATTTGAACTAGATGTCTTTTGCAAGACTTTTATCGACACTAACATAGAGATTAAGGAACAGCAATGCCATGATTAGTTGGGTCCATGTTTCTTTGCTTTTAAAAATAGCTTAAATGGTCTCAATCATATGTTGGTGATGTGCAGGGTGTCTGTGGATGCGACCGTTTCACTAGCAGTTCGATTAGCGATGTACTGAGAACGATTGTGAAAAAGGACGGATACAGAGGACTTCTAAGGGGATGGCTCCCGAGAATGCTGTTCCATGCTCCAGCAGCAGCAATCTGTTGGTCCACTTATGAAGGGGTCAAATCTTTCTTTCAGGACTTAAATGGCGATTCAAACACTGCGTGAGAAATAGGCAAAAGGGTTTGGCGATTCACACTCTTGAGGATCTTGTTTGTTTTTTTTTTGTTTGTAAAATGGTTTTGTCAGGTTTTCATTTTAGATTATTTATTTGTGTTGATGAATGATGATGCTGTCGTCGAGAAATTTTGAGAAAAGAGTTGTAGAAAATTGTGTTACTTCCAAAACTTCTAATAATAACTTAACAAAATATACATGTATAGGAATTAGACTTTCCAACGATCCACACAATACTGGACGTGCCTGCTCTACACCGAGATGAAAGAACAAGTAGACAATTTAGATGTATTGGAAGATACCGTGATATTGATAATATATTTTAATTTTGCTAAACGAACAAGAAGCACCAAGTGGTAGAATAGTACCCTGCCACGGTACAACCCGGTTTCGATTCTCGGATGGTGCTTTGAGCGATGATGAAAATGGTGTAGCGATGTTTGGTCATTCGCATTCATCTGACTTTCGGATGAAAAAACCACACTGCTGAGCTCTTTTCTTTTTTTTGTTTTAATTACTAATTCGGATACTTGATCTTGATCAGATAACCAAACTCTTGCTAGTTCAAATATATATTGTTGATTTTGTTTTTTGTTTTTGTTTTTTAGTTACTAATTCGGATACTTGATCAGATAACCAAACTGTTGCTAGTTCAAATATATATTGTTTGATTGGGGCTTTCTAGAGTGGAGTGAAGTACAAGCAATTATAAGATACGTTAAATTGTGTTTGGTTGATTTAACATAAGTAAGTTACACACACATGTAACGCTCAATTAGAGTTGATGGCTCACTTAATTATGTTTTTTTTGGGGGGACAAAATCCAGCATAATTATGGCTCACTTAATTATATAAGAAGAACTTCATTATCCAGCATAATTATCAATTTGAAAAAGAAAAAAGTTACTTCCAACACCAAATAATATTTGATTACTTAGTTAAACAAAGAAACAACATCACATAACTTAGTATTCAAACTAATACTTAATGGAACGAGCTACACTCTCTCATTTTTTGTTAAAAGAAGAAATTCACTCTCACTCTCAAGATCTTCAAAAATTGAATAGATCTTGTCAAATTTCTCCATGGCTCTCTCTATGGTGTCAATGACATCTTGGAATTGGTAGGGCAAAGAAGCAACCTATAAAAGTCATTGACAAAATCAAAGAATGAAAATGAGAAGAAGAACTAAAAAAATAAACAAAAGAAAACAACAAATAACATAGAAAAATGAAAACTTACATCATTGACAAAGTTGGTGTATTTTTGCAAAGCTTCTTCTATCTCCATGAGTCTTTCAGTCCTTCTACCCATTTCTAGTCTCAATTTGCTTTCACTAACAATTTTTCTTCCAAACGTCATGCAAGTTCTTTTTCTTGTGTCCAAGTTTTGTACATTGCTTAGATCCAAACCAAAAGAAAACATTCCAACGTAATAGTTATACAAGAAGAACTTCAATATCCAACATAATTATCAATTTGAAAAGAAAATATTTCCAACACAACTGATATTTGATTAGTTAGTTAAACAAAGAAACAACATGAGATAATTTGAAATTCAAACTAATACTTTAATGAAACAAGCAACACTCTTTTTTTTATAGAAAAAAACAAGCTAAACTTCATAATAAAACATATTTATTCTTACTCATCATGTTTATCCACTCCTCATCATCAATATCTTCATCGTTGATTGTTTTCACAACCAATTTACTTATCAGTTATCACTCTCAGTCTCACTCTCAAGATCCTCATAAATTGGAGAAATTTAAATTTAGCTCTATTTAAGTAGATATTATAAATTTAAATTTAGATGGCACAACAAGAAGCACCAGTGGTCTAGTGGTAGAATAGTACCCTGCCACGGTACAGACCCGGGTTCGATTCCCGGCTGGTGCATTGAGCGATGATGATAACGGTGTAGCGATGCTTGGTCATTCGCATTCATCTGACTCCAGATGATAAAGCCACACTTCTGAGCTCTCTTTTTTTATTTTTTTAATTGACTAATCAGAATTTCGTAAAATTCGGATACTTGATCAGATCTTTGATTGTTCAGATTATTTGTCTAATTGAATTCCAAACGTTACGACTCTGTTTAGATTTGTTTTTGGGCTCAGTTGTCTTGCTCTTAGATCCGAGTCAACTCAGTGTAACACCACTTTATCGCCTTCTCTCTCGCTCCAGGCGATCTCACATGGAAGGTTCGTCTCTCCTCTTCCTTCTGCTTACTTCTGTTCGCCCTCTCTCTCTTCCTCTAAGCTTTTTGAATTGGGATCTGCTTAACTGGTAGCTCGACGGATTATTTGCAGAGAACAACAACGCGAGCGGATTATTTGCCGAGAACAACGCCGGGAGCGACTCAGACTCCAATTCCGTCGAAGATCCGCAGGACTATTACGAGCCGATCTCAGCCGTTGATCTAGACGGCGGAGAGGACGACGAGGAAGACAATTGTCATCCAATCAGTGGAGATGGCTTCAGCAACGGCCTCTCTAACGGCCATTGTATGATCCCGGAAGCAGCAGACGGAGAAGGAATCTCTTCTATCACCTTAAACGGACACGCAGAGCCGAAGAGTGAGGGGGAAGAAGATACAGAAACAGAGACGCCGGAATCGGAGATCCGCACAGCGTTTGAGGAGGACGAACGGCGTAGAAGATCGCCGTTAGTGGTGGAGAATGCGGCTAGGGTTATGGAGGCAATGCGCGCAATCCCGTTCCCTGGAACAGCTCCTGATTGGGCCTCCGATGTTAATGAGGATCGTTGGGTTGATCAGCTTCGAAGATTGAGATCCACTTCTCAAACTCAATAGTTTATTTCCTCCAAGTGTTTAAGCTCTCTTAGAATTGTTTCTGGAAAAACATTCAGATCTCTGTGGAGTTTCGTTCACCAATATTGAGTGTTGCCTTCGGTGGAAAGTTTGGATAATTTGGCTACTAATCATCACAAAATCCACATTTCGTTGGTGATAGAATGTTATCCATTTATATTAACCTATCTCCAAAAGGTTATAACCAGTGTTTTGCTATACAAACCTTGTGTACTTGATGAGTAACTTATGTTTCTGATGATTCATATACATATATATACACATGTATACATACATAAGAGTTCAAAGTTTGGTGTCACTCAGCTGCATCCTTCTCTCATCTGGGTTTTGTTTGCTGCTTTTTAGTTGATTCTGATAAAACGGTGTGTGACTGTGTGGTTCTTGTCTTGGAAAAAGCTTTTTAGATGTAATCTGCAACCTGAAGTTCATGAAGTCTGTCCCGGTTGCTCCTTATAACTCTGGCTTTGTCCCCTCTTATCTCCAGAACCTGAAGAAACAACAACAGAGTCATCATCTCTGAAGAATATATGTAGCAAAGACATATAAAAGCGACTAATGAAAAGCCAAGTTTGTTAAATACCTCTGGTCTAGAGTCAAGAACACCACTGGACATTCCCACATCAACTCTCCATATGCCGCAACCATATTCACTAACAAGATAAGACCCATTTCATTATAGTGTTGTATAGATCTTGTGATTAATAGATCTTATGGGAGTGACTTTTGATAAATTTACCAGTTAACGCCTGATAACTGGGGAGTATGCCCGACCACCATCGCCTTGGCACCGACAGCTTCAAGTGTTTGTTGGAGAATTGTACTAATCTGATTAGAAAAGAAGTCAGGGAAAGACATTAGTCCAAGCCAATGAGATGATATCTCTGTTAGCAGTTTTGAGAATTTTGGCGATTTCAAATTCAACTTGCCTGGTCAATTTGATAGTCGTCAAGATCAGAGGTCTCTCTTGAGTAAAGTCTGCTCCAGACCACACTGTCATAACCCCGAGTGGCTATGAACGGCATCTGAGGACTGTCTTCATAGTCGTCGGCAGAGCTTCTCATCCAAGTAGAGACTTCTCTGTTTATCCTCTCTACGCCGTATGCAACTGTGCAAAGTACATAACAAGGAGGGGAAGGATGTCAAAACATCTCTCAACGTCAATAGGAAATGTGAAGATAAGACTGATAATCTATTACCATGGTGAGGAAGGAGACCACCGTGGCAGAAAACCCAGTTATTAACACGCAAGATCACTCCATGACGCGACAACTCACATGCTAATCGACCACCTGGTCTGAAAAGAACCGATCTTGCAATCACTCCCTTTTGCCTCTGTCCTAAGAGAATTCCAACGACTTTTGGTTTAACTGACAAAATAAAGAACTTAGAAGACTCATACAGAGCACAGCAAATTGAAGTACCTTTACTACATTCCATTGATCCCAGTAAGTTTGAGAGTTTCTCCTATCTTCTTTCCACTGTCTCGACTCAAAAATCCAATTTTTGAACGCTTTGTCCCAGTTTTGTCCATAGTCTTCCAAGTAGTCAAGAAAGTCTGTACACTCATCAAATGCTCTCGCATCTACGTATCTGTAATCTCCTTCAACATTCATCGTCTCATGGTTCCCATTAACCTTTAACATAAGGACAATTTAATTTCTCTGTGTTAGTCCTATCTATTAATCATTCTAGCTACCTAGTAAATTAATACTCTATACTAAGTGTGAAAGCAATCAAAACCTGGAAAACAGCTCCACCGTTAGCTTTCGCCTGATCATCAAGTGACCTCAATAAGGAGAGTATTGCAATTTCATCATCGCCGCGATCCAGTATATCTCCTACCTGAACTAGTACCTGCATTTATTTCATTTCATTTATAGATTTCACATAAGTTGGATTTAACTCTTAAGGACTTAAAGTCATTAAGATATAAAGCAAATCAAAATCAGTTTCAAAATGCACAATATTGAGCTAAAGAGCAGATACTGTCAAGAGATTGCTTTCAACATAAGCGTTATCTGTACCAATGTAACAGAAAGTGAAACTCCGAATTCAAACTCAGTTTCAATCGTTGAATTAGTGTCACAGAAACTAAGATTATGTCCCAGTAAATGATGATAATAAAAGGGGACATTACAGTGTCTTCGCCGATCCAGTGGTCTAGTCCGTCGGAGCTTAAGACTCCGGCAATCTGAAGCGCATCTCTTGCTTTACTCAGATCGCCGTGAAGATCTCCAACTATGCATACCATAAGAAAACCCAGTAAATAGAAAATTTCACTCAATTTTTACCGAAAAGATTGGATTTTTGTGAGGTTTAGGCTGGCAAACCTGCGATGATACGGCGAGCAGGGGCAGAGACGAAAGTGGGTGGATCTCCATTGACGACGATTGGCTTCAGAGCTACTTCGTTGCAATTGGAAGTGCTCAGCGAAGAGGATGAAGAAGATTCTAGAAGTTTCTGAGGGTGAGAAGAAGGAGGAAGCGGAAGTAAGGAATTGAGGTATAAGGAAGCCATCGGTGGTGGAGGATGAGCGATGATCCACCAGAGTTTTGTAGAAATGTCTTAACATTTGTGTCCGTCGTCTGGACTGAAATTTGTGTGACTTGTCTGCAAATGCATGCCAAGTAATCCTTCTATCTACTGGCTGAGAATTCTCCTCTGTTATATTGGAAATAATAATTTTTTTCTTTTCTTAAAAAAATAAATTAAATAAATATAAGAGGAAGTGAGGAACCACAAGTTTATCTTCTTTTTATCACTTTTGATAAAACACACTATAGTACATTCAACAGATGCATAAAGCTTTATGACAGAAAGACCCACAAAACCCAAAACGAGACAAACATGAGATATTTTAGATCGAGTGAGGAACCAAACGACCGCATTTGGCATCTTGGGAGATCCAACGGCGGAGGCTTCACCGACTCGAGCGGTCCATCTCCATTCTCGACTAGGAAAACCATCGCCAGACCCCATCCTAGATGCGACTCAATGTGACAGTGCATAAACCAAGCTCCTTTAGTGTTATCAAAGCAAACATTGTCAGTAATAAAAGTGGAGTAAATATGTGAGTTATATCGTCCAATCAAAGATTAGTTCACCTGGATTATCAGCAACGAACCGGATGGCCACCCATCCACCGGGAGGGTTTCCGATGGTATTTCTCTCCGGTGGGTCAAAGAGATTGAACCTAGCCGGATCTCTCTTCGGGTTAAAATTCCCTAAACCGGACCCGACAACGTAGAACTGGTATCCGTGTAGATGCATAGGATGGCTCTCGGGGGTAACAATGCTCGTGCCTTGCAACACAATCTGCACATTGGCGTTATACTTAAGCTTGTAGGCTTTTGTTGCCTTTACCGGTTGCCAAAGCCCACGGTTCACGTTTCTTGTATAATCAAATTCAGCCGCAACCTGCGGGAAATCCGCTGTTATGATCCCGGAGATTTCTTGGTAATAGGCTTGCATGACAGAGTAACTCTGAGGTATGACGAACGAGACGTTGTTCATGCTTGCAGCGAACCGCGTCCCGTTTGGTCCCTGGCATCGCTGACTTCTTGGGTTGGGACAGTTTATCAGCCCCAAACCGACCGTGAAAAACAAATCTTCATCGATATGGAGTGGTACCGGAGCTCTCTTCCAGTACCGCATGCGTTTGGCAAAAGCGATTGCGGTAGCGGTGTCATTGAACTCTGGCAAGACCGGGAAAACCGGTTTGATCTGACCGCGTCTACTAGGAGCGTTTGCGTTAGCGTATTCTAAAATAGCGGTTGCGGTGGTGTTGTTAAAGGGAGCATTTCCACTATCGTAGGCACGTGCGGCGATGTAGTATTGGGCGGGGCGTTGGTTAGCGGTTATAAGGACGTTTGTGGTCTGGCCTGGAGCGATCATGACAACGTTTGTGGTGAAAGGCTTAGTGTAAGCGGAATCTACCTCAACTACGGTGAGCTGGTGGTTTGCGACCGCAAAGAAGAGCTTTTGGTTTATGGCAGCGTTGATGAGACGTAGCTGGACCGTCTCACCAGGGAAAATAGAGAACCGGACGGTCTCGGGTCCGGAGCAACGGTAGAGATCCCCCGGTTGGCCGTTGATGGTGTGAGCGTCTGAGACCTTTGGTGCTGCTCCAGTGAGTTGGGCTAGCCTCAGAACATCCGTAGGGTTTCCATCCCACCATTCCCCTGTTCTCTTGAAAAACGAATTAATACTTGTTCAAAACATTTTAAACAAATGGATATAAATATTCTGAAAGTGTTTTTTACATTACCGAGAAGAATTAGAATGTCACGTTTGGGCATAGAGAAAGGGTAAGGAAAACTGAGACGAGGATGAATGATGAAAGCTCCATAGACGGTGGCTCGAAGCCAACCGCTGTGTGCGTGCCACCAAAGTGTGCCTTCTTCGTCTTCGATCTTGATTTTGTATGTATACCTTTGTCCCGGTTGGATTGGACACTGAGTTATGTACTCTGGTCCATCAGCCCACGGGTTACGCAGCTGTCGGATTCCATGCCTGTCCCCAAAAGCAGAGCATATGTCATATTGTTTATTTTTTTTCGTTTACCAAAAATGCTGATTGGATTACTATTTTACCAGTGGATGCTAATGGCGTAACGAGCTTTGTTAACGACGGTGATGGCGAGAGAGTCTCCATTTCTCACCTCTAGGGTTGGACCAGGAAACTGACCATTGACGGTGATGGTTTGGTGAGTTATGCACAGCCTCCTCACTGGCTTTGCCTCTATCTATGTCATTGATATAACGTTAATTTAAACATCAACTTGAAAGAGATATTAATCAAGTGAAGGAGACTTAACTTACGATGAATTCATGGACGTGAAGTTTGGCGGAAGCAAGAAAAGTATAGCAAACTAGAAGGAAAATGAAAGATAGACCGGAGACTTGGCGAAGACTCTTTGGAGAGTGAGACTCCATTAGTGTCCAAGTGTTATAGGGGAGAAAGATTAGATGTAGAAAGTGAAGCTTGTATGTGGTTCAGAGTCAGGCGGTAGCAACAATGTTCATCAGAAAATTTGTTGATTTGGTGCACTCACTAGACTAGTTTTGCACTAGATTCTCTAACTACTAATCACTATCTAACTATTATGGATTGTATATGATAAGAGACTGAATAAATCTACCCGCAAAATGTATTTATCTAAAAAACTTTACACAAAAATGTAATATTTGCTGGAAATCTCCAACTTAAAATAATGTATCCATCTAAAACACAAGTTCTTTGTGAGAATCCAAAACTAATAGATGTCCGTTGGGCCAATTCACCGACGCGAAAATTCAACGTGGTGTAGTCTCATTATGCAACGCTGACTTGGGGCTAAGTACTAAACAAACGCAGAACGCGGTTGGTGAAATGCGTTCACGTTCTGAAAACGTCAAACCATACGAGTACAAAAATAAATAATTTCAAGCAAGACTGTATTTTAATGGAAGCTGCTAATTTATAACAGAAACACACAAGTCAGACATGCTTCCCGCGTCTGATCTTTATTCTTCTACCGAAGACTTCTCCATATTATAGTCTTCCTCTAATACAGAGTTTCGGCTTTATTCCCCGTAATTCCCTCCATAAATTAATATGGCTGAAGCCGGCGACGAGAATCTTTACGCAGCCGCCAGAGACATCGCCAGAGCTCTTGGAAAGGACCCAAGCGCCGCCGGAGATATTTTGCAGATCCTATCCGGCTATGGCGCCTCCGGAAACCGCGGCGGCGACTCCCGACCCACAGCATCCCGCGGTGGCTCTAACCTCAACCTTGACCGATCCCTCAACTCCTTGGAGCGACAGATCTCCGGCTACATCGTGGAGGATGCACCGATCTGGTCCGATCCCGTTGACTCGCGGACTTTCCTCGACGCCGTCGATGAGCTACTTGCGATCGCCGGAGACTTGAGATCCATGGCCGGGGATAAATCCGCCGCCGTCTGTATGTCTCGTGCCGATGTGCTGATTCAACAAGTGATGTTTAGGCTTCAGGAGGAGTTTGAATATGTAATGGACCGATCCCCTGAGTCGTTTGACTCCGACGACGAGTTCGCAGGGGAAGAAGACAACTACGGTGACCAAAGCCACCAGGTAATTAAATTGCTAATTCCGTTTACAAGCTTTTGGTTTACTGCAATTCGGATTGGTTTGATTTTTATCAATTATAATTTGATTTGGTTCGGTTTAAATGTAAGAATTACACACGAATTAAAAATTTAATTGGGTTCATTTGGTTCCATTTGGTTTTGTTAGAGTGGATTTTGGTTCCTTTTTTGGTTAAACAATAAAACCAATCTGGTTATGAATCCGGTTTGATTTCGGGATTATTCGGTTTAGAGTTGATTCGGTACGAAACTGAAATGGAATGATGTAAATATCAACAGGTAATCGTTGCCCATCCAGTGACCGATTACAAGATCGTGATTGAGGCGTTACCATCGAGCACAGTCGGCGATCTAAACGCGATCGCTCTGCGGATGGTCGCCGGTGGATTCGGAAAAGAGTGTTCACGAGTGTACAGCAGCCGACGGAGAGAGTTTCTAGAGGAGAGTTTGTCGAGGTTGCATCTGAGAGGACTAACGATGGAGGAAGTACAAGACACTCCATGGCAAGAACTTGAAGACGAAATCGACCGTTGGATCAAAGCCGCAGCTATGGTGTTCCGTGTTTTCTTCCCGAGCGAGCGTCTTCTCTGCGATCGCGTTTTCTCTGATCTTCCTGTTTCCTCTGTGACAGATCTCTCTTTCATGGAAGTTTGCCGCGGAACAACCACACAGCTTCTGAATTTCGCAGACGCAATCGCTTTAGGGAGCCGTTTGCCTGAACGCTTGTTCAAGGTTATGGATTTGTACGAGGCGATTCAAGACCTAATTCCCAAAATGGAAATGTTGTTCTCCAATAAATACTGTTCGCCGCTAAGGCACGAGGCGGTCGCGATTCATAAACGGTTAGGAGAAGCGGTTAGAGGGATATTTATGGAGCTTGAGAATTTGATCCGTCGTGACCCTCCCAAAACCGCGTTTCCTGGCGGTGGGATTCATCCGATCACGCGGTACGTGATGAATTATCTGCGTGCGGCGTGTAAATCGCGGCAGTCGTTGGAGCAGATACTTGACCAGACCGGGAACGAAACCGGATCGGACACAAGACCTTTGTCCGTGCAAATCAGATGGGTTTTGGAGTTGTTGGAGAGTAACTTGGACGGCAAGAAAAGAACTTACCGCGATCCGTCTTTGTGTTTCTTGTTCATGCTGAACAATGGAAAGTATATTCTTGATAAGGCTTCGGACAACGAGCTCGGTTCGATCCTAGGAGATGATTGGAATGTGAAGCATGCGGCGAAACTTAGGCAATACCATTCTAATTACCGAAGGAGCTCGTGGAACCAAGTGGTGGGATTGCTTAGGACGGATGCTCCTTATCATACGTTAATAGAGAATCTTAGATTGTTCAATGCCCGGTTCCGTGAAGTGTGTGTGATGCAGTCTCAATGGGTTGTTACTGATGGAGAACTGAGAGAGGAATTGAGAAGCTCCATTGCTAAAATTGTGTCTCCAGCGTACTCTGATTTCATCGGAATATTGAAGGCTTCGCCGGGGACTAATGGGATTGTGTATACTGTTGATATTTTGGAGATGAAGATTAACGAGTTGTTCAAGGAAAGCTCAAGTTGATTCAACTAAATATATTTGAAAAACTAAGATATTGTAAAATTTGTGAATCCTGTTAAATAAATATATTTTGGGTGAATTGTCATGGATCGGTCGTCGGCGAAATCTTTGTTGTTGTTGTTGTTCTTCTTCGTTGCTTTGTACGTAAACTTCATTTATTGTTCGAGTTAATGATGATGATACTGACTTATTGACTTGTCCAACAATAATGTCTATATGAGTTGATTACTGTGAACAAATGCATGCATATCTTTTCAAATAGAGTTATCATAATGGTCCCTTTTGATAACTCTCCGATTTTAAATCGGCATGATGATATACGACTGTGAAAATAATACAAATCACTAAACTATACAAGAACTCGATCCATAGTTATGAGTTATAAATTGAATTTAAAAGTGGCAATATACATCATAGCTTAATCAGATGTGATGAACCTAGGGACTACTAATACATGAATCACATAACCAGTAAACACTTCGTAGTTGAGAGTTTTACTGATCAAGAAGCTTGGATATGGAAGAGTAGATAGAACCAGAGAGGTGGTTGTAGGTAGCGAGGGAAGGGTGAATAGAGTCAAAGAACATATACTCAGAGTGATTGGAACGTAACTTAGAACGGGAATTGCACGAGTCACTCGTCTCAAGAAGCCCTGTCCCGCAACACCCTTTCTTCGTTTCCGTAAACCCTATAAGTGAATGAAAGTCCAAAGAAGTCAAGCCGCTAGGGACATGACTTGGGAAAGAAGCAAATGAATCATATATATATAAAATGTAAATTAACATACCGTATTTAGTAGGGTTCTGGAACATGTCCATCAGGGGATCGTAGACATTTGCGTATACGATCCTGCTTCCTGGGAGAGACGCTTCAATAGCAGGCAATAGCTTTTGAAGCTTATCATTGTACAAGACTGCGTCTTTGTTCTGACTTGCTATGCATTTTCTGATTACTCCCCTGCTGATTTTTGAGGTCATTTGGATAGGCAAGCACCCTATCGGCGACAACCCTCCCACCGATATTTTTCTGCTCCCTAAATTGTAAAGCTCCTACGTACACACATCAAAAATATCAAGTTAACATTTATACCTTAAAATGACGTCAGCAAACAAGATTAGAGGGTTACCTTGACGAAGTTCTCAAGTCTCTTGAGCACGAAATCCTGGTAATCAGATATCTTAGGATACTCGAGACGCCTAGTGGGGATATCATAATAGTTCAAGATGAAATCGTTAGTACCCGCACTGATCATCACAATGGCACCATTTATGATCTCCATTGCTTTCTTGTCCCCAACGATACCTTTGAGGCGAGCAATGTAATTCTTGAACATGGTAGGTTGGTATGAGACGGGTATGGCTTTGGTCGTGCGAGTGGTTTGGTCGTCATAGCCTGAACCAGCAGATGCGAAGCTGACCCCGGTGACGATTTCTGCGTCAGAGAGTTCCGGTTGTAGAAAAGGAGGAACTAAGTCTTTGATGTGAAGCTTGGAGGCAACAATGTCACAAAAGAGCTTTCCGTTTGAGAATCTTCCACTCGCTAGTTTCCCTGGGAGATCGACTCCGTAAGGGATATGATTTGCCTTGAAGTTGGACTTGGGGTCGTAGTTGTTGTTTCCGGTGTCGACGGTTGTCTCTCCAAAGATTAGGATTGCTGGGGCAAGCGGTTGCGTTGTGGCGTTTTCCGCCGCGTTGCAAGACACAGCTAGAGTTATTAGGAATAGAACGGCTGCTATGATTTTGGAGGTAGGCATTGTGAAATATTTGAGAATGTTGTAGTTGTAATTGTTACTGTTTATTTATTGTGTCAATTTCTGATTGTGATTGTTATTGATTTATTATCTCGTTTTCCTCAGAGGTGAAGGGTTATATATGTGTTTGAAAGTTGGTTTTCTATGATAAGTGATTGTTTTACAGACTTTTTTAGTTGTAAGTTTGCTTTATATTTGAAAGTATAGTCACAAAACAAACAAAAGAGACAAAATAAAGGTTTTTCTCTTACAAAAATAGAAGGTTTAAATATTGAATCTAATTAAAGAGACTCAAAAGTTGACCAAAACCTGTTGACCAAAAAAAAATGTTGACCATAACCGAATAAAAAACAAACAAAAATAAAACCTAAAAGATTTGAAACTAAGAACGGAAATTTTTGTTGCTCGAGCTAGTGAAGATAAGATCCCAATTTTTTCGCTCGCTCACTTTTTTCATGATGAACTTTCCTCCAAGTTAAAATTATATCTTACTTAAGTTCACAGATCATGAGTCATCCACCCAACTAGTCCTTGGCTATGAAGTCACAATCTCTTAGGTATGATGAGAACATAGAAGAGTACACAACTTACTTTACTCTAATTAAAACATACATTTTATATTTAAAGTAAAAAAATTAAAATCAATGGAGTGCGTGGAGGATCTGATCAACAAGACTGAGACTAATGACGAGGTATGCAAGTTGAGTAGGATGAATATCGTCCCAGAAAAGGAAGTGGTTAGGATCAGGACAAGTCGGAGTTAAAGGATTGCACAAGTACGATAACTCCATCTCTCCTGTCCCGCAACATCCTCTCGTCGTCTCCTTTATTCCTGTCCTCTTCAAAGAAATCGATTCAGTCCTTAAGTTTAATTTGTAAGAAGAAACAAAATACATACATGGTATATATATTAATCTTGAATTTCCTTTTGTAACAGTTGTATTCTCAGTAAGTCATAACCTTAATAAAGACGTAGCATACTGGTTTGTGCTATTATCATTGTTGGTTTGGTGGTATTTTTGGAGAAAAAAACATTTGTGGTACTTTTGGAAAATATAATTAGCCATGGTAATTTTGAAACACAAACTTATTTTGTGTAATTGTTGAGAATTTCCATTTACACCATGTTTCTGTGAATTTTTAATAGAAAATGTGTAATTTATTAACAAGATAAGGGCAAGGAGAGCTTGATTTATTGCGAAACGCAATGTGCATGGGATAAATGAAAACGTTGCGTTACCGTATCTGTGGGGATTAGTAGCCATGTCGAACATTGCTCCGTAGAAGTCGGCATAGAAGATGACACTACCAGTGAGATTGGATTGCATGTCGGTTAGGGACTTCTTTAGCTTCTGGTTATACTCCTGCGAATCTGAGTTTTCTTTGTCGATGCATTGTCTCTCGTTCTGCCTTTGCTTTGCCGCCGTCATCTGAATCGGCAAACATCCGATCGGCGGTAGTCCCAATACCATTATTTTCCGGCACCCAATGTCATATAGGTCCTATATATAATTATATATACATCCACATACCAAATTTTATATTAAAAAAAAAACGTTAAACAAAACGCATAAAACCCTAAAATCGATAACGCGCATATATGTATGATAAGAAATGTTGTTTACTTGAACGAAGTGGTGTACACCGGAGAGGATGAGATTCTGATAACCATCAACGCCGAGATTTTGACGAATAGAATAAAAATCGTAGAGATTTATATCGAAATCATTAGTTCCAGAGCTTACAATCACCAGAGCCTCGCTGAGTATCGTGGCAGCTTTCTCTTCCCCGACGATCCGGCTCAGCCTCGCCGCATAACTTCTGAGCATATCCGTCTGTTTAGCAAGGGATAGACTTAAAGTAGCTACATCTGTGAAGTTGTCGTAACCTGAACCGGCGGAGGCAAAGCACACTCCGGTGAGGATATCGGAATCCGACAAATGCGGGTCTAGGAAAGGAGGGACGGTGTCTTTGATTCCCATGAGAGATGCGATAAAGTCCGGTATGAGTTTTCCGTTGGAGAATCTTCCGGTAGCGTTTCGGCCTGGAAAATTGCAGCCGTATGGAGGGAAATCCGCTCGGAGGTAGGTTTTTATGTAGTTGTTGTTTCCGGTGTCGACAGTGGAATCTCCAAACACAAGGATCGCCGGGAACATTGATATGGTCTCGTTGGTGGCATTTGCATGACATCTCGTCAATATTATGATTATGGTTACGATCTTGAACGTAATAATTTCTTGGACCAACATTGTATATTTTCTTCTCTCTTTTTTTTTTTTGGGTTTTCTTTTTGTGATTATCTTGTTTCTATATGGGACGTCTCGACTGATTATTGGAGAGTCATAATGCGATTATGCGTCATAATGTATTTATATGTAGTAAAATTATTGAGTTTGTGGTAAAATCTCCCGGGGACGGTTTTACATGGGCTAATTAGCTTTAAATGGGCTTCATAGAGAGCCCATAAGTGTGCTAATCTGAAATACATTATGACGCATAAATTGGTGCGTCTTGGTCAGTATAAAATTTAACTGGAAGATATAATCATAAAAAGGTGTGGAGACTTGATTGATATGTGGTCAATGATAAGCCTTACGAATACAACCAAAATACTGCATGCACATATCCTCTGAAACTTTAAAATATTATACGTACAAGGAAACCCAAAAGATCATGCAAAGATTAAAAAATAAACACCAATATTGTATGTTTATGTGCGTGGTTGTTAATGTTGATATCTTTGGTAGAATCTCTTTTGTTTTTTTAAAATGGATTCTCCAAAGTCCTAGCTCAGAAACGAGTTTGGAATAGAAGTACGTGCGGCGGGAGATCAAATTAAGATTACGGAAATCATTTGCGGTCCAAAAACAAAAAGATATTGCACACGAGAGTAAATCTAAACAAACGTGTGCTATAGGCTGGAGATATCTCCAATATCTATGCTAAAGCTTTTAAATTATTCGATTGGTTTGTCTTTATTCGATCAGGTACGTTCCCCTTAATCACTATTTCATCCCTATATAATAATGCTTTCCGTTGGTTACAACAGCAAAAAGAAGATTGGCTAAATCAAATCTTCCTCGGCTTTAGGGAATTAGGGGAAGTATTAATATGTTAGATTCATCAATTACGAAAATATGTTACCCTATGCCATATATATGTATATATCCTATGTTTCATAAATTCGAACTAACGCATGGTGTATAGTAGTCGAAAAGTTCACCCTTCAAATTGAAAGACTAGGGTTCCAGTCCTCTCTTATGGCAAATTTAATTATATTTTATTCTTTCGACTTCCAAAATCTAGTCGTTTAATTTGCTCTCCCCAAGAAAAATACTTAATCTAGATTTTGGTCCGAAATTAAATCCCCACGTAGATTGTAGAATGAGATGGAAAAATGTAAGAATTCGAAGTTTGTAGATGGAGCCAGAAGGTAGACTTTCACTGATTTGACCAAAAACGCCAGCTATACTTCTTATAATATCATTGCTCGTAATTACATTTTGTATAACTTTGGATTCTTTTTGTTTTTCTATTGGCTTCGTATAATAATAGAGCCGCGCATAGAGAGAAGCAACTAAATTAAACTAATCTTGTTTGTAATCAGTATTCCATCAGCTTAAAAGCGTACATCTATTGGTACCCTCCAAAGCGTTCTACGTGAGATTAGTTCGTCTCTCGCAAACATTATAAATGCAATTTTCTGGACATGGCTTATTAGTGGCCAGTCATATCCTTGATTTGGTTTGATTTTGCTAAATAAAAATGGGGTTTGCTTTGGTTTCAGTTTCTTCTTCTTTTCTTCAATAATTAAGCCAATATATTTCTATATGAATTTTTGGTTTGGTTTTAGTTTAAACATTTTGATTCTCTAACGATGCGTAATAATGTAGTCGATTAATAAAAGAGGACAACCATTGACAAACTTCTCTTAAGCTATTTAACACTATTTTTAATACAAACTTGATTAAGTGGTTGGTTAATGATTAACCGTGGAAGTTGTGAAATTGTGGAACAAGACAGGTTTGACTCACGTTCTTCAGTTATGACCCCATTTAGCCCTTTAAAAGATTCATTCAGCCTTTGACACATTGTGGCGCACACATACCCAAAATCTCATCCGTATTCTAATTAAACTCCCCTTTCTCTGATTAGACACATTAATTAAGGAATTACTCTCCAATCTGTTCCGCGCCAATCGTACGTCGTCGGTGCACGAAACCTCCGTACAACGAAGCTTCCTCTTTCGTGTCGTGAAACCATTAGCAAAATTTATTTTCTGCCACAAGATATTTACTTATATAATTTAATAGTGTTTCGGGATTTCAAGAGTTATAGTATACTATTTTAGAAACGATCAAGACATCCGAATTTTATACCATATGATATGTAATACCTACATGCATGCAGTTATAACCTTTCAGGCATGAAAAACATTGTGAGAACCTAATTATTTCACATTCAAAACCTAACTTAAGATTTAAAGACTGAGCTCCTCTTTTTTGGTTTACGTGCTGAGTGCTCCTCTGAAGCTTTCCATTTTTTCTAATTCACATTTAACTATTGATGTGGTCCTGCGGATTACTTGTCCCCTCTCTTGCTTAGTCAAGTAAGCTTAAATGCTTAATTACTCATTGAGAACCCGAGACCAACGGGTCTTCAACTCTGATCTATATACTTTAGCCTCGCAAGTTGCATATATCTTAGTTAAGTATATTTTAACGTACGTACGGTTTTGACTGAAAAAAGTACTCCACATTATATCTTAGTTAAGGACATATTCGTTTTCATTAACAGAGAATCTAAATTAAAAGCAAGAGAATAATTTAAATAATAACGTAAACGAATATACTGTACCTTCAAGACAGCTGTTTTTTTTTTGAAAACGAAAATAGCAAAAAGAAAAATCTATTTCCCTTATTTTATATAATTTCAAAATCGTTCCATTAATGCTGCCTATATCAATATAATTATAAAGTAATCATGGATTGATGGAAATGGAACTACGTACGGTAGGAAATGTTAAAGTTGTGGCCATAGAAGAATGATAGCAATAGTGAACGTGGTGTGTCCGTACTATTATATGTAGTTGACACGAACTAGCCAAGTACACCAAATAGAACAAATGATTCAGAGCAAATTAATACGTCTGTTGGTTAACCAGATGATGACATCTTCGTCTTCTCACCTAACCAATCTGAATCATCTACTTAAATAAACAGGGCCAATTTTGTTTTGTCTTTCAGTTAAGACCCCAAAATTGACGATTAACCTAATTAACCCAAAATAGGACTGCTGAAGCTCTACAACATGAAGCAATCGAAAACTCAATCGTAATGTGACAGGATACGGATCCATAAAACCGTTTAACAATACATACATCAATAAGTTCCTATTCTTTGTACTTGTTGTATTTTTTCGATGTTTTGTATCGAAATCGTCAATAGATAGTTCAGTTTATTAATTTATTTCCAAAAAAGTAGCTTGAGCACAGACAACGATGATATGCAGTTCGCAATAGTAACGATAGAAAAACTTAATTGAGTTAAATTAATGGATTGTTACTTTCAACATTGATATCAAATCCTACTTAAGTGTCCGTGGTGGACACTACGCTTCTGATTTAAATCGATAATCCTTTTTCAGTTTCCAAGTCTTTGGTCATTGTTTCACATTATTATTCACGAGGAATCTATCTAATCCCAACACGCTCCTAGTTTCAAGATTTGGTGTTATTCGTGAAAGAATACAAGAAAAAGTTTATAACTTATTTTTTTTCTCGTCAAAATTGTCACATAGCGTCAGAATATCTTTACTCGGTTTATTTCTAACACTTTTGCTAACCCTTAACTAATTATTTAGATTACTAAAATTAATCTCCACCAGCGCAGCTCAGAGATCTACGACTGCTGATACTGCAGAGTAAACACAAATCACATGCATATAACGGTGAATATATATAGAGTCACATGCTTATATGATAGATGCGTACAGAATCTAGATAATAATGATTTTAATATGAAATGATCGTTATTTAGCTACATTTGGGATGGAGTAGAAATATTCACAGTATTTGTTGTATTTCGTAAATTCAATGTCATATGAAATTTAGTGATAACAAGAAGATAAAAGGGCATTTCAGTCATTCAACTATATGTGGACGTATGGTCAAGCCCGCTTTGTTGTTACGTGAAGTGTTGGCTCCTATATAACCTCGTCTTCTCCAACTTGTTCTTCCCCATAAATCTGATCATCAAATATATAAAATTCAATACCCAAAACAAAGAGAAAGGAGAGAGATAGATAGAGAAATGGGAAACAGCCTAAGGTGTTGTATAGCCTGTGTTCTTCCATGTGGAGCACTAGATTTGATCAGGATCGTTCATCTAAACGGCTACGTTGAGGAGATCACACGGTCAATAACCGCCGGAGAGATCCTTCAAGCTAACCCGAACCATGTCCTAAGCAAACCATGTTCTCAAGGTGTTGTCCGTAAAATATTGATCTTGTCCCCTGAATCTGAGCTCAAGCGAGGAAGCATCTATTTCCTCATCCCTGATTCTTCCTTGCCGGAGAAGAAAAGGAGGAGAAAGGACGTTCATCTCCGGAAGAAGACTCTCAACAACAACTCCAGTGCCCAAGCTGGCGACGGAGACCTTAAAGATGATGACCAATGTGTGAAGTTGAGTGAGAAGTACTTAGAAGAAGACGTGTCGTCGACGTCGACTGGTAAAGAACACCGTCATCGCCGGCGGCACAGCAGATCGGCGTCAGTATCCACGTGGCGACCTCATCTTGACAGTATCTCGGAGGATCTTAATTAATTCCTCTTCATTCTATTTTTTCTTTTGCTTCTAGCTAATGGTGTTTTTTGTCCGGAAGCCGGATTTTTATTTCCAGAGATCTTTTTTTTTTCTCTTACTTTGTTTTTGGGGAAAATCTGTCGAAAGTTTTAGGTAATGTGTATAAGATCTGCGTTAAAATGCTGTTGTAATTTCGACTCACTAAGAAAGATTATATTTCAACTGATAATCATTGATCAAAAGCGAAACATACATAGACCAAACTTTTGTTGCTTTTCTTGACAACGACTACGGCCAAATTTTGTTTGATGTTCATCGTAGTAAATGTGGTCTTATTTTCGCTATTTAGATTTTAACTCCTAAAAGTTTGTGTGATCGAGTTGTAGGCCAAAAAACATCAGTGGAATGATTTATGAGTATGATCAAATGTGTGTTTAACGGAAATAGCACTTTGAATGATTAAACTTAATTATATAAGTTGGGTCGGTATCAAATAATAATAGTTAGTGCGCAGGTTTTCACATGTAGGTGGACCAATCGAAAAGCCTTAAAAACAGAAAAAAAAAACTATTTGTTCCAAATAATTTAAACATTCAATCATATAAACTTGTAACTTGTAAGGCAATGTAGACCATATACATGGGCAAGAAAGTATATCAATGATTATGTATGAGAAAAAAAAGTAAATGATTTTTTTTTTATCTTCTCATGCACCATGAACTCTACCGTGCATAGATTTGTTTTCTCATTTAGCTACCGATAATTAAACATTCTATGTACATGCGTTACCATATAAATAAAATCTATGATTAAGATTCTAAGAGTATCCACAATGGATATCCCCACATGGAGATCTTTAACAATAAAAAGAAAACACTTTTTGAGTTAAAACAAAAATGAAAAAATGAATTTTAAATAAATAATTTTAAAAAAAAAATGAAAGAAAGGAACCAATCACAATATGACACATGGCAAATTGGTGTAAGAGAGACGATTTCTTTGGGCTCTGCTTGTAGAGTCGATTCAGCTCATAAGGCTTGACACCTCATTTCTTTTTACTTTTTTTTCTTTTCTTTTAATTACCAGAACCCCTATGGGGTTGTCCTCTACCATGTTTACGTTAAATAATAATTTATTCAGAATTTTGTAACTGGACAAAAAGGATGGAGATGGCTACAACTACAAGTTAAGTTATAATATAAAAACATTGAATTATTACAATAAAAATATCAGAGTAAAGACTAAATTATTCTTATTCTTATATATAATTAAAAAAAATAAAGATAAATGACAAAAAGGAAATGAAAGCTGGCGAGCCCATCTGAATCAGCTACCTTCACATGGATACCCTCTTCTATGCCCCATCTCTATTAGTCATTCATAATTTTTTCTATTTTATTCCTCTATGTTATTTTCTTTGTATAATGTTTATGCAACTATGCATAATTGCATACACTACTAAGTTGGGTCCAAACAGCCCATCTTCTCCATACGCCTGGCCATTAATGCTTCAAGTTTAACGTACATAAATTGTTACCTTCAAATTTTCGAATTGATCTCGTTACCGTTTATTGTAAATCTAATAGTCCAATCTCCCAGAATAACTTCCAAGATTCCAATCACTTAAATGGGTTGTTCGTAGTTTGAATATGACGGAGGCATTGTTATTTTACGTGTGAATGACCCACTCGTTCTCATAATTATTTGACGCTACTCTCTATCACATCAAAGCATAACGCGTCTATTTATTTCTGTCCACGTACCAACTTTGAGATCCACTATTCAGAGATCTGATCGCACTTTCATTTTCTCCAAATAGTCTTTGGAAAATATCGACCGTTCCATCAAACCAAAAATGAAAGTTACTGAAACTGACCTTTCAGTAAGCTGTGTTCTACAATATCAAGTTGCTTACTTTACAATCTGTAGTTCATATAACAAACACTAAAAACTACACCCTTTATTTTAAAAAAAAAAAAATAGTAGAAAAAAAGGGAGACTACAAATTAATTAACGGTTGTTGTGCATATCAATCGAAGTTTCTTCAACAGAGAAACGTGGGTGTACTTTCGCATCCACAGCCTTAGGAGAAGATTCTTGCAATTTGTAGCTATTATCCATCGCAAGCGAGTCTCCTTCTTGCTGATGAATCACAAGCACCGAGAAATGAAAATCCGACGACGTCAACATGTCTCCGATCACACCTAGCTCAGGGCACTCGCTCCAATCCGTAAGTCCGTACAACACGGACGACTGAAGGTTATGGTCACGTCCCACGACCACCATATCGTAGGTCTCCCCGAGTGTACTAATCACTTGCGTGGTTTCCACGCCATCTCTCACTATCTCTTCTTTGTAATGGACTTTTGGTTTGTTCACCGTGAAGTTCTTGAAATCGTTTATAAGGCGAGACTCAGAGTATTCGCTTTCCTCTTCTGCTGCTGTTTGATTGTCGTCTTGGAGAGAGCTCTTGTGCCGGAAGTGTATCATGGTGACGCTCACTTCCGGGTGCTCTGCTATTCTCATACAGAATGCGAGCGCTTCCGCGTCGTCGCGGCCTTCGATGAAGATTATGGCCACGTTTCGCCACGTCTGTGTCATGAGGACGGAGCGTCTCCCTTCTGTTTCTCCTCGGTCGATGAATATTCCGACTGAGAAAGGTGCCTTGTCAAGCACGTTAAGGTTTATGCTACGGATCGCTGGGTTCACGTGGTCGAACGTTCCGTCTATCGCGTACTGTTTGTGGAACGGGACCACGATGAGCGTGGCTTTCTTGTCGAGGGCGAGAGTGCAAATGTCGTCGTTGATGCTGGAGAAAGGAGCTGCAGCTGTGAAATGCTGAGCCATTAGGGTTCCTTGGTTCTGCTGCTCAAACCGTTGGAAACCATTGACGATGTGAGTTGATTGGACCGTGTTGGGATCGAGTTTGTTCATAAGGTGATGCGGCATGAGCACCGCGTGCGCTCGGCCTTTGAGCTCGACAAGGTGCAGCGTGAAGACGGAGATCGGGCTAAACCGACTCGGGTAAGTAGCTTCAAGAAGGTTAACCATTGAAGGCACGTTTTCAACGTTGTAGACACAGAGGAGGATACGAAACTGAAGGTTTCGTTGTCTTGTATTGAGGATCGTCCGCTTGCTCTTGCTTCTGTAACGCTTCGATGGGTCGTAGAGGCAAACGACGAGGAACCGACAAATGCCGGACACGAACAAGAGTGTGATTATAACAAGATTGAAGCATTCTGTGTTTAGAACCTGCCAACAAACATTTTCATGAAAATGTGTATATACATGGACCGATCTTAGGTTTAGAGACCTTATGATGATTCTACCTTCTCATCTTTCCACATGACGGATGTGTAGATCTCGATGATTCCTTGGCAACACATCAACAAGGACAAAGAAAGTGCGTCTCCGATGGGTATTTTGCAATAAGCGGAAGCGGCTGCGGTTCCGAGGAACTTGCAGACGTAGGTGATGAGGATAACAGCCTCTATGACCTTCACGTGGCTCGCTCCTAGCACGAAGAAATTGGTCTGCAATCCACTAATGGCGATGAAACAAGGCAGGGAAAGGCTCGTTGCAAACATGTCGAGCTTGGTGGCGAGACCGGTCCCTAACGGAGGTCCATCAGGGAGAGAAACTCCGAGCCAAAACGCTCCAAACGCAGCGTGAACACCGAGCATTTCGGAGAGCAGGCTTACTCCTAACAAGACCATTATGATCGGGAAGAACGGGATCTCGTCTGTTTTATCGATCGAAACGCTTCTTTTCTCCGTCAACCAGATGATCAATGGCCTGCAGACGAAAAACACCACGAGGAGAAGAGCGAAGATCCAACCGAAAGACCAAATGCTAGCCATTGTCCCATCTCCCAAGAACATTCTGAAAACGAGTGCCACGACCCAGCTAAAGGCCTCGCAGACAATGGAGCAGTTTGTGGCTAACCGTCCGAGCTCAGAGTTAAGAATGTTGAGCTCGGCTAAGACGGTCGTGGTGACCGGGAACGAGGTCATTGCGCTAAGGGAGATCACTGTGCTGATGCAGTGAACAACGTCCGGCTGGAGCTGAAAAGTGTTTCTCAAGAAGAGAACGGCGAGGTTACCGAGACAGAAGGGGAAGGCGTAGGAGGCTGTACCGATGAGTATGGCTTTGGAACCGGCTTTACGGAGAATGCTAGCGTCGATTCTTAGCCCGAGTAAGAAGAGATGCATGAAGAAACCCACGTTTGAGAGCGTTTGTAAAGTGATTTTGCCGCTTATGGGAAGGAACATCTCCGAGTATGTGCTGTTTTGGCCAAAGAGAGATGGTCCTAGGATTATACCAGCCTGCATGCGTGTAAACAGTTTGGCAAAACTCAATAAAAAACAAAAAAAAGCAGAAATGTGATGAGCTCTTTGATTCCATCGATTATTTACCAAGACTTGGGCAGAGATCATGCCTTGCTTCAAGGGCTTGAGGAGGCGGAAGAGAAGGCGAGAGGTGAGGATGATGGCGGCCATTTGCAGCAAGAGAAGTGGCAATGCGTATTTGAGAGGGTCACTGCCGAAGAAAACGCCCTTTAAGGTTAACATGTGGTTGGTCTCGCACACGATGGTTTCCAACAAGAAGGGCCCATGGACTTTGCCTTTCTGCATCGAGGTCGCCTCCTCCAAGCTTAGCGTTGACATCGCTATTATCTTTTTGTGCGACCCAAAGATGAGTGTGGAGGGAGAGAGCTTGCTCTCTATATATGCAGAGACTACTATATGTGGGAATCTCTTAGTGATATGAAGAACAAAACAGAGGACTCTGTTTTTATTTGGGGAAAATAATGATTAGCTTGTTATCATTAAAATGTAGATTGCTTTCTAGGCTAGGTCAAAAGACCAAAGACAAAAGGGAAGTGAGAGAGAGAGAGAGAGGCAAAGAGAGAGAAAGAGAGAGACGAAGCCATATTTCTTGCTTCTATTTATGATTCTGACTATTTTTTGGCTGGTTGATGTTAATAACCAATCATCTCCCCATTCTAAATTCGTGGTTTTGATTTCCCTTAACTCGTGATAATAATAATAAAGCATTCAAAAGAGAGTTTCCCTAACCAGTCTAGATTCTTTGATCTCATTACATTCCAGTCTAAAGCTTCTAGGTCCTTCAAACTACTAACCAGTTGAACAAAATAAGATAAGACCATTTGGTTTGAACATTTTAACCCATAAACGTGCTTTAAAACAGCTACAAATTAGTATTACTTTACCATCCGCATAGAACTGTTCTCAAAGAGAGCCAAAAACTCTGGTTTTTCACTTCTTGGCGAAAGAGACAACCATTGGATTCTGTGGAGTGATCTTGAAACCCTGAAGAGCCTGCATGGCCATGGATGATTGAACATCGTCTTCAAACTCCACAAACGCAATTCCAGGTTTCGCCTGGATCATTCTTATCTCCTTGAATCCCGGGTACTGTTCAAAGAGCAGCTGAAGCATCATGCTCGTCGTCTCAACGGGAAGATTCTGAATGAAGAGTATGTTGTTTGGTGGCATCGTCGTGTCTTGCCCACTTGGCTGGAACGAAGGCTACAAAATCGCAGAGACAACCATTAGAATGATGCGGAAACGAATACTTACAGACTAAGTTGCGACACTGATGGGAGAACGAGAAATTACCGCAGGCCTTCCGTTCTGAGCGGTTGCGCCATTAGCCATGCTTGATTGTCTGTTATCTTCAGCATTTCGCTTCTTTTCAACTGCAGTTTTGTTAAACATAAGATGGAAAGTATAAGGAAGAGACGAAATGAGATGAGAAAGTTTTAGACTTGTGATAGATTAGAAACAAAAGTTGAAACCTTTCTCTTCTTGCTTCATCTTCTTTTCTCTAGGAACAAAAGTCCCTTCGACTTTAGAAACACAATCCGACTTTGATTTCGCATATTGTATCAGCTGCGCCACAAAACAACACACTTATTATCTCTGCAAATTTTAACGCTTGTAATCTCAGATCTGCAGTGTGAAATAGTCTTCAAAAGACAGGAAAAGGTACCATTGGTTTATCGTAGAATGGAAAGTTTTGCATTTGACGGACAGCATTACTAGCAGCTGTAACTTCAGTGAACACAACCCATGCTTGTCCCCTGAGCTTTGGAGTCTTCAATGCAACCACATCAAGTATCCTTCCAAAGTGTGAGAACAAACAGTACAGAGATCTCTTCAGCTCTGGAAAAAAAACATTGAACAAATAATGGTGGAAACATTAAATCAGTGACCTTCTTCAACAGCATTACCCTTAGTCACACTACAGTTATCAAAACTCAAGCAGCCATAGAGTTTAAGGTCTCCAATTCAATCTTCTCGTTAACAATTGGCCAGTAACCTGGTAGCAATCGATGTTTTATACTTAAGTACTTTATAAAAGCACAAATCTTTCACTTCAACATAGCTCACAAGTCACCAACACTATGGAAGAACACCACAGAATTCCGATGGTTTAAGATTCGATTGGAAATTATAAATCCCTAAAAGTGAGAGAGAATACCTTCTTTGTTGATCTTCTCATTGATATTTTTAATGTAGATTGCCTGATTCGGCGGTATATCAGCCGTTAGCATTCTCAACTGGCTCTGCGAAGACGACGACGACACTGCCCGGAGCAAAATTGAGCGAGACCTAACGTTCTCCGTTAAGGAGGGGAGAAGAAAAGAAATCGTCTCGTTTCCAATTTACAAGCGCCGTCTAATTTGTTTTTATCTAAACTTCTCACCGTTTAGCATTGACTAAAACAGCACGCAGTTTTAAGAGACTATTAAAAAACGTCATTTTTCGATGTTTTGGTAGGCTCTTTATCCCCTTTTCCCATTTCTTCTTCCTCCGCATCTCTATCCTCTTGCCCTTTCTTCTGTTTGTTAAACCCTACGAGCTTACTAGGATCTCTTCACAGTAGAGGGAACAATGAATCCCTCCCTCTTCACCTCCATTAACGCTCCAGTTTCACCTTCCCCAGGCTCTCCTTTACTCTGTCACTTCCTGACTCCTTTACCTCTCCGTTTCTCGAAGTCTGAGTATCTGACTCGCCGTCGTTATCGGGTTTCGTTCCCTCGCAGCTCAGCTACTTCCTCCGACCAACCATTGGTATCTACGCAGGCGAAGAAGCCAGATGTATTCGGAAATAAGAAGGAGCTCACCGGACTGCAGCCAATTGTTGAGAAAATGACGCCGCCGGTGAGGCTGGCAACTTCTGCTGTTGTTCTAGCGGCATCTCTAGCTACTGGTTACGGCCTTGGGCTCCGATTGGCCGGTTCCAGGAATATTGCCTTGGGTGGGGCTGCGGTAGCTGGAGCCGCCGGTGGAGCTGTCGTCTATGCGCTCAACACTGCCGTACCGGAAGTGGCTGCTATCAGTTTGCACAATTATGTTTCCGAAATTGAAGATCCTGCCTCTGTGACGAAAGAGGTTATAGAAATGATCGCTGATAGGTTAGTGCTTGATTGAATTTGAAAATCCTGCATCTGTAAGGAAAAATGACACACAGACTAAGTGTACTTACGATCCTTCAATTATTTTGCAGGTATGGTGTCAACAAAGGAGACGAGGCATTCCAGGCTGAGATTGGTGATATATATTGCCAGTAAGTCGAATTAGAATCCGAAAAACTCGGAATGTTGTCTTTCTCCTTTCTCTTGGTGTGGATAATTCTTTAGTTGATCGTTTGCATCTTAATCTCGATTAGGTACGTAACTTCCGTGCTTCCAACTGAAGGACAGTCTCTTAAAGGGGATGAAGTGGAGAAGATAGTCAAGTTCAAAAAGTCTCTGGGAATAGACGACCCTGATGCAGCCTCCATGCACATGGAGGTGCTTTCTAGATTCTTCTTCTTCGTTTGAATTAGCCTCGAGCCTTTTGCAGTTGAACCTGAAGGATCTTGAATGCAGAAATGACCAATTCCTTGGGTTTGTGTAGATTGGCCGGAGGATTTTTAGGCAAAGGCTTGAGACTGGAGAGCGTGAAGGTGATGCAGAACAGCGTCGGGTGAGTCGCTAGTCCCTAGGACCTAGTATTCGTTATTTTTATTGTACAGAGCACAAGCGTGATCACAAGTTTTATGCTCCCAGTGCAGGCATTTATGAGGCTTGTATATGTTTCAGCTCTTGTGTTTGGAGATGCTGCATCCTTCCTTTTGCCATGGAAGCGAGTATTGAAGGTCACAGATTCTCAGGTAGGCATTTCCAATTTTTGTCAAACGACTCAAACCTATGATTTTGCGCAACAAGATTTTTTTCAAGCTGCATACTGGAAACTTACTTCAACTTGGTACCTGACGCTCTCTGCTAATGTGTTAACCCCTCGTGTGTAGGTTGAGATTGCTATTCGTGAAAATGCAAAGCAGCTGTATGCCGAAAGGTTAAAATTAGTCGGTAGAGGTAATGTTTTTCATTTTAAGATTGGAAGTTATCTTTCACTTTTAGAATGGAGGAAGTTTCTCGAGTTGGTTATATCCACTATTGTGTCACTTCTTGTAATTAGCTAGAAGTGACACAATGGATACTTCTCATTTGACATTGATAACAGATATGGCAAAGCTTTTTTCTTCAGCTTAATGCATGGAAACTTACATGGTTATGATTTGTTAACATGTTCTTGCAGATATTAACGTAGAAAACCTTGTGGACCTTAGAAAAGCACAACTATCATTCAAGCTTTCTGATGAGGTACTCTATATCTTTGCGGCATTGACTTCCTGTTCCTGGTTCCTCTGGTTATAGTTCTTCTGACAGTTTGTGCTCCCTTGCAGCTTGCTGACGAACTGTTTAGAGAACATACAAGAACAGTAGCCATAGAGAACATTTCAGCAGCACTTGGCGTACTAAAATCCCGCACACGAGCAGTGTAAGGCTTTGTATCCTATTGTTTACAGATTTGTACATAGAGAAATCGTATGGAAAAATTAGAATAGATGTGAACAGTGGGTTTGGTAGCTTTGAGTTTTGGTTTTTTCAGAAACTGATCGGTTTTAGTTTTGTTTTTTTTCCAGGAAGAGTTTGTCACTTGTTGTGGAAGAGCTTGAAAAAGTTTTGGAGTTTAACAACCTGCTGGTTTCCTTGAAAAGTCATTCAGAGGCAGATCAATTTGCACGGGGGGTTGGCCCTGTTTCCTTGATAGGTAAATATGCTTTTTGACGGTCTCTTTTCTGAGTAATAATAATAATAGGATCTTAACTTTGGATCCCTGTGGCTTAGGTGGTGAGTCTGATTTTGAGAGGAGGATGGATGATTTAAAGCTCCTTTATAGAGCATATGTCACAGATGCTCTATCGGGTGGGCGCATTGCAGAAAACAAGGTAACTCAAACCTATATTGTATTAGTTATCATACAGTAAAGTGAGTTGAGTTCTTTATAGAGCATGTGCTTCAGACTCTGTATTCTTTATCTCCATCCCAAGCAATGTAATTTCTTGTCGTTTTTATGCTGAATGGTAGCTTGTGGCAATGAGCCAACTGAGAAACATACTTGGTCTGGGAACACGGGAGGCTGAAGCTATTACTGTTGATGTTACGTCCAAGGCATACCGTAAAAGACTTTCTAGCGCTGTTTCTACTGGTGACCTTGAAGCACAAGACAGTAAAGCAAAATTCCTTCAAAAGCTATGCGAAGAGCTGCACTTTGATGCACAGAAGGCAAGCGCAATCCATGAAGGTATACAGGGACCTTATGTTCACAAACGAAGCCTTATGCTCTTACTTTATACATGAGTTATATACTGTTATCTTACAGTTTTAATGTTTATTGGAGTTTTTTATTCCGAGTCATCTGACACCCCCTTCCTCTTCTTCAGAAATCTATAGGCAGAAGCTTCAACAGTGTGTTACTGATGGAGAGCTGAGCGATGACAATGTTGCTGCTTTACTAAGGTTAAGAGTCATGCTCTGTATTCCTCAGCAAACTATTGATGCAGCTCATGCAGAAATCTGTGGAACCATATTTGAAAAGGTAAACCAGCTTATCAGTCTCCTTTTCTCTTTATCCCAGTTTTTCTCATGGTCTTTGGCCTTGGCACTTTCAACGTTGTCTTTTAAAATACTCTCTTGTTAATTGTACATATTTGCTTGTTTTCAATTCGTTTCCAATAACTAGATTTTGTACCAACTTTTCCAGGTTGTCAGAGAGGCAATTTCGTCTGGAGTTGATGGTTATGATGCTGAAACTCGCAAATCAGTAAGAAAGGCTGCTCATGGTCTTCGGTTAACCAGAGAGACTGCCATGTCTATTGCTAGCAAAGCTGTAAGTATCTCACTCTTCTCTTTCCCTATGTTTAGTATTAGGATTTAGTTTCTCTGACAGAAAAAGAAAAACCTTCATCGATGCAGGTCCGTAGGGTATTCACAAACTATATCAGACGAGCAAGAGCGGCAGAGAACCGCACTGATTCAGCAAAGGAGCTGAAGAAGATGATTGCTTTCAACACGTTAGTTGTGACTGAAATGGTGGCTGACATTAAGGGAGAATCTTCTGATAAGGAACCTGAGGAGCCTGTTGAAGAGAAAAAAGAAGTTAGCGAAGATGAGGAATGGGGATCCCTTGAATCGCTCAAAAAAACAAGACCCGACAAGGAACTCTCTGAGAGGATGGGAAAGCCTGGCCAGACTGAGATAACTCTCAAAGAAGACCTTCCCGACAGAGACAGGATCGATCTCTACAAGACGTACTTGCTCTACTGTCTAACCGGAGAGGTAACAAGAATCCCGTTTGGCGCCCAGATCACAACGAAGAGAGACGATTCAGAGTACTTGCTCCTGAACCAGCTTGGTGGGATTCTTGGATTGACTTCGAAAGAGATAGTGAACATCCACGTTGGTTTAGCCGAACAGGCTTTCAGGCAACAAGCTGAAGTGATTTTAGCTGATGGACAATTGACAAAGGCTAGAGTGGAGCAGTTAGACGATTTGCAGAAACAAGTTGGGTTGCCTCAGCCACAAGCCGAGAAGGTTATAAAGAATATAACAAGCACAAAAATGGCAAACGCCATAGAAACTGCTGTTAACCAAGGAAGACTGAACATAAAGCAGATACGTGAGCTCAAGGAGGCAAACGTGAGCCTGGACAGCATGATCGCTGTGAGTCTGAGAGAGAAACTATTCAAGAAGACGGTGAATGACATATTCTCCTCAGGAACGGGTGAATTCGATGAAACCGAAGTCTACGAGACAATCCCATCCGATCTCAGTATTGATGTGGAAAAGGCAAAAGGCGTTGTCCATGAACTTGCTCGGAGTAGGTTATCAAACTCGCTGATCCAATCTGTGGCATTACTCAGGCAAAGAAACGCTAAAGGAGTGGTATGCAAATCCTCTTAATCTCTCTTTTCTAGACATAAATATTTCATCGTTGTGGGTAATGATGATTTGTGAATGCTTCTTCTTCTTCTGTGTTTAGGTGTCGTCGCTGAATGATTTGCTTGCATGCGACAAAGCTGTGCCGGCTGAGCCGCTGTCGTGGGATGTCTCGGAGGAATTAACGGATCTATATGATATCTATTCAAAGAGTGATCCAAAGCCGGCGCCGGAAAAAGTCTCGAGGTTACAATATCTTCTGGGGATAGATGATTCGACTGCAACCGCCCTCCGTGAAATGGAAGAGAGTGCATTATCTTCTGCTGCAGAAGAGGGCAATTTCGTTTTCTAAATCTGTGGTTATTGATACAACGAAACCAAATTAGTCTACCTGTACTAATCGGATTATTGGTCTACTTTAGTTTTATCAATTTCAGATTTTTTTTTTGCCAGCAAACTGTAATTTCAATAAAAGCCCAAAGGGCAAAGAAGCCAGTACAAAGAGTGTTACAACGGCCCGTCAAAGCCCAATATGTATGAGATACAATATGTATCCCAGTCTTTTTTGCAAAGGTTTCAAAATAGCTATCTAAATTCATTTTGATGGATGTGATTTTACATTTTGAAAATTTTATTGAAGATGGAGGAAAATTGAGTTATGAAGTTGAGATTTTACCAAAACCTGTGAAAATTTTGTACATAACCAAACTTCATTTGATTGAGAATAATTTGAAAATCTGCAAACAAGAAATGGACTGTGTATGATTTCCCTCAAAAATTATGCTTTTGCTATTATTTAGACATCTCCTAGAACTTATATTTAACTATAACTGAAGACATAACTTCCTGAAAATTTGTTTGCATCACTATAACTAAGATCAATCAAGAAAAAATTAAAGTTAGATAGAGGTGCATACCTGGAAGACATTTCTTTTAGTCTTCTGGTTCCACGTAACGGATAAGAGCTGACTCATTCACTGAGAAGTTGGTCCATGGGACTTCTGTTTTAGTCACAGTCAACATATCAGTGAGGATATCCTTTGGAAGCGTATTATTTGGCTTGCACAAACTGGACGATTCAGCATTAGCAAGACTTTTTTTTTATCCCAAACTTGTTCGACCTTCCCAACGTGATACTTGTTACTCTCACCATGCACACTAGTATCCTTTGGCGGGCCTGGAAGATGCTTGGAGGACGATTCATGACTTCTAATTTGGACATCGAGCCTAAATCTCATTTGGCTTGCTTCAGGTCAGTCTTGAGTAGACAAAGACTTTTCCGTTTGAAGAGCCTAGAATAATTACTCGAAACAATGCTTGAAAGATAAAATAAAATAAATGACCGTAAGTGAAAGTTATGGTTGTTTATTATGGTCTCACATGACATCACAAACATATGGCCATAGAGAACATGTATATCACGTAA
The DNA here is from genome assembly GCA_902728155.2 of Microthlaspi erraticum. Lineage (NCBI taxonomy): Eukaryota > Viridiplantae > Streptophyta > Magnoliopsida > Brassicales > Brassicaceae > Microthlaspi > Microthlaspi erraticum. The sequence continues at coordinate 488,024 of CACVBM020001051.1, forward strand.
TGTTTTTGGGGAAATTATATAAAAAGACATGAATTATTAGAGGATGCATTCGGATTTAGTTTGGTTATTCAGTACTTAAAGCTCCTTTTGTTCAATTGTTTATGACATTTTAACATACAGTGAAGAAAGTTTTTTTCACAGATTTCATATGAAACCAGGAACAGCACTAAGCACTTTCATCTTTCGTGTATGTTTATGAATTTATGATTCAGTCAATCATTCATGGAGATGATACGAATCGAGGTAAGTTTTGTTTCAGAAATTGTTTTCCGATATTACAAAAAAACAGAGAAAAAAAAAAGCAGAATCATTTGAAATCTCTGAGCAACACCTTGACTATGGAAGCGTAACATCCTGATGAAGATTTAGCATTATTATTATGATTAGATCCGTAGTCTAAACTATAAGCCGATCCCAGCCACACTGATCTACGGTTGTTCCTTCCGTTCCTCGAAGGAGAAAATGGCACAGAAGATGTCGAAGACGAGGATGACGACGAAGAAGCAGCCGGAGACGACAAGGCGCTACGATTCTTGGCAAGCAAGGAACGAAAGTGAGAGTTGTTTTTTTTAGGGTTTACGGATTTTGTAGAGGAAGGTGAGGCGTTGAAGTAGGAAGGAGGAGGTGTGAGTGGAGCTGAAACCGGAGAACTGAAATCAGAATCAGAGTCGAAACCGGAAGCTGAAGATCGTTTAAAGAGACGACTTGGAGTTCCGGGCTGAGATTCCCATTTGAAAGGAACCGCGGCCGATGATCCGCCGTAATAGTCTCCATCGACGACGACCAGTTGAGGCATTGGAGACTTTTGTGAGGATGTGGTTTTGTTTTTTGGGGTTTGCTCAATTATAAGAAAGAGACTTGACTTTCCTTTTTAGTTATTTTAATTCATTGGGTTTAGATTCAGATTCAAAAAAGTTGAATTTATTTTGTGGTCTTATTTTATTGTATTGTGTAGAATGTGAGAGTTTTTAACATGCTAAATTCGAATCTCGATGTTTGATGCTTCATGGAAGCCGCTAGAGTATAATCATGTTCCAGATCATCTGAATCTGATCTAACTATAAGTCCCTTTTTTGTAATATCACACTCTTTTTGTATTCTACAAAACTCTCCAAGAACTTAGAACACAAAAAAAGGTTGCACAACTACATTCTCTTAATTGATGTCCTTAAATTTTTGCTTTACACTTTTGGGCCTAAAACACCAAAATTGCTGAAGGTTGTTGAAGTCTTTGTATTTTCATATGCAATGAAATAAAAGCTTTTCATTGGCAAATAATGTGTAAAAGTCATGTCGTTGCAAGATCTTTATTTCCGCCTCTCCCTTGCTATAAAATAAAGAACGAACATATAATAAAACCCATGTCAATCATTTTTTTTAACCCTCATAGTTGCTTGGAAACAAGTCTGTGCAGAGCTCTCCATAGAATCTAGTCACAAGATCAATGAAGATAGGACTATTAAGTTTCTTCCAATAGAAGAGAAGCTCTTCCATGTCCATCAAGTCATCGAGTTTCCCTTCTTCAACGATCATATGGATCATATAGTTCTCGAAGCTTCTGCAAGCCTCTTTCGCAGCATCTTCCTTCGGCACATGTCTTTGACTCGTGCTATCTTTCTTGTTCCTTTGCGTCATAGCCAAAGGGAGCATCAATCTTGACTGTAGAAGCTTTTGATCATCGATCTCGCTAGCTGCATTGATGGCATTGTGGAATCAAATTAAGATTTAAAGAATTAGACAATCGAAATAGTTAATTACGAAAGAGTTTGTTGTTACATTACATGGGGAACTTCTGGGTCTGATCTGGCTTATCCTCTGCTCATTATTAGTATTGAGAAAGCATAGACAAGACGACAAAGTCGTTGAAGAAGAAGATTGTGTGGTGTTTACATTGCGGAAACGGCCATGGAACAATGAGATGAATCTGTTGCATGATCTTGAAATCTTTGATTTGACATTAATCAAACCTGATTTCAATCTCATTCTCATATGTTTCAAGTCTGTTTGATTTTTGGTTGTTCCTGTTAAAAGTATAGTGTTAGTATTGGTGGTAGGGTGGTCCGTGTTACGTGGCCTTCACGTCTTTGCGTTTGAAGTCATGATTGTGGTACCCCATTAACTTTAAAACTTATTGCTTTAAATTTGATTACATTTTGGTCAGATTAAGTTTGAGCTTTAATCTGATTAGACATTGTCACACTGTGAGTAGGAAGAGTGTTTGGTAGGCCTAGTTTGATTTTTGGTGGTATTATAATTAAAGAAAATATCATAATGATCTAGTTTAGGTTGTGCTAAGGGTTAATTAACGAAATGATTCAAGTTAACTGTTACGTTAGCGTTTAGGGATTATGTTCACTTTTGTAACATGTTTTTCACACACAACTTTTGAGTAATTTTATTTAAAGTACCGCATACTATACCTCGGTAAAACCTGTACTACATGTCTACAAGACTACATCTATGAGTGAAAAGCACACGTGTCAGGTGGAGAGACCACAAGTTTATTGGTGGGAAGGAGAGGAACAAGTATTTACAAATGAAATTGTCACCGAGTTTTATGCAAAAATGTCTCTTCTTCTCTTATCCTACTCTACAGCATTTGACACCATTATTGTGACTTTGGCTTAGAGATTGGACCTCAACCTGAAATCTTGTTTAGCCTCTTTTATTGAATCCCTTAGCCACATTCGCCGATTCATGTTTTGGAATTAACGTAAGAGATTTATCCTGTTCACTGTAACACCACTAGCTAATCGACCTACCAGTGACAGATTTTGAGGACAACTTTACAAACAATTTTCAACTAAAAGACATAAAAATTAATAACATGCAAGATGTAATTCGGTTTTCCCGGTTTAGATATGATATTTCACTTCAATTTGGTTTGGTTTAACTTTGTAAATCCGGTTAGGTAGAAAAACCGAAATGGGTTTCGACCGTTTGGTGCAAACAAGTGAACAACAGATAGATATTCTAGGAAGTGGACCCTATTTTTGTTCTTACATTGTACTTCACTTTCTTCTCTCTTTTTATCTGTCACAGAGAAACTCCTGAACTTTATAATAAACTCTACAGATTTTCTCGTTTCTATGAGAAGATCACACACTTCTTTCCAAACAGAGATGAGAGATTATAAGTTGAGATTGCCAGCTATGATCCCAAGTGAATGGTTCCACAAGCTCAAGAACATGACCAAACTAAGAGAAAAACATCCTCCTCCTCCTTACTCCTTAAACACTACCAAGACGAAAAAACATTCCTCTCATGATTCTAAGTCTCTTCCTCTGTCTTTAAGCTCTTACCTTTCCACTCCCTTAGAATCTAAGATCCTTCAAGTTCCACCAAGAAACTCTCTTCACGTGATACAGAGCAAAAGAAAGACTGTTTACAAGCCATCTCCTCCTTCCTCTTCTTCTGTCTCTTCAGGTTTTAACAAGAACAAGATCAAATTTCTTCGAAACCAAGACTCTTCCAACTTGGAACTCAGTTCGTCTGCAGATGATATCATCATCGACATGAATAACAGAGGATTCAAGAAGAAAATGTTTAGAGAGATCAAGGTGTTTGATTCAACAGAGAAAGCCTGTCCTGCAAGTAACCGAAATAAGGAATCTCGTAAAACACATCATCTATCTGTCAAGGTTAACAATAAAGAGAAGGAAGAAAAAGAAGCATGTAGGATGCAGAAGAATTATCAGAAAGCATTGGTTTCTAGTGGAAGAAGATCATCGGCAAACTCTCCAAGGATAAAACTCAGAGTGAGCTCTCCGAGAATTCAAGTCTCAGCTCAAAGAATCAGATCGAGATCACAGAGCAAACAAGTTCTTGATAGTTTTGCAGTAATGAGGAGCTCTCTTGATCCAAAGAAGGATTTCAGAGAATCAATGGTGGAAATGATAGTAGAGAACAACATCAGAGCATCTGAAGACCTGAAGGATCTTCTAGCATGTTACCTTTCATTGAATCCAAACGAGTATCATGATCTTATCGTCAAGGTTTTTGTTCAAGTCTGGGTTGAGGTCATAAACTCTACATTTTCATCAAAGTAAAATCCTGTAGTTGTTGTTACTTTTTAGCTACAAACTTCTGGAATAGTTATGAACAATGAGAAAAAAAGCATTAATCCTCTGGTAAATTGTAGTTCTTGTTGATATTTTCAGAGAGTTTGGTGTAACTGTGGTGATTATATATCTTGGCAAGGACAGTGAAAAAGACAGATGGATAATTCAATTTCTTTTGTTTTATGGTTATGATTGAAATATTTTCAGAACAACAAAGAATTAGTATAATTTATTAAAGTTGAAAGAGTTATACTATGGAAACAAAGGAAAAGCAATATTGAAATAAGATTAAAACCTTGGATTAGTTAGTTTAGCCATCGCTATTACTATGACTTATGAGTAAAGTTTTCGGTTTTAAAAATACAAGAGCGGAAAGGGGAAATGAGAATAACCACGGAACAAAAGAAGGAGCCAATAGTGAATAGACAACAAACACACAGAGACAAGTCGAAACCCAACAAATACGGCGTTGTAATGGGTTCCATTTACTAATGATTAATGAAGCAGGAAACACGAAAATGGAAGCCTGAAAGAAGATAATCGCTAGAGAGAGAAGGAAACTCTGACACAAAAGAGAATGATGATTAAAGTGGAAAAGCAGAGAGAGAGAAAGAAGTCACAAAGCTTAAGGAGATGGAAGAAGTAGCTAAGGGAATTGGCAGGACGCCTAGAGGGATTCTTGAAGAGTATTTTCATCTAAGAGTCGAGAAGTAAAGATCAGCAACGATCACAATTGTACATTCGTTACTATATTTGTCTGCTAAGTTGTTTTGTCTGACCATTATTATTCATAAATCATATTGCTTAAAAGCTTCAATAACAATTTTCTTACATGAGTAATCCTTCAGTAACAATTATTTGCGTTCCATAAATCTATGTTCTGCACTGTTGAAATGCCTGGTCAAACTTTCATAGCTTTCCCAGCAAAGGTGTGGCCAGATTCAATGCATACGTTGCAAAACCAAGCAGTTTCACTGCACTTGTCCTTAACATTCTCAACCTCCTGGTTCAATATAACCTTGTCAACCTCCTGGTTCAATACACCCGCTCAAACTGTTACATTTTTTTTCACTCTTAAATTTACTTGGGTGGCAAGAGAAGGAAACAAAGTAGCTGACGCTCTAGCTAAACGAAGATTACCGGTGGCAACAAGCTTTTATCTTTTATGATTTTGCTCCTGTTTTTATTTGTAATACACTTCATCGTGACTGTGTTTTATCAAGTTAATGAAAAAAATTCAGATGAAAAAAAAAAAAAAAACAAAAAAAACCACGGTTGACAAATTTGTTCATTGAATTATCAATTACACTTTTTTTAATTCTTTTTCCCTTTTTTGCAAACCATCTCAGAGTCTCTTACACTTCTTTAGTTTCAGTTCTAGCTAGACAAAAACACGAAAACCTGAAATAACTTGATGTTGTCGAAGAAAGAAGCCGAGACGTACCCAAATTTTAAAAGGAATCGTTTTTGAAGCGAAGATAGATTCGAGTTCAGTAGACCGTTCAAAAAAAAATCTCTATTACGTACAAATTTGAAATAAAAAACTGTTGATAAAAGTAGTAGTTAAGAAACGAGACTTGGAAACATCCTTTGGCCCTCAAATCCTATTCGTGCCACATGATAACATGAACTACCACCTATTACCCTTAATCGACAATAATTGCAATAAAAGATTGATCTTCAAATATTTGACAATGATACTTTATGTAACTTAGGGGTACAGTAGATAATATGATTGCAAAATACATAAACCGTAGTTCCAATTTTAAAACCATAAAGAGATGGAAGTAATAGTAATAGGAAATAACAAACCATATGAAACCCATAAAATGCCTTGCAGAGGAACAAACAACACCTTATGGGCCATGCAGTCTTCGCCTTGCTCACGCCATAGACGGATTGAAGTTAGAGGGGTTACCACCTCCCATTGATTGCTTCTTAGTCTTGGTATAAAGTATAGAACTTTTACTCTGATTGAAAAACCATATGGAAAAAAGATAACATCCGGTCAGATTTTAAAATGGAGATATTCAAATTAGAAACTCTTTAATTAAGAAAAAAGTGGCACAAGATCCTTGAAACTGAGGCGTTAAAAACTTGCTTTTGACTGCTTCTCCACATCGGGAATACACTTCTTGGATTGAGAGGAGGCGTTTTTCTTTGGAGATAGTTGCTTCAACACCTGGAAACAAGAAAACGGAGATATTCACATTCCAAACACTTTCATCAAAAAAAAAAAAAATATATAGTTAAGAAAAAAGTGGCACAAGATCCTTGAAATGGAGGTGTTAAAAACTTGCCTTTGACTGCTTCCCATTGGGAATACCCTTCTTGGATTGAGAGGAGGCGTTTTTCTTTGGAGTTTGTCGCTTCAACACCTGGAAACAAGAAAACGGAGATATTCACATTCCAAACTCTTTTGCATCAAACAAATATTGTCTCCCTAAAAATTGAGGTGTTGAGACTTGCCTCTGATTGCCCGTTTATAGATTGTGAGAAGGACTGACGCTTCCACTCCTGGCATCAAGAAAACGGAGATATTCATATTTTAAACTCTTTCAAAAAAAAAAATCTCGCAAAAAATTGATGGGTTGGATCAAACTTTTGAAATGGAGATATTTATTTAATTGTGGCATGAATGGTTTGTTGGACACTGAAAAAAATGTAATGATCCATGCAAGGTGGAGGCACGACGATGCTTACTTGATATCTATGCTCTGTACTGTTGAAATGCTTGGTCAAACTTTCATAGCTTTCCCCAGCAAAAGTCTGGCCAGATCGAATGCATACGTTGCAAAACCAAGCAGTTTCACTGCACTTCTCCTCAACCTTGTCAACCTCCTCAGTAGTAAGTTTATACCAAGCTGATACATGTTATTATTGAAATTAAACTTGATTTTGATCAAGGTTTAATTTTGGGTCCATAAACAAATTATTATTAAACCCAAAATTAGGCCCAAGTTCTAGAACTCTCTAGAAACATCATAAGAGGTCATCACTTCCTCAAATTTTCTAGAGAATTCTACTAGATAACTCTCTAGATATTTATGTAGAACTTTCTAGTTCTTGTAAGACAAGAAATCTAGATATTATGTTAGAGAGTTCTAGAGATTAGGATAAACTTGTAAGATAATTTGTAGAAAGTTGTAGAAGAAGAAGAAGAAATATCTAGGACCTAAGGAGGTTATAGAAGAGTGTAGAAACTTTGTAAGTAGATTTGGGAGGCTATAAATACCTCCTCACCCCCTCATTTGTAAATGCACAAGAAATTGAACAAGTTAATAAAGAGTGTTCTAAAGCTAAGTTCTCTCTTGTTCTTCTTAAAAGTCTTTCAAGTATTCTCTTGTGTTCTTCCATATTTCTCTTCATACTTAGAGGGTTTATTGTTTCTTTCGGGTTTCTCGGGTATTACGGTCTTGGGCTAGTGCTAAGCACTATCGGTGCTGGTTTCTCTACATGGTATCAGAGCCATTCTAATCTTGTGCTCATCAAGATCGGGATTTAGGAGAACTCGGGTTTACTCTAAGTATGGAATCAATGGGTCGTGTTGTTGGATTGGGAATGGAGATCTTAAACCAATCTAACTACCGGTTATGGAAGTCATGTATGGAGTCATACTTGGTGAGTGAGGACTTATGGGATGTCGTCGGCGGCAGTAGCACCACACCACCAATGGGAGCTGCTGCGACAGCGGAAGCGACAAAGGAATGGACACGGAAGAATGCCAAGGCGGAGTTTGCATTGAAGAGGTCAATATCCTCGGGAGTATTTGAGCATGTCTCAAGGTGCACATCCGCTAGTTCCATTTGGCAAGCGTTGGACCAACTGTTCAACAAGAAGAATGAGGCTCGTCTACAACTGTTAGAGAACGAGTTGGCGAATGCGAAGCAGGGGGAGTCTTCAATCTCAGAGTTCTTCATCAAGGTAAAGAACCTTTGCTCTGAGATTAACACTCTTAATCCGGAGGAGTCTATTTCGGAAGCTCGGTTAAAGCGGTCTATTATTCGTGGTTTACGACCCGAATATACACCGTTTGTGACTTCCGTTCAAGGATGGGCTACACAACCTTCCTTGGAGGAGTTTGAAAATCTGCTAGCTTCGCAAGAATCCTTAGCCACGCAAATGGCGGGAGTCAAAATCCATGATGACTCGGGGAGCGCTTTTGTAGCTCGGAGGCAACAGAGCTACAAAGGAAAAACCAAGAATGATGGTGTAAAGAATAATGATGGACGGGAAAGATCTTCTACGGGAGACAAGAAGCAGTTCAAGTGTTACCGGTGTGGAAAGCTTGGGCATTTCAAAAAGGACTGTCGGGTCAAGCTGAAGGAAACCAATATGGCGGAATCAAAAAGTCATACTGAAGACGAAGATTGGGGGAAATGTTTCACGGTGGAGGCTGCATCTTCAGGTACATCCACAACTAAAAATCTTGGAAATGATTGGATTGTGGATTCGGGTTGTAGCCATCATATTACCGGAAACGAGAAGTTATTTTCTAGTCTTCAACGTCATGACGGGAAAGAAGCTATTATCACTGCGGATAATTCAATCCACCGGGTTGAGAAGGAAGGGACTATTGTTATTGAAGGAGAAGAAGGAGGCCCAATCACTCTCAAGAACGTATACCATGTCCCTGGAGTTAAGAAGAATCTTCTTTCCGTGGTGAATGCGGTGGACTCAGGTAACTACGTTTTATTTGGACCAAAAGACGTTAAATTCTTGAAGAATATTCAAGAGTTAAAGGCGGACGTAGTTCACACCGGAGCACGGGTTAAAGATCTTTATGTCTTATCGGCCTCAAATTCGTACATTGAGAAGATGAGTACGAATGATAATGCTTTTATTTGGCATGCTAGGCTTGGCCATATAAATATGACTAAGCTGAAGGCTATGGTGAATAAAGATCTGGTTAATGGGCTCCCAAAGTTGAAGATTCAAGATGAAGGAAAGCTTTGTGAAGGTTGTCAATATGGAAAATCACATAGACTTCCATTTGACAATTCTACTTCACGATGCAATGCTCCGTTGGAGAGGATCCATAGTGATTTGATGGGTCCGACGAGAACATCCTCCTATTCCGGGTTCCGCTACATGCTGTTGTTCGTTGATGATTACTCACGGTACACCTGGGTATACTTTGTGAAGGAAAAGTCAGAAGTATTCTCCAAGTTTCAAGAATTCAAGGTTACCGTGGAAGGAGAGTTGGGTCGGAAAATCAAGACCTTAAGGACGGATAATGGAGGGGAGTTTATGTCAAACGAGTTTCTCTCTTTCTGCCGAAAGCATGGTATCAAGAGAGAATTTTCATGTCCATACACACCTCAACAAAATGGAGTAGCAGAAAGGAAGATAAGGCATCTAAGTGAGACGTGTAGAAGCTGGCTACATGCGAAGAATTTGCCTAAGGCTCTATGGGCAGAAGGGATGAGATGTGCAGCCTATGTCATCAATCGGATGCCGCTTAGTCCAAATAATATGAAGTCTCCTTATGAGATGGTTCATGGGAAGAAGCCAACAGTGAAACATCTCAGGATATTTGGATCTATCTGCTATGTCCATGTGTTCGACTCTCAAAGAACCAAGCTGGAGGCAAAGGCGAAAAAGTGCATCTTTGTCGGCTATGATGAACAAAGGAAGGGGTGGAGGTGTATGGATCCAGAGACACACAGATACACTGTATCTCGTGATGTTGTCTTTGATGAAGTGTCTTCATATTACGGATCTCCTCAAGTCTTGGTTGAGCAAGATGGTGCGGGCTCACTTAAAGACGATGAACCAGCTGCTCAGATACCAAGTGATGGTGGAATTTCTGAACCAGAGATGCAAGGTGAAAGGGGGAGCACTAACCAAGAGGAAGAGGAGGAGGAAGATCATGGTTCCTTGGCTAATCAACGACCAAAACGGGACATCGTTAAACCTGCTCGGTACAGAGATGAAAGGTTTGTTACTACTTACTCATGCTACTTTGCATCTCCTTTTGATGAAGAAGAACCATCATCTTATGATGAAGCAAAAGGAGTTAAAGAGTGGGAGACCGCAATGAAGGAGGAGATGGATGCTCTAAAGAAAAATGAAACTTGGGATTTGGTTCCAAAACCCAAGGATGTCCAACCCGTCTCATGCAAATGGGTGTACCGGATCAAGCGTAAGAGGGATGGAAACATTGATAGACACAAAGCAAGATTGGTTGCTCGGGGATTTTCTCAGAAGTATGGAGAAGACTATGATGAGACTTTCAGTCCAGTGGCGAAGATGACTACGGTACGTACACTCTTATCTTTAGCTGCAAGCTTTGGCTGGAAGTTATGGCAGTTAGATGTGAAGAACGCTTTTCTATACGGAGAACTTGATAAAGAAATCTATATGGAGCAACCACTTGGTTACATATCACAAGAGCATCCCGATTATGTTTGCAAGCTAAAGAAGGCTTTGTATGGGTTAAAACAAGCTCCAAGGGCCTGGTATGGAAAGCTTGCTCAGTTTCTTCAGTTTTGCGGTTACTCTCCGTCGAACTCTGATCCGAGTCTGTTCTTCAAGAAGAATGGAGGAGTCCACGTGGTAGTCCTTCTTTATGTGGATGACTTGATAATTACCGGGAATGATGAAGCGGAAATTGCTCGTCTGCAAGAGGATATGTCGATAAGGTTTGAGATGAAGATGTTGGGTGAGCTGAACAACTTTCTTGGTTTGGAGGTTGAAAGGATGAAGGATGGAATATTCATCGGCCAACATAGCTACGCAAGAAGGATTGTAGAGAAGTTCGGGGTACACGAAGGAAAGACACGTACTACTCCGATGGATGCGAACATCAAGCTGAAGCGCGATGAAGGATCCTTGCTACCCGATCCTCGGCCTTATCGTTCTCTTGTGGGAAGTCTTCTATACTTAACCATTACAAGACCTGACATTTCCTTCGCGGTTGGTCTTGTAAGTCGGTTTATGCAGTCACCAAGGAAGCCACATCTAGAAGCGGCAAAGAAGATCTTGAAGTATGTGAAGACAACTCTTGGCATGGGTCTAATGTACAAGTACAATGCCAAGGTCTCTCTCTATGGCTTCACGGATGCTGACTTTGGTGGAGATCTAGATGGTCGAAAATCAACTTCGGGCTTTGTGTTCTTGTGTGGAGACACAAGCGTTTCATGGTGCAGCAAGAAACAAGCAACGGTGTCGCTGTCTACCACTGAAGCGGAGTATAAAGCTTCGACGCTCGCAGCCCAAGAGTGTATTTGGCTTCGAAGGCTTCTTGAAGATTTGTTTGAGCCAATCAACAAGCCGGTTGCCATATATGGAGATAACCAAAGTGCTATCAAGCTGGCTAACAATCCGGTGTTCCATGCAAGGACGAAGCATATTGAGTTGGAACATCACTTCATACGGGAGAAGGTGCTTGATGGAACAATTGAAGCTTTGGAGGTTCGAAGTGAGGATAATGTTGCAGATATCTTCACCAAGTCACTACCAAAAGGTCAGTTCGAGTTACTTCGCTCGAAACTCGGGATGGTTGATAAAATCAAGTTTAAGGGGGAGTATTGAAATTAAACTTGATTTTGATCAAGGTTTAATTTTGGGTCCATAAACAAATTATTATTAAACCCAAAATTAGGCCCAAGTTCTAGAACTCTCTAGAAACATCATAAGAGGTCATCACTTCCTCAAATTTTCTAGAGAATTCTACTAGATAACTCTCTAGATATTTATGTAGAACTTTCTAGTTCTTGTAAGACAAGAAATCTAGATATTATGTTAGAGAGTTCTAGAGATTAGGATAAACTTGTAAGATAATTTGTAGAAAGTTGTAGAAGAAGAAGAAGAAATATCTAGGACCTAAGGAGGTTATAGAAGAGTGTAGAAACTTTGTAAGTAGATTTGGGAGGCTATAAATACCTCCTCACCCCCTCATTTGTAAATGCACAAGAAATTGAACAAGTTAATAAAGAGTGTTCTAAAGCTAAGTTCTCTCTTGTTCTTCTTAAAAGTCTTTCAAGTATTCTCTTGTGTTCTTCCATATTTCTCTTCATACTTAGAGGGTTTATTGTTTCTTTCGGGTTTCTCGGGTATTACGGTCTTGGGCTAGTGCTAAGCACTATCGGTGCTGGTTTCTCTATTATTCAAAAAAATAATCAAGCTACTTATCAGAAACAGTATAATTTGCTTGGTTAGTTATTTCAAGGCGAGAGATGAAAAAAAACACACCTGACAATACGAATCCCCAGGACATGACTATAGAAGCGTATGCGGGATTAAAATCCGGAAATCTTAAATATGCACGAATAATCGTGTACCCCTTGTCTTTTAATCCGGGGAGGAACCCATCTTTAACAAAGGCCTCTTCATGATCGGATATAAGAATTAACGTAGCCGGAGGTGGAGTATTCCATACCCAGTTCCCAATATCATCCGTCATGTCCTCCGGACCTGGATCAAAATATGGCCAGTTAAAAAATAAACCTTACTTTAAAAAAAACAATCAATTATATATTGAGAAAAGAAGATTCACCGGCTATAAGAAACCAGCGGATAAGATCGGTTCCAAGACGTCATCAGAGATGTTGTTTAGGTTGCCAATGGCAGAGATGATGAAAGGAGAGTGCTCTGGAAACGTCGATTCTATACTCTGACGGGCCTGATAAGGCTTAATCTGTTCGGGAAGAAGAAGGGTATCGAGATCCCACCACACCCCGTCTTCGTTGGAGATAGTTGCTTCAACACCTGGAAACAAGAAAACCAAGATGTCCACATTCTAAACTCTATCATCAAGAAAAATATACTCTCGCTAAAAATTGAGGTGTTGAGACTTGCCTCTGATTGCCCCTCCATGGTAGGTTCGTCATGCGTCCACTCCTGGAATCAAGATAGGATTGGATCGATGAAACTTTTGAAATGGAGATATTTTTCTACTTGCGGCATTAATTGGACAATAAAAAAAATTGTAATCATCCATGCAAGACGATGCTTACTTGATATCTATGCTGTGGAGTCTTGGAATGCTTCTTCCAACTCTCAAAACTTTCTCCAGCAAAAGGGTAACCAGAATCTATGCATATGTTGCAAACCCAAGCAGTTTTGCGCTTCTCCTTAACATTCCCCTTAACATTCCCCTTACCATTTTGAGCAGTGACTGATATACATATTATAAAAAAAAGAAAAATTCAGAAAAAGCGTAATTGACTTGTTAGTTAGCTCAATAAACAATCAATGCAAGAGATGAAAAAACACCTGATAATAAATAATCCCAAAGGGTCGATTGAGAAGCGTATTCAGGTGATTTTGCCGGATGTTTTTTAAATGCACGACCAATCGTGTATCCGTCTTCGATTAACCCGGGGAGGATCCCACTATCAACAAAGGGCCCTTCAGCATCGGATATAAGAATTAACGTAGCCGGAGGTGGATTATTATTGGTCCAGCTATACAGATCGTTCGTAACGGACATCAAATCTGGAAAATACAGCCAGTTAGAAACAAACCCTAAATTAAAAACAAAATCATATATATTGAGAAAAGAAGATTCACCGTCTCGGTCGTGTTTCATAATGATTCCGGTGGATAATAACGGTTCAAAGACGTTATCAGGGATGTCGTTTAGGTTTCAAATGGCAGAGATGGTGAGAGGAAGGTGGTTTGAAAACGTCGATTCTATACTCTGACGCATCTGACGGGCCTGACAAGGCTTAAAATCTTCGGGAAGATTACATGTATTCATGTCCCACACCACCCTCGTCTGCATATCCGACGACGACGACTTGTTGGGCATCATCTCGTATTTAAACCTTCGAAATATCAAATCGCAGTTAGCTAATCTTCCAACGGAAATATCAAATATCAAAAGATATCTAGATCGACAGACGAAAGTTCTCTCTATCCGTTTTCTGTCAACTCTCTCTCTGATATATACACGAAACGTATGGGCCTATTTAACTAGGTTTTACTTTCTCTCCTTTTTTTTTCTTGTACTCCAAGCAATATCCAACAACTAAAGCCCTTCACCTGAATTATTTATTTGTTTTTGTTTCGTAACAGCATAATGCGCAACCACTACGAGAGTCTAGTAAGAGGTCTTGATTCTTGAAGATGGTTGAACTAATGAGTAAAGTTTTCAAAACTACAAGAGCGGAAAGGGGAAATGAGAATAACCACAGAACAAAAAAAAGAAGCCAATAGTGAATAGACAACAAACACACAGAGACAAGTCGAAACCCAACAAATTCGGCGTTGTAATGGGTTCCATTACTAATGGTTAATGAAGCAGGAAACATGAAAATGGAAGCCTGAAAGAAGATAATCGCTAGAGAGAGAACGAAACACTGACACAAAAGAGAATGATGATTAAAGTGGAAAAGCAGAGAGAGAGAGAATTTTGACAACCTATAATGCTTTCTTGTTGTCATGGACAACTAAAAGAAGAGGACCACTGTTTTTGCTGCTGTTTCCCAATTATCAACCATAAACTAAAACATTTAATGGAACACCAAACTCAATTTGAACCGTGCGCACTGCTTGTTCCGAATAAGAACGAGGTTTGTTAGGTTTAACCAAGCCAATACAAACCAAGACGGAAAGGAACCTAGCATACTTAACAAAAAGATTCACTAGATATCATCATCATTCCTCTGCACAAAACTTTAAAGACAAAAGGCACAAACTGCTACCGAGTTTTTTTACATTCCATAGATGCCAAATTACGTCCTTGTTCAGCGTTTGTTAATCGTCTACACAAAAAAGGTCTCATGTCTTCTCCAGTTCCTACAAGCAAAGAATAAAAAAACTTTGAATGAAGGGGATAGACACTGCTTCCTTGTTTTTCTCTTGTACAGGTCACAAGTGTGACAGTAATACGTTAGACTATGCATAAGATATTAAGATGTGTAACTCACCTCCTCAAGGTTGGCGGTCTTTCCTCTTCATCTCAACTCGAAATTTATCCTTAAGATCACGCTGCGAGATAATGAGTCTATCATTAGAAACCTGATAAAGTCAACTTTTAAGAGAAATGAATAAAGAACAGAACGATGAGTGAACTCGTGTACATTTGTTCTCCGCTCTAGAACTGAACTCTCTTCTTTGATCCGCTTCCAGTTTGTACCATGCCTAAATCACAAAAGAGCACATCAAAATCAATAGAAATGAAATGAAAGATGTTCATCATACATGAAAGAGAGATTTTAGGTTTCAGTTACGTTTCATATCCTTTCAGCAAGGCAAGCGTTTCTGCAGTAGTCCAAGGAACTGTCGTTCTTCTACCACCTTGGTTTTTCTTCAAAGGAGGCACAACAACTCTGTTACGTTTTGATTTCTTGTTCCTTTCACCATCATCGCCCATTTCTCCTTCTGAATCATCAATTGAGTCTTTCCACTAATCAAACAAACAAACAGAAATGTGATATTAAACTCGTTTGAATATTTAAACACAGTAAGTCCAAATACAGCTGATCTGATGAAAGCAATAAAAACTAACAAACATACCTCATAAGTTTGCGCTGTGGCACGTCGCTCCATCAAGCTAGGTCTTGGTGAAGAGTTTGTTGCAGAAGGATTTGCAACATCATTGTTTAAGTTTGAAGAACTTCCTTTTCCTAAAGCCTCCATCAGATCCATTTTCCTATCTCTAAGCTTTCTGATTGCTTTGTTAACCACTGCAGAGGAAATGGTCTTGAATTGACGGGGTGGAGATTTAGCTTCTGAGGGGCTCTCTGTAACAAAGGTATAAGAAACAGAATCAAAACCTGAAAAAAATAATACTTTCCCTTATCCATCTCAAAGCCAGAAAGCAAAACACCTCACAGCAAATCAAAGCGAATGCATCAGACCCTTAATCAACAAAATCACAACATAACAAAGTTGAGAAAGTGTAGACCTTGGTCTTCCTCCGTAGCTTCAGACGTCTCGGAGATTTGATTGACCACTAGCTCTCTTGCTTCATCCACCATTGGCTCTGTCTCTCCACTTTCTTCGCTAGATTCACCCTCTTCCGATTCATCCATGTCCTCATTTCTATCACCATAGGCAGAATCAAGGTTGGGATGCAGCTCTGAAACGACCTTCCTCAAAGAAACCAGAGCTTCGTCTCTCGTTTTCTCACCCATCAGAGTCTCACAAGCTTTTGCGTCATTGTGGGCCGTCCATAATCTTCGACAGCTATTCAAGAGGTCACGAGTGACCAAACAACTAACCTTATCGCATAGAGGCAATACCCTACGGAGCCATATCGATCTGATTGCTTCAGTATAAGCCTCTTTTGCGTCTTTCTCATTAGCGAGACACCTCGCTGTGCACTCCACGGCGACTTGACAAAACGCTTCCTTCACTGATTCCGGCACCTTAGAACCTTCCTTGCGTAAGATCTCCACTAGATTCTCCAACCGCTCGAGATTCTTCTCCTCTACGACCCCTTCCTCGATCTCCATGAGAATCCCTTCGAGAATAGCTTCCTTCCACTGCGACAGTGCCATTGTCGTCGACAACTCAAGCAGACAATGTTAGGGCTTTTCAGAGCAATCGGCAATTTCTCGTTCGTCGATTCCGTGTCTCGACTTGGATTATACAGGAAAGGTCGATTAGGTTTGTAACATTCTCAATTTCAATTTTCAATTCTCTTCCTTTCCCGGGTTCGATTCCAGAGGCGACGACGAAGCGATTTGGTTGGGAATGGAATGTTGAGATACCAGATTTTGCCGTTTCCGTTTTTCAAAGTAACAACGCGTGTCGTTTTCAATAATATGAAACGGCTCACGTGCTCTGTCTATACAGAGATAACGGCAAGATATTGCAATTTTGATTTTGCGTTTCACTGATTCTAATTTTTCCTTTTTTTTTGGTTTTTCTTATAAAATAAAAAATTCAGAAGAGGGCAATAGCGGCGGAATCGGATTCATTGCTTACAGAAAGGCAAGACCTAAGAAGAGGAAGAAGGAGATACTCTCGCAGCAGCACTTGTTCACGAGTCGCTATCTGCTCAGAAGGAGAGCAATGTCTGCAGCGAAAGCCGTCTCAACCTTGGACAATGTAGTGGTGAAGTCACCGAACGATCGGAGGTTATACAGAGTGATTGAATTGGAGAACGGATTGTGTGCTCTGCTTATTCACGATCCAGATATTTATCCCGAGGGCTCTGTTCCGGATGGCCAGAACACCGACACTGATCAAATTGATGAAGATGAAGATGATGATGATGGAGAAGAGGAAGATAGTGATGGGAGCTATGAAGATGATGAGGATGACGAGAAGGAAGGGGAAGGAGATGAAGAAGATGACGAGGAGGAAGGGGAAGGAGATGAAGAAGATGACGAGGATGAGGATGAGGATGAAGTAAAAGAGAAAGGGGATCACCAGACCAAAAAGGTTTTTAATTTAAGAATTAAGATTTATCAGCTGCTTTCTTACTCTTATCAACGATTTATTTTAAACTCCTATGTTATGTGTTGCGTGTCTCAGGCAGCTGCAGCAATGTGTGTTGCAATGGGCAGCTTCTTGGATCCTCCAGAAGCGCAAGGCCTGGCTCACTTTCTTGGTATTATCATCTTTCTATCAGTCTGAATTCACTTCTTTTGTTTTTTTTTGGTAATTGAATCAGTCTCATGTTTATGTTTCTTGTAGAGCACATGCTTTTTATGGGTAGCACCGAGTTCCCCGATGAAAATGAAGTAAGCATGGCATCATTTTGAGCTATTTATAGGTTCATATGAAATGAAGTACCCTGTGAACTTCAGAATTTTGTAATTTTAATCTTGGATAATGGATAATGGTTTAAATTCTTTCAAACATTGTTTTGTTAGCATGATGTACCTTTGAATTCTTCCGGGTTTGACTTTGTTTTGCTTGTAGTATGATAGTTACGTGTCTAAGCATGGAGGATCCTCTAACGCATACACAGAAATGGAGTATACGTGTTATCACTTTGATATCAAGAGAGAATTCCTTCAAGGTGCCTTGAAAAGGTACAAACTTAGTTTGAGCTGCCATTTCACTTATCTAGGCAGGCTATATATATGTCGGTATGAATGCCTCGAGTTGTTTTCAATTGTTCAATTTTGTGATGATATGGTAAAAGAAAATGCAGAATTCTGTTTATCCTTCTTCCTCCTCAAACATAAATTGTCTCCCTAATATGTGATCACTTGCAATTTACATAAACCATTTCCTATAAAATATTTTCTATAGGCTATACATATTTGAGCATTCTGTTAGGTTTAATCTTTTCCTTCTCGTTTATGTTCTTTGGAAGGCTTATTTGACCTTAGGTTGTTCTCTGTTTATTAGGTTCTCTCAGTTCTTTATTGCACCGCTTATGAAGACTGAAGCTATGGAAAGAGAACTCCTTGCCGTTGATTCAGGTTTATCTTGCCTGTCAATGATACCTTTATTGCTTTGTTAGTAATTATCAAAAGATTCATCTCGATCAACATTTAGATAAATTACCTTTTTTATATAGTAAAAATTGTCTTGCTAATAAGATCCAAAATTTATAGAATTTAACCAGGTCCTCCAAAATGATGCATGCCGTCGGCAACAGTTTCAGTGCTATACGTCTGCAAAGGGTCATCCTTTAAATAGGTTTGCATGGGGTAAGGTCATCTCAGTGTACCTTTCTTGCCACACTTAAGATATTGATTAAAGAAGTTCATGTTAATATGTCATTTGTGTACTCTGTAAGGTAACAAGAAGAGCTTGGGTGGTGCAATTGAAAATGGTGTTGATCTACGGGAATCCATTGTGAAACTATACAAGGAATATTACCACGGTGGATTGATGAAGCTCGTTGTCATTGGAGGAGGTAAAACTCTGTTTGTTATGATATGTTTGGCTCTGATTCTAGGAAAAGAAGTTCTGCTCATTCCTAAATATTGGCCTATGTTGCTGTTTGAGTTTATTGTAATTTAATAGTTATTTTTGAATTTCTGCAGAATCTCTCGATACGCTTGAAAGTTGGGTTGTAGAATTATTTGGTGATGTCAAAAAAGGATCCAAAATCAGGCCAACTCTTGAGGCAGAAGGTCCTATTTGGAAAGGCGGAAAATTGTTTCGCTTAGAAGCGGTTAAAGATGTTCATATTCTTGATTTGGCATGGACTCTCCCTCCTCTTCGCCATGCCTATGTGAAGAAGCCGGAAGATTATCTAGCACATCTATTAGGACATGGTGAGAAACAGATCCCTTTTATTTTATCTAGAGTTTTCTTTACGTGTAAACTGCATACTGAAGAATGTTGTTTACGCCCTTGTGTTTTATAGAGGGTAAGGGAAGTCTGCTTTCATTCATCAAAGGTAAGGGTTGGGCAACCTCGCTGTCTGCTGGTGTTGGGGAGGATGGAATTAACCGCTCGTCTCTAGCCTATGTTTTTAGCATGTCCATATATCTCACGGACTCTGGTTTAGAGAAGGTAACTTAGCATATATCTTATTATTTCTATTTTAATTCATCAGGTTCAATTATATATGTAAGCTCTTTTCTCTGATATTCCAAGTAGTATCTTTAGTGGCTTCTCAACTGAATTTTATAGTTGGCAAGCTGACATATCTTGTCCTTCAACATTCCTATTTTGACCTTGTTATTTTTTTATCAACAGATTTATGACATCATTGGTTACATCTATCAATATCTCAAGTTGTTGCGTGATGTGTCACCACAAGAATGGATATTCAAGGAACTCCAAGATATTGGGAACATGGACTTTAGATATGCTGAGGAGCAGCCTGCAGATGATTATGCTGCTGAGCTCTCAGGTTTGTATTTTAAGGTGCTTAATAGTGGATAGCTTATTATGTTGGGATGTAAAGCCTAAACACTTTCAGAACTTATCATGTTTTGGTGTATCTTGATCATGCGTTTCTTAAATAACCATTGAAAATGTTGTGGTACAGAAAATATGCTTGCGTATCCGGTGGAGCACGTTATCTATGGTGATTATGTATACAAGACATGGGATCCAAAAATGATAGAAGATCTTATGGGTTTCTTCACACCAGAAAACATGAGGATTGATGTTGTTTCGAAATCCATCAAGTCAGAAGGTATTTAAAGATTCGTTAGAGTATGTAAATTTTGGATTGCATATGTGTATTCTTACTATCTTCTTTTAAAAAATTCCTTATTTCAGAGTTCCAACATGAGCCTTGGTTCGACTCTCGTTTCACAGAGGAAGATGTTCCATTGTCTTTGATGGAAACATGGAGCAATCCTTCAGAAGTAGATAAATCTTTGCATCTCCCTTCGGAAAACCATTTTATCCCTTGTGATTTTTCCATCCGAGCCATTAAGTCTGATGTGGATCCCAAAAGTCAGTCTCCTCCTAGATGTATAATTGACGAACCATTCATGAAATTCTGGTACAAGCTCGACGAAACATTTAAGGTTCCTCGTGCAAATACATACTTCCGCATCAATCTGAAGGGGGCATATGCCAGTGTGAAGAACTGCCTTTTGACTGAACTATTTATAAACCTTCTGAAAGACGAGCTAAATGAACTCATTTACCAGGCAAGTATATTATTTCTCAGAAATATCGTTTTAGATGTTTTTTTGTTTGTTTGTATTGACATGAATATCTAATTTTTTTGCAGGCCAGTATGGCAAAGCTTGAAACGTCTTTATCTATGAATGGTGATAAACTAGAGCTTAAAGTGTATGGCTTTAACGAGAAAATTCCAGCTCTTTTATCAAAAATCTTAACCATAGCCAAATCCTTCATGCCAAGCCTGGACCGGTTTAAGGTATGCAAATATTTGCATGTTTAGTTGTCAAAACATTTATTTTCATACAGTCTTGAAGTTCAAACTATGTGTCATTTCTTATCCCCCATTCTTTCTTCATCCAACTACTTTTTCAATCAAATTTTGCAGGTTATCAAAGAAAACATGGAGAGAGGATTTAGAAATACTAATATGAAGCCTTTGAACCATTCCACATACTTGAGACTGCAACTCTTGTGTAAACGAATCTATGACAGCGACGAGAAGTTGTCTGTACTAAATGATTTGTCTCTCACTGATCTCAACAACTTTATTCCTGAAGTCCGTTCTCAGGTAACATTCTGCAATCTGCATCAACCACTTTTAATGTGATTGCCCTTTTACTCAATACTGTACGAGACTACTTGCCTTTGTGATTGCTCTCTGGTTATGTTTAAACCAGGAAAAGGTTAGTAAAAACTTTTGTTATGTTTGCAGATATTTATTGAGGCTCTCTGTCATGGTAATTTGTCGGAAGACGAAACAGTAAACATAGCAAACATCTTCAAAAACAGTTTGACAGTTGAACCGCTCCCAATCAACTGTAGACATGGAGAGCAGATAACGTGTTTCCCTCCGAGTGCCAAACTTGTAAGAGATGTCAATGTGAAGAACAAATCTGAAACAAACTCAGTAGTCGAGGTAAAAGGAAAAATGTTCTGTTCTTGTGATGAGAGTCAGCTAAGTAGAAACGATAGTAGGTTTCTCGGATATAGTCATCATGGTTACGAATTTAAGACTGAATCCTGTTTTGCAGCTGTACTATCAAATCGAGCCGGAAGAAGCTGAGTCAACAAGAATGAAAGCTATGCTGGATCTCTTTCATGAAATCATAGAAGAGCCGTTGTTCAATCAGTTGAGGTTAGTCATCACATGTTTCCCCACTTAGTTTACACAGATCCAAACTGTAAATTTGTATAGTCATATATATGCCATTTTGGTTATAGGACGAAGGAGCAGCTTGGTTATGTTGTCGAGTGTGCCCCTCGCCTAACGTCTCGTGTCCATGGTTTCTGTTTCTGTGTTCAATCCTCTAAGTACGGTCCAGTTCATTTGCTCGGGAGAGTCGAAAATTTCATAAAAGACATTGAAGGGCTGCTGGTAAGTTTGTATTCAAAAAGAAGATACAATATTAAGATTCGTTAAGACATTCCACAAATGTTATTGCAGGAACAACTCGATGAAGAATCCTTTGAAGATTATCGAAGCGGTATGATTGCTAGATTGCTGGAGAAGGATCCCTCTCTCTTGTCTGAGACAAATGAGCTATGGAGTCAGATTGTTGACAAAAGGTGAGATATGGAGTTCCATATAAAAGTTGAATGATTTGCTTCATTCCATATCGGTCACTGACTAATGAGAATGGAGTTTAACTCTTTCACAGGTACATGTTTGATTTCTCACACAAAGAAGCAGAAGAGCTGAGAAGCATAGAGAAGAAAGATGTGATCAATTGGTTCAAAACCTATTTTAGAGAATCATCGCCGAAATGCCGTAGGCTTGCGGTTAGGGTCTGGGGATGCAATGCCAATATGAAAGAAACACAGACGGATCCCAAGTCGGTGCAGGTCATCGCTGACGCTGTGGCTTTCAAGTCAACTTCTCAGTTTTACCCAAGCCTCTGCTAGTGAGTGAGAGAATCAACACTTCAAAAAGTTTTTTGCTTCGTCTTTGATAATTTTTCATTTACTCAATTATTATTACCCAAATCCGTTATACTTTGGGTGAAAAACACCGATAATGCCGTTTTTCTTGTTATGATTTGAGAATATTCATTTACATTATGTTTTGTCGGTTGGTTGAAGTTGAAATCTATTGCTCCAACACAAGCAGGCCAGCTAGTGACCTTTTCATATTTTAATGAATTAGAAATTTAGAATTAAAACCCTCGGGAACACATATCAAAGAAAATTTCCAATAAAGAAGAAGCATTACTAAAAACACACAAACAAAATAATTGAAGTTCATCAGTATACCAGGCATTACCTTATTTTGGAACATTGAATTTTTTACGTAACCAACGGTATAAATGTATCATGAATGTAGATCATGAACTTTTTCGGGTAATTACAATTTTATCCCGCGGTTAATTTTCTGGTGGGGCCTATAGGCATCATCAACGTAGAAAGCGAAAACTATCGTCTTCCTCTCTCTCACTATTTCCTCTGTACGGTGCTGAGTGCAGACCATCATCGAAATTTGCAAAAATAGGATTCTCTCTTTTATACAAAATCTGAATCTCTTCTCCTCCGTCGAAGTTTGAATTCTCTCTGGTTCTCCCGTGAGTTATCTCTCTCTCCCATTTCTCCATTCCTTATCTTCTCCTTGTTTCCTTTCGCGTCTTCTTCAATTTCCGTTCAGCTAACTTCTGATCTCTGTCTCATACCGGCAGATCTAGGGTTTATGGCTTCTGGCTTTCTATAAATCTTCTTCGTTCTCCGAATTCTGTTAATGTTTATCTAACGAGTTTCTATTTTCTTCATTTCTGCAGTCGAGCTGCCCCAGCTTCGATTCTCTCGCATTTACGTATACGTTCTGCACGGATGAGGTTCGTTTTCTCCAGATCGCTCTTGTCTTCTCTTCGTTTTACTTGGCTATCGTATGAATTGATTTCTGAATCGATGTGAAAATTTTGGTGGATAGATCATCGTAGATCGTGATTTAATCGAGAGAAAATTAGGAGAGCGAAGATGAGCGAGGGCCAGAAGTTCCAGCTGGGAACAATCGGCGCTTTGAGTTTGTCCGTTGTTTCGTCTGTGTCTATCGTGATCTGTAACAAGGCGCTTATTAGCACCCTTGGCTTCACATTCGGTAACCTACTCAATTCTTCCTCGCGGATATCCTAGTATCTCAGGCTCCTTTGATAATCCATGTTACTGAAGAAAACATTTCTTCTGGATCTATACGTGTGCTTGTTTGCTAAATTATACTCTTAGCGAATAAGTTGAATGATAGGCTGGAGAAATTTTTAGGTGGTTATCTCCTTCTTCGTTTTTCCCCCTTATGGTCCATAAGAAAAATTGCCTTCGTGATAGTATATTTTTATGCGAGTTTCACATCTCTGGTATGTAGACATAAACGCTTTAAATGTTTGTGACTCTGTGGTTTGTGTGTCCCCAAAAGATTTGGAATTCTCTGGTTACTTTATTAGGTGCTTTTTTACTTTAGCTTTCATGTGGGACTCAATATTTTTATTGTTGGTAGGTAGATACACTGGCAATTCTATGTAGCATTATTACACTGAGAAGGACGCTGATCAACTCTTTTTCAAGCCTGCATCATCATAACTGCTTATATGTCATCATATGTAATTGATCTCATAAGCTATCTGTATTTACTCTTGTTATTTTGTACGTGCAGCGACTACTTTGACAAGTTGGCATCTTTTGGTCACGTTTTGTTCCCTTCATGTGGCATTATGGATGAAGATGTTTGAACACAAGCCTTTTGATCCACGAGCTGTGATGGGATTTGGCATATTGAATGGGATATCCATAGGACTATTAAACCTCAGCCTAGGCTTTAATTCCGTTGGTTTTTACCAGGTATAGCTTTGTCATTCAAGCTGCCACATGATCATATCCTTTTAACCTCTGTTTTTCAAACCCATCTCCTCTTCTGTTGATATTAGATGACAAAACTAGCAATCATCCCCTGTACTGTTCTCTTGGAGACCCTCTTCTTCAGGAAAAAGTTCAGGTCAGTACTTACAATAACCTTTCTATTACCCATAAATGATTATTATTTGGAGGAATCTATTTTGTTTGACATCTATCTTTGCCATGGTCATGCATTTCTAGTTGACTATCAAAGTTCTAATAATCTAATTTAATATACTTGATAGTTGAGCAACTTAGTGATAGTCTTATGTCCCTTTGTGTGGATAATTGGTCCTCAGAAATTTTCATGGCTCCACCTGTTACTTAGGCTAGTCTCTGGTCAAGGACCTAGTTAATGACACTTCTCTTTTTTTTTGTTTGCAGTCGAAAAATTCAGTTTTCACTAAGCATCCTTCTCCTTGGTGTTGGAATTGCAACCGTCACAGATCTTCAGCTTAATATGCTGGGTTCCGTCTTGTCGCTGCTGGCTGTTATCACAACTTGTGTTGCTCAAATTGTATCCTATACTTACCCATTGCTTTATTCTTACGACATTTCTTTATATTCTGTGTTAAGCCAATTCGATGTTGTTATCTTAACCAACTGTGAACAGATGACAAATACCATCCAGAAAAAGTTCAAAGTTTCATCCACGCAACTTCTTTATCAGTCTTGCCCGTATCAAGCAATCACACTTTTCGTCACTGGCCCATTTTTAGATGGGCTCCTAACCAACCAGAACGTGTTTGCTTTCAAGTACACTTCTCAAGTTGTGGTGAGACTTTATTCTGCCAGAGCTTCTACACCACTTATATACTGGTCTTCTTGCTTCCAAGTTTGATTCTACATATTTACATGTGCTTCTTTTTGTTGACTGCAGTTCTTCATCGTCTTGTCCTGTCTCATATCAGTCTCTGTAAACTTCAGCACTTTCCTTGTGATTGGAAAAACGTCCCCGGTCACATACCAGGTTCTGGGACATCTGAAAACATGCCTGGTTCTAGCATTTGGGTATGTGTTGCTGCGAGACCCATTCAACTGGCGCAACATTCTCGGTATTATGGTGGCTGTGATTGGAATGGTGGTTTATTCCTATTTCTGCTCGATTGAGACTCAGCAGAAGGCAAGTGAAACATCGACTCAGTTGCCTCAGGTATATTTCCTCTAGCTATTATCTTTCTGTTTGGCTATATATAGCTTACTAATAGTGAATGCTGGACACCAGATAGATTTGATCCCTGGACCATACTAAGTAGGAATCACTTACTTCCCTCGTAGGACAAATCAATGGTACAATCAAAGAAATAAGTAGATGATTCCCTGAACAATTGATTTATCGATTAGACATCTGTCAGAAAAGCCACCATATCATAATCATTGTTTTGGTTGGTAGAGGTCTGTTTAACAAAGGTCTATGCTGATTTGGTGTTATGTTGTATCGCTGTACAAGAAAGAAAAACAAAAAAAAACTGAAGTTACATTTGGGTTTGGCAGATGAAAGAGAGCGAGAATGATCCGCTAATAGCAGTTGAAAATGGAAGCGGAGTGTTATCAGATGGTGGTGGTGGTGTGCAAAAGACGGTAGCTCCAGTATGGAACTCAAATAAAGATTTTCAAGCCTAAAGCTGAACATCGCTATATTTTTTTATATAAATATATCAACTCTCTTTTGTATCAGATTTGTCAAAAGAAAAAAAAAACTTTTTTAATTCGTCTTTTTTTTGTTTGTTCTCTTTTAAAATCGCATAGCAGAGAAGTAGGGGAGACTGAAAAATCATCAGCTTTCCACAACCGTATGGAAAAGGGAAGAAAGTAGAGAGTGAGGGAGAGAAAAGGGAACAGCTTCGAATTTGATGATCCAATTTTATTGTTATACACAGCAGCTTTTCTTTTGTTTCTCCCTTTTTGGATTTAGTATTGTAACTGTATGACAAAATTGTGACTATTCATCAACACTGTGGAAACATGTATTTGGTTTTAAGACGCCCTCTTTATATACATGGACTATGGATATACACTTGTTGTCGAGAATGATTAAAATGGACGATCGATTGAGTCCATTGTTTGTATCTGGATCGTAGATACAGAGTTTGGGTAATCTAGTACTCAATTTACGCTTATGTTTGACAAGGAATGCCATTACACTGGTTTTTAGGTCTCAACACAACAACAAAAGAATCATAGCAGAAATGTTTCCTTCTTATTTCTTTTCGGATTTCCAAACTGCATTCCGTGTCTTCCATCGAAGTACATTGAACGAAAAAAATTACTTTGTTAGCTTCAGGGCCAAAATGGATGGCACAACCTCATCTATTCAATTTCCTGCTTAATCCTAGGAATCATCCACACACATCTGTAGCGGTCGTGAAACTGTAACAGCTCCCTTTTGGATAACTTGGTCATGGTGTATTGTGTCCGAAACTTTGCTCGGTGGCCAATACCTAAACACGGATCTTCCAATGATGTTCTTTATTGGAAGTGGACCCCTGCGTTGTACATTTGCCAAATCAATCAAAAAAATCAACAGAGGTTCCACAATTTAACACAGAAGAGCCATGAAATTATTAGTCATCTTCCAAAGTAGTTACCAGTTGTGAGAGTCGAAGCTTTTATTGCGGTTATCTCCTAGGACAAAGACATAACCTTCAGGGACAAACTGCAAATAAAGACGAAAAGCCAACTTAGCAACATTGTTCTTTTACAACGTTTTAGGTCGAGAATTATTCAACTAGGACGTGGAAGATCGCTTACCATCGGTTCCATTTCATAGTCGATTGGCTCTAAGACAAAATCTTCCATTTGAACAGTATCATTCACTAAGAGCTTTCCATCACAAACCTATAAGATACAGCATCAATAGGTTAGAGAGGAAAATGATACAGAAACACAAAACAAAGGGTAAGGGTCTGTTTCGAGTAGGCTGGTCATCAAGAGGCCACTACAGATGTAATACCAATAAAGGTGAGCAAAGACTTCAATGGATGAATAGGATCAAATCAACAAGTGGATTAGATATAAGGGCTTACTTCAACCCAGTCACCTTCGCTTGCAACTATCCTTTTTATGAAAACATCAGCACAATTGTAACCATGTTCCTGCAATTTTTCAGACGGAGGATATCAAACACCTTTTACACAGGTTTTACAACATATTAAAATACAAGAGAGGATGATTTGGGACCTACCACCAAAACGGGAGGAGCCTTGAAGATGACTATATCTGAAACCTCTGGCTTTCTAAAAAGGTACGAGACCTAACCAGAAACAAAAGCACATATGCAGATCAATAACTCAGCAATCACTCTAGTGAGGGAGATATCATTCAAAATGCACAATTTATATAGCCAAAAAATCCAGTATTCTCACCTTCTCGGCCATAACACGATCACCCACATCAAGAGTAGGATACATAGACGTTGAAGGAATCGACTTTGGCTCGGCCAATGCCGATCGGAAAAGGAGAGAAACCGTCACAGCCGTGAAAGCTGCCTTAGCGTCCTCCGAGCAGATATTCAACAGCTTATTAACCCATCCGTTTCCAACATTCGAGCCTTTATTACTCAACTCCAGCTTCACTTTTGCATCACACGCCGTTCCTCCCCTACCAATCTCAGCAATATCCGTTGACAGTGTCGCCGGAATGCTACAAGGCATCCACTTAGAGCCCCTAAGGAACGACGGGATCACAGAAGAAGTCTTAAAGGGCGAGATCCCGAGGACGTTCATACCCAAAAGATCTGGAGCAGCTGTCATTTTCATGAGGGAGATCATCCCTAGCATAAGCGGACTCTGGCTTCCTTCTTCGAGGAATTCCCTCGCAATGGTGCTGTACATGGAAGCTGGTCGGACACGAGGGCTTGAGCCGGGAGATTTATCCATATCGGGAATCTGATTGTTGCCGAAGAGCCTGGGACGGACCCAACATTCGTAGCACGAGCGGACATCGCCGGTACCGACGCGAGTCCCGCCGGCTGATGAAGCAATGTTCCTGGCAACATAGCTTGAGTACGTGAAGGTGACCCTAAGCGCCATAGATGCAAATTCGAATACGAAATTGACAAATTAGGGGTGAATTGAGGTTTCGATAGAGAGTGAGGAGGTTTTACGGCCTATGGAAGACCTAGAGAGAATTAGCAAGCGATTGTTTAATCAATACGTAAATTAATCGGATCGGAGAATTGGAAAGTCGATCTCCCGGCGAGAGAAACGGAGACTCGTTCCGCCGGAGAGATCGAGTTTTCAGGTGGCAAAACGAACGGGCGAGGAAGAGAGGAGAGAAATCTGGAGATCCCAGAGAGGGGGAAGGTTGAAAGCAGAGAAAGTCTTGTTCTCTCGAGTATAGAGATGTCTCTGACAAAAATAAGGGCCAGATGGGCCCAACAAAAAGTTTATTAGATTTTCTTTTCGGAGACCTTTATGAAAGCGCATGACAGCAGAGTTTTCATGACAGCAGCGCATACGTCATCTCGTATAAGAGATGAGAATATGAGATGCTTCGTTGATATTTCTTTATGGAAATCACTCTATTTTTTTATTCTTTACATGGACATCGAGTACTTAGTCGTTAACTTAGGGAAGTTGAGTTTGACCAAAGATTGGATTTCAGCTGAGTTCACGATTTGTTTAGCCTTTTTTTTAGGAGTCTCCGAAACAGCCTAAAACGAAAATAATTCTCCAAATGGTTTTAATCAATCATGTTTTGTTTTTCAAATGGTTGAGGGGTCAATTTAGTTGTCCATAGGCCATAGCAAACAAACATGGTATCATATACATTTGATGATGCCATTTTTTTAACTAGAGCATTTATGGCTAAAAGTTGAAACTAAAAAGAATGTTACAATTTAAGAAATGGGTTGTGGCAATTTGCAATATGTTATTTTGGTAATCTGTGTGTGGGCCAATGGGCCTAATTATCATCATAAGAAGTTTCTGATAATTAATTTGTGTATAATAATTTAATAGTTAGTCATAGAGACAACAAAGCACCAGTGGTAGAATAGTACCCTGCCACGGTACAGACCCGGGTTCGATTCCCGGCTGGTGCATTGAGCGATGATGATAACGGTGTAGCGATGCTTGGTCATTCGCATTCATCTGACTTTCAGATGATTACCACACTCCTGAGCTCTTTTTTTAATCCCTTCCGATTTCATGTAATTTTTTCATAAGACGTCCAATTTTAAAAGGCAGTTATACAATGGAAACAAAAAGATGTAAATCTGAGACGGAAGATAGAAAATACAAAAGAGAAAAAAAGGTAGCAAAGCGAAATGAAAAATTATTCATCTCCTTTGTTCCTTGAAGAACAAACAATGGGAGTAGCAAACAATGAAACTCACAATCACCAGACAACATAAGACCAACACAAATTTGTCTGTCCTTTCTTGGTTTTGGCACCTCAAAAAAAAAGAATAATAAATCATCGAAAGTGAATCAAAATGAATTTTAAGCCTATAAACAGATTTGCGGCTTCATTTGTCAATACGCAGAGCTACTCTCACTAGCAGAGAGCGAAGGTCCTTCAGATTTGACTAAGCTCGAGCTATTGCTACTTATCTCTAGCCCTTGCAATCTCCCGTTCTGTAGAAACTCCGATACGCTCTGAGCATTCGACATCTCCATCGGATGGCTTGGATTGAAACCATGCATCTGCATTTCCTGGCCGTTGATTGAGCCGTGATATGGTGGAATCGCCATGAATGTTGATGGGGAATACTGAATCTGCTGCATTCCCATGTCATACGAATCTGAATTACCAGAGATCTCCCCTGTCTCCATCTTCATCCTTTCCACTTCTTTCCTCAATGCTTCATTTAGAGCTGTTTATCAAAAGCAGAGATTGAAAATCATAGAAGCGGAATGCACCAAAAATGAATACAAAGAATTAGGTCTTTTGTTTGTTTACCATTACGAAGCTGAGCTTGTTGCTCCATTGCTTGTAACCTGAGTTTCAGATCTGTGTTTTCGTTTGCCAATCCATTCGTGTCCCTCTGGTCAATCAAACAAACAAAAAACGGATTGAGAGAGTTAAATTCCCAAAATCATTGTTGATGCTCCTAAAACTTCCCTATCAAGCTACATTATTCTGAGGAATCGAAAGTTTTAAAAGGAAACCTGGAAAAGAGTAAGCTGAGCAGAGAGAGTGGTGGCTTCGGTTTGAAGCGATTGAACTTTACGCTCAAGTTCCTGAATGTATCTTGCTTTCCTCTCCTTGGAACGTGCTGCAGATTGCCGATTCGCTAATATCCTGTAATCGATCCCATAATCATTGGAAATTCCAATTGATTTTCAATTCTGTAAATAGATTTGGAAAAGATAAGAGGAGGAACCTTTTGGCGCGTTTGGGATCGATGTTCCAAAGCTCGGAGAGCTTTTCGGGAGGCATGGCTTTCTTTGCGTCCATGATTTCATTGGCATACATGGCGCATCCAGCGTCGACGGAATTGCTGTGGCGGTGGCGAGGGCGAGAGGAACCTGGCGGAGGATTGGCGGCGGAAACGGAGTTAGAGGAGAGAGAGCCGGCGGAGGGATTCGGAAATGCGAACGGCGGATGCGGATTTGAGGAGAGGCTGTCGACATCGATGAACGATGAGAAGAGATCGTCGTCCGAGGGGAGGTCGTCGGAGGAAGGTGGTGCGCCGGAGGAGGAGATGAGCGGATCCATGAACATGAACATTGACATGTCATCGGAGCGAGATCGGCGGTGGAAAGAGGAGGGAATGGGATCGGGATTTGGATTAGGATTTGGATTCGGATCGGAGGGAGGGACAATTGCGGCGAGCTTCGGCGGAGGATCAGATTTCTCCATCGGCTTGATTTAAAATCGGAGAAAGGAATGCTGAGAATTCTGCGGTTGGGGCGAAGGAGCGAAATGAGAGCAAATGTGTCTATGGAGGACGAAGATTGAAGAAGAAGGAGATAATGATGGATATGAAGCTTTCTCTCTCTTTGAAATGAAGAGCGTAGGAGGAACTCAACTGTGAGGAGGAGAGAGAAGTGACGTCACTAACTATAAATTGCCATTGAGTTGAGAAAGAAAGTTAATGAATTATGACCATTTTTTATTGGTCGGTTGATAAAATAATATTATTTTATTTGTATTAAAAATTATTGACGAAAAGTAAAAGGCACATTGACACGTGAAGCATCTCAGCATCTTGTCTCCCTCTTTCTATTTTTTTTTTGTTGGCCATAATTATACTAATCTCTTACGTGAACGTGACTAATAATTCGCTTTTATGTTTTTGAACTGGTTAATTGATCTCATAGTACTGTACCACCATTACGTGCTTCAACATGTTTTCTTAAAAAAGCAATTATTGAGTAACATCTCACCACGTCTGATAATTCGCTTTTATGTTTTAAGCCAAATATGTAAGAAGAACAAAGGCAGAAATGAAGTGGTCAAAAAAGTTGGCATTGGAAAATAATAATTTGGAGAGGAAGAGAAGAAATACAGAAATTTGAGAAACTATGTACAGTGTGTATTGTGTGGATGAAGAATTCACTCAACCATGGCGTCATCTACAAACTATGAAGACTATATCTCGTACTGCGCCTGTAGCTCAGTGGATAGAGCGTCCGTTTCCTAAGCGGAAGGTCGTAGGTTCGACCCCTACCTGGCGCGTTTAGATTTATTTTTGTCCACTTCAGCTTTCTTTTGGGCCTGCTCTACATTGGGCTCATTTGGCAATTAGGGGCATCACTTTATTAGCCAAGTGAAATTATTGTCTGAAACGCCAGAAGTGGACCGGTATCAATTAATAACTCGACCTTAAGGCAATTAAGAAGACTAAGAAGTAATAATGATACTTACTTATTACCAGCTAAAGTTTCTTTTCCTGTTCTTTAATTGAATTGAATTTTTTATCCAAGCAGTAGTTATGACTTTTCTTTCATTTAGAGATAACCTTTAAAGATATCAAAACCTGGAAGACTCAAAGTAGATTTTCTATTGTAGATTTACTGTCAGAAAATGAGTTTTATAAATTTTCAAGAGAGAAACCAATCTGTGTAGGAAAGTTCTCTAACCGTGTAAAATTTCACAATATAAAATAACAATTACTGTCATAATCAACACCATTTTTGATGATAAATTTACAAGCAAAAACAATATAACGACGGTTGAGTTGGTTTCTTATTGCTGTACTATTTGCTAGTGGTATGACTTTTTAATACAAAATAAAATAAAATTACAAGGTGGAATAAGAAAAGACCGCACTCGCACTTGCACGATGTAGCATTGTACCTACTGTCCATTTCTCAAATATGAAAGGGGAGTTTTATAAGTAAAAAAACGACAAAAAGGTCAAAGGGACAGGTCACAAACGCAAACAAACACAAATTAAGAAAGGAAGAAAAAACAGAAAGATAATAACTAAAGGGTGTTTTGACGAAAGCAGAAGAAGGTGGCTGGCGTTGAGTAATGGCGGCGGCGAAAGAGAAACTTTGGTGACGCCCTCGTCGATCCCCTCCACGGATTGAAATAGTCAAAATTAGAAAATGTCGTTTCCTCACTCTTCAATGCTCTCAACAAACTTCAACCACTTTCCTCTTACTTTCTCTTCTCCCTCTGCTTCTGTTTCAGTCTATACCTGGTCATGGCCTTTTCCTTTTAACTCTCTCTCAGTTTCGCGTCTTGGGTCTCCTCTGTTTCCTCCCTCGATATGTGCTCGTCACGTGTCTCTCGTCTCCTACCTCTTCTCTTCTTCTTCTGTTGCTGGTCTTCTGCTTTTGCTCAAGACGCCATCACCAATCCCGTCGAAGGTTTGCTTTACCCGTTTCTTATTGTTGATTCGCTTTCTCTTTTGCTAAGATCTTCAAACAATCTGTGTCTGCGATATGGGTTTTCTTCGCTTGCTCCATCATTTCGTGTTGATTCTTTTTTGGATTCAGTGAGGGCTCTGCGAGCAATAAAAGACAGCTTAAACGACCCCGTTCGGAGACTGCGCAATTGGAGGGGAGGAGATCCGTGCAGTTCGAATTGGACTGGTGTCCTCTGCTCCAATTCCTCTCTTGATGATGGTTATCTTCACGTCCAAGAACTGTATTGTCTTCTTCACTCACTGTTGCTCCTTTGTTTTGTCGATTCTTAACAATTCTCTTCCTTTGAGAGAAATGTTTGAAAATCTTTTCCTTTTTTTTGGTTACTTGAAGGCAATTGTTCAGTATGAATCTCTCAGGGAGCTTGTCACCGGAGCTTGGCCGGTTGACTCGTCTTACTATCTTGTACGTGCTTATACGCCATAAGTTAGCTTCATCTTTTTTACCTGTAATGATCTTCATACCCAATGGTGAAAGAACCTTCTTTTCTCTAATGCCAGGGATTTCATGTGGAACAAGATAACCGGAAGTATACCCAAGGAAATTGGGAATATCAAGTCTTTGGAACTCTTGTAAGTCTTAGAAGTTTTGGCTTATTTATTAGTTTTGGCTTCTAATCTGATGTGACACTGCACTTTTCCCTTTTGCAGGCTATTGAATGGAAACCTTTTAACCGGAAACTTACCGGAGGAGCTTGGGTTTCTACCAAACTTGGACAGAATACAGATTGATGAAAACCGTATATCAGGACCACTTCCCAAATCGTTTGCGAATTTAAACAAAACGAAGCACTTGTGAGTACTTTTAATCTCATGTCATATTCTACATAAGTGTTTTGCTTATAGCGGTTACTTTACACCTCTTTTAAGTATGTTACATTAATTGCCTTCTTTGTCCATCTTATCTTCTTCTTCCAGTCACATGAACAATAATTCAATCAGCGGGCAGATACCACCCGAGCTTGGAAGCCTACCTTCCATTGTTCACATGTGAGTTGGTCCTAGGCTTATTTGAATCTTTCTTTTTAAAAATGTTCTCTTTTTGTACCTAATCTCAGCTTTTATGTCTACATCATGCTTTAAATATCTACAGCCTTCTTGACAACAACAATTTATCTGGCTATCTTCCTCCCGAGTTATCAAACATGCCAAATTTGCTTATCCTGTAAGTTTATGTCACAGTTTCTGTTGATTTCCCTGTGACTCCTGTCACCATACTCACTGGTGATCCATCCATTTATAGTTTTCTTTTGACTTTTTTTTTGGTTTTCTCGTGTTTATTTTGGCAGACAATTAGATAACAATCACTTTGATGGGACCACGATTCCACCTTCTTACGGAAACATGTCTAAACTTTTGAAAATGTAAGTGCTACTTTCACAATGTATATTGAACCCAAAGTCTATTGTCACCTTTGTGTCTCGATCTTTTTGGACATAAGCTGTATTTGTATGATATACTAACATATGCATACTTTTCTACGTGTCCACGGGCAGGAGTCTTAGGAATTGCAGCTTGCAAGGGCCAATGCCTGATCTTAGCAGTATCCCGAACCTTGGTTATTTGTAAGTTTATAACATCTCTAGCTGCTTTCTTCAATAATCCTACAACTCCCTTGGCGAATTAAATTTAATATCATATGTTGCTGATTGTTCGACATGAATTCCAGGGACCTAAGTCGAAATCAGTTGAATGGATCTATACCTACAGGGAAGCTTTCTGATAGTATCACAACCATGTAAACTGCTTAGCTCCTTTTCATATTTCTGGCCTTTGATTTACTCTGAGCTCTGTACTGTGATTAGTATTCCTTTATTTAGTTTTTTTTTTTTTTTGTTAGAAATGGATTGCTTTTAAATTTGACATCTTCTGATGAAAACACTGCAGTGATCTGTCAAATAACAGTCTAACTGGAACCATTCCCACAACTTTGTCAGGCCTTCCACGGCTTCAAAAGCTGTAAGTGTGTCTAAATCGGTGTAATGAGCTGTTGTTCTATCATTTTTGGATATGAAGATGGCTGATTGCATGTTTTGTTTGTCTACCTAATGTGGCAGGTCGGTCGCAAACAATGATCTGAGTGGTTCCATTCCCTCTAGCATATACCAGGACAGAGTCTTGAATTCAACCGAGACTCTTATCGTGTAAGACTGTTTAAAAAACAATCACATCTCCTTTCCTTTGACTTACAAGCTCTCCCAACTTTCTTGCTATTATCTCTTGACGACCGTCGTTATATATCTTTCAGGGATCTACGGAACAATAGGTTTTCAAATATTTCTGGCAGATCCGATCCCCGCCCAAATGTCACCATCTGGTTTGCTTCTATGCCCATGCATACTTATTTCTGCTTTGCATATACATCTCTTTGATCTTGTTGCTCATTATCAAATGTAATACACTCTTTCCACTTTTCTGGCATCAATTTGACATTGTTTGTTTTCCAGGCTTCAGGGGAATCCGTTATGCTCAGTTGGAAACCTGCTTCAGTTCTGTGGAGCTTTAACTGAGGAAGACAAGAATCAGGGACCCACCAATACAACTACAACTTGTTCTGACTGTCCACCGCCATATGAGTTTTCTCCAGATACTCTTAGACGGTGCTTCTGTGCTGCTCCTCTGCTTGTTGGATATCGGCTGAAAAGTCCTGGTTTCTCGGATTTTGTTCCTTACGTATCCGAGTTCGAGCAATACATCACCTCTGGTCTTAGTTTGAATCTGAATCAGCTGCGCATTGACTCATTCCGGTGGCAAAAAGGACCTAGGCTTAGAATGTACTTGAAGTTCTTCCCTGTTTTTGGTTCCAATGCCAACAACTCTTTCATATTCAATCGGAGCGAGGTTCGGCGAATAAGGGGCATGTTCACTGGATGGAACATCCGAGACGAAAATCTGTTTGGTCCTTATGAGCTTATGAATTTCACTTTGTTAGATGTCTACAGAGATGGTTCGTTAGTGGCAACTATATTCGTCCTCTCATGTTTATCTTAAAACAAATAAATGATTGTCCTGCTTCTTTTTTATGTTTTGCAGTGTTTCCTGAAGTTTCTTCGTCTGGTGTAAGTAAGGGTGCACTAGTGGGAATCATTCTTGGTTCCGTTGCAGCTGCGATTACGCTAACCGCTATTATTGCCCTAATCATTTTGAGGAAACGTATGAAAGGATACACTGCGGTTACTAGGAGAAAGCGATGTAAGCACTTTTCTTTTTATGTTCAGAGTAGGTTATCTTGTTTGTTTTTGGTGTAACAATGTTTTGATTCATCCATGGTGCAGCTTCCAAGGCTTCTTTGAAAATAGAAGGAGTAAAGAGCTTCACATATGCTGAGATGGCTCTGGCTACGGACAACTTCAACAGCTCTACTCAAATTGGGCAAGGAGGTTATGGAAAGGTTTACAAAGGTACACTTGGAGATGGAACGGTTGTGGCGATTAAAAGAGCACAAGAGGGATCACTGCAGGGTGAGAGAGAGTTCCTAACTGAAATTGAGTTGTTGTCGAGATTGCATCACAGAAACCTTGTTGCTTTGCTTGGATTCTGTGATGAAGAAGGCGAGCAGGTAACTTTTTTTCCTAAAAACCCTCTTCTTGTTGTGGTCTAAAATCTTTTCTGTTTCTCTTATTGTTTGTATTGTCAAAACGTATAGATGCTTGTTTATGAGTACATGGAAAATGGTACTTTGCGAGACAACATTTCTGGTATGTTTTGCTTATTCACCGAGTCAGTTCTAGTGTTACTTGTTCCATGTGGATAACACTTTAAAATTTGTGTGTGTTTGGCAGTTAAGTTAGAAGAGCCGTTAGACTTTGCGATGAGGATGAGGATTGCTCTAGGTTCAGCCAAGGGAATCCTGTATTTACACACAGAAGCTAATCCGCCGATATTCCATCGAGATATCAAAGCTAGCAACATATTGTTGGACTCAAGATTCATCGCAAAGGTTGCAGATTTTGGACTCTCAAGACTTGCACCAGTACCTGATATGGAAGGCATCTCACCTCATCATGTCTCTACTGTTGTAAAAGGAACTCCGGTAAGATCACAATCCTGCATTGCTTTCTGTATCATTGTTTCTCAAAACTCATGAACTGAGACTTTTTCTTTGCAGGGTTACCTTGATCCGGAATATTTCTTGACGCATCAATTGACTGATAAAAGCGATGTGTATAGTTTAGGCGTAGTGTTCTTGGAGCTTTTGACAGGAATGCATCCAATCACACATGGAAAGAACATAGTTCGAGAGGTAATTCTAGTTATAGATGAGATACTAAGAGCTTTCTCTCCTTCTTGGGTCATTATCTGAGAACAGTTTGGGATGTTCTTTTTGCCGTCAGGTCAACATTGCTTACCAGTCTGGTTCGATATTATCAGTCGTGGATAAGAGAATGAGCTCAGTTCCACCTGAATGCATTGAAAAGTTTGCAACTTTAGCGTTGCGTTGCTGCAGAGAGGAGACCGATGCGAGGCCTTCAATGGCGGAAGTTGTTAGAGAACTGGAGATCATATGGGAACTGATGCCTGAATCTCACACAGCCAAAACAGCGTATCCGTCTGAGACAACGAGTCAGCCATCATCATCATCATCAATCATGAAGAATCCGAATCCTTATACGTCAATGGATGTCTCTGGCTCTGACCTTGTCAGTGGAGTTGTTCCCTCCCTTGCACCTAGATAGCAACTTTCTTGGAATCATACTCCATACATTCCTCTGTTTGATTATTCAGTGGGTTTGTTTGATTTGTTTCTTTGTATTGTTGTATAGGAAGAAATTAGTGTAATCAATGTAAGAGTAGTAGTATATGTTGCAGACAAGTGATTATTTTTGGTCCTTGTGAAATTTGCTGCCAATTATGGTCTTGTTATGTGATTTATGAAGTTTTGTGTGTGTGTGTGTGTTTGTGTGTGTTCTGCTTATTCTGTGTTGTTATTTGGATCATTTGCCTACGAATCAAGGACGAATTTAGCTACTTTCTTCTAGCATAAATGTTCTTGAATTATACACTTTCCCAAGTTACACAACCAATATAAGACTAAAACACATTATAGAGACTTGTCTCAATTTTTTTCATTATTGAAAATACATTTCCATAGGGAACACAAATTTGTTTTTAACATAGATATGGCTTCACGAGGGGAACCAAGGAGCTGCTTAGGTGCATGGACATAACTTCGTTGGTCGAACCAACGAGCTTGCCACCGATGAAGACTGCTGGGACAGCCTTTGGACAGCCTAGCCTCATTAGTGCCTTCTCAATCTCTCGGCACTCTGGGTCCTTGTCGATCTCGTGGATCTTAGGGTTAACCCCGAGATCTTGAAAGAGGACTTGGACCGCGTAGGACAAACAACACGAGCTCTTGCTGAATATAACCACTCCTCTCTCGGACGACATTCTCATAACCTTGTCCATTTTCTTGATTTTACTTGAATTCTTGAAGAATAAAATGAAGATGTAAAAGAAGAAGAAGAAGATGGACTGAAAGGAGCCTTTAGAACAAAGAATTCATGAGATCAAACCTGGTTTTGCTTGTGACTCTAGTTGCTTGAGCCGCAGGCTATTTATAACATGATAAAGGAAGAATCAGAATCCCACACACTGAAAGAAAGGCAGAGATCACAAGAAGATCGTTGAAAATGTTGTTAAGTTTGTTAAAAACGAATTTATTAGGAACATGATTATTCGAGGAGACCGAACCTTTGCTTCGGCTTTACCCATTTTTGCAAGGACCCAAAAAGCTTTGATCTTTCCTTTTAGATGCAAAGATGCGGTCTCAATGATACTCCTACAAGTTGCTAAAAAGAGTCTATTTGATGTTGAATACTTGATGCTTTTGGACCTTTTTTTTTTTTTGAACAACTATGCTTTTGGACCATATTTGATTTATTCTGCAGATTCTATGAATAATGGAATCTTGGTGGGCCAAACTGGAACAAAAAATCCACTTGCATTCAACTTTTCATAGCTATTTGGACTTGATTGGGTCTTAATATAAAAGCCCACACTTTTGGCCTATTCTTGTCTCCAAGACTCCAACGCAAACCTTGCCATGAATTCATGTGTGGTTTTAACTTTTAAATCAAAGGTTGTAGTACACATAATGGTTAAGGAATCATATCAGAAACATTAATTAGGCAATGGGAAAGTGAAGAGCTCAAAATACAATCTCACGAGATAATTCCTAGAAAAATCAGAAAAACTAAAATGAAGAAGAAGAAGAAGAAGAATGAGACTGATAGATAATTAATGGAGAGGAGAGAATCAGATTCACCACAAAATCGTTTTTCGCGCCATATAATTCCGATGAGGATAATCAAAAAGATAATTTTCTAGGCTTTATAGCAAAAAAACCCCTCAACTAAAGATGGATCGCAATAAAACCCCTCAGCTATTAAAGTAATGTAAAAACCCCTCAGGTTTAGTTTTTTTTAATGTTGTGACCCCTCCGTCCTCTCTGTCGTCAAAACTGGACGGCACCCGTTTTACCAAAACGCAGCGTTCTGTTTAATCAGAAAAACGACATGTTTTTAGTTTTAAAACAACACGCTATGTGCTCTAAACAACATGGTGTCTGAAAATCCGATTTTGAAATCTCTAAATACATTAAACCTCTAAAATTCCCAAATTAAAACCTAAATCGACGAACCCTAAATTCTCAAAGTGAGATTGTGTGAAGTTTGTTTGGATTCTTAGTCGATTAGAAGAGATTGGGGGTGTTTTCTTTCTTCAATCACTTCCATTTCTGAAGAAAATCCAGTGAATTTGGAGAAAGAGTTGAAGAGTGTAGGATTCCTGCGAAATCAATTGGGAGAGATTTAATGTTGCAGGAGCTTACACAATGATAAGGTAACTATTTTTTCGTGATTTCTACTTATTGCAGACATGTAGCAATTGTCGACAAACCGGACACAACAAACGCAATTGTAAACTCGATCCGGTGCCTAAACCACCAAATCTGCCTCCAGGGAGACCTTTGAAGAGACAGGGACCTAAACCACCAACTGCAGGAAAACCTTCAAAGAAGAAAAAAATCACCGAATAGCTTTTTAAGAATGGAACATGTTTAGTTAGAATCAGCTCAAGTAAACTCAGCTATTAATGTTGTTTTTTTGGATTTGGCTAAGGTGTTTGGAACCTTTCTTCACAATCTACTGTTTCTTGTCTCTGAAATTTAATGTTATCTTTGTTGGTGTTTTGCAATGAAAATGACACAGTAAACTCAAATTATATTAAGAAGAACAGAGAACAAAATATATAATCAAGGTTAAAATAGCAACTGAAACTAAAACACTAAAATCTCATACTCTAAAACTTACTTCTAAAACTCTCAATCACTTTAATGACCTCACTCATGTCTTGTTTCATATCAGCTATATCTTTTTTTATCTCAGCCAAATCTTTAGCCATCATCAATTGTTTCTCAGCCAAAACATCAAATTCTTTAAGATGAGCTTCATCCATCCACTTGAAAACGTGATTTAGACCCCAAATTGCTCCACATCGATAGAATTTTCTTCCATGATTCTGTTTTGTTGTAGATTCTAACAGAATTATTAATGCTCCACATTGGCACTTCCTAGGTATTCCAGGAGACATTTCCATCGAATATCACCTTCTTCACACTTGATTTACACTTTCTTCACACTTGAGTCATACCTTCTTCACACTTTCTTCACACTGAAAAAGAAAAACAAACAAAGGAAATCAAATTAAAATCTTTTGGACAAAAACAGAAAAGAGGCACAACTGTGGGCAATAAAACTCAGAGCTTCAGTTTGTATTCTACATATATGAGCTCAGTGATAAAATGTCTACCCTAAATTTTGGATCTTGAATTGGGGATTTTTTGTTGAAACTCTCGATGAATGCAAAACATGTTGTTGTTTTTCTGATAAAATAAAACGCTGCGTTTCGATTAAACAGGTGCCGTCCAGACTTGACGACAGAGAGGACGGAGAGATCACGACATTAAACAAAATAAAACTGAGGGGTTTTTTCATTATGTTAATAGCTGAGAGGTTTTATTGCGATCCATCTTTAATTGAGGGGTTTTCTTGCTATAAAGCCAATTTTCTACAAATGAATTGAATTGAAACGGAAAAAAAGAAATATTGAACTGAGACTTGAAAGTACGGTTATCAATCTAACGGTTGTTATACGTTACAATATACAGATAACAAGGATCAACGGTCAGGATTTTAGCCAACAAAAAATGAATTTTTTTCTTTCTCTGTAATCTTCACTGCGAGAGTTCTTTACCAAACATTTTTTCTTCCGTATGATGAAATCAATTTCCAAATTCGGATATAACCCTCTGCTTAAATATAGCCGATGACGAAACTTTTGCTTCATAGCTCTGTTTTGCTTTAGAGTCCTCATTATACAGTGACGACGAACTTATCAGCATGAATTTGCGTTTTCAAAATCCCGTAAAGTGTGGTGACCGGAGTTCCTTATTCTCCGCACTGAAGACCTCGAACCACGCGTATCACAAGCTGGGTTCTTCGAAATTGAGGTTCCACGGTCGAGTTTTAGATAATCGGAAGAAGAATCTAACGGTTACAGTGAAATCTGTTTCTTCAAGTGCGATTACTACCGTAAAGGAGACGAAGAGAGATGCAATCGGCGGAGGAGAGAGCGTGTACGACGCGATTGTCATCGGCTCGGGGATTGGAGGATTGGTTGCAGCGACTCAGCTGGCAGTTAAAGAAGCTAGGGTTTTAGTTCTGGAGAAATATCTGATTCCTGGTGGGAGCTCTGGCTATTACGAAAGAGATGGTTATACATTCGATGTTGGCTCTTCCGTGATGTTTGGGTTCAGCGATAAGGTTAGTCTCTCTTCATCTTCTTCAAAAGTTTTGATTTTTAGATTTTAGTCCCTAAAGTTGAAGCAAATGCCTTAAATTGAAGGGAACAGGGGAATCTAAACTTGATAACTCAGGCGTTGAAGGCAGTAGGTCGTAAGATGGAGGTTATACCTGATCCCACCACTGTCCATTTCCATCTTCCCAATGATCTCTCTGTTCAGATTCATAGAGAGTACGATGATTTCATCTCTGAGCTCACGAGCAAGTTTCCCCACGAGAAGGAAGGGATCCTCGGATTCTATGGAGACTGCTGGAAGGTCTGATGTGATTTGTTTTGAAGTTTTTGACGAGTGTTATGCTGTGTATTTACATTACAAGAGCTTTACTTTGGGTTTTAACAGATCTTCAACTCGTTGAACTCCCTGGAATTGAAGTCGCTTGAAGAGCCTCTCTATCTTTTTGGACAGTTCTTTCAGAAGCCGCTTGAATGCTTGACACTCGGTATTCCTCTATGGGACTCTTAAATCATGTTTGTTGTACAGGGGAACACGCAGCAATATTTACTGTTGTTGTGTTATTATGTGTCTTGTACAGCTTATTACTTGCCCCAAAATGCTGGGGCTATAGCTCGGAAGTACATAAAGGATCCTCAGTTGTTGTCTTTCATTGACGCAGAGGTGAGAAATAACATTTTTGTCTAAACCTGCGCAAGTTGCTTTACCCTAGCGGATTGTGGCATGATGATCACTCACTCTTCATATTTTCCTGCAGTGTTTCATTGTGAGCACAGTCAATGCTTTGCAGACGCCAATGATCAATGCAAGTATGGTATGATTCATGTTTTTTGTTGTTTTTGGTGTCTACATGTGTTTTCCCTTCCGTTTTTGTCATTTCTTATATGTTCAAGGACAGGTTTTATGTGACAGGCACTATGGAGGAATAAACTACCCTGTTGGTGGCGTTGGTGGGATTGCTAAGTCTTTAGCAGAAGGACTTGTTGATCGAGGCGGTGAGATACTCTACAAGGCTAATGTGAAAAGCATAATACTTGATGATGGAAAGGCTGTAAGTTTCTGAATCACTCTTGCTACATTGTAACCTTTCCTTCAACTTTTTAGGTTAAAAATTGTTTTTTTCTTCTCTGGACCTGGAATTTCAGGTCGGTGTAAGACTTGCAGATGGAAGAGAGTTTTTCGCTAAAACCATAATTTCAAATGCTACAAGATGGGATACGTTTGGTAAGAGAGAATAATGGCTTGTGTAGTTGTCGAATATGTGTCTTCTTTTGTAAGAATACTTACAATGTTACTGGCGTGCTGTAGGGAAGCTGTTAAAAGGAGAAAAGCTTCCAAAGGAAGAAGAAAACTTCCAGAAAGTCTATGTCAAGGCTCCATCTTTTCTTTCAATCCACATGGGTGTTAGAGCAGAGGTTCTTCCTCCAGATACAGATTGCCATCATTTTGTGCTCGAGGTTTGTTAGTTTCCTACTAAGATCTTATCCCTTGGCCGAGTTTGGGAATTTTCGATTGCAACTTTGTTCTTTTGTTGCATATGTAGGACGACTGGAAGAATCTGGAGAAGCCTTATGGCAGTATCTTCCTCAGCATTCCAACCATTCTCGATCCATCTTTGGCTCCAAAT
Organism: Microthlaspi erraticum; assembly: GCA_902728155.2. Classification (NCBI taxonomy): domain Eukaryota; kingdom Viridiplantae; phylum Streptophyta; class Magnoliopsida; order Brassicales; family Brassicaceae; genus Microthlaspi; species Microthlaspi erraticum. Next base: position 531,676 of record CACVBM020001051.1, read on the forward strand.
GGTCGACATATACTGCACATATTCACAACTTCTTCCATCGACGATTGGGAGGTAAGGCTGTGCTTAGAGGAATGAGACCAAGATTTTAATTGCAAATTTAGAAACATTTTCTGGAATTATATCTTTATTTCTCGAAATATCTAAATTTCGGTTAGGGACTCCCTCCAAAAGAGTATGAGGCGAAAAAAGAAGAAGTGGCAGCTGGAATAATACAGAGGCTGGAGAAAAAACTGTTTCCAGGGCTTAGTTCATCTATTACGTTTAAGGAGGTTAGGCTTCTTTTCTCGCCACACAATGTAGAGATTGGTATGTAAGAAGAATCGATCTCTGTAAAAGTAGTTCTTGGTCATATGAAAAATCTGTATATCCAGTACATGAGAGCAAGCATATGCCTTATTTGGGTATATAGCCTGTATTATATATGTAAAGGGTTTTTCTTTTTCTGAGGCAGGTGGGAACACCAAGAACACATAGGCGATATCTTGCCAGGGATAAGGGAACTTATGGGCCAATGCCAAGAGGAACCCCAAAAGGGTTATTAGGGATGCCATTCAATACAACGGTAACACAAAGAAAGATAGATATGATGAGTCCTTGGTTAGTTCTGCTGCTGAAAGAGTGATTTGACAAATGATAATAATAGGCTATAGATGGTCTGTACTGCGTGGGGGATAGTTGTTTTCCTGGTCAAGGAGTTATAGCTGTGGCTTTCTCGGGAGTCATGTGTGCTCATCGTGTAGCTGCTGACATTGGTGAGAAAACGCCGTCCTTATTTTTTTGCAATCTGTTAAATAGACTTGTTGTTGATTACTTTGAGCATAAGAAGCAAATCACATTCATCCTTTGATTTGGTAGGGCTTGAGAAGAAATCACGGGTACTTGATGCTGGCCTTCTTGGTTTACTTGGCTGGTTAAGGACACTCGCGTGATTCTAAGGATGCAGGCGACAAAGCTTGTGAAGAAGATCAATGGAGCTAGTGTTCCCATTCCCAAGTCTATGAAAGCGGCTTTACAATATGAACATGATCATTCGATGATACAAAACCTTTATGAGCCAAAACAAGGAAATCGTATGCAGAACAGAACCATGTTTGGTATTTATCTTGTTCTTTTTTATATATTATTAAAATCAATAATTCAGAGAGTAGGTTTGCTGTGTTCAATTTTTGTGTGTCGACGACATTGGTGAAGCACATTTCAAAGCGTGTTAATATGGTATGTGGAAAACAAACATGCTTAATGATCAATCGGTTTTTCAATGCTGAGCATATACGTCAACAATTTTAAATTATTGCGTTTTTGGATTAAATTTTGATGTGATGTGATTGTTAACCAGCAAAATTTTCTCTCCGAACCTTCTTAATATCGTGACAGTGATTAATGATGGCAACGCAATGAGAAACCAGATTATTGGAGGACAAAAATTAAGTCATCACTAAGTTATTGTATGTTAGTATGTTACGATATGATACAATTGAAAATGATATGCATGCAGCATATGGTCATGTCTTTATTATTGTTTATTGCATGTCTACACGTATATATCAAAGGGTGCAATAAATTTTGCAGTGACTTTTGAAACTCATCAAGCTCTCAACAATGGCGACCATTCCCTCCCACAGCCTTCTTCTTCCAAATCCAGTCAACCTGCAAACAGCTCACTCTTTTCCCCTAAAACCACACTTGCCGCAATCTACTATGATCACTTTTCCGACAAGATCATCGCCGGCGATGGCTATTTCCAGAACCGAAGGAGCTTCAGTATCGCCGAGGGTCGAGCCGGAAAGCTATGGGATTACGACGGCAGAGGATATTCGCCGTCGGGACAGAGAAGCTAAAGAGTCCAAGAGGCTGAGGGACACGTGGCGGAAGATCCAGGGAGAAGACGATTGGGCCGGGTTAATGGATCCGATGGATCCTGTTTTGAGATCCGAGCTGATACGGTACGGAGAAATGGCCCAGGCCTGTTACGACGCCTTCGATTTCGATCCGTTTTCCAAGTACTGTGGGAGCTGCAGATTCACGCGCAAAAAGTTCTTCGACTCGCTCGGGATATTCGATTCCGGTTACGAGGTGGCGCGTTACCTCTACGCGACGTCCAACATCAACCTTCCCAACTTTTTCTCGAAATCGAGATGGTCCAAAGTGTGGAGCAAGAACGCCAATTGGATGGGATACGTGGCGGTTTCCGACGACGACGAAGCCAAGCGCCGCCGTCTCGGACGCCGCGACATCGCCATCGCCTGGAGAGGGACCGTCACGCAGCTCGAGTGGATAGCTGACCTCAAGGATTTCCTCAAACCGGTATCCGGAAACGGGTTCCGGTGCCCCGACCCGACCGTTAAAGCCGAATCCGGGTTTCTGGATCTCTACACTGACAAAGACACGACCTGCAATTTCTCGAAATTCTCGGCGCGAGAGCAGGTTCTGACGGAGGTGAAGCGGCTGGTGGAGAGGTACGGCGACGAGGAAGATGATCTGAGCATCACGGTGACGGGACACAGCCTAGGCGGCGCGTTGGCGGTGCTAAGCGCGTACGACGTGGCGGAGATGGGACTGAACAGAACGCGGGGAGGGAAGGTGGTTCCGGTGACGGCGTTCACGTACGGAGGACCACGAGTGGGGAACATTCGGTTCAAGGAGAGGATGGAGGAGCTGGGAGTGAAGGTGTTGAGAGTGGTGAACGAGCACGACGTCGTGCCGAAATCGCCGGGACTGTTTTTGAACGAGCGTGCGCCTCACGCGCTGAAGAAGCTGGCGGGAGGATTGCCGTGGTGCTACTGCCACGTGGGGGAGAAGCTGGCCTTGGATCACCAGAACTCGCCGTTTCTCAAATCATCCGTCGATCTTTCCACCGCTCATAACTTGGAAGCTCTCCTCCATCTCCTTGACGGGTCAGTTCTTTCTTTTCCTCTTCTCATCCTCACTTTGAAAATGGTTCGAATCAAGTTCATGAAATGCAACAGGACTTTCTTAAATTTTGTTTTCTTTGCATATCATTTTCTCAAACACCATTTTAGGTGTCGTGACATAAACGTTAATTTTGTTATCAGATAATCATTAGGAGTAATAATAATACTAATAATTTAGAGAAAACATGATTACTTAATTAATGTATGAACATAATGTTCTGTCAGATAAGGTAACCTTAGAGAAGTCAAAGACTTTATCGGGACAGATCTCGATTATCTTCGAGATTTGAGCAATCTCACATTTTTCAACAACCTTCTTTAAATAATACGATCGATCTTAAAGAACTAGTCCAAGTACCTTGTGCTCAATAAAATGCGGGTAATGAGAACGTGACCATATAATTTGAATTACTATGTGGCGATGCTTTGTGGGTGGGTGGGTGGTGAGATAATTAATGAAACGAGTTAAATTTTATAGTATAGTTTTAAAATGTTGTTGCCATGTCGTTATCTTCGTGGTATGCTTTAGTTGCTTACTTGCTTTATCTAGATCACTCTCAATGTGGAAATATTACACAACGCATAGATCATTTTAGTTTTTATCACAGAACAAGTACTTGTTTTGTGTTTGTATTATCGAGAAAATCAATTAGCTAAAGAGTGACTATAAATTGGGAAATGTACAGATATCATGGGAAAGGACAGAGATTCGTGTTATCTAGCGGGAGAGATCCAGCGTTAGTGAACAAAGCATCTGATTTTTTGAAAGACCATTTTATGGTGCCACCGAATTGGCGCCAAGATGCAAACAAAGGAATGGTGAGGAACACGGAGGGCCGTTGGATTCAACCAGATCGCATCCGTGCAGAGGATCACCATGCTCCTGACATACATCATCTTCTCACCCAACTCCAATATCCCTCACAACTTCTGTAATTAAATCAGATTTGTTTTCTTTTTTTCATTTGTGTAATTTGTTTTTCGTGTTCCAAAACCAAAAACCAACATATTCGTATTAGGGAATAAAAACATACTTCCTCCCTTTCTTTAATAATTGTCTTTATAATCTTGTAAACACAGATTAAGAAATCATTAAATTTTTGATTCTTTCAAAATAAATATGTTTTATCATCAACTTCAATAGAGTTCAACCAATAAAAATATGCAGAATTTAAACAGTCAAAATAAACAAAATACATTAACTTTTGCATTGATTTGTAAAAAAACCATTTACTTGTGAACAAAAAAATTTCTCTAAAAGGCTAGTTTCAAAGTAAATTTTCTAGTCTTCATCAAGTTGGGGTCAGTCTTCGGTCTCACACGCTTCTGGATCAATCACATCAAAATCCTCCCACCAAGAAACAAGTCCCAAACCATCATCATCCAAATTCCCCTGCACATTTCACCCAAAAAAAGGTTGATAACTGGAACGAAAAAGGCCAAACTTAAAACAAAGACTTTGGTACCTAGAAGAGAGGAAGTGGAATCAGGTGGCTAATCATATATAACCATGCAAAATACAGGTGGAGAAGCTTCAGAGAGTGAACTTACAGTGACCACCATAGGAGCAAAAGGCTTTGCGTCCTCAGCTCGCTCAATTGGGACTGTCGGATAGCTGATGCTCTCAACTCGAAACTTGATCTGCCATTTACAAGGCCACATTATAAAGAGAGGCCGCTTTCGAAAATTAATGCTTAATAGAGAAATCGGGGAACCAAAGTTTAAACCTGACAGGAATCGTCAATATCGTAGTCTTGGCCATCATGTTCCCACACCCATCTCTTTTGATTCCTGTTCACAGATATCCATTTATACTTTTTTTCAAGCTCCTAGTCATAGTTGGAGAGATGAAATATTCCAGGACACATTTTCCTTACCTGTTATAAGGGTCAGCTTCACAGCGGGAGGTGGTCGGTAAAAATGGAGCAGGCACATAAATATCCTCAAAGAATCCAAGTGTTACTGCCAAACAAAAGAGGTATCACAAACTATGCAAATGAAATCATAATATCAAAGCATAAGCTAATATTAATTATGTATGTGCCCATGGATATACTACTCACAGCGCAAGCCATTGGCATCAGATTCTTTCAACTTTGCAGATATGACCTCACCAACAAATGGACGAAACACCACAATTCTAAAACCTACCTACACTCACAATCACACGGGAAAACAAAATATTAACAATACAAGCATGAGATATTTAGTCAAGGCCGTACATATATTTAGCAAAGCCTGCAATCTAAAACATTTACCTGATAGGTCGCAGCACCATCTCCGGGTAAAACAAACCCTCCTTCTACTGATTTGATGTCGTAAACTGATACGCAAAGGCCCAAATTTGCCAAAACCTTTCATATCAAATCCCAATTTGATAAAATTAGCCAATGTATATAAGAAGACAAAGGAGAAAAAAACACAAGGCTAATGACCAAACCTTGTCCAAGAACACATTTTGAAGCACCGACTTAATGGCATCTTCGAGTGGGAGGTTAAGGAGATGCGGAGGCACTCTCACTGTATGTTTGAGCTCGCTAAGATAGAACATTTCTACAGATTCTCAATGTTCGATTCCCAAAGCCACTGTAAAGTTGATGCGTAGTAACAAACAACCAAAGGCGCAGAATCAGAACATTTAAACAATCACATGCCAATCATCGAAGTTCAATATTCAAAACCTAAAACACAGTAGTAGAAATTCAATCCGAAAAATTGAAGAGATTTCATCATTTGGAGTCATCATTTGGGCTCTTATATAATCACTGGAAAACTGCAGAAATTTAGATGGTAAAAGCTCGGAACAGTGTATTGATTACAAACATAAGCATCCCTAGTCAAACAAGATTTAGCAGATCAAGCAAGCATCGTAAAGGTAATTTATAAAAAAACGAATGCAACTCACCTTAAAATTGGAAATCGCTGATCTGATTTTGAGGAAGAAAGCCTATAATTTGGGGATTTCGACGAAGAGGAAGAGAGGCTTCGTAGAATCGATGGCGGGAATAAGCTACCCGTTTAGTGAAGAAGATTGGAACTTTGAGCGAGTGATTGCTCGATTCAAAAAACCCTAAAACACAACAGAGAATTACACAACCGACCTACTATTTATAAATATTTTATAATTGAATCCTGAAGTTTCTTTTGTTTAATCTAAGCCCACAAGTTTTTGTTCTGTTCCATTTGGTTCTGCAACTCATTGAAACGAGAATGTTTTACACAGGAAAAGGTCTCATGATCTTTACATAAATTTTACAAATACAAAGCAATATTTTCGCTTGTGTTCACTAGAAAGGAAGAGAGACCGAGTGGAAGTTTTCAGAGGGAAAGTCCAGAATCCTCATCTTCATCAAGGGAAGAAGCGTATGTAAAGTAAAGAGCCCAGATCAAACCAAACACACCAAAAAGAATCCAGCCTAACAGGTTATTGCTCAGACCAAAAGGTAGTCCTGTTCCTTCCGTCGACATCCTGTCGTCCACCAACGCCATTGCTGGGCTACTACTCATCACCGCCGTCAACATAACCGCAACGGCAGACGCACCCGCCGTTGAAATCTGCTCTTGCTTTGCCTCTTTCGTCTCCATCGAGCATTTCACTCCACTGCTTCTCTTACTCATACGGGGAAGACCTGAACAGTATAGCACGACGTTCATTATACAGTACCAATTCAGATTCATAAGTAGAAGAAGAGAGAATTACGCAAACAGAGGTTTGATAAGAAGAAAAAAGGCGAGAACTAACCATAGACAGGCTTTGTGGAGATGGCTGCGATTGAAGACTTGAGAAGGAGAGTAGGACGAGCGACGGAGGAAGTGAAGCTTGCCATTGTCTCTTCTCAAACTCTCTAGACTGATCAAAGAAGTTTTTGTTTGGTTTTTTGTTATTGTAGCTTAGCAAGTGATGGAAAAGTTTTTTTATCTAAATTGGATATGCATTCTACCAATTGTTTCTCTACACGTCTGAACCCTTTCCTCCACACAATATTTGCCTCTCCACAAATGAAAGTTCGGACAAAAACTGTGAGGACACTTCTACTATACATTGACCATAAGAAACTGTTTGGTGAACATAGATATTTCAAAAATGAAAATGAGAAATAACGTGATTATTCTGTGTAGGTCTCCCAAGGAAGACAACAATCTGTTGCTGTAACTAAGTATAAGATTAAGCTCTGTAAAGTATGAAAAAAAAAGAACCAAAATTTACACCGAGATGAGTTAAAGAATGAAGCTAATCATAATAATGGTAACAAAAAGCCTGTTTAAACAAAAAGAAGAAGAAAAAAAGAATATGAAACTGAACCTAAGTTGTGGGAATTTGGTTTCCGGTATCAAGCGTGAATATTGCATTGTTGCAAGTAGGAATGATAGTAAGGGACATGTATGTTCCAGTAGCTTTTGTACTTCTCTATTCCAATATCCAACCACGGCTTCATGATCCCATCGTAGTGTATAACCGCGGCTTGTTCAATCTCAACCGTTTTGACTCCTGATTCGTGACCTAACCCCGTCACATGCCACCTCTTCTCCAACGGCAATGTTTGCCTATAGAAAGTCAACCAACCTATTGGTAAGCTCCCAGCTTTCCACAAAGGTCTCTTTGTTCCCTGCCAAAGAAAAGCCAAACAAAACCATCTTAGTATTAGCTGCACTTATGTTACAGCTCGTAGTAAGTGCAATGGAGAGTGTGATCTGCGTACCAGGTTGAAGTATTTTACGTATGTAGAAGTCAACTTCCGTCTTCTCCATTCTTCCAGATCAACTATATTCATCCCAAACGCCCACGTGCAAGCTTTAGGACTGAATTTCCCAGCGACCCATGGATCTGAGAAGTTGATAAATTTGCTCATCGAATGGAACGAAGGTTCACCTTCTTGACAAGTCTCTACAGCACCAACCACCTTCCCTTTCATATCAATGCTCCACAGTCTACTTAAATCTCTTTGAACTACTACATCATGGTCAAAGAGAACCAACTTGTTCAGACCGGGGAATATATCAGGGAGATAGAAGCGTGCGTGGTTTAGAGTAGAAATGAATCTCGGGTCGTTGGAGTTTTGCTTCATCAGCAACTGATCATAATCTGAAGGAAGGACATCCATATCATCAACGTTTAGGATTTGGATTGTAGCTGTACTTTGAATGTTTAGCAAAAACCACATTGAGATTGCTGGGTAATTAAGTGAATCAGTCACAACATGAAACACTATTTTCTCCGGTTCCTGCAAACAGCAATCAGAACCCATTTTAACAAGTGGCTGAAGTAAATGAGTAAATATATATAATGATAACCAACTAGAAATTCAGAAAATGACAGCACAATTGGCAAACTGAAACACAAAAAAATGTGATAATTTACCTTTGAAGAAGATATCGTAGAGTTAACAACGACTCCAGAAGCCAAAACATTGTCAGAGAAGACAACATAATGATTGAGATTAGGATCGTTATAATTTTGTTGGTTAGGCATCTGCCTTTTCTCAGGATCCAGGGCAAAGTATTCTGATGTCAACCGCATTGAGAGACAGTGAAGCCCTTTTGGGGTGGTCCTTGCAGCAAGGCGCATTAGATATGCTGCTTGGTTTTTCTGCGCCTGAACTTGTTCTTCTGCGTTATAATTCATGGCACGAAGTTTGGTAGCAATGGCAGGGCAGTTGTTAAATACACGACTAGCCTTATATAATGCAGCTTCCATGGGTTTCACCCTGCGAAGCGCCCTGAAAGAAACAACCATACCAGAGGTTACCATATGAATCCTCTTTAAAAGCACAGTTTTTGTCACTAAAAGGTATTCACTCCGTTTGAATCAAACCATTGCGCTTACCCCTTTGACAAATCTTTATCTTTTGTCGCCTCACCAACAGCCCGTTCCAGCTCTCTCATTCGAGCTCTCAACTCCTTCACAATCTGAGAGTTACTTCCAGGTGGGGCGAAATTCAGGTAGGCTTTAGCTTGTATAATTTTGTCTCGTATCTCTTTTATCTTCACATCTGTTGCTCTATCAGGCTGAACCTTTGTGTTATTTTCACCCTTGGATACAGGAGGTTTGAAATCCGTTTTATTAGCAAGTTCGTTATCTGTTAAATACTGATCCTGACACAAACAAAACAAACCGTAATGTTAAAACTTCTGATCTTAATAAGTTGATGGAAAGCCAATTTTGCCTTTCCTATTCACTAGAACACACTAGAACAACTAAGCAACATGGAGTGAAACTAGGATTTGATACTTGTTTCACAGCCTGAGCACTCATCAAGTTCACGTTATCTATAAATCAGTTGATTAAATACACATCTTCGCATCAGAGCTTACTGTCGTCTGCTGTGAAACGATTATTTGTTCTTCCCTGTTTTTGTGATCATTTCCTGAAACCGGAGAAAACTACAGATAAGAAAGCTGGAGATTTAATGAAAGCGACGCAAAACAAAACAAGATTGAATATACAATCCCACCATCAATTGTTTTGTCTTTCGACTGGAAGACGCCATCACTTTCATCAGACGAATTATACCGAACTACAGAATTAAACTCCCTATCCTTGAAGAGAATTAGCCTTGGCCCCTTCAAGCCTTCTCCATCCTCCTAAATCACAAAGTGAAACAATTTTGACTAAATGAATGTGTCAAAAGAGATTAAGGAGATGGCATTGAGGAACCGGTAACTTCTAGCTTACCTGTTTGATAGCATTAAGTCTAAGGTCGCTTCTCCTGAATCTCTGCAGAACAATGGTAGCATCTCAGCTACAGTATATTGGAATAGAAACTTAAAGCCTAAAAGGTACACTAAGGTCTACCATTTAGCACAATCATGAAAATTTAAAGCAGTCAAAAAGAAGAGAAGAGAACTAAGACAACTTGATTTTATTATCTCTATCAGAGCAGAGAAATCAAAATTGAAGACGAGGATATAATCACACTTACAATGTTGGATAACTCTTCAACGAATTCTCTCCGACCTGCCATAAGACAAATCCGCAATGGAAATCAATAACAAAACTCAGATGAAAAATAATTTCTAGACTAAGAAAACATCAAACAAAAAGCAGCAACTGATGGCGATTATCATGAGATTCAATCAAAGATCAAACAATTCCATACAATCATCCACTAAAATGTAGCCATTTCTGCAAATCAGAGAAAAAGGAATCTAAAAAATAGGGAGACGAAGCTGACCAACGGGAGTGATGCTTGTAAGCCGATTCGAGAGGAAAATAAGCGGAGCGAACACAGATATCGATAGCAGAGAGAGGATCAAAATCCTCTGCCATCGACGAATTTTCTTCATGGATATACGAAACACGAACGGAAAAAAAATTCCCGCAAATATCTCTTCCTCGAGAACTATCCGTATCTCATCAAACCCTGAATCGTTCGCCGGGAAGAAACAGCACGTCCACGGAGGGACTCACAAATCCTGCTTGATCAACAAGCAAAGGAAACGAAACGCTGAACAAACTCAGGGTTTCCACTTTCCAGATCCTTCTGGGATTTTGCTCTTCTCTCTAATGGGAGATTCTATTCTTTGCTTTGATTTTCCGAAGAAGTTTTTAGATTCAGAGCTTCTTCATGCATCATCGAGGGATTATACTCTTTTAATCATTGTTTAATGATTTTTTAATTTATACTAGGTCTAAGGAAATTATGTATATTGGTCGAAAAATATGATTTTTATTTTTTTTGGGGTGTTCGTGGTGAGATGTCAAATGTTCAGTGTGAAAAGCGGCGACCAGAGATGCGGATCAGGTGCGGGCAGGTGCACATGTGAAGGCATGTGATTACGCCGTAGATGAAGCTTTAGGTAATTAATGAGATCATTAATCACCAATTGAAAATAGAGACGTGGATGAACTTCTCTCCTGTCCTAAAAGACAAGCAAGGAATTTAAATTCCACCTGGAAAATTAGTAGATAGTACTATAGTAGTACTAGAGAGAGAGATAGCCTACTATAAAAACAGAAAACACAATTCGCATAAATAGTTTTTAAGAAAATAATTTGCTGGCCACAAAAAAAAACAGAGGATTATAAGAAAACACAGTTGTATCAATTTTTTTGATGAGAATGCCGATATCAATGCTGTAAAACATAGCAAGGTAGATAGGCTACCAAAGAAAACTCATTCTTGTATTCTCTAGTGTGAGAATGGGTGAAATCATGTTCAATTGGATAATCTATTGTAAATTCCATGTAACTAATGATAAATAAGTTGATGTTGGATCATTTATAGTGTAAGTTGATGTTGTTTGACCAAAAAAGTCATGTTATTCTCTTGGGAAAAAGATTAGCAGCGTTGTTTACCGCAGGTGTTATTCTAATAGAAAAACAAGGATAATTTATCAACACACACGAAATCGATTAGTTCAAAGAAATATAGATTTCACCCAATTCTCTTCTCGAATCAACACACACCAAAATAAAAGGCAGAAAAACACAAAGGTAAAACCTCTCAGCACTCATAACCCAAAACCTTCTTCTTCGCAGCGTCTCTTAAAATTTAATAGAGAGCCTCTTCTCTTCCTGTTCGGATCGTGCGTCGATTTTTCCATCTCTCACCATCATTAACCAATAGATCACCAGTGAGCAAGAGAGTGAGAGAGACAAATCTGAGCGTTTTATTTGGAGGGGGTCGCCGTTTTCGTCGCATGCAGTTTTGGGGTGCCACGTGTGACTAAGCGGCCCAAGAGAGAGATGGCGATTCAGGTGAAATGGGAGACGATGAGGGCATGCCTGAGCTGCACACTCTGCGGCAATATCCTCCGTGACGCAACCACTATCTCCGAGTGCCTTCACACTTGTCAGTCTTCTTCCTCCTTCCTCTTTACCCCACCAATGTTTCAAATTTCGCTGCCATGGGTTGAAATTCCCTCTCTACTACTACACTTGTCTTTAATTTCACTTTTCGCATTCTTTCTTCGTTAAAGTTGGCATTTTGCTGCGTATTTTAGTTGGATTCAGATAAAGGTGGCTCCTTTTTTGGGTTTCAGCTTATTTCTAGTTTAATCGAGCTTGTTTCTTCGATTATTTTGCTACATATGCAGTTTGTAGGAAATGCATCTACGACAAAATCACAGAGGATGAGATTGAGTCTTGTCCTGTATGCAACATCGAGCTTCGTGGTGGTGCCCCATTGGAGAAGCTGAGGTAAGCTAATCTTCTCCTGTATGATATATCTCAGCTCCACCATTTCTCATCAAGATTTGGTTTTGCAGTCATAAGATTTCCTTGCTCCTTATCTTCCCCTATCCATAGACTTAATATTAACAATGGACTCAAGCCCTTTGCTTTTCTTGTTGATTGAAATGCACTATAGATTTGGTCCAGAAAGACAAACTATTTATAAGATATTGTAGGAGGCTTTCGAGAGACTTTCCCTTTTCTTACTTTTGTATAGAGAGAGAGCTTTGTAGCTGATTTGAAATGTATGTTGAGGAGCAACTTGTATTCGTGTTTCCAGGTCTGACTACAGATTGCAAGACTTGAGAGCCAAAATCTTTCCTCTAAAACGAAGAAAAGTGAACGCTCCTGAGATTGTGTCTTTACCGGGAAGGAGGAAGGAGAGATCTCTATCGGCTTTGGGTGTAAGCACACCTAAAGTGTCAGAAAAATCTGGAACAACGAGAAGAAGAACTAAAAGCGTCACAAGAAAGGATGATTGTTTGGCTGAGAGAAGTATGAAGAAAGCGGAATCTTCATTTCACGAGGAGCTTACTGGTGGTGATACAGAGGATATTGGGGAAAGCTCCATCAAGGTAAGTCAAAGTCTCGACTTTCTTCTCCCACATTGTTGTTTCTTGTTTTCTGGTATTGATTCACTCCTGGTGCCGGATCAGTTGGCTCAGGAGAACAAGGAGTTGAGGCACAACATCTCTGTTGTTTCTGACGCGCTGTTGGCGTCAAATGAGAGCCTGAAACGCCTGAGTGCGGAAAAGAAGTCTGCTGATGTTCGCCTTCGAGAGATGGAGGAGTTGAAATCTTTGTTGGCTGCTAAAGACAAGGAGCTAGAAGCAGGGACATTACTGAATCGCGCCAAGGAGGACGAGGTTCTCGGCCTTGGTGCCAGAGTAGAGAGCCTGCAGCGGGAGCGAGACGAAGCAGTGGAGAAGGCTAACAGGCTGGACAAGGAGCTAGAGGAATACAAGTCAAAGGACCGGTTCAAGGATGTGTCTTCAGCTTCAGAGGAACTAAAACACATGTGCTATGAGTTTGCAGAGCTCGAGAAGGATATGGAGCTCGCCGTCATTGCCGCGTGTATCACAACTCGGTACCAAGTGTGTCGCGAGTGGGAGAGCCAAGGTACTCTTAGGTGGGAGCTGGAGTTTTCGGCGGAAGACTACCACAAGTTCCGTGAGTTCGTTGACAAGAACGGGACGAGTTACAAATACCCTCTTTTGGAAGTGTATGAGGACAAGTGGAAAAAGTTTGTTGCTCGTCGTCGGCCAATGGAATCTCATTCGACCCTTGACCGTGAGAACATGTCTTCTCCGACGAGTAACTCCAACTTTCACCTGGATGCGCCTGGCTCTGGGACTAGTGATCATGTCGGGAGTTCTGCGCCGGCTGACTGCTGATTATGTGGAACTCTCCCCATCTTTTGGTTGTTTTTTTTGGTAGCCACAGTTGTTTCCAACTGGACGGACTAGTTCGTTGTTTTCTAGTAGTGTTCTTCCACTCTTTTTTCTTAAGACTTGTCTTATTGCTTGCATTAACAACTATCGTAAAATGTAAAGTTACTAATTTTGTTTTTTTAATATGTCATAAGTTTTTAAGAATCATGAATTTTCTAGAAACAGTTTGAGCAAGTTAACTATAAACATGAAAACATCACTTTAACTATGTATTTTGTTTTTAAGAAACAGCTAAATAACGCCGGAGTTCATTTAGAATTGTTAGAAATCAAATTTGGGACTTGTGTGTAAAAGTTTAGCATTCTCGGGTTGAGAATAAAAAAGGCACCTCTTCCTCACAAAGCCTAATAGCGTTCTTAACCTCTTCGTCACAAAACCATTTCTCACAAATATTCCCCTGTGTTTGCTTTTTTTTTTTAATCTAACAACTTCCAAAACTTTTTAAGAATCATGAATATTCTACAAACAGTTTGAGCAAGTTACCTATAAAACATGAAAACATCACTCTGATTATGTATTTTGTTGATTGAATATGTAAACTCTATTTTAAGATAAAAAAAAAAAAGAGAGAAAGGTATTTAAAAAAAAAATACACAAAAAAAGAAATGGAACGTCCCAGTGCTCTTGCTCTGTTGTCGAGCTTTTTAAGACATAAGTTAAACTCAAAACCCTCGTTCGTGTGTTAAATTTAGTACGCGGCCTCTTCTTCTTGTCCGAATCGTACGTCAATTCTTCCATCCCTCTCACACTCAGATCACACCAGCTTCCTTTCCTTTCCTTCTCCTTAGTCGAATCTCTTGCGTCCGTCCAATTAAGGATTTGCTTTATTTGATCTGGGTTTTAAATGTAGCCGTCCCTGACTGAGGAGACACAGAGAGAGAGACGACACAAATCTGAGTTTCCGCTGTATTCGTCGACATGCAGTTTTGGGGATGGCACGTGTGAGCCGTGACTGATTGAGCGGCCCAAGAGAGGGAGAGAGAGAGAGAGAAATGGTGATTCAGGTGAAGAGGGAGACGATGAGGACATGCCTGAGCTGTCCTCTCTGCGACCGTATCCTCCGTGACGCCACCTCTATTTCCGAGTGTCTTCACACATGTCAGTCTTCTTCCTACGTTTTGATTTGGAATCATTTAATCTTCTTCAAATTTACTCTTCAATTTTTATGTCTCTTGCCTCTGTCCGAAGCTTTTTAGTCTTCTTCTCGTTCTATTCACCTGTAGAAAAAGGTACAATTGGGTCAATGTTGACCAAACATATGCAATTTTGACTGCTACAATCCTATCTTAAGTTACTTGTTGTTTTTAGTTGGAATCATCATTGGTCTGTTAAATTTCAATCAAGGATGATAGTATATTTACGCAATTAAGGTGTATGTTGCATCCTTAAATGGTATAGTGACAACAATGCGATTCAAATGATGAGACTTGGCCACATTTCATACAAATCTTGTTGTTAGTTATCATTTACTGGAATGAGATAACGTCTGAGATTATTTTTCCTATGCAGTTTGTAGGAAATGCATCTATGAGAAAATCACAGAGGATGAGATAGAGTCTTGTCCAGTATGCAACATCGACCTAGGTGGCGCCCCATTGGAGAAGCTGAGGTAAGCTAATCTTGTCCTGTATTTAGCAGTGCTTGAGTCTAAAACAGAATAAGAATGGAATCTCTTTTGTACTTTCCTTGTTCATAGCTTTGTAGTTGACTTAGTTGTATGTTGAGGAGCCACTTTCTTGCATGTCGTTTAGGCCTGACCACAACTTGCAAGACTTGAGAGCCAAAATCTTTCCCCTGCGACGGAAAAAGGTGAAAGCTCCTGAAATTGTGTACTTACCGGGAAGGAGAAAGGAGATATCTATATCTTCTCTGGTTGTAAGCACTCCTAAGGTGTCAGAAAAAGCTGGAACAACTGGAAGAAGAACTAAAGCGGTCGCGAGGAAAGAGTCACGAGGTAGTGCTTCTTTAGCTGAGAGAAGTGTCAAGAACGAAGGATCTTTTGGGGACGACACTCAGAATAAAAGTCAGGTAAAGAAGGTGATCACTTCAATGCTCTATCTGATAAGCTTTGCTCATATATTCCTTTTGTTCTGGGTAGTGTGTTTGTTTGTTTCCCATTTATTTAATCTTGTTGTGTTTGTTTGCAGTCATATGCAGAGTCCTTCTCTAATAAAGAAAATAAGGATGAGGACGAACCCTGGGATTCCAAATTGGATTTTCTGGTCGAAGTGGCAAACAGGACAAAGCCCTTGAAGTCTTGTGCTTCTTCTCAAGGGTCAGGCTCGAAATCTGAGCAAAAGAGTAATGCTGGTGTTCCTACGGCATCAGAAACTGCTACGCCTAAAAAACTGCGTAGGACTCGACGCAAACGGTCTGCTGCCACCACCTTTGGTGATTTAGGAAACTCGCCTCAACCAGATGAGTCAAGTGCAAAACGAGAGAGGAGAAGTGGTCCTCTTTGGTTTCGACTTCTGGTGTCCGATGATCAGTGAGATTCTTGCTCTCTTATATATCTGGAAACTCATGATATTTCGTCTCTGCTTCTTCTGTTTGTTTCTACTATCTTGGCATGTTGACAAAGGCTTGGTGATTTCAGGCACGGAGAAGATGCTTGGCCTCAAATTCCAGCACATTTTTTGAGAATAAGGTTCGTTTTTCGGTTCTTGTTTCTTGTTTCCACTTACTTGCCAGTTTGGTTCTTGGATTTGGTTCTTTCTCTTTTTCAAGTTGCCAAGTCAATTTCTTGGACAGTTTAAACACAAATTTTCATTTACTGCTGAATCATTCTGAGCTTTCATGCCATTTTAAGTATTAGTTGCTTTACATATCTTGTGTTATTGTCGCTGCATCTTTCATTGTATTGTAACTCGGAATTTTGAGTCCCTTGTCTCATTCTCTGGCAGGGATGGAAACATTCCAGTTTCTTTCGTCCAAAAGTACCTCAGGGGGAAGCTAGATCTCAAGAGTGACACTGAGGTAAGCATCTTTACAATGACTATGGCCTTGGATGTTTGGACAGAACGTTTACATGTAATGGAAGCTGACTAAATGGGTCTTGTAAGCTCTAAAATGCTAACCGCAAGTTTGGTTGATATCAAAAATACAGATAGAGATAAGATGTATGGGAGAAGCAGTGATCCCAACGCTGAAGCTTCAAGACCTGATGGATCGATGGTTGCAGAGAAGCTTCCAGAGTAGCACGAAGCGCCAACAGCGCCAAGGGATTAATGCATTGGTAGGTTCCTCTGCAGAGGATTATGTGATTGTGCTTGACTATGCTCAGAAGCCTCTGGAGCGAAACTAGTAAAAGAGTTTAAAGACTCTTCTTGTTGCAAGACCAAGATTATGTGAAGACAGTGTCATGTTGTTTCTCTTTTCTATGAAATCTCTCAACGCATTCACAAATGAGATCGTTACTTAGACTGCAGGACCAGTCCAAGGTGTTGTGAAATTATTAGTTGTTTTTATCAGTAGACGAATATGCACTCGTGGAACACTTTTCTGTCCATTAAAATACAAAATTTGCCTCCTTTTATTTGTTTCTTCTACTAAATGTGTCCTTGGACTTGCGTGTAATGTTCTTGTCACTTTATGATCAAGTGTTTCTAGTTTAGACTGATTTCTATGCATTTGTTCGGTGTGTTGGCATCAGAACAATCGGTGTGGAGCAAACAATTATATATCTTGTGGATTCACAAAAATCCTCCATTAATTCTTAAAATTCCAACAATCTTCTCAATATAACTAATGTTAGAACTGGGACTTAGAAATCAGAATATCTCACAAACCATGTTTCGTGATGCTCTCTATACCTCAGAAACGGTGTTTTGTTTGACTAGCCAAAAGGCCCAAAACCAACAATATGATAATCGTATGACAGAAGCAACCAAGAACTCATAATCACTAATTTGTGTGATTGTGAGAACCAATATGTTGTGATTTGATATTGGTGCTCCATTTGTGATTGTGAATATCATGTAGAAATTGCATGGCTAGTGTATATGAGTTCCTCTATCGTGTCGAAAAGTATTAGAGATGTTGTATTAACCGACGATGCGCTCGAGTGCCCAATTGACACCTAGCTATATATCTGAACATGGTTAGTGTACAGGAGCTGGTTTTACGAAATGGAACCTCTATACATCATTAGCTTTATACAGATGTTTCGCTGTTAATTAAATCTGACTGATCACATGGTTAAACTAGTTATCATAATATATGAAATGTAATTAACCCGATCGATTTTCAACATAGAAATATGACTCAACAACAACTGATGTGCTAACATATTCTAGAAGATGGTCATCTTTGGTTGTATCCAATGGAATATTTTTGCATCGAAAAATTATCGAAATTCCACGATTCAAGGTTTGATTCACTCCTTGATTTGTTTAGTTTTAGACCAACATAATTTTCTATGAACTTTTCTATAGCATTATTCGGAAAACCAAATATACTGTAATACTACCAAGAAAAACATTGCTCATGACATATCTTGCTTTAAAACCGAATTGATCTCTGCAGGATAATCCATTTCGCGCGGTTAGATAATCAAAAGAAACCTCACAGAATTTCCTAGACAATGCAAAAAACATAAATGAATTTCGTCAAGTGTATCACGAGTTATGATCAAATCAATCGAGCCTAAAAGCACAGCAAATATGCCCAAAGCATATAATCCACATCCACTGACTTCCTCATCCCAACATTAAAAGTCCCACCTTCTAAGCCGTCGATAAGTATAGATCCAACGACTACTATTCAAACTTTGGAAATGGGTAGTGATCCGCGTGCTCATTGTTTCAACCAATCAGAAGACAGATACGAGTTTCCGTCTAATACACATCTAACTATATAAATTGGACGTTTCCGATCATCTCATACTCATAACTTCCTCTTCTCCAAAACTTACATTTGCGGTTTCTAGCAATCAAATTCAGATCTCAAAATCTACTTTACGATGACATCGCCAGCGATTGAGCAAGAGAATGCTACTGCCGTGGAGGAAATCAACACGTCGGTTGTGACGGCGCCGGCCAACGAGAAGAAGCCTGCAGCGAAGGGGCGAAAATCGAAGAAAGTCAAGGAAGTGAAGGAGAAGAAGAAGCCTGTTGCTGCGGCGGCTCCGAGGAAGAAAACCGTCTCTACCCATCCTACCTACGAAGAGGTATGCGAGATCCGGATCTAGCTTTTTTTTTTTTCTCATTTGTTGTTTTCTCGCTTTTATCGTGCCGGATTCTGAGTCTGAGATTAGAGATTGATTGATTTTGTTGTTTTTTCTATCTGTTTGTGATTCAGATGATCAAGGATGCTATCGTAACGTTGAAGGAGAGGACTGGATCTAGCCAGTACGCGATTCAGAAGTTCATCGAGGAGAAGCACAAGGAGCTCTCTCCTACATTCAGGAAGCTGTTGCTTCTCAATCTGAAGAGACTCGTTGCCTCTGAGAAGCTTGTGAAGGTCAAAGCCTCGTTTAAGATTCCGTCGGCCAAGTCATCATCTCCCAAGGCGGCGGCGGCAACAGCTGCTCCGGCGAAGAAGAAACCCACCACCGCGGCGGTTTCCAAGCCAAAGGGGAAGGTGACCGCAGCTTCCAAAGCAAAGGCGCTGACTAAGAAATCAGCGGCTGCTAAACCGAAGACGGCGGCTAAGGCGAAATTGACTGCGAAGCCTAAGGCCACTGTTGCGCCCAAGAGGAAAGCTGTTGCTGCGAAGCCCAAGGCTGCGGGGAGACCAGCCAAGGCAGCTAAAACGTCCAAGGTCACATCTCCTGGTAAAAAGGCTGTTGCTGCGAAGAAGAAAGTTGCTGCTGTGGTGACGAAGAAGAAGACTCCAGTCAAGAGGGCTGTGAAGCCAAAGTCGGTCAAGTCTCCAGTCAAGAGGGCTTCCTCAAGGGTCAGGAAGTGAAATTAGGGTTTTAGTGTTGGTGATAGCTTTCTCTCTAGATGGTAGTCTTTGTATAATTCAATGCTCTTGAAGTAACTTGTTTGCTTTTTTTCATTTTCTCTTCTCTGTTTCAAAGTTCCTTGTAATTCATGGTTTCTTGGACTATATCTCCTAAATCAATATATATAGCTTCATCCCTTTCAAGGATTTTTGTTTCTTCAACTATGATCAACAAATGTTCTTCCTAAGTATTATATGCAACAACAACAAACCTTTACATTCGATGTATTTCTATCAAGTCTCTGTTATTCCTCTGTTGATTTGACGATTCACTCACTTGTTCTCTTTACCTATCTTTGTTACCTTTTCAGCTTTTGACGTTGGTGTTGAGCTGTTGTTGTTTAGATCTTTCGACTTTCTGAATGGAGTATTTGAGCTCCTGTTGAATGTTGAACCTTGAAGGTGAAAGAACAATGTCTTTCCAGATCGATCCAGCTTCACAAGCAGGGTTTGGTTGATTATAGAGCTGGTAAATTGAGTCTGCGGTCTCGTTTAACCCTCCTACTCTCTTCAAACAATCAATCTCCTCTGGATCCACTAGCAACGTCTTCTCTTTCGCTTTCCAACCTATCAGCTGTCACAAACCACACTCTGATGTTAGGATGTTCTTCTCTAAAAGATGTGTTACAATCAAATATCTTCTATGGTGGTGACTAACCTTTGGAGAGCCTTCGAGGGCGTTGGTGCAGTAGAGCCTAGCACTGTCAACAAGGTTGCAATACGTAGGAAACGCATCTGCAAACCTTTTGTGAGATCTCAGCTGCGATCTCACCCTAACCGCTCTTCTACACATTATAGCTCTCCTAACAAAAAACACTGCACGTTAAGAGACAAACTTGAAAGATGTATAGTTTGTTGCTAGCTTTTGCACTCACCTAATGCCTCTTATGACTGCTAAATACGCATCGCACACGACTCCAACTAGTTCTATCCTATAAGGTTTTCTCCTACGCCCATCCTCTTGTATCTGCTGTCTCTCACCAATCCGTTCCCAGTAGTCCTCTGTGATGATCCCATCATCACCAACCTTGTACCCGATTCCCATTCTGTAATGGTGACGGTGCACGTTCCTCGCCATTGTTATCGTCTGCACCACAAATGGTACCCAAGAGAGTGTCCCATCCATGATCACATCCCTCCCATCGTTCAGAGCCGTCACTAGCAGTGATGAAGCTGCATCTGTTGATGACTGGTGAACCTATAGATTCTCACAAAACATTCTCAGAATGCCAATCTTTTCATCTACTTAACTTGCACAGATTCTTTTGAAGAGTTCTGACTTACCAATTCAGCTGTCTGGATCATGTCGACATGGCCACGAGAGCTTAAGGCTCTGTAAATAACATCAGATTCTTTGAAAGCATCAGCTTCAATCACCACTGTGTCTGCTCCTACCCAAAACGCTCTGCATCCATTATGAAAACAATCTGGTAAGCTTCACCTCCATAATCATATATCATATGTTTAGGTTATATAAAGTGAATCTTGATTTACTCTTTGAGTATGTCTTTAAGGACAGTGCTTTTTCCTGCACCCATGCCGCCGCCCATGAGGAGTAGAACCGGACTCCGGTCTTTGTGAGCCACTGGTGCCATCACTTCTGTGCACTGTGAGTCATCCATTGACGCAATCCCCATTGCTCTCATTTCCTCTACCAAAGTGTTGAACACTCTCGCCACTTTCAAGTTCTTTGTCACTCTCTTGATCCTCTGTTCCCTATACCCACAATATCATCCATGAATCAATTCATCAGAACACACAAACTCTTTCGAATCTTTTGTTCCTTACCTTGTAGCTGCCATCACAATCTGCTTCAGCTTCCTCTTGGGCTCAGCGTCCGCGCACAGTAACTGAGATTCATAACGTTAAATGCTTTTGGCCCACAACAAAAGAAGTTTTTATTCACATACGCATACACAGACCTGACTAATCATGAGATCGGCATGGCTCCAGTGATAAGCAAAGTAGCTAAGAATGCATCTTTCGAACTCCTCAACGAGCTTGATGAAGAGAGAATCAGCGTCAGGCTCTTGAGAGAAGAAGCTGTAAATGTCTTCTTCACAACATTCTGATTTCCTGATGTATTCTGCTGCTAGCTTGCAGAGATTCGGACAGTCTCTCTTGTCCTTGAATCCCATTTGCCTTGCCACGTAATGAGAGAATCTCTCGAGCTTCTCGTGTCCTTTGTGTTTGTGCGATGATCTGAGACGAGGGATGATTTTGGAGTCACGTAGCCTCCTGAGACGGTAATGCACTGCGGCTGCAATCATCAAACCGATCGATGACACCACCAATATCTGCGAGTACGTCGTCGTTCTGTTCCCATAGTATTCTGCAACAACAACAACTACTACTTTAACTTCAGAAAATCCAGGAAGAAGAAAATAAACAAAACAGCAGATATATAACCTCTCTGCATGACGATGGATTCGTTGAGATCAATTGGTGTGTGTTTTGATAAAACTGAGAAGATTGGATTTGGTCGTCGTCGCCATTGTTGTTTCTTGAGTCTCTTCTGCGTTTTCTCCGTATTCTATGGCGAAATTAATGAATCTGGCTTCATCACCATTCACCACCATCCAATTCAGTCCTACGTTACTAAAATAGCTCGATACCGATTACTCCGGAGATACATATATATATACACATTGGTCTAATTATAGGCAAATTCACTGAGTTGTTACTTCAAGCACACATTCACTCAAACATGTCATTGTGATGATAAACCTTGATAGTGAATTATCGATAACAGCTTCTTTCAAGATTTTTGAAGAAGAAGAAAAAACCCGAATATAACTTATATCATTTCTAACTTCTTGAGAGCAGAGATCTCAACCAAAAAATTTCCTAAGAAACCTAGAGAGAACAAAAAAAAAAACCAGACAAAAGAAGACACTAATACTACATTACATGGGAGCAACGCAGGTTGTTCTGAAATGTCCGGTCTGATTACACCGGCCACAGTGAACCACACGCTTCACACGCCCAACATCCTCTGCTCTAACTCTCTTCCTCCTCCGAACATCTCTTATAGCCCTTGGTGTTCTTATTCCATCTTCACCATCAGCATCTCTCTCTGCTTTCCACTCGACTTTCTCTGAAACTGGCTCTACACTCTCCGCATAAGTCCTCCTGTAACTCTCCGATGAGAAACAACCCTCAGCGTACTTGTAAACATCCTCTTCGCAAGACAACAGAGCTCCAACGGCGTGGCTACACGGCAAACCGTGAATCTCCCACCGGCGACACAAACAAGAACGCTTCTCGATATCCACGACGACGCTTCCTTCACCAGTCATGACTTCAAACTCCGCTTCGTTCGCTCTGTAAACTCTGTGAACACGAGACTGCTCCATCGCATCAAGGAGTTGTTTCTCAGCAGAAGGAACGAGCTCGCCAGACCAATGCAAACTCGTTTCGCGGCGTTCTTTGAACAAACTCATCAAACGAATGTGGAAACACTCCATCATTTGGATTATAGGAAGACCTGAGGCATCTTCTATCCAACTCCTGAGCGACTCGGTGATCACATTAGCGGTTAAACGTCCGTACCTTGTTCCTTCAAAGCATGAAGATGCCCACAGAGAAGGAGAGAAGCTCTGGATCCACAAGAAAGCCTCAGGGGATATCTGTTCAATCTTGTTCATCTTCGACGTGTACTCGAGGACGGTGAGAGAATGTGCAGCCTCCCAAAGAAGGCTCACAAGATCCGAGTTGTGGAACTCTCTTTGGAACTGTTCCGTGAGATGATGAACACAAAGGCCATGAAACGCTGTTGGGAAACTAGACTCTACTCCATCAGCAATCTGTTTCTCCATAGTTGACAATATGGTAAGCCTTGGCATGTTGTTCTCAGAGTTGGCTTCAAGGCTCTTACCAAGCTCCGAGAGAAACTGAAACCAGTTACTATCATTCTCTTCGTTAACAATCGCAAATGCTAAAGGAAACACAGCTCCATCTCCATCGAATCCGGTGGCGAGCAGCAACGTTCCCGGATATTTGCTCTTTAAACAAGCCTTGTCCAGTGCGATGAGCGGCCTGCAAGAATTCAAGAAACCAGAGATTGACGCTTGGAAAGAGATGAACAGTTGCTGAAAGCTCTCATCGATCGGATTTGCATGAACCACAGCGACGCTCCCTGGATTAGTCCTTTTGATTTCCTCACAATACTGAGGAAGAAGACGGTACTCTTCATCGAATGAGCAACGGAGAGAAGCCATGATACGCTCTTTCCCTCTCCACGCTTGCTTGTAAGAGAGAGCAATGCCATGGACTCGGTGAATCTCCTCTAGTATCTCCTTTGGTTTGAGATGAGGGTTTTCTTTAAGCTTCTCCGCCAGAACCTCTGCAACCCAAGTAACCGAAGCCTGTTGGTGACCAAGATGTGAAATCCCACCGCACGTGTGGCTCCCGTGGATGGTTCTTATCGTGAAAGTCGGCGCGTTGGGGACTTTGGCGCAGTGGATCCTCCATGGACATCCCTCGCCCATGCACTTGGCGGTGAAGCGAGTCTTGTCGGATTTGATCGTGTGCATCTCGAAACGTAGTGAAATGGCTGTGTCTCTCAGCGCTTTCCTGCAAGCGTGGACATCAGGAAACTCCATACCAACAGCCATTTCGTGATCAGGACCTGCACCGGGGAGAGACCAGCATTGAGAGCTAGGAGGAGGAGGAGGAGGAGGAGAAGGAGTAAAGTCGATGGTGTTATACGCTAAGTCATCATTGTTGATCTCTTGAGATTCTTGCTTCTGGCTCGCTTCAATTACAGTTTCAGAGTCAGGGAAAGAGAGAAAGCTATCACTTTGGTGGTTTCCTATAGCTTCCTTTGTTGCTTCATCGATATGTTTAATCGTCGAGTCTTGAAGAGGCATAACCTTGTGTTCTTGGAAATGGTTCCAGATCTCACTTGCCTCGCAGGAGCCACCAATCTGGAGGTTGATATCGAGTAGCTGCTCAAATGCGGAGTTGTAGTCATGACTAGGATTAGGATACAGTTCATAGTTGTGTCGGAAACCAGTAAGATGATCCTGTCTAAACGAGAAATCACGGTTATCAGGCTTCACAAGCTCGTCGTTTGCCTTTGCCATTTCAATAAGAGTCTAAATCTGATTCTGAATCACACTTGTTGTGTACCTGTGGATGTAAAGACAAGGTATAGAGTGAGTAAAAACATGAAGTCATACGATCATGAGAAGTATAATAAAGTGAGAAACTTTAATCGCCTGAGGAAAAGAGAAGGTTAATTGTGAAAGGTTAAAACAACGTTTCACTCTCCAGCCAAATAATCCAATTCGAAAAAAACCACGAAAATTGATCATGCAAGCACAGACTTGAGAAAATACACAAACCCAAAATCTAATGCTTCCGAATAAATACAAAAAAATTCGAGAAACGAACAGAGAAAAGAAGCCAATTGCAGAGAAGCAACGAAAAAAAAAGGAAGACAATGAAGAGGATTGGAACTCACAGTAGAATAATTTGAGCAGAATTTGAATTCAGGGAAACTCAATTGAAGAAAAGAGGAGAAACGGGAAGTGATTGAGACATTGAGTGTTTCAATTCAAAGAGAAGGAAATTGGCGGGGAAGAATGGGTGTAGGGTTTTACTGTTTAAGCCTTTAAGGGGGAAAATCTGGAGAAGGAGAAATCGCAAAACAAGGGCGATGACTGATGAATGAGATTTTGATAAACAAAGGTAAGAAAAAACAAAATAAGGACAATCAAGGGTAAACTCTGTATTCAAGGGTATTTTGGGCATTACATATCTTTTACTCGAGGATATTTTGGCCCATTAATTGAGTTACTAATGCCCATCAGGCCACCATCGTTGGAATCAATGTGTTTTACACTTTTACTGACTCCATTAGTGGTCAATTGACAAAATGTTGATGACTGATAAAGTTCGACTACCACGCGGGACCTCCTCGTGTATCAATGGGGAACTAAGCACAAACACTTGAGTTGGGAGTCAGCATTTAACAACATCCCAGTTTTACATTTGTTTACTCTCATTTTTAGGCAGACATTTTTGGGATAAAATCTGTAGCATTGGGACTCGAACCAAAACTTACAATTTAGTCAAAAAAACTGGACCATCCAAAGATTTTCGACTAAACACTGCTTAGAGAGTTAGTTTAAGTTTGGGATAAACATTTACTTCGTTTGTTTGTTGGTTGCAACTTGCAACGGTCATCCTACAAAATCAAGACCAAAAATCGTATACAAAAAGGTACCAAACTTTCTCTTTCTTTTAGGTGAAGTATTATCACTGATGTTGTAAGATCAGATTCACTTTCATATGTTCACCTAATACAAATGCCAACCATTCAATCAATTTTACCATCTTCTCAATCACAAGTCTCTATGCAAAAAATCCTGTGAGCAATCAGAGTCGCTCCAAATCACGCCGCCAAAGTAACTATATGTGTCGGAAGATCAAGTTTGTTTCAAATGCATCAAGATGAAGCCTTTACACAACACCTTCCATGTTCAAGCTCTGGAAGCAATTCAGAAACCACCTTTTCCATAGAGACTATCTCCATCTGCTGCTTGCTGCTCCCATCCTTCCCTATCCCTTTTGAAAGAAGACTGATCTTAGGAGATTCCGGAACTTTAGCGAGTAGTTCTTCAAAAAACTTCTCTTCATCATTGAGTTTCGAGGCCTTGACGAGATCCACCACTTGATGCCTTTTTGCAACATTTCTACCAGCTCCACACCCCATTGCAGTTGCTGCTCCAACCGCATTTGCAATTGTTAAGGTATTAACAAGCGGCATGTTGCGTATATAACCCAATGCAATTGCAGCCACGAAACTGTCTCCACATCCAACAGTGTCAACCACCTCCACCTGATGATTGTGTTTTGGAAACAAAGTTTTGGATCATTACTCTTATCATACATAGAGCAACTTCACTTTTCGAGCACCAAAACGAAAGATTGCAAGCAGGTACCTTAAACGCAGGTGCCACTGAGACACTAGATTTCGTCACTAGAATTGAACCCTTTGAGCCCATCTTTACAATCACCCACTTCATTCCCTTTCCATTTTTCAAAATTTCTTGTCCTGCTTTTACAGGGTTCCTAATGCCAGTTAGAGACTCAGCCTGAGTCATTCAATAAACAGGTGAGTGAGAATTGGATCAGTGTTCTTAATATTACCAATAATCACCAGCATAAACTATTCACAGAGACTTTTACAAGCAAATAAAACAGGACTATCTTCCAATTCCAGGGGTCAATGCAACGACCAAAATGGAGAAATAAAGTGTACATGAAGAAACAAAACCAAGTAGAGAGATGTTCAACTCTATAGAGACAAGTACAACGTACCTCCTCTGAAGTTAGTAGAAGAACATCACTCATTCTAAAGAAGTGAGCAAGAGCTCTGCGCTCATCAGGAGTTCCCTTGGAAAGACTCTTTCCCCGTGGTCCAGGATCAAAGAAGACAGCTGTCCCAACTTTGGTAGCATAATCTATTGTTGACATTATGAAACTCGGGCTGAAATCGTCAAAGTCGTAACCATTGCAGAAGAGAACTTTTGACTGCCTGATTGCCAGCTTTACTTCATCAGATAAGTCAGTTATCCAACTGAAGGCAGGCTCCTCCTTGAAATCAGCTCGACTAAAAACGAGAAACAACAAGAGACGTAAGTTCCTCTAGTCAAAGAATTCAAAGAAGTAAGAAAAACTAAGCAGCACCGGAAGCAAGTATGACAATATCACCCACTAGCGTTTACGAGATGTCTAAACAAGAAACCATCACTACCATAGAGAGGCATTTTCAGTGATAAAATCGGACTAGAAAAAGCAGTACCTGCAAAACCCATGCCTCTGCGAAGGATCGACAAGAACCCAGCAAATAAGAGTTTCACAGTATGAGCTGTTATCCTTGGCATTTTCTCCGTCCAATGCAACTGTACTTATTCCCTCACCATGAAGCACATCCAGAAGAAACTCTCCGTAGATTTCATCCCCAACGTGACCAATAGCAACACAGTTAAGCCCTAGTCTAGCAGCTGCTATAGCCATGTTACAGTTGCCACCTGCTTCCCAGTATTTCTATAAGCAAAACAGGCAATAACAAAATATCTTCAGTGCCAGGAACAAAAGGAAGAAGAACAATGAGTTAACCCTAATTCAATTCAAGAAAAACAAAAGAATTGAGCTACTAGAACCAAATCCGTTCCATTTCTTAAAGCTATCAAAAAATTGAGCTACTAGAATCAAATACGCATTATCTTTAAGCTATCACCATTGGAAAACTTAGGAGCAATTAATGTGTAAAGAAAAAGTGGGAAACAACATTTAGTACCCAGACCTTATCTGGGGGAGAAATAGAGAGTTCGTCCATGAACGCCTTGCGGTCTCCGCGAGAAGGAGGGGGCAATTCCTCAACACTGAGAACAATGTCGACGCAGAGATTACCCAGGGTTGCCACATCGATAGGTTTGTCCGCCACCACGATCCCTCCAGTTTCCCCGAGACAGCCAATGGAGGAGCCATCGGCGTACCTAACCGGGGATACATCGGCGGCGCTGCTTCGGCAGCGAAGGCAGACGGAGCTGCTCACATTCGGGACTCGAGCGAACGGCGGGAAAATAGGGAGGAGCTGATTAGGGCTTTGGAGGGAGAAATTGGAGAGGGATAAAGCATAGTGAGGAGAGGAGTGAAATTTGAGGGAAAACGCGTGGTGATGCATTCAGAAGAGCCCAGGAATAAGGAAGAAGGGAGAGATGATTTTGAATGCTTCGTCGTCGCTCTCTCTCAAGTCTTCTCTTCCGTCTTCAATCTTGAAATGGCTGATTCTACTTGTTCTTCTTCACCACTTCAGGAAGAGAGACGCTTCTCTGTGGAATATCGAACCGGAGTGAATAGAATGAGCGATAAAAGCGAACCGGGTGTGATATAAAGCCGGTATCCGGTTTGCCTCCCTTAACCGTCCGATAAGCTTTATAATTAAAATCCGAGGTTTAAAGAAAGGGTTTTTCATCTATACCTGATTACTTCTTCTCGACAGCCACCAAAAACTTTCTTCGTGTTCTTCTCGCTGCAAGCCATGGCCGCCGGCGACGAATTGCTGGGGCCTCAGAGGTCTCACAGGGCTCGCAAATCAGGTCCTACCATGAGGAAGAAAACTGAAAAAGACAAGAAGAAGCGTGGCGTCACCGATACCAAGCAGAGAAACCCTAGAGTGAGCTCCTCTCATCACTTGCCAGTGTCTCCTTTGAATTCCCAGATTGGTGTTTGTCGGAATAATCGAGATTTACTTGGGTTTTGCAGGCGTTTTCTTTCAAGTCGGCTGTGAAGATGAACAAGTTGAAGATTCGCTCTGCGGAGAAGGAACAAAAGCGAATTCATCTTCCGAACATGGATCGTACTTACGGCGAACCTCCTCCTTTCGTCGTCGTGGTTCAGGGCCCACCAGGGGTACTGTGATTTAGACTAATGTCGGATTTGTGAATTTCTATCTTTCTCAGAAGATTTGATTGTTTATTGCCCACAAATGTTGTGTTCATGTAGGTCGGAAAGTCTCTCGTGATTAAGTCACTTGTAAAGCACTATACGCGCCAGAATGTACCTGAGGTTCGAGGACCTATTACCATTGTACACGGTTCGGTGCTACATTTTTCATTTCATTTTTTTTGTTATGTTGTATTCTTTGTGAATTTTCTAGAGTTGGATTGTGTTCATGTTCTCATGTTAGGCTGGTCATGGATTTAGGTAAACATAAACGGATTCAGTTTGTGGAGTGCCCAAATGATATCAATGGGATGGTGGATTGTGCAAAGGTTGCTGATCTAGCTCTTCTTCTCATAGACGGCAGTTATGGTTTTGAGATGGTGAGACTCCATTGACGACTGTTTTTCTCTAGCAAACGAGTGCTTTATTTAGCTAGCATTGATGAAGTGTTTTATAGTGAAGATTTTGGTAATCTGCTTTTTTTTCTTAGTGATATGATAAGCTAACTGTCTTGTAATCTTTTGTTCCTCAGGAAACCTTTGAATTCCTGAATATTATGCAAGTGCATGGATTTCCTAGAGTTATGGGAGTCCTCACTCACCTTGATAAGTTCAAGGATGTAAAGAAGCTGAGGAAAACAAAACAACGTCTCAAGCATCGGTTTTGGACCGAAATATATAACGGAGCTAAATTGTTCTATTTATCTGGTCTCATTCATGGCAAGTAAGTATCTACACTGATAACCTCACCATCGTTGATTACATGTGCTCAACTGATGTTCACCTTTGATTTATCTTTTATTGGCAGGTATACGACACGTGAAGTTCACAACCTCGCCCGCTTTGTATCTGTCATCAAGCCACAACCATTGACATGGCGGACATCGCATCCTTATGTGTTGGCTGATCGTCTGGAGGATGTTACCCCTCCCGAGAGAGTTCAGTTGGATAAAAAATGCAATAGAAATATCACACTGTACGGTTACCTACGTGGTTGTAACTTGAAAAAAGGGATGAAGGTATGCAATCAGATGTTTCACTACTGTTTTCCTTTAATAGTGCTTCGTCTTAGCCTTTTCCACTTTCTATGGCCTGAATCCTTGATCCATTGGTTTGCTTAGCTGTACTTTCTGTGGCGTAAAATACTCAATTTCTCAGGAAAAAAGACCAATTTTTAGATTGAGCCTAGAAATGACCTAATTTGATTTCAAGTTGATGTTATTTATGTGCCCTTCCTTCCTGGTGTTGGTCCATAGATTCTTGGCGATTCACATATTACATCATCTAAAACTAGTTTTTGCATCATGAAAACCAATCATATTGATTCCATATCGATTGAAGTTGTAAGATGAGGAGCATAAATTTGTATACCCTCTGCTACGGACTGACTTTTCCTCTGCTTATTGGGCTAAATGGATGCTTTTGTTTGGAAAATGTTATCTTAGCTGTTGCAGTGGACCTTCATTTTCTTGTACAACATGCATCTAATATAATTTCTTGTGATTATCAGGTCCATATTGCTGGAGTTGGTGACTTCGGCTTAGCTGGGGTCACTGCCTTACCTGATCCTTGCCCCTTACCCTCAGCTGCCAAGAAGAAGGGGCTGAGAGATAAGGAAAAACTTTTCTACGCTCCTATGTCCGGGATTGGAGATCTTTTGTATGACAAAGATGCTGTTTACATCGACCTGAATGATCACCTTGTTCAGTACTCTAAAACTGATGATGGAAACGGAGAACCTACTAATAAAGGTTATTAACGGGATTTCCCAAGTTTTACTGCAACATGCTTGCTCTCTCTCTCTCTATATATATATATGTAGTAGTCTCTTTCGAGCATCTTGCTCATTTTATGTGTTATCCCAATAATAATTTGGAATTTGGTTTACATCATTCTCCAGAACAGAACAGAAAAGTAATTTGTTTTTTTTTCCCTCATTTTTCTTCGTAGCTCTAGGATCTCTGATTATGACATTTTTCTCTTGGCAGGAAAGGGCAGGGATGTTGGTGAAGATTTGGTTAAGTCGTTGCAGAACACAAAATATTCTGTAGATGAGAAATTAGAGAAAACTTTCATCAATTTCTTTGGCAAAAAGGCTAGTGCCAGCTCAGACAGAAAACTTGAGGCTGAAGATGTGAATCAATCTTTGCCGGAAGATGAGTCATCAGAGGAGTCTCAATCTGGTGATGAGTCATCAGAGGAGTCTCAATCTGGTGATGATGAAATTGATGGAAACAGCAGTGACAGTAAAATGATGAGGAAGACTAAGAAGATCCATGGTGGAAGGATGAGGAGAAAAGCTATCTTCAATGATGATGTTGATGAGAGTGACTCAAAGGTAATCTCTTTGCTTGATCTGATTTTTCATAATGGTTCTATATGCTAATTCAGTCACATCTTCAGTTTGATAATACTGGTGACTATGAGTTCAAGAGTTAGTGAATGTGAATCTCGCTCTTCTCTCTTTCATTATTTTGTATTCAATCAACACTTTTGTCAGGCAATCTGGAAAGAAACAGTGAGTTAATTCAATCGCAATTCTAGTGTGATCACCGTAGTTAAATTGTTTTCAAGTAGCAGTATCTATTTTGAAGTGGACTTACTATATTTTCCAACCCAAATGATTTTCTTCATGTCTAATCTGTTTTACTGTTTTTCATGCATGGGTGTGTGACGTAGGACTCAGACGAAGATGATGTTGAGGAAGCAGAAGATGTTGAATCTGAAGATGGCGAAGATGACTCTCCTTCAGATTTGCAGGACTCAGATGGAGATGATTTTGATGAAGCAGATGATAGAGGCCTTGGTAACATATCAAAATGGAAAGAACCCTTGAAGGAGAAGGGCAGAAAGAAGAACCCCAACTTGAAGCAACTTGTGTATGGTGCATCGGGATCATCAGCTACTGCCGTGGTAGATGAGAACCATGAAAGTAGTGATGATGATGAAGGGGATGGTGAAGACTTCTTTATGCCAAAAGGAGAACAAAGCAAGGTTTGTCATTTCAAGACCATACAATCTTTGACCATACAAGCAAGCTTCTTAGGAAGAAATTGTCTCAAACTTCCGTGTACTTTTTTTTCATCTACTTCCAGAACTTAGGTGGTGGATCGGATGTGGGATATGCCAACTCAGAGGATTGTTCCAAATTTGTGAATTATGGAAAACTGAAGGATTGGAAAGAGAAAAAAGTTTGTGAGAGCATTCGTAATCGATTTACCACTGGTAATTGGGACGAAGCTGGTCTGAGGAATAAAAAATTAGGTCCTGGCGATAAGGGAGAAAATGATGAACTATATGGTGATTTCGAGGATCTGGAGACTGGAGAGATGCATAATAGCCATGAGAACATGGAGTTGGATGAAAATCAAAACGAAGATGTTGAAGATGCTGAGCGCAGGTTAAAAAAGCTGGCTCTCCGAGCAAAGTTTGATAAAGAATATCCTTTTATAACTGAATGACATCATTTAACTTAGCTATATATGGTTTAATGCTACTGCTTTAGTTTGTACTTTGACAAGTTACTATTGGTTCAACCTTAACCTCGTTGTACAAGCAATAAATCCGAGTGTGAGGAGGATGACAATGATGAAGGTGATGGGAACAGTCTCCGTATTAGTCAAGCCAAGGAACCAGGATTTGTTGACATAGTAAGTTTTTTTTTTCGGCCTCAGATAAGGTTTATCCTCTTTTTCTTACTCACTCTATTTGTTTTCCAGTTGAAGGAGGAGCTTGAACTAAGAAAACAGATGAATTTGCTAGAACTCAACAATCTTGACGAGGATGCTCGAATTGAGATAGAAGGATTCCGGACTGGAACATACGTGCGGCTGGAGATTCACAATGTTCCTTATGAGATGGTTGATTTCTTTGATCCATGTCATCCAATTGTTGTTGGAGGTATTGGTTTCGGCGAGGATAGTCCTGGATATATGCAGGTAAGGAGGCTATAACCATTTTCTCTTATCTGATCTTTAAAGAAAGTTGAATTGAGTAGTTCATTTCATAATGAAATATCTTTTTCTTATTCAAAAGTACTTGAAAACATGGTTGTTTATTTGAATACTGCTTATTGTGTCATGTTTTCTTGTCCTTAGGCCCGGTTGAAGAGACATAGGTGGCACAAGAAAGTACTAAAGACTAGAGATCCCATTATTGTGTCTATTGGATGGAGACGCTATCAGACTCTTCCTGTATACGCCATTGAAGATCGCAATGGCAGACATCGAATGCTCAAGTATACTC
Source organism: Microthlaspi erraticum (assembly GCA_902728155.2). Lineage (NCBI taxonomy): Eukaryota > Viridiplantae > Streptophyta > Magnoliopsida > Brassicales > Brassicaceae > Microthlaspi > Microthlaspi erraticum. The sequence continues at coordinate 564,860 of CACVBM020001051.1, forward strand.
CGGAACACATGCATTGCCTTGCAATGTTTTACGGTCCTCTTGTTCCACCCAACACAGGCTTTGTCGCATTCCAAAACCTGTCGAGCAATCAGGTATGCGAATGCTATGCTGTTTGAGATTTTGATCCAAGTTTATCTTTGGAGTGTGTTTGAACTTTTGTGATAGAGAATCTATAATTGGTAAAACAGAGTGTATCTTCATGAAATGGGTAGTGTAAGGCTTAACTGACTAATAGTTAATACTAGCGAAATTACTGTTTCGTTGCCACAACCTAAAATTACTGTTTCCTCATGTAAACAGGGAAGCCTAGATTTGTTGTATTCCTCTCCCCACTAAGTAGCTCTCCTGGTTTCTGTTTCAGGCAGGATTTAGGATAACAGCGACTTCTGTAGTTGTTGAGTTTAATCATCAAACCCGTATTCAGAAGAAAATCAAGATGGTCGGGCACCCCTGCAAGATCAAGAAGAAGACTGCATTTATAAAGGACATGTTCACTTCTGACCTTGAAATAGCTAAATTTGAAGGATCAGCTGTCCGGACAGTCAGTGGCATTAGAGGACAAGTGAAAAAGGTATGCATAGTTTCGATCTTTGTTGTAGTTCCTAGTTTCCACACCCATTGGCTTCATCTTGTTTGATTGTTGGCTATATCTCCGGTTTTCTAACGAGCAAACCTCTATTTGTCAGGCGGGGAAAAACATGCTCGAGAACAGTGCCCAAGGAGGAGGGATTGTGAGGTGTACCTTTGAAGATCAAATAAGAATGAGCGACATAGTCTTCTTAAGGGCTTGGACCCAAGTGGAAGTTCCACAGTTTTTCAATCCTCTAACTACAGCGTTGCAGCCCCGCGATAAGATCTGGAAAGGGATGAAAACTGTTGGAGAACTCCGCAGAGAGCAAAGTATTGCTATTCCGGTGAATAAGGATTCACTCTACAAGGTAACAAAAAAAAAAATCCCATAAAATGCAGCAACTTGCCATTCTTGTCTTTGATTTCTACTAATTCTCATTCGTTTTGTGTGTAACATTTTGCAGCCAATCGAAAGGAGGCTAAAAAAGTTCAGCAAATTGGTGATATCAAAGAAACTACAAGGAGCTTTACCGTTTAGTTCGAAACCCAAAGATGTACCAGGGAGAAAGAAACCAACACTGGAGAGTAGAAGAGCTGTTGTCATGGAACCGGACGAACGAAAAGCTCATGCTATCATCCAGCATTATAAGCTGATGAACAAGCACAAGGTAATTATTATTGATCTTCTCTGTTCTCTGTTCTTATTGATAAATGATGATTGTGGCCTTTGTTTAACTCTCCAAAACAAAATAAAAATGCAGATGAAGAAGAGAAAAGATAAGGAGCAGGAGAAGAGGAAAGTGTACGAAGCAGAGAAAGCTAAGAGTGACGAAATAGCTAAGAAACGGAACAGAGAAGAGAGACGTGATAGATATCGCACGGAGGATAAACAGAAGAAGAAGATGAGAAGAAACGAAGATTAGTTAATCTTTTACCTGCTTATTGCTCACAACCTGATACCAAGTCTTTTGAAACTGTAATCCTAAAGTTTTGTTTTCTTGTTTGAGTTTACTATCTTTCTTCTGTGTTACACTTTGTTCAAAAGCTTCTGAATCATTTATGTATCGCCAAACTTTTGATACTAGTTTTTCTCGGATCCCACCCAAAAACTAGGCTTCTTTCATGTTTATCTCGAAATTGAGAATGTAATTCGAGAAGAGGAGTTAAAACCAAAACATTAACAAATTTTGATCATACATTATTACACTAATTATCGGAATACACTACATTATTGATTTGCATATTTTGATTACTCTTTGTTCATTAGGTGGGTTCAATTTTTTTATATTTAAAAATTATGCTGTTCTTTCAGTTTGTTCTATCTTTCTCCCCCTTCTTCCTTGTATAAACCCCAAACTTTCTTCAAAAACCCTAAATTCTCAATTTCAGGTTGTGCGATTGATATGAACAAAACAGTCGTAAGATGTCTTCTTTCTCGTTCACATCATCCTCTTCTTCATTTCTCCACCAATTCATCTCTTCACTCTTCTCTTCTCGACAGAGTTTCCACCTGTAGCCGTTACCTCACGGCTAGGTTTATGTCGACTCCTCCGCCAGATGAAATGTATGGATTCGACGATCCTTTCTCTCCCAGCGAGTCGCGGGAAGTGGTCGATTTGACTAAAGAGTACTCCTTTCTGCACGATTTTGACTCTGGAAATGTCGATGTAACTCAGTCATCATCCTCCATTGATGCTAAAGCCATTGCAGATGCTGTCTCTTGTGGCGGCGATGTGTTTGGGAGCAAATCCCAGAAGTTTCTTAGGCAATTTAGAGAGAAACTTAGTGAGAGCTTGGTGATTGAGGTTTTGCGTTTGGTAGAAAAACCCTCTGCTGTTATAAGCTTCTTCATTTGGGCAGGTAGGCAGATAGGTTATAAGCACACAGCACCTGTCTATAACGCTTTGGTAGACCTGATTGTACGTGATGATGACGAAAAAGTTCCGGAAGAACTCCTGCAACAGATTAAAGACGATGACAAGGAAATGCTTGGGGAATTTCTGAATGTGTTGATAAGGAAACATTGTAGGAAAGGATCGTTTAGCATTGCGCTTGAGGAGTTAGGGAGGATGAAGGATTTTAGGTTTAGACCGTCAAGGTCTACTTATAACTGTTTGATTCAGGCATTTCTCAAGGCTGATCGTTTGGACTCAGCTTCATTGGTTCATCGAGAAATGTCCCTTGCAAATCTTAGGATGGATGGGTTTACGCTTCGATGCTTAGCTTACTCCTTCTGTAAAGTAGGAAAGTGGAGGGAAGCTCTGGCATTGATGGAAACTGAAAACTTTGTGCCTGATACTGTCTTTTATACGAAGCTGATATCTGGTCTCTGTGAAGCTTCGCTTTTTGAAGAGGCTATGGATTTTCTGAATAGGATGCGAGCTACTTCCTGCCTTCCTAATGTTGTAACGTATTCGACTTTGCTGTGTGGATGCTTGAACAAAAAGCAGCTGGGCAGGTGTAAGAGGGTACTCAATATGATGATGATGGAAGGTTGTTATCCAAGTCCTAAGATTTTCAATTCTCTTGTACATGCTTATTGCACATCAGGGGATCATTCATATGCATACAAACTGCTAAAGAAGATGGTTAAATGTGGGCACTTGCCAGGATATGTTGTCTACAATATATTGATTGGGAGTATTTGTGGTGGCAAGGACTCGCTTAGTTGTGATCTTCTGGAATTGGCTGAGAAAGCTTACAGTGAAATGCTTGCTACAGGGGTTGTTCTGAATAAGATTAATGTCAGCAGCTTCACACGGTGTCTTTGCAGCGCGGGGAAATATGAGAAGGCGTTCACTGTTATCCGTGAAATGATTGGTCATGGGTTTATACCAGATACCAGTACCTATTCCAAAGTCCTTGGTTATCTATGTAGTGCTTCGAAAATGGAAATGGCGTTTCTGTTGTTTGAAGAAATGAAAAGGGGTGGCCTTGTTGCTGATGTCTACACGTATACTATTATGGTGGATAGTTTTTGTAAAGCTGGCCTGATTGAGCAGGCTAGCAAGTGGTTCAGTGAAATGAGAAAGGTTGGTTGTACACCTAACGTCGTCACGTACACTGCTCTTATCCATGCTTATCTTAAGGCTAAGAATGTCAGCTATGCGAATGAGCTGTTTGAAACGATGGTGTCTGAAGGGTGTGTCCCCAATATCGTTACATATTCAGCCTTGATTGATGGCCATTGCAAAGCTGGGCAGACAGAGAAAGCTTGCCAGATTTTTGAAAGAATGTGTGGCAGCAAAGATGTTCCAGCTGTAGATATGTACTTCCAGCAGAGTGATGACACTGGCGAGAGACCGAATGTAGTTACATATGGAGCTCTACTGGATGGTTTGTGCAAGTCGCAAAGGGTCGAAGAAGCTCGAAATTTGTTGAATGCGATGTCCGTGGAAGGTTGTGAACCTAATCAGATTGTATATGATGCTCTTATCGATGGACTCTGTAAGGTTGGGAAACTAGACGAGGCCCAAGAAGTGAAAACTGAGATGTCTGAGCATGGTTTTACCGCAACCTTGCATACTTACAGTTCTCTAATTGATCGTTATTTCAAAGTGAAGCGCCAAGATTTAGCCTCAAAAGTATTGTCCAAGATGCTTGAGATTTCCTGTGCGCCTAATGTGGTTATCTACACTAATATAATTGATGGCTTGTGCAAGGTTGGTAAAACTGATGAAGCTTATAAGCTTATGCAATTGATGGAAGAAATTGGGTGTCAGCCAAATGTGGTGACATATACGGCATTGATTGATGGATTTGGAATGATTGGTAAAATCGAAACATGCCTCGAGCTCTTAGAGCGAATGGGATCCAAAGGTGTTGCTCCAAATTATGTTACTTATAGGGTCTTGATAGATCATTGTTGCAGAAATGGTGTATTGGATGTGGCCACCAATCTTCTAGAAGAAATGAAACAGACTCATTGGCCTATGCACGCAACAGGATATCGCAAAGTCATCGAAGGATTCAATAAAGAGTTCATAGAGTCTCTTGGGCTTCTCGATGAGATAGCCGAGGATGATACTGCCCCGTTTCTTTCTGTATATAGGCTTCTGATTGATAATCTTGTCAAAGCTCAAAAGCTGGAAGTGGCTCTCAGGCTTCTTGAAGAAGTTGCAACGCTGTCACCGACGTTGGTTGATTACAGTAGCACATATAACTCGTTGATTGAAAGCCTTTGCCTTGCTAACAAAGTGGACAAGGCTTTTCAGTTGTTCTCGGGAATGTCGAAGAAAGGTGTCATCCCGGAGATGCAAACATTCTGTAGTCTTATCAAGGGGCTTTTCCGAAACAGCAAGATCAGTGAAGCACTTTTGCTTCTAGATTTCATATCACATAAGGTTTTTCCTCTTTGACTCTTTCTTCTGAGTTCCTCAAGCTCTTTTTTCTTTGCAACGTTCACATGAATCTATGTAATGTAGATTGGTATGTACTTATGGAATTCCATTGCTAAATTGCCTCAATGTTGCAGGAAAATCAGTGGATAGAAGAAAAGAAAGCATCTGATGGTCCGTAGGCTTACTGATCCATAATATCTAATTCAAAATTGCCTAGCTAGATGGTGCATCTGATATTGAGCATCCACGGTTGGAAGCTATGGATTACGTATTGGGAAGACCACTAGGAGCATGAGGCGCATTAGGTTTTTGGACCAAATCCTCTGTAAGTTCGTTGGTTTTAGATCGTACATAGTCAGATTCTACGTTTTATGTCTTTGGACTTTTGCCTATGAATTTGTGACATGTATCTGTTTATACATGCAGGTTCTGGTCCTGGTTCGTACATGATGTGTATAATGATGTATAGTTGTTAAGACTCTCAATGGAGTTGATTGATCTCCTTTGAATAATCTACAACTGCACTAATGCTTCGGTCAGGTAAGAATGGCTTTGGTAGAGGTTGTAAGGTCTTTGATGAGTGAAGCCAATATAAACAAACTGAGCGGCCTGACGAACTCTCTACGTTCGACACACACGCAGTTCGAGAGCGTATCAACCAAGGTGACGAGTCTTTTCTTCACCCAAACCAAAAAGATTCTCGAAGATGTATCTTGCAGAGAATCGTATATCATGTGCAGAGCTGGGTTACTCAGATAGTCAGATTCTGTATTTTTATGTTTCAAGGGCCTTTTACTGTACATACTTCAAAGTCATGTGACAAATACTTATTTAAACCCACTAGATCAATGATATATATGTGCATATATATATATATATTTGTTGTTAAATAACAGTCGGATTTTTCCCAACTTTATTGACTGGATTGTTTTGGATTTATGTTAATGCTTGTTTCTGTCATTTAAACATTTTACAGGTATATATTCATTTGACTATTTCTAGCATGTCACACAAATTGATTCTCAGTAATCAGTATGGTATGTGAGAGAGAACATTTTGCAAGAAATATTCTGCTATTAGTAGTATCTAACTATCTATTTAGATGCAGGACTTTGATTGAAAAATTACTTCGATAGGGAAAAGTCAAGAAAACGAATCTTATAAAAAAATTCCATACGTGTATTCCAAAAATGCCATATAAGAAAATGAGCATTGTTGGTGAAGCGTAATAAATAACTAGAGCTAAACATTTAAAATAATTTGACTTCTGATCCTTATATAGAATCCAAACTTAAATAGAGACTTGAGTCAAATTTAATTCGTTATAAAACAATCACCATTGACCGGAAAGTGAGATGTAATTCGTTAGTAATTTTTTCCCGTGAGGTTAGTATAATCCGATATCTTTGATTGGTGATAAGGTTTACATATCTGGAAATTGAGTAAGCAAAGAGTTTAAATATTAATATCGAAAAAAATGATTAGAAACAAACAACAAAGCAGAAAGAGAGTAGTGAGTGATTAAGTTCAATAAAAGCAAAATGCCAAAAGAAGGGATTAGATTAAAATTAAACGCCAAAGCTTTGATAAGATATAACTTTGCTTTTCTTTTTGCATTTGCCTAATCTCATTTCTTTCTCCCTCGTCTCGTCTCTATCAAGCAATCCCCCTCTCTTTCTCTCTCTCATCAACGCAGAGGAGACGCTCGTACGCGACGAACCCTAGAGAGATTGAGAGGGACAGCGAGTCTTTAGGTGACGCAGGGCGATTTGACCGGTAACGTATTCTCTTTTCCGTCTTTGGTTTGTATCTGAATTTTGGATTTCGTAGAAACCGTGTGGTCTCTAGATTCATGCTTTGTAGGGCTTCTGAGTCCGTTTTAATTCCTGAATTTGGATTACTTCGAGATTTCCTTTTCGATTCATATATTCGCGCAGATATGTCATCTGGGTTTTGTTTTCTGATTCGTAATTGTTGAGTCTGTTGGATGATCATTGCCTTATTATTCTAGCCGCGTTTGGTGGCAAGAGGACGTCGTTGTCCCTTTTCCTTAGTTTGATTTTTGCATGTTCTGCTGATAAACGTTCTCAATGTTGTGGATGTTGAATCATTTGTGTTTTCCTGATCGAGAATTTTGATTCGATGAACTTTGAATTGCGTGTTCTCTTCCCAGATAACGTGCTCAGAACAATATTACTTAATCAATTACAGGATCCAAAGGTTGTGGACGATCTATTATTGAACAAGTGAGCAAGGATGCGCAAGTGGATCTGTTGTACATGTCAAATAGAAGACTCAAATGAAGAGGAACAACTGAAAAGTTCGCAGCAGCAGTCTGATGGTATGTTATCTATATGCCACCTTGTAGCTGAAGTTTTCTCTAATTACGCACGGTTATTGGATATTGTGTATCTAAGAAGTTGTTTCCTGTTTGTGCTTATCGTGTTGAGTGTCTTCATGTATGTAGCAAATCATAAGAATCCAAAACCAGCAGCTGTTGCAAAGCATGAGGTGCAGAAGGAAGCTCTTCCCATCGAGGTTCCTCCCTTGTCTTTGGATGAGGTGAAGGAGAAGACCGAAAATTTCGGGTCAAAAGCGCTGATTGGCGAAGGATCTTACGGAAGAGTATACTATGCGACACTAAATGATGGTGTTGCGGTTGCTCTGAAGAAACTTGATGTCGCACCTGAAGCTGAATCAGATGCCGAGTTCTTGAGTCAGGTTATTAATCTTCTTCAACCTTTTCTTTCCCTCCATTTTCACTTGCTCTGTAATGAGATGAATCAGTATCCATGCATTTTTTTTCCTGGAACCTTGTGTTACAGCATCCTTATCAATTTGATATATTAATACTTTGCTCTTCCATAGGTTTCCATGGTTTCTAGACTGAAGCATGAGAATCTCATTCAATTGCTTGGCTTTTGTGTTGATGGAAACCTTCGCGTCCTTGCATATGAGTTTGCAACAATGGGATCATTGCATGACATCTTGCATGGTAAGATAAGCTTCCTGGTTTGACCAAAAGTATCTGTGACAAACAAAATTTGTTGATGTAATTGATTGCACATTGTGCGGTTACAGGTAGGAAGGGAGTTCAAGGAGCACAGCCAGGTCCAACACTTGACTGGATAACGAGGGTGAAAATAGCGGTTGAGGCAGCTAGGGGTTTGGAATACCTTCATGAGAAGTCTCAGCCTCCTGTAATCCATAGAGACATAAGGTCTAGCAATGTTCTTCTTTTTGAGGACTTCAAGGCAAAGATTGCTGATTTCAATCTCTCAAACCAAGCGCCTGATAATGCTGCTCGTCTCCACTCTACAAGAGTCTTGGGAACTTTTGGTTATCATGCTCCAGAGTAATGTTTCTTGTACCATTATTGTTTGTGTGTGATGCAAAATGTCTGATTAGCAGCTAATATGTTAATACGCCCCCATATGCAGATACGCAATGACTGGACAATTGACTCAGAAGAGTGATGTGTACAGCTTTGGGGTTGTTCTTCTAGAACTTCTGACAGGGAGGAAACCGGTCGATCATACCATGCCTCGTGGTCAGCAAAGTCTTGTAACCTGGGTGAGTATACATACGCTGTTCCAAATTTAGACCAAGCTTTTTCATAAATCTTATCTCTTGTCCTTGGCTTACGATTTGATGTTATTGGCTCTGCTCAGGCAACACCAAGACTCAGTGAAGATAAAGTGAAACAGTGTATTGATCCGAAGCTAAAAGCTGATTACCCTCCAAAAGCAGTTGCTAAGGTACCTCTCTCCATGCCATTGAACATCTAAATGGTTCACACAAATCTCAGTATCCGAAAGATAACAAAAACCAATTATGTGTGTTATGTGGCAATGCAGCTAGCAGCTGTTGCAGCATTGTGTGTGCAGTACGAAGCTGAGTTTAGGCCAAATATGAGCATAGTTGTGAAGGCGCTACAGCCGCTCCTGAAAACTGTAGCTCCAGCTCCATCTCCAGCACCAGAATCTTGAAACTTCGACAATCATTGCAACTATCAGAATCTATCGTTGGTGCTACTACCATATATGGATCAGGATTTGTATTTGGTAGTGATAACTATAAATATGATATTATGTTTCGTTTGATAATTGGTTTTGCACACAATTTTGCTGTGCTAGAAGAGAGACTATGGCAAGTTTATTGTTGCCATGTGCGTGCGTTGGAGAGAGAGAGAAGACTAACTATTGTTATTATTATTGCCTTCTGATTTGATGTGATCCCTCTTAAGTCTATCTGAGACAGCCTGTTTTGGATAATGACATCAAAAAAGGTTTTAGTTACTTTCACATTTCAGTATCCTTGAATCTTGATCAACTTGAAATAAATAAAAAAAAACTCTTTTGCCTGTATTCTATCGTATTGTAAGAGAGGACGACGATACAAAAATCTGGGTACTTTGTAATTACCTCTAAAATATTATGATTGAATTGGTTAAGAATTGACAAATATGTTAATTAATGGATACGACGTCGTTGAGACGAAAGAATATTCCTGGTCGCAAACGTGGAAAAAGCTTCGAACGTCTTTTAATTTGCGGTTAAAAAAGTGGAGTCGTTTTAAACACATTTGATCGGCCCGCCAACATCCTACGTGTTCGTTTTACCGTCTCTCACCTCTCTCGCAAAAGCCCAATCTCTTCTTCTCTTCCTCTTCCAGCTTCAACAAAATCATCGCAGAAGCAACAAAAAAAAAAGCGCCATGGCCATGGCTGCGCATTTCACCTTCCCTTTCAACTATGTTGTTTCGGAAGGCTCCCGGGGAAGAGGAAGGTTCGTTCCTAAGCTCGTCAGAGCAGTAGCCTCCGGCGATTCCGTGGCTCCGGCGATCTCGGAAGAGTCAAAAGTGAAATTGGGTGGCTCGGATTTGAAAGTGACGAAGCTTGGCATTGGAGTCTGGTCATGGGGTGATAACAGCTACTGGAATGACTTCCAGTGGGATGGTCAGTCCAATTTCCCTTTCTCCAAAATATTCGAATTTCTAATAGATTTTGCATGATTATGCTCGAATTCTCTTAATCTCGATTGGTTTGTTACTTTCTGTGATGGTAGACAGGAAACTGAAGGCTGCCAAAGGAGCATTCGATGCCAGTGTTGACAACGGTATAGATTTCTTCGATACTGCAGAAGTTTATGGCTCCAAGGTTAGAAGGAAACAATCTGATTACTTTTGTATTGAAACTAATCGGAAGTCTCACTTTCTTCTCTCTCTATCTTCTGTAGTTTTCTCTGGGTGCTATAAGCTCTGAAACTCTTCTAGGAAGGTACGTTTTTCTTTTACTGTATCTAAGAAAAATGTAGCAGCGTTTCACCACCATTCCTTCTGAACAGATTCATCAGAGAGAGAAAAGAGAGATATCCAGGAGCTGAGATTTCAGTAGCAACAAAGTATGCTGCATTACCATGGCGATTAGGTCGTGAAAGTGTTATCACTGCCCTCAAAGATTCCCTTGACCGGCTTGGTCTTTCCTCTGTGGATCTCTATCAACTCCATTGGTATGTCTTTCGTAATTTATGTTGGATTACACACTGTTAAGTACGGTTAAAGGGAACAATCTCACTGTTTTCTTTGCTCAAATTTCAGGCCTGGATTATGGGGAAATGAAGGTTTTTCTTTTTCTTAAGAGCGACGTTAAAGCAACTTTTAACAAGAGTCTTGTCATTTTTGTTAATTTTTATATAAACTTCAGTGACACGGTGAATTATGTTTTAGGATATCTGGATGGTCTTGGGGATGCTGTTGAACAAGGACTTGTGAAGGCTGTCGGTGTTTCTAACTACAGCGGTACCAATTTCTCACTATCACTGGCAGTTGAAATCAAAAAGACATTTGAATCACAATGTGTAAAAAAAAAAAAACTTGATAAGCACATCTAATGTTGTTTTGTTGAACTTTCTTTCAAATTTATATCATACTCACTGTAGTTGGTGGCGGTTTTCAGAGAAGCGACTACGTGATGCTTATGAGAGACTCAAAAAGAGAGGAATCCCTCTAGCCTCGAATCAAGTCAACTACAGTCTCATATACAGAGCTCCGGAGCAGACTGGTGTCAAGGCTGCTTGTGATGAGCTTGGAGTCACTTTGATTGCATATTCCCCCATCGCTCAAGGTGATTTTTCTCTTTATCTCCTATGCTTTATTTATGTCCATCATTCTCTGAAAAAGTTGCACGAGGCAAAAAAAAAACCTGGCCAATGAAAATCGAGGTTTTCTGTTTTTTTGTTTCAGGTGCTTTAACTGGTAAATACACCCCAGAGAACCCACCCTCAGGTCCTCGGGGTCGCATTTATACTCGTGAGTTCTTAACCAAGGTAATAGCTTGGACTGCTTGTATTCAACACAGGCCTCTATGTCTGCAAAACTATATTTACATTGTGCTATTTTCAGAAAATACATAACATTTTTATACAACATTCCCACCAATCAATGTACCTGTGCATAAATTATCAAAAGGTATCATAACTTTGCGAAGTTAATTGAAAAGTTATGACTTGTAATTACAGCTTCAACCCCTGCTGACTAGAATCAAACAAATAGGTGAAAGCTACAGCAAAACTCCCACTCAGGTTCTTTCTTTTTTTCCTTATGCTAGAGCACTTGTTGATATCGCAGAGCAAGGCTCAGTTAGAATTTGAGTAAACCGTTAGAGTGAAGCCCTCAATTAACATCAAATATATGCTTTTTATGTATTGTTTGTGCAGGTAGCATTGAACTGGTTGGTGGCACAAGGGAACGTGATACCGATCCCAGGAGCCAAGAATGCGGAACAAGCCAAAGAGTTTGCAGGAGCGATAGGTTGGAGTCTGACAGAGAATGAAGTGGCTGAGCTACGTTCCTTGGCCTCTGAGATCAAACCTGTCGTCGGTTTCCCTGTTGAGTACCTCTGAACTCTTCAAGACTCTGTTTGTAGCATTGTAAAGCTCGAAAGCTGCAATATGAATTTAAACTGGCATATAGATGATGGTAAAATGTCTTAATACATGTATACAACTATAATCTCTTTGCCTCTTGGAGAATTTTAGAGTAGACATACATTTGATTAAAACAAAGGGACTTGTGCACCTTTAGTTATATCATCTTCAAACATGCTTTCTTTCAAATATTTAGAATTGATTTATAGCTTTTTCATGAATAAGTGCCTTGAGTTTGAGTTTGAGCAGAGAACTACCGAATATAGTTATTTGTTCAAAGCAAGGAAAACGAGAGTCTGTTATCACAGGTACACAAGTGAAGCCGCAAAGGTAGCATCATCTTGATAGATCTCAAAAGCTCAGTTTCATTACCCTTTTTTTACAAGAGACAAATGAAGAAAGAAAGCAGAGCATTGTTCTGTTGTGTTGCTTTCATTCAAGCAACACTGAAAGAAGTAGCCGCTTTCTCGACAAATTTGTTGGCTCCCTTGAACCACCTCTTGTCTCCAGCTTGTGCTTTGCAGATATAAAGCTTCCCTCCGTTCACAGTGGCTGTGATCAGCTGATGCTTTCCTCCTTCGTCTCCATCGGCCGTTCTTGTCAACACAGACAAGTAATAGTACGGTTTCCCACCAATCTCCTGAATATTCGTCTCAAGGATGTTTGCTGTTGCCACTGCATTGGCGTCAAAGCCTCCCTGCAAGGAACATCAGATTCACACACACACAGTTATGAACTCAATAAGTCCAAATGCACACATAAGGTAACAACGGTGATACTGAATTTAAGCTTTGTTTGATTTTAGTATTCTATTCTCTTTGTTGTTTAATTCTCATATTCTGTTCATTCAGCTTCAGGTTTCCTCTAAAAAATGGAAATGAGAAGTTTACCTCAGAGGCAGTCTCACCGAAGTAAGCTTGTTTCCCTAGGAGATAATTGACCTGCACACAAAAAAAAAATTCAAAAAATTGAATTCATCATACAATCTCACAATTCAGTTTTGATTCATCAATATGACATGGAGTAAATACCTGAGAGAGGAACTCTTCAGGAGAACCGTAATCAGTGATGGACTTCTTGTCAGTAGGAGTGACCATGACATTGAGATTACTGGTTGCATCGAAGTTGTCTTCGTACCTAAGGACTTGTCCTGGATACTCGATCTCCCTGCTTGGGTTCCACTTAGCTGGCACCTGCACTTGGAATCCATCTCCAGTGTATGCCGTGAAGTCTGTGTTCGTCTTTGGCTTCCCAAACACATTTGCTGCACACAAAGAGAAGAAAAACCAAAATTTGTTTTACAGATTCTTTGTTTTGATAATATCTTGTCTGAAAATGAAACGATCCAAGATTTTTCGGTTGTTCGCACCAGCTTCACCGTAGGCGGCGTCAGCAGGAGATACTTTGGAACCAACGGCGGCGGCACCAACGAGGAGTGTGAGAGCGAGACGGCGAGAGACAGCGGAGTTATCCTCGTCGTGAGGCTGTTGAGCTTTACACACTATGTGGGCGGGTTTGGAGAGTGACACGTAGCGCTGGGACGAGGAGGAAGACGATGATCGTGCGGCGGAGGAGGCCAGTGCGCTCTGGTGTAGGAAACACGCGCTGTACGCCATTTTCTTTCTCTCTGTGTGTGTCTCTCTCTGTTTTGTTAAGTTATGTGAAAGTGTTTTTTGAGGATTGTGGGAGTGAGTTAATGTATGGAGTTGATTCCAAGAGTGAAGATGATTGGCTGATTTCGGATATTGGAGGATCTCTCTGGTGATGTCCAGATAAGGTTGTTGAGGTCTTGTAATGCGCCACGTGGCAGATACGTTTATTTCTTGTTCCACGTCAGAATCATAACCTTCCCAGTAATTATCTCTAACATCGTCTTTCTTTACATGATTACAAGATTTTGCCTCGTTTAGTTAAATGAAAGTTATTATGGATGTAATTGTAACATGACTTTTATGTGAAAACCAAGTGAGAATGCCTCACAGAACTTTACCAATATCTAAATGACCTAACAAAATCGTTGAGATTTCAAAGTCTGTTACACCTGTGTAGATAAATAAATAAACATGAAACCATTTTGAACATTCACGACAAAAACATTTCACTTGTTCTGCTTTGTCATTGCGAGTCACTCATTCTTCTTCCATGTTATTACCCGAGTCTAACTTGTCATCTAATTTGCGCCTTTTGGATTTTGATTTCTTCTTTTTAGGGTCAGGTTGCTCAATCCCTTGAGCAAGATTGCCAGGGATGCTCTGTTCCTCATTCCCATTAACGAGATCACAAGGCGTGTTATCTTCCACGTTCCCCAAATCCAAGTTGTTGGTTGATTTTCGCTTTTTGGACCTTCTTCGCTTCTTCTCTGGTTCCTTAACCTCTGACGCATCAGTGTTTGGGTCTGTTTCCTCATTCTCTTTAGCCATGTCACAAGGCGGGTTCTCTTCTATGTTTCCCAAATCCACCTTGTCCACTGACTTGCACTTTTTGGACTTTGACTGCTTCTTCTTCTTTTGTTCCGTCGGAGCAGTGTTTGGGTCAGGTTGCGCATTTCCATTAGCGAGACTGGAAGACAAGGTCTCTTCTGTGTTACCCAAACCCGACGTGTTGACTGATTTGAGCTTTGACCCCATTGGAGTACTCTTAGCGCAAGGTACATCATCTCTAAGACCCGTTGCATCTACTGTTGAAGCAACAGGTTCCACAGCAACAGTTTGCGCTGAAGATTTCGGGAGGCCATCATATGAGAGAATACAAGCTATGGCATACATAGAAGCTCCGAGATGAGGCGGCAACTTTTCTTGTGGATGTTTTACCTACAAAATGCAAATGAAAGGATGCTATTACCTGAATAACATGTTGAATAATATCTTCAATCCTAGTGATTATATAACTTATATGTACCTTGAACAAAATGGATGCCACTAGTCGCTCTCTCAAGACGTACATTTGAGCAATTTCAAAAGCTGTAATCTCGAAAGGCAGCCATCGATCCACTACAACCTTGACTGAATTTTCCGGTGCAAGCATTATTTTCTCTCCAGGCCCACCAGCTGCTTTATCTATGTCCATCACATTTTCCACTTCGTGGTCTTCCTCGTCATCACAGCTCTCTGTAGGAGCCACAGCTATCTCTCCCGAAAACAGTAACAAATGAACTGTGGGAAGAGCAGTGCAACTTCTTATGTGCACGTCCCAATCTCCTCGAGTGATCTCATCAAAAACGATTAAACCTTCATCATCATCCTTGCTAGAGGACATGTTTAAATGGTTTGAAAGCACACGAACTTTAGCTCCAGTTATAGTCTCTACTAGAGACCTTCTATTGTTCATGGAAGGTGGGCACATTCTTCCAACCATAGGGTACAATCCTACTGCTAGAACAGCACGGAGAATACCCGGATCGTGAGCATTCAGGCTACAGTTTGAGTCATTGCTAGGGATGAGCCCATGTCTTTTAAGTTCCGCCTGAAGCTTGTCACGCATATTATCCAGCATCTTCATAGCATTTGGGGAGACGAAGTTTTGAGAACAAAACTCCTGAGCTTGACCACTTGCTTTTGCATTTCTCCAGCAGTGAAATGCCGCAACAGTCGCAAGGTGGTCACTGTGGCCTCCATAAAGCGCTGCAAGTTCAAGTTTCGCTGCAGCAGCTTTTTTCCTTTCACCTGGCATCAAGGGCATTGTAAATGGGTCCTTGGTGTCTGCTGCACATGCTAGAATCAGTGCTGGATCCAGACAGTTTACTAATATGGCGAAATAAAGCATCTTGCTTATCCGAGGATGAACTGGAAGCTGACCAAACTTCTGTCCAAGTTCTGTCAGCTCTTCTTCAGGTGTCAACGCTCCAATGTCTTTAAGGGTGGTTAAGGCATTTGCAATGCTTTGATCAACAGGCGGGTCCATCAATTTCTGAAGGAAATAATTTACGTTGCAACTCGGATCCAGCATCTTTACCTGAACATATTATTAAGCCATCAGTAAAAAATCAAGAACGCAAGAAGTCTCAAATAGGTGCCTAACATGCACGAATGACATTAAACATCATAGAAAAGGTCTACGTTAGAAAGAACAGTACCTGCAAGCAGAGTTCATCTACTGGCATCCTCCTCACTTCAGGAACTCTATATTCAGGCAAAGAGGCTGCCCGGAGTTTAGAATACAGATGATAACAAATGCCAGGTTGGCAACGGCCTGCTCGACCCTCCCGCTGTTTTGCATTTGCTTTTGAAACCCAAGAAGATTGGAGCGTTGATACATCATTATAAGGATCGTAACTCTTTTCCTTCATCCGGCCACTATCTATCACATAAACCACATCATCGATAGTAATTGCTGATTCAGCAATATTTGTCGCGAGCACAATTTTGCGACAACCTCGAGCGGGACGATTAAAAACTTTCTTCTGTTCTTCTGAAGGAACCCTTGAGTGAAGACATATAATGCTGAATTTAGCACTATCAGCAAAATAGGGGTTAGCAAGCAACCTCTCTTTCGTTTTACTTATTTCCTCCCACCCAGGTAGAAAAACAAGAACGGCACCAACTTCTGAATCGCCGCATATTTTCCTCAACAAATGCACTATAAGACCCACATCTACTTCTTCTGGATTGCTAGTCGCCATATACTTATCAAGTAAGTCTTGTGCTCGCTGAGAATTGGACTGGAAGTTGTCCGCATGCTCCCTAATTATTTGAGCAGCTTCAAACTGATTCTCTTTTTCGGCCAATTCTAACGCTGTCATACCTTCTTTGGACTTCAGTTGACAGTCAGCACCAAATGAAAGCAGCTTACAGACACTGCTAGCCTTTCCCTTTCCAGCCAAGACCATAAGTGGTGTTAGCCAAGTCGATGAGTGCCGGTAATTGTAAATCTCAGGAGTTCCTTCAGAAGAAACTAAATCTACGAGAGCATCAAACTCATCATTTGTCCATGCCAAGTCGATTGCTTCATCTAACGCAACTTTATCTTCATCTTTAAACTCAAGCTTGCCATCTGTTATGTTCGAGTCGGCAAAAAATAGATGATTATTCTTGTCTGATTTCAGGACAGAAAGCACATCATCCAGATAATAGGTTCTCACCTGCAGATACAGGCGAAAGAATCTTATTTTTCCAATACAATGAGATTAATCAGCAGATTCGAGAGAGACGGAGAGAAATTAACTGGGTAAGTGAATCCAGGCACCCTGACAACCGGGCAACCTCCGAAATATCCAGAAAACCTCTCAGCGTCAAGAGTAGCACTCATTAGAATCTGTTGCCACAGAAAGAAAAGAAAAAAATTATTCGTCTATTGTAACTGTATCATAGCAGTGTAAAACGAAGAAGAGTATATAAATCAACTAACCAGTCGGAGATGAGGATTTGAAGGAAGGAAGTCCCTGCAAAGAAAGAAAGTCATCACAAATTGATCTGAGTTCCGCCATTGGTTCACTTTGGCAAGCTGAGCAAGAGAGTGTACCTTATAATGGCCAACATGAAATCAGAGTAGCAATCTCTTTCATGGATTTCATCCTACAAAGTAACAAACAGGTTACGGTGTAATGAATGGAAAAGCATACTTAATATACACATGAAAAACATATCACGAATCAACAATAATGTATTACCACAATAATATGAGTTATTTCAGGAACACAGCTACCACTGCCTTTGCCTACAAGCACCCTCAACAGAATGCCATTCGTGCAGAAAACAACTGATGACTGTCTTCCACCTTTACTTTGCAGCCGCACCTAGATTTGCATCATACGTCAATGATATATTGAGAGAGGAATTTTTACTGTTGCCCTGAACATGTGTGTCTATCATATGGAAAAGTATACGTCAAACAAAAATGACCCTTACCTTATAGCCAACGTTGTCACCTATCGTTTCACCTCTTTCCCAGGCTATTCGTTCAGAAACTTAAGAATAGGAACCAAAAAAAGGCATAAATCTAGGTGTTAGCAGCTTATACAGCATATATTTGAATTACAAAGCTGAACACTACACAGTAGTTGAATCTGATAACTACTAACCTGAAATAGCAGAGATACGACGCGGTTGGGTGCAAATGATTTTGCAAGCTTCTCGCTTACTATACCACATATGATCTAAAAGATATTGAGGCACCTAAAATATAAACAACTGACGCACCTGAGAAACTTTACATATGAAAAAAAAAACATATACAAGCACATAGCACAAATCCCTTCTACCACAACACTTTAATTTCAAATTTTGACAATGCATAAACATTATGTAGCTTTGTAGATGAAAACTGAGAAGCTAGACCTGGAATCAAAACCTATGATGAATAAACTATATTTGCTTCACCAGAAAGAAACAATACAGAAAAAAAGAAGAGTAGCAGTGAAAAAAGTTCAGCGTTTAATTCTAGTAAACTACAAACAACAAGAGCAAGCGTACCTGAGTAGTTTTACCACAACCAGTTTCACCAGCAATAAGAACAACCTGCATTTAGTATAAGAATAAATAAACCCTCTTAAATTCACATCCCAAATTCTGATATAGAAGAAAAAACATCAATCTAGAAACCCATATAACCTGATTGGATTCCACTGCAGATGTAATAGCATCTCTAAACGATGTGATGGGAAGCTTCTTTCGTGCTTTAAGGATCTGCAACATCATTCGAATACAAAAAATATCTATTACTTCCCTCAACAGTGCATGCTTTAGCACTTCTGAAACTGGATTCTGTATAAAGAACTATATCAGCAATCACTTGAAGAAAATACATGAACCACTAACCTCCCGAAAATCTCTATCATTTGCCAGTCTAGAACTCAGAGATGCCACCTTGTTTAAGATATCTTCTTTGCTCAACTGAGGTTTGGAGAAGAAGTCATCTTTCCACCTCCGTTGACTGCCGACGACGTGTCCAGTATATACCCCCAGTGACGTCCCCGTAGTATCTCCGTCACAAGGTGGATAGCGAGTAAACAACTCCTGCAGAACAGGTTTTGCCTCCGGTGGAAATGACACACGTTTGAGCTTTTCTTCAGATGATTGCTTATCTCCTCCCTTGCCATCTCTTCTCCCATTTCTCCTCTCTAAAACTGACGATTTAGCTTCACTTCTGAAAATCGTAAGACACCTTTGATCCCCACTCCTACACAGAATCGACCAAGAGAATCAGAAACTGAGCTCTCAAGTAGTAGCCAAAACCAAAAAAAAAAAAAATGTGTAAGTAGCTTTGTGACTGACCCCGAACTTTTAGAACCCATACCCATCTGACGGCACATCTGATGAATGATGCCACGTTCGGTATTGGAAAGGCTACTATCAAAGTCGTGAGCTACACAAGATAATAAGCAAACACACACACTTACCAATCAATCAAACAAAAACAGAACATTCCGATAGAATCACTGACGTTAACAATAAATTAGAGTGTTGGATTCTGGTGGTGACTAACCATCTTGCCCGGAGGCGCGAAAATCCCTGAGGAACTTGGAGGCCCAATTCCGAGTGGATTCCATATCTTGACCCCTGAGCTGCTTCTTCTTCCCCATCTTTTGTTAAGGTCTCTCTCTCTCTCTCTCTCTCGGCACTAGTGAGCAGAGACTGTACGTCCTGTTTATCAGTGAGCTTCAGAGAGTTTCGTTCTGCTCTCCGCCGCCTCCCTCCTCCGTACCCTATTTTCGTTATTTTTTTGTAATATTTAATTAATTATTGTTCTTTGTGGGATAACTCGGAGGCTGGGCCTTTTGGGCCAATTCTTCGGAAGGCCCATAACGAAAATGCTCGAATCACGACACGTGTCACAATCGAATCGAGTAAGTAATCATTTCGCACGCGTCTGCGATATGCGTTTCATTTCGTGATAAGGAAAGACCCGAAAGCACCTGATTCAATCCCTCGCAACCTTTCGTTTTTCAAATTTCAAAAAAACGGCATTCTATTTCTCTCTCTCCTTTTCTCTCATTTTCTGCGAGTTTCTCGGGAAAATCCCGATTGAAAAAGACCTCTAGGTTTCTCAGACACTGATCCCGCTCTTCAATCAAGAAGTCAAATGATATGAGACGCCTGTTGATGAAGCGAAATCTAAGTCTCTTGTGCAGATCCGTGCTCAGATTTGTCGATCTATCAGCTTGTAGAGCCATGGCTTGTTTTCTCGATTGCTTCCGTGCCAGAGACGACCGGTCTACCGGAAATCTCGTCGCCCGCTCTTCACTCGCCAAGTCCAAAGTAATTCTCTTGATTTTCGCATCTTTTCTTTGCATGATCTTGTCCATTTTGGAGTTAATCGAGCTGGTACAATGAATCGTAGAAGAAATAGGTCCTTCCTGGATAGATCACAATGCCCTATTTGATCCTTGAGCTGGATTTTGTGTATGATGCTTGTAATCTGTTGGATTCTGATGTCTAAAGGCTAAAACAACTAATTGGCCCTCATTTCTTTGCTTTTCTTGACTAGTATCATCTCGATCTGACCCAGAATTTACTTTCCTTAACATCCTTTCTTCTCATTCATCTTCAGAGAGGTCAGGACTCGCAGAATCATTTGTCAGCTTTGTTTATATCTGAAGGTAAATCTTAATTTTGATGTGTACATATCTGGAATAGAGATGATTACTTGCGTCTGTACCGTTCTTGCTAATATAAATTTGTTGCTCACTTGCTCTTGATTTTCTAGAGAAAGCAGCTTCTTCGCCTTGCCTTGACAAAGAAAGATTTGATTTGGATTCTATACATATTGACAAAGGCCTAAGAGATGAGGTATGATTGTTTCTTTTCTTTTATGCCGAACAAAATGTTTGCCATTTTTGCAAATCTTTTGATTACCATAGCTCTTCTTGCGTATTAGGAATATGGGTTGGTCTGTGCTCTTTGTTACTAAGATGTTCATAGTTTTGTTTCTATAGTGAATGTGCTATAGATCCTAGAGCCTTGACCATTCTTTTCTATTTTTTCCCCCTCTGCTTCGTTATCACTCTTAACTCAGTGTTGAGAGTTAAATTTTAAGACGTTTAAATACGTTTCTCTGCATTAGCGCTTGCAATTAGTTGAGTTACCTATGAGAATGCAGGGAATTTGAAGTTCAGAGAATCCTTTCTCATTGTATATATCAATAGAATCTGATTGTTCATTCCTTAAAGAGTTCTTGCTGAGAATCTAACCATGTATTTTTACTTGTGGAATCATAGGCGCGGTTTCTTAAAGCTTGTGGTACTATACCGGAGACACCTATTGAAATTAGGAAAGCATCCCAAAACCTAAGTAGTCCTCAACCTTCTGGATCTTCACGTTTTCATTCATGGATTTCCAGTAACTCTGCGATAGGGTTTCATTTGGATGAGTCCCCAACCCCCATGAAAGCTTGTGAAGAGGTGGGAAGACCATCATTTACATCAGAGCAAACACCAAACAGGTAACATTAATCTCACTTCTTTCTAGATGTTGAATGGATTCATGGATCTGGAATTCACTCTTTTCTCTTTTTTCATGTTAGCTGCGTAATCGATGTCCGGGACACAGTAACGATGCCATCTGTTTCTAGTGATTCTACTGAAGCAGACACTGCATTTAAGGGTGAGTTGGATAGACCTGACAGGCCAATGCTCACAGCTGGAAAGACTAAGTCTGTGCGGTTTGAATGCGATCTTGATCAAACCCACTCCTCTAATTCTTCTGAGAATAGCAGTTCAACAAAAGCTGAGTCAGGAGGCAAAATGAGTTTTTCAGTGAGCTC
This sequence comes from Microthlaspi erraticum, assembly GCA_902728155.2. NCBI lineage: Eukaryota > Viridiplantae > Streptophyta > Magnoliopsida > Brassicales > Brassicaceae > Microthlaspi > Microthlaspi erraticum. The sequence continues at coordinate 586,392 of CACVBM020001051.1, forward strand.
GCCTAATCCAACCCCATTGAAGCTATCAGATGAGATGCAAACTCCGGGAACCATGTATCCTGCAAACATGGAATCAGCAGGAAAGGGAAAGCCTAGAATCAGGTCACAGTTTGTGCATTCAGTTTCCAATCTAATGGAAAATGCATGCTTGTACAAAGTCCACAATGATTCACATGGGAGCCTAGAACAAGCTAAACAGCAGCTTTACAAAGAGCAGATAGAGGATGAGTCTCCTCCCTCTTCAGCAGCTTATGGGGAAAAGTTGGAAGAGAGCTCAGATGAGAAACTGTCCAAGTTTGAGGCAAGTTTTTCTCCTTGGCTAAACCGGATCAACGAAGAAAGTGACGAAAACATTGCGGTTTTTTTAAACGAGAGGACGCCTCGAGTCACTGCCATGACTCCAGGTGACAGGCCTATCATTGGATTGGTAGCTGCTCACTGGAATGAGGATGAGCAAACTGAGATTTCACCCAAATGGTGGGATGGGAATGGGATCCCAAATTCGACAACCAAATACAAGGAGGTATTATTCACTGCGTTTCATCTTTTTTTTCAAGGCTCTTTTGGTTCCTCTACACAAAATACACAATTGGGTTACATTCTTTTTACCTTGTGCAGGACCAGAAAGTGAGCTGGCATGCAACACCATTTGAGGTCAGATTGGAGAAGGCTCTCTCTGAAGAAGGTGTTCAGAATTTATTCCCTCGAAGGTATTAATCGTAAATCTCTTTAGATATTCCCAAGGAGAAGCGAGGAAAACAACATAAGCAAATCCATAACTGTGTTGTGATGCAGGAAACTTGAAGTGATGGAGGAGGATGAAGGGGACACGGGCACATCACAGCTGCAGCATTCTCTGCAACCAAACTCAGTTGTTTCCTTCTGAAAGTCTTTTTGGTTTGCGTACAGAACAGTATTACTTACATATCGCTATCATCATGACTCATGAGCAATAACAATGATCTTATTTCTGGCTTTTTTGGAACTTTGAAGATATTACAGGATAAAGTATAAACATTGATGTTTATCAACCTTTTAAGTAATATAATCTGCAAATCTGGATATGTTTACAAATATTTTCTTGTCGTATGTATGTGAGAAAGTAGTAGCTCACAATGTTCATATTTTGAAATGGAGCAAAGCAGAGATTCCGTCAAGTCCTTTGGCATTGAAGTAAGCAGAGTAGTCTTTAATGGTGGTCTCTCTGTACTTAGGAGGGTTTTCTTCAGACACAAGCTCTCTAATAGGTCCGTACATTCTAGGATTCGGTCTCACGCCGGTGCTGAAGAAACACGCGACGGAGACTCGTGCTCTTGTGGCTCTGTTCGCCAATACTCTGTGCTCCAAACTGATGAACTTGTCGTTTGTTATAAGCTGCATTAGAACCCGAAAACCCATTAAAAAAAAACCTTTGAACCAAGAAGAAGATCGCTTAAAAAAAAACAAAGTTGAGCTAACAGGCATGGATTGTGAAAACTTGCCTGAAGAAGGTCTCCGATGTTGATGATGAGTGCACCGGGAACATGAGGAACATCGAACCAATACCCTTCACGACAAACTTGAAGCCCTTCGATCTGATCTGGAAGCAGGACGGTAAGGAAAGAGTTGTCGGAATGCTGACTTGTGCCTAAAGTTAGGTCAGGCTCTGGACAGGGTGGGTAGTAGTGGCCAAGCATGAGCAAGCCTTTTGCGCAATCCATGGCATTTAGGTGATTACGGTTTAACCCTAGCGCTTCTGATAAAAGCTCAAACAGAAATTCCCCTAAACTTAACACTTGCTTTGAGTATTCCAACATAACATCCCTGAAACAATTTAAGACGACCGTTCTTGTTGATTCACGGCAGAGACTAGGATCTAGATGAATATAGACTACACGTTATATTAGAGATTAAGTTAAGCTACCTGCAAATCGCTGGCAGGTCCTGTGGTTTCGGAGGATCTGGAGCCATGTAAGAAGATAAAGTGTCTCTCCAATTTGCAGCTGGAGAACTAAAAAGATCGAAATTACTTAAATATATAAACTCTCCGCTGAAATCACGACTGTAGAATTCTTTCCTCGCTTCTGGGGATTGCTCGTGAAATCCACGAACTCCATCTTTCATCTTCTCGAGAAGATCGAGTGAAACGCCATGGTTTATCACCTGGAAGAAACCCCACTTCTCTGCTGCGTCTCTAATCCCTTCAATGGCGTCCTTGCGCGTAGTCGCGTCCTCGAAGACTCGTCCTCCAAGATCTATCGTAGGGATCGTTGTGAGCAGCTCTGGCGAGTCGGAGGGAAGCTGTTTAGGATTTGCTAACTTGACAGATGAGTGGTGGAAGATGCGTGGGATCTTTGAAATTCCAGCGTCGACGAGTCCTTTCACACCTGTCTTTGTCTCGTCGAAAGCTTTGAGCTCAGCGACTCTATCGAGTGAACCAATCTTCGTCGTCTCCATCGGCTTTTTTTTTGTTTCTCAGAAAACAGAACCGTCTGGTACAATTACACGTAAACATAGCTCGCAAAGAACAAGTGGAAACTTTTTATGTGTCCGAAGATGAGACAAGTCGCTACAAGAAAACCATTGATTTGTAGATAAGGTTTGGTAGAAAAAAACAACAGCTTGTGCAAGTGTCTCGCCCCTACAAGTCTTATTAAACAACAAGTTACTACAGAGCAAATCAAAAGTCCCACGCATCACTATTAGACAAATGGCATTTTAAAATCTTGAGATAGAGTTACCTAGAGGATTCTATGGCCCTCCTCAGGCATTCTTTTGATCTCTCTCTTAGTAATATCAATCTGTGAGAATTTTATTGTTCATATTTTAAAAGGGAAGCAAAGAAGAGCTTCCGTTAAGTCCTTTGGCGCTGACGTGAGCAGCGAAGTGATCTCTCTATACTTTGGAGGGTTTTCTTCGGACACAAGCTCTCTCATGGGTCCGTACACTCTAGGATTAGGTCTAATACCATAGGTAGTGAAGAAACACGCAACAGAGACTCTGTTTGCCAATACTCTATGCTCCGAACTGATGAACTTGTCATTTGAAATAAGCTGCATAAAATTTCAAAAGAAAACAACATTTGAACAAAGAGGAAGATCGTTTTAAACAAATTTAACATTATGTAGAAACTTGTGCAAAACAGAGCAAACTTGCCTGTAGAAGGTCTCCGTCTCTCCGATGTTGATGATGAGTGCACCGAGAACAGAAGGACCATCGAACCAGTACCCTTCACGGTGAACTTGAAGCCCTTCGATCTGATCTGGAAGAAGGACGGTAAGAAAAGAGCTGTCTGAGTGCTTACTTGCGCCTAAAGTTAGGTCAGGCTCTGGACAAGGTGGGTAGTAATGGCTAAGCATGCGCAAGCCCTTTGATGCGAAATTTGGAACAATTTGATACAATCACACATTACATAGTATCGTACACGCTTTAATAAAAGGAAGAAAATTATTCATGGGACGCAAAACCACTGATCAAAAAACCAACGGCTTCTTGTGTTGTGTCACAGTTGTTGGCCTGCTGGCTTTAACACAGTCTTATTACAAGAAGATTTCTTTATTAATATAATAATATTACAAGAAGTTATTACAGAGAAAATCAAAGATAAAACAAAGACGGCATTCTCAGATCTTGAGATAGAGTAGTCCAGAGGTACCATCGAATCCTTTGGTTCTGTAGAAGCTGGCGTACTCTGTAATGGTAGTGTCTCTATATATGGGTGGGCTCTGTTCAGACAGAAGCTCTTTGATAGGTCCATAAACTCGAGAATTAGCCATCATATATGAACTGAAAAAACACGCCACTGAAATCCGCGGTCCGGCTCCATTCGCCAAAACCCTATGCTCCACGCTTATGAACTTGTCGTTTGTTATAAGCTGCACAGAATTGCCCATTCAAAGTCAGATATTTTCATTTCAGTCCACTCAAAGACCAAAAAGGGGTTAGTTAGTTAGTTAGTTAGTTAGTTAGTTAAACCTGGAGAAGATCTCCAACGTTAATGACAAGTGCTCCGGGAACAGGAGGAACATCAACCCAGTATTGGTCATGGAGAACTTGAAGCCCTCCGATATGGTCTTGGAGAAGAACCGTGAGAAAGGAGTTGTCAGAGTGTTTGCTTAAGCCTAAAGTAAGGTCCGGTTGGGGACATGGCGGGTAATAATGGCCAAGCAACAGCAATGAATTGGTGCAGTCCATGTCCTTGAGGTGATTAGTGTTTAACCCTAGAGCTTCTGATAGTAGCTCAAAGAGCAATTTACCCAATTTCATCACTTCCTTTGAGTACTCTATCATCATCTCCCTGAAAAAATTTCCCATACAACAAAAAAACAAAAAGCTATGTAACTTATTTATTTGTTGGACTTCTTATGTTGGAGACATATTCCAATTTATAGCCAAACTATTAGACATAGTCCAAAATTTTCAATATTCGATTTTAAGGATTTGAATTTAGATTTGAATTTTTATTTATTTTACAGCTATGTTTGTGATCTTACCCGCAAGCGACGGGCAAGTCCTCCGGTTTTGGAGGATCAGGGGCCGTGTAGCAACCGAGAGTGTCTCTCCAATTCGCCGCCGGCGAGCTAAAGAGATCGAAGTTGCTACTGTAGACCATCTTGCTACTTGGATCTCGAGAGTAAAACCCTTTCTTCACTTCCGTGTCTTGCTCGTGAAACCCGCGAATCCCGTTTTTCATCCTCTCCAGCGTATCTAGAGGGATCCCGTGATTGATCACCTGGAAAAAACCCCATTTCTCCGCCGCGTCTCCGAGCTTCTCCACCAAGCTCCGACGCGTGATCGAGTCCGTGACGCCTCCTTGGAGATCGATTGTTGGGATCGTGAACTGCGATGACTCGGACGAAGGTGGTTTCGGGCTTGCTAAAGTGACCGGTGGTGCACGGAATATTGCCGGAAGCTCTGCGATTCCAGCATCGACAAGGCCTTTCACGCCGGTTTTTGTCTCGTCGAAAGCTTTTAGTTGACTAGAACGATCGGTTGCAACGGTAGGAGTTGACTCCATTGCTTTTCAAGAAACGGAGTGCAGAGAGATTAGCAGCTGAAACTGAAAATGCCATTCCAATTGGTAGCTCAGGTCCCTTTTTAAAAACTTCCGAAATGATTCGAGTCAACGGCGACGATATATATAGATTTGAAAAAAACGAAATGATTCACGTTCCATGTGGGAAAAATAAGTTTCTTTAATTTGAAAAAGTTAGTACGTGTCTAATACGGACAACGACAGATAAGCAAATAAAAAACAAAAAAGTGGAGATGCGGGGTATCGATCCCCGTACCTCTCGCATGCTAAGCGAGCGCTCTACCATCTGAGCTACATCCCCGATGACGAAAGCTTCTACATGTTGTTAAAATAATACAACTATAAGACAAAAACGGCTGAGACGTCGACCGACTCACCCACCAACTGAGAAGAGAAGTAGCTAATTTCATCACGTGTATACTATCTATATTAGTTTTTGGCCCCCACCAGCTACAATCGATTTGCCTTTTGATTAGTTTTGCAATAGCATAATAGACTAGTGTCGAATAAAAATTAGTATGACCTATTCAATATTGTTTTGGTCTTACTATATATTATCAATAAAGTGAATTTGAAGATTTTTAAAGCTTAGGAATAGATAACAAGACTAAAACAAGCTATTCGTTTTGACTTGGTTGTTGTGAGGTGAAGTATAGTTGTGCAGAGGATTAAAACTCAAAGAAGGCCAAACATTGTTCTCCCAACTCCCAAGTACAGTAAAGCTCGTTATCTCTGCTTTAGTGCTTTTGCTATCGATGTACGAAGATCACATGGATGGTCTTTAGCCAAATCACACGGATGGGACAAGCGTACGAAGTGCTAATATCGACGCATATAATGTGTAGTCTTTTTAAGCCACTTGTTGAAGAAATCAGGTTTTGTAAACTTGTACTTTGACACATGGGCTTTGGGCCCCTGGCCTATAAGATACTCTTAACCGGACGGCCGTCGCACGAATTAACCGGTTCCCAAAGATCGAGAATAGGCGTGAATTATTTTCTTTTCAAACCAGTAAGTGCTCACTTTCCCGGTGACTGAAAGTCAAATTTTCAAAATAAATCCCACAAGTGCCCTAATCCCGGCTGCTTGTCGGAGGAAATATCCGGCGAGAGATTGAGCTGCAGAGTGACTCTTTCAGTAGAGGCTGATTGTTCGAAAACGAGCAGCAGAGATGGCCGGATTAACGAGAACAGCAGGCGCTTTTGCGGTGACTCCACATAAGATCTCCGTTTGTATTCTCCTGCAGATTTACGCGCCTTCTGCTCAGATGTCTCTTCCCTTCCCTTTCTCTTCCGTTTCTCAGCACAATCGACTCGGACTCTACTTGCTCTCTCTCACTAAGGTCTGCATTTGATTCACTCCCCTTTTTTCTGCTAAATTGCATTATCTTATCGTTTTCTGTGCAATTTAGTTTAGGTTTAGCACAGCAATGTCGATTGATTCTTGTCACGCCTCTTATAATGGAAGATTTCCCTTGTGCCGAGTTTCTTAATTGCATTTCTTATAGCTTTTCTCCTCTAATTTCTGACTTTTAGTTTGTTGTTACGATTTCGCGGTTCAAATTTGATGAGAGTATTGCAATTTCTATTGATTTCATTATGGAGTGTGGATTTGTTATGTTTTGTGTGTTTTCTCTGACGAGATTGATTGAATTTCATGGTGCAGGCTTGCGATGACATTTATGAGCCGAAATTGGAAGAGCTCATCAACCAATTGAGGGAAGTTGGCGAAGACATGGATGCCTGGCTGACTGACCATTTGACTAATAGATTTTCCTCTCTGTCTTCACCAGATGATCTGTTGAATTTTTTCAGTGACATGCGAGGTTAGCTACTTGCTTGCTTAAGGTCCATGTTTCTTGTTTTCACCATCTTTGAATCTTATTGGTTACCATTTCTTTGTGTGTAGGGATACTTGGGAGCCTTGATTCAGGAGCTGTGCAAGATGATCAAATTATTTTGGATCCAAACAGCAACTTGGGAATGTTTGTTCGTCGTTGCATTTTGGCATTTAACCTTTTATCTTTCGAGGTATTGTCTACTGTCTTTAGGCTGCTGAAACATTAACGTGAATGTCTAAAGAACCGTCCATTCATAGATATGTGAATCTCGTGCAGGGAGTTTGTCATCTTTTTTCAAGCATTGAAGTCTACTGCAAAGAAGCCCATGCAAGCTCTGCTCAGTTTGAGGCATCTAATAGTAATCTGGAGTCATTAACACAATATGATCAGATGGATATGGAGAATTATGCATTGGATAAAGAAACTGAAGAAATGGAGCTATCGAGAAATGCTAGTGGAAGTGTCCCTTTTCACCTTCATACGCCGGAAGCACTTTTCAAAGCGACAGAAGGTATCCCTCGTGGTACTCACTCATTTTTTTTCTCAAAGTATACATAGAGTTTCTCAGGATCTCAGATGCTAATAAATGTTGAGGAAACAGATTTTTATATTCGTGATCAGGCTGCAATTAGATGCTTCTTTCCTCGTATATGGTTTATGATATAGTTTTGCTGATGCATTAGCTTCAGTGGTCGGATCAATGTTCAACCTGTATCATATTTTTACCCGAGGACTTTTGAAGTATTTGTACGAAACTTTTGTAAGCTCTCAACGTAATAGCAATGCACAGAACAAATGAAACATGCAGATTTGCTAGTAACTAGGAGGGAAAAATCAAGAGCCAGCAAGGAAAAGACAGAGGCTACTTCATTTGCTTGTGCGTCGTCAAGCACATTTGAGGATACTCTCGTAGACGAGTCATTATTTCTTCGGACAAATTTGCAGATACAAGGCTTTTTAATGGAGCAAGCTGATGCAATTGAAATGTAAAGCCTCTGTTTCCTTAGTGTCCATATATATCTGTCAAAAGTATTGCTAGTTTTTCAACTTTCATCGAATTTTATTACAGCCATGGAAGTTCATGCTCTTCAAGTTCGATCGAAAGTTTCCTTCAGCAGCTTCAGAGTTTAGCCCCTGAGTTGCATCGTGTAATTTCTTGCTTCTTGATACTTTCATTTCCAGTGATTGCTTTGATATTTATATACATGTTATTTACGGCATGCAATGATGCAGGTTCACTTTTTGCGTTACTTGAATAAACTTCACAGCGAAGACTATTTTGCTGCTTTGGATAATCTCCTTCGTTACTTTGATTACAGGTAAACTGTACCCCTTGCTGTTTCTCTGACAAAATATTCCTGCTGACGGCTTTTATCGCTTGCATATGACTCCTGTAATTATCCAGTTGTGTGTTGCCTTTTGCACTAGTTGTCTCATACATGAGCTTATCCATGATCCATTGCCTAAAAGTGCAGGGACTGAGGGATTTGACCTTGTTCCTCCTTCAACTGGCTGTAGCATGTATGGAAGGTACGAGATTGCTTTGCTATGTTTGGGAATGATGCATTTCCGATTTGGGCATCCTAATCTGGCTCTAGAGGTGAGCATTAATTCTCCCCAATAGCTTCTATTGCTGTAGAATTGTTCTTGACCTTTCAAAACCAGCCTAGACGGACCAAATTGTACATTGGATAGTCTACTAGGCTGTTGGTGAAGCTCATTTGTTATGTATGTTGAGTGGGTTACCCTCACACGTTCCCCATGATAGAATACTTGAAATGATAATGAGCTACTTGGATCATACTTGTGTAAATACAAAATTTACTTTAGAAAGTTGATAATTTGCCCATACAAGCAGTGATGTGTTTGAGGTGGGGTAGAATTTTGCAATTCTTTTGCTGTCGTAGGCTCGTAGCCTTGGTATATCCGTCAAAATCATGGGTAACAAAGATGCAACATCAATCTTCACTTTGCCCGCTGGGAATTGAGTGACTATTGGACTTGCTATCTTAACTTCATATATATAAGTGATCTCCCTTTGTCTTCATATTTTGGTTTGCTTATAATATGGTTTCTCCTCAACTGCAGGTTTTAACTGAAGCTGTGCGTGTATCGCAGCAGGTATATGCTCACTTTATCCATCCGCTGTTAGCTCTGTTTACACTGTACAGATTATTTGCACTTGTTGTTGTTCAAGCGTTAGTTCATTTATGGTATTGAAAATATTTGTTGCTTCTGCAGCTTAGTAATGATACTTGTCTAGCCTATACACTAGCAGCAATGAGCAACTTGTTATCAGAAATGGGCATTGCAAGTACCACCAGTGTTCTTGGATCCTCGTACTCACCTGTCACTAGCACTGCGTCTTCGTTGTCTGTTCAACAAAGGGTGTACATACTTTTGAAAGAGTCTTTGAGGAGAGCTGACAGTCTGAAGTTAAGACGCTTAGTGGCTTCTAATCATCTTGCGATGGCTAAATTTGAATTGATGGTAAAATCTATATTTAACTGTTAATGAATGTAGTTTTTGCCTTATTTATTTAGATTTATCTCTAATAAATCGTGGGAATCTCTGGTATGATTTTTTCATATAGAACCGTGCGTGTTCCCTCATATCTTTTGATGCATATCTTTGTTTTCTAATCTTTGATATACGCTAAATCGGAACACTTATTTTGTAAAACAGCACGTTCAAAGGCCTCTATTGTCGTTTGGTCCCAAAGCTTCTGTGCGTCACAAAACTTGTCCAGTTAGTGTCTGCAAGGTACTGAATATACCAACTAACTTGACTAGAGTGAAATATTCACATTTTCTTTTGAGGTCTAATCACTCCTTGAATAATCCGTGGCAGGAGATTAGACTAGGTGCACACCTAATCAGTGACTTTTCTTCTGAAAGCTCCACAATGACAGTTGATGGTTCTTTAAGCTCGGTTTGGCTTAGAGACTTGCAAAAACCGTGGGGTCAACCTGTGTTTTCCCAGGACTCTGGTTCTAGAAAGAATTCGACTTTTTTCCAGTTCTGTGATCATTTGGTCTCGATTCCTGGATCTGTATCTCAATTAATAGGTGCTTCATATTTACTACGGGCTACTTCATGGGAGTTATATGGCAGGTATGATTGATACTGGCTTTCTGTTAGAAGATGATTGTTACTTTCTTAGAAAGCTCTGCAGCATAACTTTCCATTAATATTGGCACAGTTTATTTCATCTCCTCTAAAAGCTTATGCATTTCACTCTGAAAATGCCAAAGTTCGATTTTTCACTGGCCAAACCCTTAATGTTGACGAACACATTACTTATACATTTCTCCATTTTCTGTCCTTACCTTTCTATCAACTTACCAGAGGAACTTGAGCTGTTTGTTATCTGTAGTTTATTAATCCATTTGTTTTTGTTAGCGCTCCTATGGCTCGGATGAATACCTTGGTGTATGCAACTTTATTCGGTGACTCTTCGAGGTAATTTTCTTTAACTGTATCACTTTCTTGTTCTCCTCTCAGTCCTTCTCTTCCCTTTCCTTGTTCTTCTAAAACGATCCCTTACATTCGCTTTAATTTTTTTTTTATCTATTCTTGCATCTACAGTTCATCAGACGCAGAGTTAGCATACTTGAAGCTCATTCAACATTTGGCACTATATAAGGGATATAAAGGTTAGACTCTGTGCAAAAGATCATGAATGCACTGTTATACCTGTCTCAGTCATTCAATTTTCGAATGAACCAATACAGATGTACCTTGATGATCCTTCATAATAATAAGTTATATCTGAATATCATGTTTCTGTACAAGGAATAAACATGTCAGTGTAGAAAAGTCAGAACTTTGAGCTATTTTTTCTGATTAAATCTAATATCTTGGTCAATTGTTTCTTTTCACCTGTGTTGACGTCTTTTCTGAAATCAATGCTATTGTAGATGCCTTTGCTGCTCTCAAGATTGCAGAGGAAAAGTTCGTAACTGTATCAAAATCAAAAATATTGTTGCTCAAGTTGCAGCTACTACATGAACACGCTTTGCATCGGTAAGGTTCCATATCTCCTATACATGCCAATCCTCTTGTTATACTCTCTCCCGGTCCAGAATGTCTTCATGGTTACGAAAAACGAAGGCTTTGTTTAATCAACTTTTCCTCTCTAAAAGTAACTCCGTACCGGTGGTTCACTATTTAACAGCACTTGTAAATTCTAAAGGACATGCTTCTGTTCGATATTTTGCTTAGGCAAACTCATAATACCATCAAAGTTGGTTATCTGCACTCTGTGAACACTTTGAAGGTTATGTAGATAGATTATAATGCTTTGAAACTGTATATAACAGTTGTTAGGATATAAGCTTTAAACAGAGGCTATCTATTGTGCTGGATTTATGATCTCTTAAGTCAGCTGTTCTAACTTTGATAAATCCATTAGTGGGAATCTAAAGCTAGCTCAACGAATGTGCAATGAGCTAGGAGGCTTGGCATCAACCGCCATGGGTGTAGACATGGAGCTGAAAGTAGAAGCAAGTCTTCGTGAAGCTAGAACCTTGCTTGCAGCTAAACAGTATAGCCAGGTTTGTAATAACTCCTTGTTGACCATCTGTTTTAAGTCTATGTGCTATCTATAACTTCCGGCCATGTGCTAAGATTTGTTTGTGTATCTTCATTTTGCTTTGGTACAACGTTCTACAGGCAGCAAACGTGGCACACTCCCTCTTCTGCACGTGCCATAAATATAATATGCAAATCGAAAAGGCGTCTGTTCTTCTTCTGCTTGCAGAGATCCATAAGGTATGGGATGGCTACAAGAACTTACAAGCTTGATAGCACAGTGATTGGAATTTCAAATTTTCATTGAATTTGTCCCGCCTTCCCAGATTGCAGTAAAAACAATTTGTTTTCTGGACTTTTTTTGCTACTCTCATGCATGTATAATGTATGTCTTCTGAATGTGTTCTATCTCTGCTGCATGGTCTTAGACTTAATGTCACTATTTTCAATTCCTTAACAAAATTTATTTCCGGCCATTTTGGTTCGCAGAAGTCAGGAAATGCAGTCTTGGGTCTTCCGTACGCACTGGCAAGCATCTCGTTTTGCCAATCATTCAACTTGGATCTTCTCAAAGCATCAGCTACTCTCACGCTGGCCGAGCTATGGCTTGGTCTTGGATCAAATCATTCAAAGCGGGCTTTAGACCTTTTGCATGGGGCTTTCCCTATGATCCTTGGCCATGGAGGTCTGGAGTTACGTGCTCGAGCTTACATCTTTGAAGCAAACTGTTATCTGTCCGATCCTAGCTTTTCAGGTATATTTTGTTGTCTTGTACTATTTTGACTTTTGTTCACGCTTCTTAGTTGTCTTTTGTTTGCGAGTTTCTAATTGGTTTCGACTTTTATTTGTTGGATGTGAATATATTTCACCAGTTTCCACAGATTCTGAGACTGTCCTGGATTCGCTAAGGCAAGCTTCAGATGAGCTTCAAGCTTTGGAGGTAACTTATGCCATTAAGAACGCTATGCAGCTTTTGATTAAAAAATTACACCGGACTCTTATAACCCCAGCTTCGGTTTAGCTCATCATAACAGAAAAAAATTGGATCTTAGTACCATGATTTACCGTTGTGTTTATTTTGCAGTACCATGAATTGGCAGCTGAAGCTTTGTATTTAATGGCGATGGTATACGACAAGCTGGGACAGATTGAGGAGAGGGAAGAAGCTTCGGCTATGTTTAAGAAGCATTTAATAGCTCTCGAGAACCCTCTAGAAATGGAACCAAACATAGTATGAGAGTTTGTGACCTTACTTAAATAAGCTTACTGTGCAAAGCTTGTAACTTATATTGTAAACATGTTCCTTAGGAATTCGTTATAGTATCCGCTTTTGCTAGACTCAATTTTTTTTTTTTTTTAACATCTGAAGATATATATATCAAAAGGAGTTACAAAGGGTCATAGAAAAGACCAGAGCTACAGAGTTTAATCTACAAGCAAAGCAAAGCATCAACCATTTACAACTACATCAATAGGGCACAACAGCCGAACCAAAAAACTACACTATTACATAGAGGCTGAACTTTTCTCATTCTCAAATAAACCATGGAGCCAAAAGGGATGACTACTTGCAACATATGATTGATGAAAATGATCCTCCAAAGCACTTTGAGCAATGAGAAATGCTCCTCTATTGGCTGCTCGTGACACTACTTCCACTTTCCAATTTGAAAACCTTACCAAGAACTGATTCAGCTCCCAGAAATGAGCTTTGTAGGAAGGCCAAGCCATAGGTCTTGACATGATTCCCAAAATATCTGCCTCTTCTGCTGCAAAAACTACATGATTGATTCTATGGAACACCATACTCTCCAAGGACCACAACATGCAACACATCTTCGCATCCATAATACTATCAATAGCAGAGAAAGATCTCCTACTATGAAGCAGAACAACCCCTTCATGATTTCGCAAAACCCATGAACAACCAGCCACCTTTTGTATTTTTATTCCACACCACTGCTGTATTACACTTGAGCCAAGGGAAAGGAGGAAGCCGCCATCTTGTTTTATCACCTTTCTTTCTAATCTTCTCCCTTTCTCCAACCTCTGTTTCCACATCCTGAGATAAAAACCATACATTGACCTCCTCCAAAATTTTCTCAATTGTATCATTAGCCCTGTATTTTATCCCTCCATATAGAAACTTATTTCTATTTTTCCACAATCTCCATAGAACCCAGGGGAAAATACGCCGTATATCAGGAGGAACTCTAATGTTTT